>JARBWK010000001.1:158859150-159531650 GCA_030556195.1 Anolis apletophallus | reverse complement strand
CTGGCCAAGAAGCCCATGCCCAAGCCTCCTCCCGACAAGAAACGCCGTACTGATGAAATTTTGGTGGTCAACGTCAGTGGGAAGCGCTTCCAGACTTGGAAGAATACTTTGGACCGTTATCCCGATACCTTGCTAGGCAGCTCGGAGAAGGAATTCTTCTACGATGAAGACAGCACAGAGTACTTCTTCGATCGCGACCCGGAGATGTTCCGCCACATCCTCAACTTTTACCGCACAGGCCGGCTCCACTACCCCCGCCATGAGTGCATCCAGGCCTTCGACGAAGAGCTATCCTTCTACGGCATCATTCCAGAGCTCATTGGTGACTGCTGCTTGGAGGAGTACCGGGACCGTAAAAAAGAGAATGCGGAGCGTCTTGCGGAGGATGAAGAGGCCGAGATTGCCACCGACACAGCTTTGCCGCCAGACAGCACTTTCCGCCAGCGGCTCTGGAGAGCATTCGAGAACCCCCACACCAGCACCATGGCTCTGGTCTTCTATTACGTGACTGGATTCTTCATTGCTGTGTCGGTCATTGCCAACGTGGTGGAGACCATCCCATGCCGGCCGCCTCCCGGGAAGAAGAGGAACCAGCCCTGTGGGGAACGTTTCCCCAATGCTTTCTTCTGTATGGATACCGCCTGTGTCCTCATCTTTACCTTCGAGTATCTCATGCGGCTCTTTGCAGCCCCGAGCCGATTCAAGTTCATGAAAAGCGTGATGAGCATCATTGATGTGGTGGCCATCATGCCATACTACATTGGGCTTGTGATGCCAGAAAATGAAAACGTTAGCGGGGCCTTTGTGACACTGAGGGTCTTTCGGGTCTTCCGAATCTTCAAGTTCTCCCGGCATTCACAAGGACTGAGGATCCTGGGCTACACCCTTAAGAGCTGTGCCTCAGAGTTGGGCTTCCTCCTCTTCTCACTCACCATGGCCATCATCATCTTTGCCACTGTAATGTTCTATGCTGAGAAGGGCACTGCGGAGACCAACTTCACCAGCATCCCCGCTGCCTTCTGGTACACAATCGTCACCATGACCACACTCGGGTGAGTTGTGTACATCCTATAAGGTTGGGCCTCCTCTCCTAATACTATCACTTGAGTCTCCATTGCACCACTCCCTAGATAACTTTCCCTTAAAGGATGTGATTTCAACATTTTCTGTTTTAACATAATATTTCCCTCACTGGCACCTTGGCTTTATCCATATTGAAAGTACATTGTGACTGACATGCCCCACATATTGGGTAATGGGGGTTTAAGACTTTCTATAGAGGTGTAAGGTAGGGATGGGGACTCTGTGACTCTTTAGATATTTGGAGCTTCAACCCTCAGAAGGCCCACCCAGTGGCAATGGATTGTGGTAGTTGTAGCCCAGAAAACATCATATGTTACATTAGACCAGTAGTTCTCAACCTGTGGATCTCCAGATATTTGGGCCTTCAACTCCCAGAAATCCTAACAGCTGGTAAACTGGCTGGAATTTCTGGGAGTTGTAGGCCAAAATACCTGGGGACCCACAGGTCAAGAACCACTGCATTAGACAATGTGATTTTCTCTTCTTTGCAACCAAAATCACACGGAGATGTCTTAAAAGATGGGCAAGCCTTGAAACCATATATAGGAAAGTAGGATCATGCTCAACTGGATCTTTTGTCTACCTAGGTTGACTTTAAAGGCAGGTCTCTGGCAAAGTAGTCCTGTTTACTTTATCCCTAAACTCTAAACTTCCATGAATAGCACCACAAAAGAAAAATCCCTGAAATCAGGATTTTTCTGAAAGCTTTTTGTAGGATCTTGAAGGAAGGAGGGCAAAACCCATGGTGAGCCTTGGGGCGAAGTGGAAAGGCATCCAAAAGGGAGACAGTGAAGATTGGAGTGGGCCATGTTAGTGGCAAGGGAGCAGGAGTTGCAATTATGAAAGGGAATGAGGAATCAAAAAGACAGAGTTTTGGGGAAAGATGAATGGGAAGGAACTAAATGTTTTCTTATGAAAGGGAAATTGCCTTTTGTCTCTAGTGTGATTGAGAACTTTACCCTGCGCTTCCCAGAGCAACATTTCCACCAGTGCGCTACTCAGATCTTGTTTTTGGAAAGCATTCTGACATGCTTAGACAGCAAGCGTATACTGCGTAATTTTGTAGCACTGTGTTCAGCTTTTTGCTCTGGAATGCTGAATTCAAAAATAGTAATTGTGGGATTGTATCATCCTAATGCAAACCAAACTTTATGTGTGTATGCATGTCTGATTTTCAGAAATTAAAAAAACTCAAAAAAACATGTCTGATTTTCAGAAATTGTGTTGTCAAAGGCTTTTATGGCCAGAATCACTGGGTTGCTGTGAGTTTTCTGGGTAGTATGGCCCTCTTCCAGAAGCATTCTCTCCTGACGTTTCACCCACATCTATGGCAGGTATCCTCAGAGGGTGTGAGGTTGTTGGAGACTAGGCAAGTGGGGTGGGTATGTGTGTGTATACACACACACACACACACACCCCAGTTGCCTAGACATTCTGCATATATATATATACACATACATACACACATACACACACACAGTATATATGCAGAATGTTGTCCAGGATGGAAGAAAGAACAAATGATTCCTCCAGGCAGGAAGCGGCCAAGCTTTGAAGCTGCAAGGCTATTCAATGCTAATCAAAGCAATCACAACCTCTGAGGATGCCTGCCATAGATGTGGGTGAAATGTCAGGAGAGAATGCTTCTGAAACATGGCCATAGAGCCCGAAAAACTCACAGCAACTTCAGAAATTGGTTTGTTTTCGAGGATCAAAGGATGGCCTCTCCTTTTGTTTGGATTCTGCTGATGCCATCCATGGCTCTGGATTAAGAGAAGAAAAAATGGCATCCTATCAGATTTCTGCATCATATTTTAGTTACAGAATATTGTAGGTTTACCCTGGGACTGTCCTCCACCCATTATTTACTGCATGATATTGTCGATAGCATCCTCAGTTATATTAATTGATTTGATTTGATTTATATCCTACAGTCCTCCCAGAATGTGTACTTAGGGTGTCTCACCACTGATTTACAATGGCTAGAAATAAAAATACAATCAGTTGCAGCCCTAAAATAAAATTATACCACCCAAATCAGTAAAACACAGTTAGTGTTAAAACTGCTTTAGAAACAGAATCATTAGAAAATACAAAAACAAAAATGAAAGTAGTGCACCCTACGACCGAAACCTTGGCATAAGATAAGTCCTTGTCCCCAAATGTTTACATTACAGTATACATTGTAGACAGTATTAGGGGCCAGCAGAAAGATGGGAGTGAAGGGCAAAGTTAACAAGTGATTGACACAGGGCTGGAAAGATGCTGTGGAATGCATAATGTTTCAATTTTGCAGTCAGATGTTGTTGTTTCTGTTGTTTTTGAAAGGGTCTTTTGGAAGTTTGTGGCCGTGCCACCTGGGATTATTAACAATTTGTTCCTCACCTATTAATAAACACCATCTGTAGCAAGGTCTGAAATATGGATTCCCAGCTGAATCTAGATGTTTTATTGCCAGGGTGTTGTGGAGCTCCGTGCTGTGTCAAAAGTTGGCGTGAATTAAAATCCATTGGCTCTCATCTGGGAAAGGTACTTAAAGTGTCCCAAGAGCATGGAAGGCTTTGAGTTCTATTTGTGTCTTACTCTTTCTTCTGGGGATGGTGTGCATGGTGGTTTCTCAATTGTATCCCTTCAACAACCCTGTCAGCTATGCCTAGTCGGATTGAGCGCATCTGGTTCCTCAAAAAGTTCTTCACATTCAAAGGCTCAAAATGTATTATTACAGCTTTTGAAGCTGATAGTTTTCTTCATGCGGCAAAGATGGTGATCAAGCTGGCCCAAAGTGATCTTTATGTACACAGGGTTTCAGGCTCAGGTTTGCCAGACGTGAGATCAACATTGACAACCCAGATTGGCTTGGATGACACTCAGGGCAGTCAGGTGGAAGATGTGTGTTGATCAAAAAGGAAGGTTAAGATTGAGTGTGTCTCGTAATGTCTGAAGATGAGAAAGAGATGGAGTCTAGATTCTAGAAAGTCTGGGGTTGGCATCCTGTCCATCAGGCGCCACAGCACACCACAGGGTGGAAAATTTTACTATCCAGTTTGCTAAGTACCACCAGGTATTGACTTATCAGCCATAACTTCTTGGCTACCATGCTCCTGTCTCCATATCTTGAGAGCTGACAACTCTGTGGTTATCCTTTGCCTACTTCATCCTTTCGCATTGTGCTGGCCAGCTATAACTCGGAAGGGTCCTTGTGCTTTTGTCTCCTCTCGCCACATTTTCTTCAGCCCAGACCCTCCCTGAATAAGTGAAGAATACACAAAGCTGCTAATCTTGCACCTGGACATAGTGTTGGGCCTCCTAGCACAAGTAGGCTTGGCGCCAAAGGCTTCAGGATTGCAGGTTGAGAATCCCAGTGGTGACACATAGGGAGAAATGTCTGAGAATGCGCACAGGGAATGTGGCGCAGCTGGCTGGGTGTCAGCTGCATAAGATCTCTACTGACCAGAAGGTCATGAGTTCGAGGCCTGCCCGGGTCGAGGTGGGCTCTCGACCTATTGTGTAGCCTGTTGTCGACCTTTGCAACCTGAAAGACAGTTGCATCTGTCAAGTAGGAAATTAAGGTACCACTTAGTGGGGAGGCTAAATTTAACTGATTTATGAGGCCATTAAAAAGATCTCCAGAAATCACACGGAGGAATTAAGGAGTGCGACAGCTCCCCCCGGTGGCCAGATGTTAAATTGCCTCTGTCTGTCTTGTGTGTTTGTGTGTCTAAATGTAATGTGTACATTGTAATCCTCCATGAGTCCCCTACGGGGTGAGAAGGGCGTAATATAAATGAAATAAATAAATGATAAATAAATAAATAGTTTGCATGCGTTTTTGGTAGAAGGTTTAACTGAAAACCTGGGGTCTTGGGCAAATTTCCACTTTGGCTGGTTCTGCCTCTACATACGGATGGATGGCTATTCACCTTGTTTGCCCCTCTTCATACTTTCCCCCTGCAATCAATTGCCTAGGAAGTCCTTGTCTTGTTCAATAGCAGCCAACCTTATTTGGAGAGCATAGCAGCAGAAGGCAGATATTAGTAGACTGAGGATCCCATTAGTCCTAGTCAGAATGGCTAATTTTGTGTGTGTCAGCAGTGACTTGAGAAACTGCAAGTCACTTCTGGTGTGAGAGAATTGGCCATCTGCAAGGATATTGCCCAGGGCAGGGGTCAGGAACCTATGGCTCGGGAGCCATATGTGGCTCTTTTCATGATTGCATCTGGCTCTCCAGAGCAGCCCAGGCCTCGGTTTCCCAGCATGCAGCGGGGAGGAGTGACACATTCTCCATTCTCCCCCTTCCTTCCTTCCTTCCTTCCTTCCTTCCTTCCTTCCTTCCTTCCTTCCTTCCTTCCTTCCTTCCTTCCTTCCTTCCTTATCTCCCTTCCTTTCTTTCTCCCCTTCATTCTTTCCTTCCCCTTCTCTCCTTCCTTTCCCCCCCTCTCCCTTCCTTCTTTCCTCCATTATCTTCCTTCCTTCCTTCCTCCCCCTTCACCCTTTCCTTCTCCTTCTCTCCTTCCCCTTCCCTCCCTCTCTCCCCTTCCTTCTTTCCTCCATTCTCCTTCTTCCTTCCTTCCTTTCTTCCCCTTCACCCATTCCTTCTCTTTCCCTCCCTCCCCTTCCTTCTTTCCTCCATTCTCCCTCCCCCCTCCCCTTCCCTCCCTCCCCCCCCTTCCTTCCTTCCTTCCTTCCTTCCTTCCTTCCTTCCTTCCTTCCTTCCTTCCTTCCTCTTCTATTCTTTTCCCCAAGTCTTCCTTTCCTTCTCCTTCCTTTCTTTTCACTTCCCCTTGTTTCTTTTCTTCTTTTCCCTTCATTATTTTACTTTTTCCTCACTCCCTTTCCTTTCTTTTCCCCACCTTTTCATTTCCTCCCTTCCCATTTCCTTCTTTTCCCCCCTCCTTGTCTCTCTCCTGCTTTTCTTTTCTTCCTTTTCCATAGTTCGTTCTTCTTTTCTTTCTTCCTCTCCCCTTCCCTCCTTTCTTTCCTCTTTCTTTCTTTCTTTCCTTCTTTCTTTCTTTCTTTCTTTCCCCCTTCCTTCCATCTTCTCTTCCTTCCCAGAGACCTGAGCATGCCTTTTGCAGAGTGTCCCGTCATTCTGCCGGCGGAATCCTTTTCTCATAGTATGCACATATATACTCACATTTAGCTGAATTCAGTCTTAAAATATATTCTATATATTATATAGCTCTCACTGAAATACATTTCCAAATATTTTGTTTTCATGGCTCTCTGAGTCAAAAAGGTTCCCGACCCCTGGCCCAGGGGATGCCCAAATGTTTGATGTTTTATTATCCTTGTGGGAGGCTTCCCTTATTGTCTCTTCATGGAGAGCTGAAGCTGACAGAGGGAGCTCATCCACACTCTCACCAGATTCGAACCTCTGACCGATCATTCATCAGTTCTGCTGGCACAAGTGTTTAACCCACTGCAGCACCAGGGGCTCCGCTAATGGCTAATGAGGAGACATGATGGGAACTGCAATCTAGTTGATATCTAGAGGGCCACAGTTGCTCATCCCTGTTGCATAGTATCAAGCCTGCTCAGACCTTTCTCCCTATGTGAAATAAAGCCCTGTCTCTCCATCTCGCAGTCCATCCACTCCTGCATCTTTTGGTCCTCCAAAGCAGGGTAGGATCATGAGGCTCTCCAGATATTGTTAGACCGCAACTCCCAAGAGCCCTGGCTGACACAATCAATGCAGAGGAACGCTGGGAGTTGTTGTCCAACAATGAGAGGCACATATAATAGTTCCCACCATTTAATAATACAAAGTTCTTTGATCTGCCTCTGCTGATTTTCACCATCAGCACAGCAAATAGTCAACACCCTCTTTGCCTGACCTCATGATTTGGAGTGGTGGCACACCGAACTATTAGAAAGAAGAGATTTTACGGTAGTTGGAGTCCAAAACAAACATCAAGGAATGACAATTGGATTGCAGATACTGGTATTGGCTTCAGAAGTCTGGGTTGCCTGCACCAGCCCCATGAGGAGGAATACTGTTAATTTATAAGAAAAGAAGTCCTAGGGTGCAGACAGGGCTAGCCATACCACAGGCAATCCTTCTGGTCATCTATAGCACTGTTTCCCAACCAGTGTGCCGTGGCACACTAGTGTGCCGTGAGCAATCATCAGGTGTGCCGTGGAAAATTGGAACCTCCAATACCCTTTCTTCCCCCTCCTGCCAAACATTTTTTCTTCTCCACTTGGGCTTCCTTCTTCCCAGCCTCGCTCTGCTCGCTTTGCCTCGCTTTGCTCACGCTACCGCTTCTGCGGGAGGGGCGAGGGAGGAAGACGTGACCCATGCAGGCGCTACTGCGCAGACTTGCCCCACATCTTCCTCCCTCCCCTCCACAGTGCTCTCTGGATATAGGTGAACTACAACTCCAAAACTCAAGGCCAATGCCCACCAAACTCTTATAGTATTTTCTCTTGGTTATGGTAGTTCTGTGTGGGAAGTTTGATTCCATTCCATCATTGGTGGAGTTCAGAATGCTCTTTGATTGCAGGTGAACTATAACTCCCAGCTGTTGAGCAAGACCTTCGTGTGTGTCTTTCTGCCATTCCTGCCGGGATATCCATGTTGTGTTCATTAAAACAGGCCCAGGTTTCACACTGAGTGTATAAATACATTTAAAAACATACTAACTATATGTATTACTGTGTTAGAGTGTCATTTTGTGTCATTTTGGTTGGTGGTGTGCCCCAGGATTTTGTAAATGTAAAAAAATGTGCCGCGGCTCAAAAAAGGTTGAAAAACACTGATCTATAGGGCAGTAGGTTTCCCGAAGCCATTGCTTCTCACATAGTTTGTAATCCCAGATACCCAGGTTGGTTGTAGTATTCAAAAGCAAGGGAGTTTCACTTTGCACATGCTCAGAGTCATCCCTCAAATGATTTTAACAGGAACGAATCCCACTCTTCCAAAGAAGCACTAGGACCAGGGCCGTAGCCAGGATTTCAGTTCGGGGGGCTGAGTTTGGTCTCAGGGGGCTGAGACTGGGTGGAAGAGGGATTACCCTAGCAAACCTTTTGTATTGTTATCCCAATAACCCCATGAAGGTGGGATATAATGAGCATGGTGATCAGATCATGATATGAATAAACATAACAGTTTAAATAATGTACCAGTAAGGCCTTCTCGCGGACCACCCTGAGAATTTCGGGGGGGGGGGCTGAAGCCCCCTTAGCCCCCCCCCCTGGCTACATGCCTGACTAGGACTGAGCTTTGGCAAGTGCTGGGAATTCATCCCTGCAAGGGAGAGGGCAAGATTTTAGCTGAATACCGGCTGGCCTTGGTGTATGTTCCTGTCTCTGGTCAGGGAATGAATGATCAATTTTGCAGATCGCTGGCGAAATGGGGAAAGCAGGGTGTTATTTATTATCTTACCACTTGGAACTACCAGATCCTGCTGGAGGCAGAGTGGCTGGATGACGGATGAGCTGACAGAGTCACTGGAGCTGGCTTCCGATCTTCCACGCCCCAGAGGTTCAGCGAAGTCATGGGACAGCCAGAAATATGTGGGTCTGTAGGGCCAAAGGAGCATATGTGGAAAGAAGGGGCATGGTGGTGGATGTTTCCCCCCCTTTCAATCAGATTAATTGGCATTGCTCTGCAGCTGTGTTATCCGCAGACACATTGGTGCCTCTGGAGCGGAGATAAATATCAGGATGGATTGGGGATGCATTTTGGAAAAAGAGGGGTATGCAAGAGAGGGGGTGATGTTTGTGACTAATTGTTGGGTCTGCAGATCAGGATTATAAAGAACTTGTGGAAGAGGAAATTGGGGAGAGGGGGGTGCAGTAAAAACAGGTGGTGACTGGTTGGGATAGAGAGAAAAGTCATGGCGCTGTCCGCATTTAATGAGGATCCACCGGTTGCTGTAACATTTCCCTGGTGTCAGCAGCTGAGCTAGCAAGAACTCCTTCGAGCATCCTTCCTCATCCTCTCTCTCTCTCTCTCTCTCTCTCTCTCTCTCTCTCTCTCTCTCTCTCTCTCTCTGCTTTGGCTCCTGCCAGGGCCACTTTCTTGCACTACAATCCCTGGTATATCCAATCTTTTAATATCCAATTGCTTTTTCTCATTTTCTACCAGGCTTAAGAGCTGGGGCATTGGACCCAGGATTCGACTTCTCCTTTCCCCTCTTAAAGCCTAGCAGTTCCCGTTATTGGGAAGCTTAATTACCCGCCTAGTTCCCATTCGCTCAATTAAGTTTTAATAACTTGCCTGTGCGTGTGCCAAGGATACACCCATTGTCGACAACCGCCTCCCCCCCCCTCCCCCCAATTTCCCAGCACTGATGAGCTGCCCATGTAAATACACCCTGAAGCATATTAACAAATGCCAGGCAGTTCTTCTCTCTGTGGATATTTCCTTTCCATGCAAAGGGGTAGAAAGGCCAATTTCTCCTCGTGGAACTGAGCTGGAAAACTGGGGGTCCTGGGAATATTATTCCGTAACTACCCTTCTGCACCCAGAAGAAAAACTCTTTTTATTCCTCACCTCTATTCTCCAACAGCCCCCATGCAGTTCTTCCTTTGCTTTTATGCTGGCTGACTCTGGATTGGCCTTTAGCAGTTGGGGGCCTTTTAAGCATCAGACTATTTAAACTGGATCACTATCACCGCAGCAAACACAGTCCTGGCCTAGCAATTTTACGTCCTGGCTCTTTGCTTGTGTACAGCAGCTGCCTCACAGCTCTTCCTGGGTCCTTATGCTTCCCAATGAGACCCTAACTCATATCCTCCAACTATCCTGATTTCGTAGGGACTGTTCCAATTAATCCTATTTCATTCCACTTTTTACAGCTTTAAAAATGTCTTCTCTCCCGCTTTCTCCCCTTGTTCTCATTTTACTTCTGTTGCAGCAAACTGAGGCTGGACCTATACTGTCATATAATGCAGTTTTGGAATATAGTTTAACTACATTGAACGGTTTGCTGATGATTATATGTTTTTAGTGGTTTTTATATGGTTTTTATATTATGTGCTAAATGTTTTTAAACTGTGTTTTATGTTTGTTGTGGCATCGAATTGCTGCCAACTTTTAAGCCGCCTTGAGTCATCTTCAGGCTGAGAAAGGCAGGATATAAATCTGGTAAACAAACAAACAAACAAACAGGATTATATGGTAGTGTAGACTCATATAATCCAGCTCAGTCTACATTCTGAAACTGCCATATTGGGCAGTGTAGATCCAGCCTGAGTTCCAAGTGCACAAAGCTAGTATCCACTTAGTTAACTCAGCAGAGAGAAGAGCGTGGACTTTTGTCCTTCCTTTTAGATCCAGGCAAGAGCGAACAGTTAGTTTCTTCTTCCTGAGAGTTACCAACAAAAGACTGACAAAAAAGATAAATGCAGATTTCTTTTTAAATCCCAATAATGTATTTTGAGTATTGTCTTGAAAAATTCATCGTAATTCTGTACACCCTATCAATCTCCTCCTCCATAACTCTCTCCTCTTTCTTTAGCATAGAGGCTGTTAATTTTGTTATTATGCCCCGCATATCCTCATTATTTTCCTCCTTAATGTTTTGGAAACGCAATTGAAATTCCATTTCTTTCATTTCTAATCTTTCTTGAGCTTCTTCTGTTTTGGAAGCTTTTGTTTCTAATTTTTGGACTTTCCCCCCATTTTTTCTGTATTTTGAGTATTGGAACTGGTAGCCCTTCCATTCAAAATCCCAATTGATCTCAAATTGGGTTGCGGTGAGTTTTCTGGACTGTATGGCTATGTTCCAGAAGCATTCTCACCTGACGTTTTGCCCACATCTTTGGCAGGTTGTGTAGTCTGTTGGAAACTAGGCAAGTGGGGCTTATATATTTGTAGAATGTCCAGGGTGGGAGAAAGAACTCTTGTCTACTTGAGGCAAGTGTGAATGTTGCAGTTGGCCACCTGGATTACCTCACAACCTCTGAGGATGTCTGCCATAGATGTGGGTGAAATGTCAGAAGAGAATGCTTCTGGAACATGACCATACAGCCCAGAAAACTCATATTACCCCAGTGATTGCGGCTGTGAAAGCCTTCAACAACAGATTGATCTCAAATTGTCAATTTTAACAAGAGTTGTAGGAGCATGGTAGGGAGACATTTTGTAGTTGCTATTGTTATCCAACTAGGGATCAAAAAGTCCTTTCTGATCTACTGCAAATCACCCAGACATACAATAGTAGATCCAGGTCTGTATTCTTCCCATCTCTTTCTCATAGAGACACTGCACTGGATAAGTCGGTATATCATTGTTTTGACTTGCTGCTTGTGAAAGGCAAATAGGTCTGAAAACCTTCACAAGATGAATGTTAACGTTGAATACAATAAATAACGCAAAGCACTTGCAAGTGCTACCTGCAGCCCAACAATTGATTGGTTAATTTGAATCAATACATGACTCTTATCTACTGTCTGTAGACCTTGCCCCCATCTGCTTTCTTGCCAGGCCACTTTGCAGTCAAATTACCTTTCTCCTCGATTTTGCCTTGATTCGTCTCCACTCATGCCATGGCACTATATAGAATATGGGGATCACCCAGGGCAGTATATGCTGTTCTGTGCTTTAACTCAGACTTTAAATGTGGTCCTCTGGGAGTTTTGGACTTCAGCTCCTGAAGCCTCAGCTTGGGCATTCAGGAATTCTGGAAGCTGAACATCCGTAGGACTAGAATTTGGGAAGTAGTGCTTTAAAAGTTCTAGAAAAACTACATTTGGGATATAGGGCTCAACCATTTAGGTGTGTGTACATCAGGGGTGCTCACACTTTTTCAGCATGCGAGCCACTTAAAAAACAACCAAGTCAAAATGATCTACCTACCCACTACTCAGAGAGCCATAAAAGCAAAATATTTGGAAATTTATTTCAGTGAGAGCTGTATAATATATTTTAAGACTGAATTCAACTAAATGTGAGTATAATAAACCCCTGAATTTATTCATAATAATAATGATGATAATATTCATTCAGCCTCTACTACTACTACTACTAATAATTGTAAAAACAATAATAGGTTCCTAGAGTAGAAGGAGACCTCCAAGGGCCATCCAGTCCAACCTCCTTCTGCCATAAGGGAAAAACACAATCAAAGCATTTCTCACAGATGGCCATTCAGCCTCTGATAATAATAATAACAACAACAACAACAATGGGTTCCTAGAATAGGAGATCTCCAAGGGCCATCTTGTCCAACCTCCTTCTGCACCTGGGCGGCGTTGGGAGCCTGTGGGGCGGGACTGAGCCTTCCTCTCGCCCTGCTTGCGATCTACCAGGACGCCCTACGCGATCTACCAGTAGATTGCAATCTACCTAATGAGCACCCCTGGTGTACATACTTTAAGTTGTCTGTCAACTTAGGACAGGGCTGTCCAACTGGTGACCCGGGGGCCGTATACGGCCCCCAGTCCCTTCCCCACGGCCCCCTACCCTCCTGCAAGATATCTACTTTTTAACATTTAAATTTTTTAATTATTTTTTGAATATTTTTTTGAATATTTTTTTGAATATTTTTTTGAATATTTTTTATTTTTTTATGGCGGGGGGGGGGTGAGGGGTGGGGCGGGGCAGGGAGGAGGAGCAGGCTCCCTTCCTCCTCCGTCTACTTCCCTCCCTCCCCCCTCTCTCTCCCTCCCTCTTTCTCTCTCTTTCCCCTTTTCATTCCTTCCCCCTTCCACCACCTGAACAAAGAGGGAAGGAGAGAGAAAGAGTGCACCGAGCGAGAGGGGGCGTGGCCAGAGTGAAAAAGGGGCGGGGCCGAGTTCGGAGCGCACGGGGGGGTGCTCATCCATTCCCTTTCCGGCTTCCTCTTCTGAGGATTCGTGCCAAGTTTGGTCCTGATCCATCATTATTTGAGTCCACAGTGCTCTCTGGATGGAGGAGAACTACAACTCCCAAACTCAAGGTTCAGTACTTTCTGTTGCTCTCATGAGAGTTTAGTCTGCCAAGTTTGATTCAACATGGCTGAGGAATGCTTTGATTGTGTTTTCCCCTTATGGCAGAAGGAGGTAGGACTGGATGGCCCTTGGAGGTCTCCTATTCTAGGAACCCATTGTAATTAATATTATTATTATCATCATCATCAGAGGCTGAATGGCCATCTGTAAGGAATGCTTTGATTGTATTTTCCCCTTATGGCAGAAGGAGGTAGGACTGGATGGCCCTTGGAGGTCTCCTATTCTAGGAACCCATTGTAATTATTATTATTATTATTATCATCATCATCATCATCAGAGGCTGAATGGTCATCTGTGAGGAATGCTTTGATTGTATTTTCCCCTTATAGCAGAAGGAGATTGGACTGGATGGCCCTTGGAGGTCTCCTATTCTAGGAACCCATTGTAATTATTATCATTATTATCATCATCATCATCAGAGGCTGAATGGCCATCTGTGAGGAATGCTTTGAATGTATTTTCCCCTTATGGCAGGAGATTGGACTGGATGGCCCTGGATGGCCCTTGGAGGTCTCCTACTCCAGGAACCTGTTGTTGTTGTTGTTATTATTATTATTATTTGCAGAGGCAGAATGAATGTTATGCCTTATCATTCAGGGTTATAGGCCTGTGTGGAAGGGCCCTGGCTTCTTATTTGACTTCCTTTCCACACATCTGAATAAAATCCCATGTTATTTGCTTTAAACCAGATTATATGAGTGTGGACTCCGATAATCCAGTTCAAAGCAGGTATTCTGGGTTATATGGCTGTGTGGAAGGGCCATGAGTCCACACTGCAATATAATCCAGTTCAAAGCAGGTTTTGTGGGGTTTCCTGCCTGGATATTCCGGGTTATATGGCTGTGTGAAGGGCCCTGAGTCCACATTGCAATATAATCCAGTTCAACGCAGGGACTGGGACTTGAGACTGGGATTTTGGTGTTCATCTCTATCTCCAAGTCAAAGCCCCAGTATCATCCACAGACAAATCCAAGGCGGGGAGGGGGTGGAGCCGGGGAGGGGGCGGAGCTGGGGAGGGGGCGGAGCCGGGGGCAGAGGCAGACCCTTCGGCCCCCCAGGTCATCAGTAACCGGAATTCCGGCCACAGGTCCGGTAGAAGTTGGACAGCCCTGACTTAGGACATCCCTATGAATTTCAGAATTTTCTTAGGGAAGAAATACTATTTTGCTAGTTTATTTCCTCTGAAACATACCGCGCTCAGTATTCCTTGCTGGTTTCCCATCCAAGTATACTAACCATGGCCAACTATGCTCAGCTTCCAATTTGGATAGAACTTTCATTGTGTTTAGCTGCCAATCTTTTCAGCATCCTGGACCCCTAAGAGGCAGGATATATATCTAATGAATAAATATCAAATGCAGGTGCCATCTTGCCTTTGGCCTCAAAAAATAAAATACCTTGTGCAGTCCCCTTCACCAACACAGGCAGTTTTTTTGGGCATCTGCTTTTCTATTGAGCCCACTACTTTCTCTGCTAACTATCTTGATCCTTGCATAGTCTTCCGTAGGGCCCATCCAGACAGTACCTTTATCCCAGGAGCTTTCGCAGCAAACAGGAGGGTGGCCAGACTCCGTTCCTTATAAACCTGGAAGCAATTGCTACAAAAGGCAAAAAACACGAGCTTTCCAGGTGCAGGAATATCACAGTTTTGAGCCAAATATCCGGATCTTCGCATGTCTGTATGTCCCTGCAATCTGAAATCACAGGATTTAAAAAATCTGTTCCCAGGTTTTAAATACTTGTTCCTGATGGGTCTGTTCCTAAAAAGAAGATGAAACTTGAGTAGAAGGCAAAAACGTTGTTTGTGTCCCAGAAACTTCATGAAATGTGTAGAGGGCACATTTTCTCTGGCCAGGACAAAGTTGTGGCCCCTTAGTCAATGTTGTACATCTTTTCACAAGAAGAGCAATCAGGAACAGCCATGTATAACCCAGGAACAGCACACTGTTTTTATGATGCCACAAGTACACAACCAAATCTGCCTGGACAGATGGCCAGGCGGCCAAGCTTTAAAAAGCGTCAATAATGACAAAGTTCTGTTCCTGGCTTTAAAATGTGTGTTCCTGTTTCATTGTGTAGTGCTGATTTGGACAGAAGTAGTCCTACCCCGTAAACTTTGTGTGCCAGAAACTTTATGAAACGTGTGAAGGCACAGCTTCTCTGGTCCGCACATAGAATGGACCTTTTGTGGTGATCCGCATAATCAAATCTCTGCATTTCTGCATCTTGTGGGTTTTAAGAAACTGCTGGTTTCTGGTGGAAGTCCCATGGCAGCCATCTTGGGAGCCTCTAAATCTTGGAACAATTCTGGACAACGGAGGCAGAAATCCCAAGACCAAAAGGTCTGTATTTGGACGTCTCCTGAAGTCCCAGGATTTTTTGCCCCTCACTAAAACCTGTGATTTAGTGCTGTCTGGAACCACCCTAAGTTATTCAGAATCTCTAGCTCCCAAGTCCTATCAATAATATAAAGCCCAAGGATGGGTTGTATCTTGTGGGACTGCAGCTCCTACCAGCACTAGCCAACAGCAGGCCCGGATTACCCATAAGGCTACCCTAGGCCATGGCCTAGGGGTGCAAGCCGAAGGGGGCACAGATCACGGACACCCCCAAAGTTGTCTCAGCCCGCCCCTGAGGGCAAAACGTCAGGAGAGCGTGCTTCTGGGGAGAAACCTCCAGTGAGGTCTCCCTCCCTCCCAGATGGGTGCCGGCGGAGGAGAGCGCATCCGGCTGCAGGCGCCTCCGCCGAAAGGGCAGCGTCCTGGGTGAGTGGCCTCCTTTCCCACCTTTTGCTGCCTCCTCAGTGGAGAGAGAGAGGGAGAGAGATCCAGGGCCAGATTTGCAGAGCGGAAAGAAAGCCCCTGCCCTGAGCTCCATTTCTGCTTCTCGCCACGGCAAGCCTTCCCCCGCTCCCCAGGGCCTGCAGCAGCATCAGCTCAGGCCCGCCGGGGAGGGAGGAGAAGATAAGGTTTTATTTTTAGTGTGGGTCTGAGTAATGGGGGGGGGGGTGTGCGGTAGAGGGCGTAATTCCAAAGTGTGGCCTAGGGCGCAAAAAATTGTTAATCCGGGCCTGGCCAACAGAGTGACTGATGAGGAATACTGGAGGCTGTAGTCCAACAATATGTAAATAGAAGGATGTATGGTTCCTTTGCTGCCTTAAAAAGTATATTTCCAATCACCCCCCCCAGGCATGTAGCCAGGGGGGCTAAGGGGGCTTCAGCCCCGCCCCCAAATTCTCAGGGTGGTCCGCGAAAAGGCCTTACTGGTACATTATTTAAACTGTTATATTTATTCATATCATGATCTGATCACCATGCTCATTATATCCCACATTAATGGGGTTATTGGGCTAACAATACAAAAGGTTTGCTAGGGTAGACCCTCTTCCACCCAGTCTCAGCCCCCCCCTCCCCCCAATCAAAATCCTGGCTACGGCCCTGCCCCCCCCCCTTTTCAATGATCACCTTTCCCGTCTTCTTCTTCCCCCGCTTCCAGCCCTGTGCACACTTTTTCTATCAGCTTCTTAGTTTTTGGGCTTCATGAACCCTACTTCATGTTACATTCATCTTTCTAGTCCTCAGTCTTCTCCCTTGCTCAGCTAGTCTGTGCCAAGGACAAAACCCCTTCATGCGTAGCAATATAAATCAAAGACCGCACCAGGGAGCAGCAGCTTTCGGTATAAATGGGTTTCTTGTCTCAGAGCTAGCAACATCAGCAGAAGCTGGCAGTGGGGAGGCCTTCATTATTGTACAACTCGCTGTACCTATTCCCCAGCCCTGGCCTATAGCCCGACACCTGAGCCCCAAGCTAACCAAAAAAAACCTCCCACACCTTGTAATACGAGGCTTGTTTGAGGAAATGTTTACCTGCTGGGCCATGTTTCTTAACAGTGATTCCAATGCCGGGCTTCCCCCAGTTTAGATGCAGATGGGTCAGCAATTCTGAGCTTTCATTCTTGTTGCTGAGTAATTTCTCTTTACGGCTTAAGTCACTTAACGTGTAACCAAAGGGAGAGGAACGAAATAAATAAATTTCCAGGCAGTAAAGGAGCGTCCATAGGAATTGAATTATTTATGGCAGGACCAGGGAGTGTGGAGAGAAATGAGTGCCACTGGAAATGGCATTTTGATCGAACACTTACAATGGAAAGAGCTGTCCAAAAGTGAGGAGTCGGTTGGGAACAGGCCAAGAGTGTAAATGGGTGGAATGGGACTGAAACACATGGGTAAAGTTAGCACCCAAGAGTTAATGCAAAGGGGGTTGTAAAGTAGGAAGAAGTGGAACTAAAAGTACCAGCTGACCACATCTGCGGCGAAGCCCAAGGGAGTTAATTGTGATGTAAACTAAAGCATTATACAGATGAAAACTGGGAAACATGTGGCCAAGGATCACTAGAATGTGATCAGGATGGCAAATATTATTAAGAAGAAAGAACACACAAATAAGGATAGGTAACTGTTTGCTTTTCTGGAAAGGGCAAAATTTCACCCCTCTACTCCTCTCTTCTCCCAAGTTCTGAGTTATTGGAATGCAAACTATGTTTACAGTTTGATTTTTTTGTGTGTCAGGGGTGACTTAAGAAACTGCAAGTCGCTTCTGATGTGAGAGAACTGGCTGTCTGCAAGGACATTGCCCAGGGCAGTGTTTTTCAAATTTTTTTGAGCCGCGGCACATTTTTTACATTTACAAAATCCTGGGGCACACCAGCAACCAAAATGACACAAAATGACACTCTAACACAGTAATACATATAGTTCACATGTTTTTAAATGTATTTATACACTTAGTGTGAAACCTGGGCCTGTTTCGATGAACACGACATAGATATCCTGGCAGGAATGGCAGAAACACACACACAAAGGTCTTACTCAACAGCTGGGAGTTATAGTTCACCTGCAATCAAAGAGCATTCTGAACTCCACCAATGATGGAATGGAATCAAACTTCCCACACAGAACTACCATAACCAAGAGAAAATACTATAACAGTTTGGAGTTGTAGTTCACCTATATCCAGAGAGCACTGTGGAGGGGAGGGAGGAAGACGTGGGGCAAGTCTGCGCAGTAGCGCCAGCACGGGTCACGTCTTCCTCCCTCCCCCCTCCCGCAGAAGTGGCAGCGTGAGCAAAGCGAGGCAAAGCAAGCAGAGCGAGGCTGGGAAGAAGGGAGCCCGAGTGAAGAAGAAAAAGGAGGGGGAAGAAAGGGTATTGGAGGTTCCAATTTCCCACGGCACACCTGATGATCGCTCACGGCACACTAGTGTGCCATGGCACACTGGTTGGGAAACATTGGCCCAGGGGATGCTCGGATTTTTGATGTTTTACCATCGTTGTGGGAGGCTCCTCTCATGTCCCTGCATGGGGAGCTGGAGCTGACAGTGGGAGCTCAACCTGCTCTCCCCAAATTCAAACTGCTGACTTGTCAGTCAGCAGTCCTGATGGCACAAGGGTTTAACCCATTGGGCCACTGAGGGTTCCACAGTTTGAACTTAGTCTGCAGCTACTGAAGTGAGTTAGGGTCAAACAGAGACATTTTTAAAGCAGCTGAAAAAAAAGTGGGATGACATATTATTAATGTAGAATGTCCCTATCAAATTAGGACAGTTGGGAAGTATGCAATGTCCTTCAAATGTTGTTGGACTACAACTCCCATCAGACCTAACCAGTAGGTCCATGGTAAGTGTTCATGGAAGCTGGAGTTCAACAACATCCATAGAGCACATTGTTTACTAGCCCTTGTTAAATCCTGTTCATAAAGACTATTGGTATTAAGGTTTTTAAAGGTCAGACACTGAAAATTCAGCCAATTTCATTTTCTCATCAATGTATTGAGAGCTTGATTTGTCTCTGTTTGGGTTCTCCAGATTCTTCCATCAGTTCCTCCTGTCAAGCTTTGACCATTATTGGCTTTGCTTTTTCCTTTGCTTATTTTAGCCAACATTTTTTTAAATTCAAAAGCTGGCCATCCAATATTGGCAGAAGCCTATTTTTTCCAGCATTTAAAGACATGTAGGCTTGAGAAATATCAAAATTGGAAAATACAGCATCTAAAATCATTTGGAAATAATCAGCTATTCTGCCCTAGAACAGACTGTAGCAATATCAACTGGCAACGTCCCATCCCATCCTCTACCAGGACAAACATAATGGAAGGGTCCAACTTTGGTTTGGATTCATCCCTAGAACTTGTTATTAGTGTGAGGGCATGCATGAATAATAAAGGATGATAGATATATTAAGTGAATTCTCCCTTGCACTTCTGTCTTCAGCTATGACAGTAATATTTACCTGGTGGAGAAGACTTCCTGATAAACAAATGTGACTGTTCCTAGACTGTGCATATCTGACACTTGTTTAATGCAAGTTCTGAATCAAAATAATTCAAAATTCCAAGACTGTGTGAGTTTTGGGTGCTAGAGGCTGCTCCACTTTCCCACACTGGATCACATCAACCCTGAACCACCTTTTTTGTGCAGCATATTTTGCACCTTCAAGTAATACAGGAATGAGGACACATGGAGTACTGACTCTTCAGTATTTTATCAGGCTACCCATTTGGTGTTAATAGAGTTGCCAGAGCAAAAACTGGAGATGATTCCCATTGCGTGTGCAAGGGTGACACACCTCGCGCCAAGAACAATAATGCAGACACAATTGGTTGGATGAAAATGGCCACAACTCCTTTATTGAAAACAGAAACCAAGGGTTGGCGGCCACACATGGGCCCAGGATCAGGGTCGAACAGCCCCCACGAATGTCCAAAGGCGTTTGCAAGCCTGGGGTGCGAGCGGCCCAATGCCTGTACACGGAAACTCGGCACCCCAGAGGGCCTGGGTGTTATCCCCTTACCAACCAAGGGGCAATAAGCCAGCCTGATCCAGGGGCCATGCCACACGCCAAACACGGAGTTGCGACAAAGAACATGAATAGCGTATGACCATGAACAGAGCAACAATGAAGTGCAGTGAAACAAAAAGGACAAGTAATGCAAAAAGTAGGGAGGGTGGGAGGAAAAACAGGCTGGCTCCACATGTGGACTGGCAGTCCCGGGCAGCCTTAAGTAAGCTGCCCGGGCAGAAGTGCAGGCTGGCCAGAAGCAGGGAGGGGGCGGGGCCAGCCCCCTCATTGGCCGGCCAGCGTTGGTGGCGGGAAGCCTTCCCGCCCCCCCAGGGGCTTCTGGGGAGAAGAAGCCTCCTCTACACAATCAAGATGGCGCGAGGGCAACGCTGCCCTGCAACTGCTTGGCCGGTAAGTCGGCCAAGCACATTTCTTCAGTGGTTGTGCAGAAGCAAGTTTCATTATGTGTTGCTTGCGGCCTAGTTGTGTGTAAGACACATGTGCTAAAATTCTCCTACACCGTTAAAGGTATAATGGAAGCCACCTCAAGCTGTCGATCTGGCAATCCTGTTTCAGAGACTGATCCGACATTGACCACCCACTTTATCACTCTAAGGACTAGAAAAAAAATTATCACCAAGGCTGACATTCATAAAAAGTAGTAAAAGTTCATAACCACATTTTGCAAACTTGCAAAATCAATGCACAAACACAGGTCTGACTTTGGGGACAGGTTTGAGTGGTAGCACTACTCTGTTTCGAAATTAATCTCTGACAGAATTTTGTAATTGTGGCGCTGCTGTTGGGAATAGGTGCCCTTGACTTATGATGCCAGCTATTAAGGTCAAGATGAAGAGAGTGCTCTTAGCCGATTGTGAAGAAGCAGGATGGTGGAGGAGGGAATTTGTAATCTCTGAGTGAGCAGGCGTTTTAGGGGCTTGTGGTTTGAGAGTGAGGTGAAGGGCAATGGGAGCAGCAGCCCTGGAAGAAAGAGCTGACTTTCTTTTAACTTGGCCTTTGGCTTTCTTGGGGCCTGACCGTATTTGCTGAATCACTGACCCTGTCATCCTTTCAATGCTATGTTAGCTGCCAAGTTGTGAAGGCACCGGGCAGGACTCGGAAGTCCCTCCTAAGCAGCTGCCTTCGCAGTGAGACAAACCAATTGCTCATCATGATCCAGTACCCCGAGGTCTCAAACTGTCTCCCTTGGAGGCTTTTCAAGCAGAAATGTTTCCTGTTGGTGCCAGGGGGACCTCTGTCCCTTAACATGGTATGCCACATGTAATTTTTCACTCAGCTAGGGTTGCAAAGGGCACGGGATGGTGTGCATGCCTGCAGGTAAGTGCACACCATTGTCAAACAACAAGGAATGAATCTACTCTAAGTTCCGTATAACTCAGAACAAGCCAGAAATAATCCCAATGAACAATATAATCACAATCAATCAATTGAAATTCTATATATATCTATATTCAAATTTAGAGTAGTGGACTCCTGTCCATCAATATCCAACAAGTAATTAGTTCAACACATGGAAGGTTCAGTACATATTACGTTCAACACATGGTAAATGCAATACATATTACGTTCAACACATCAAAAGTTCTACACAAAGGCATTCTACACAAAGGCGTTCAACACATAGGCGTTCAACACATAGGGAGTTTGTACTCACTCTACTCATGGGCATGTGAGTATAATCCGGTATAGGCAGTCACTGTAAGTCCCAGTCTCCCTATGTGTTGAACGCCTTTGTATAGAACGCCTGTGTGTAGAACTTCTGATGCGTAGAACGTAATATGTACTGCATTTACCATGTGTTGAACATAATATGTACTGAACCTTCCATGTGTTGAACTAATTACTTGTTGGATATTGGTGGACAGGAGTCCACTACCCTAAATTTGAATATAGATATATATTGAATTTCAATTGATTGATTGTGATTATATTGCTCATTAGGATTATTTCTGGCTTGTTGTTCGAAGTGCACACCATTGCCAGTCCTGTTAGGTAAAATGAGGTGTCTGTCTCAGGCAGAAGATTTGAGTCACCATGAAAGGGTAGCAAATAGTACATTTCCTGCAAGTTGGGTATCCCTTATCCAAAATGCTTGGGACTAGAAGTGTTCCATATGTGGGATTCTGAAATACTTGTGTATATATAATTACCTATCTTAGAGATAAGATCCAAACCTAATTACATTTTATCTTTCATATATGGCTTTTTATGCATAGCTTGAAGGAATCCTGCACACAATATTTGAAATAATTTTGGACTTCAACTCCCAGAAATCCTAACAGCTGGTAAACTGGCTAGGATTTCTGGGAGTTGAAGTCCAAAACACCTGGAGGTCTAGCCTAGCCTATAATGAAATAGTTTTAAATAGGATCATCCACATAGAATTCATCTTATCCTAATGCTTCTACATTGATATAACTAATGTTACAGGAGTAATCTAAGACATTTAGGTGGGAATATCTGGGCAAGGAATACTCTAAGGTGGTTTTGTCAATTCCTTCTTCTGAATTATATAGCTGGCAGCAACTGATCTTCGTTGGTGGCCTCCCTTCTAAGTACTAACCAGGGCTGACCCTGTTAGAGTGAAGCAAAACTCTCCGACAAAGTGCTGCTACCTTAGCACTAAAATAAAATATATATTTTCATTCTACAGTTGGATTATGTCAGATATTGAGGCTTGTCAGTGTGGTTTGATTTGATCAAAGCTCATCCTAAACTTACTCCGAAGTTCATGAGAACCTATGCTTACATTAATTGACACAGCATGAGCCCTTCAGACAGATAAACAGATTAGGACCTAGAGAGGTTTCTTCAGAATCAAGTTGTCAAGGGGGAAGAAAACTGATCAGAGAGATTAGGTATCAGCTAGTAGCAACAGATTGGTCTTTTTGTGTCACCTAAGTCTCTCAATGGAAAGCAACACTTGTTGTCCTCAAAGGAGTATTTGAACTTTATGGAAAAAGAAGTTTAGCTGACACACATTGTCCCCCTTTGAAGCATGCTACATGCCCTATGAAGAGTGGCTTAAGGACATAGGTATGTGTAGCTTGGAGAAGAGAAGGTTAAGAGATGACATGATAACCAGGAAGGAACAATCTTGATTTCTGCTACACCAGTGGTTCTCAACTTGTGGGTCCCCAGATGTTTTGGCCTTCAACTGCCAGAAATCCTAACAGCTGGTAAATTGGCTTGGATTTCTGGGAGTTATAGGCCAAAACACCTGGGGACCCACAGGTTGAGAACCACTGTGCTACATGGAGCAATGGATTCAAATTGCATTAATAGATTCTGCCTTAATATTAGGAAGAATGTCCTGACAGTAAGAGCTGTTTATCAGTGGGATATGTTGACTCGGAGTGAGGTGGAATATTCCTCTTTGAAGCTTTTTAAACAGAACTTGTATAGTCATCTGTCAAGGGTGTTTTGATTGGCAAGGGGTTATATTGGATGGTCCTTGTGGTCACTTCCATCTCAATGATTTTTTTATTCATTACTCGCAGCTATCGTCCGCTTGCTTTCTGTATACAATTACGGTAAGCTCACGTGCATAAGTCAAGTGGAGGGACTTGCTCTGTTGGCACCTCTTAGACGATCTTGTAGAAAATCCGATGAACTGAAGTTTATTGTCTGAAGTTTAATTTCACAACATGACATAAGAAAGTTGTGCTTGTTGAAGGCCTTCTAAGGAGCTGCCTTTGACAAATACGATTTTCCTTGAAAAGGATATTTTTAGACTGAAATACTGTGGTATATGGAGTAGTTGATTGCTTTAATAAATATTTTGAGCACATTCTCAATTTTTCTGTTTAAACTGAGCTCAGTGATGTTGCTCTCCATCATAGACTTTTTGCAGTTCACCTGCTCTCTCCTTGGCTATTTGTGTTCTTTGACTTCCTCTGTGATTATGGTGATCCTGTAAAGCAGTGGATTGGCTGAGAAGAGCTTGAGGAAAAAGTAGGTGATGGGCAAAGAAGGATGTGGAAATGGGCAAGGGACAAAGGAACCTGAAGGAACCCTTAAAAACCGCCTGGGAATAGCTGCTTGCGTTGGAGTAGAATAATAGAGATAGGAGTACAGTTGGACCTCCACATTAATTGGAGTTAAGAGTACAGTACCCCCACAAAGGTGGAAAAACTGGGACAAAAACTTGCTATTTCTTACTGGGAGTATATTTTTCTAGGACTCTTTAGGTCAGGGGTGCCCGCACTTTTTCAGTATGAGAACCTATGCGAGCTACTTTTAAAACAACCAAGTTGAAAAGATCTATCTGCCTCCGGAGGCTGCTTCCGGACGAGAGAGAGGCCCCGCCTCGCACTCCCTTGTTCCCGCAATGCTCCTGCTCCCTGATTGGTGGCGCCTCCCTCTCTCCCCCCTCCCTTCTGCCTCTGAGCCTTGGCTGCCTGAGGGAGGTCCAGGGAAGGTGGGGCCTGCCTGACAACAGGGAAGGGGGCGGGGACCCGGGGCCTCCTCCTGCCCCCTGATTGGTGGCGCCTCCCTCCTTCCCTCTCTTCCTTCTGACACTGAGCCATAACGGCTGCTCCTGAGGAAGTCCAGAGAAAGCCTACTGCTCCTCCTCGCACTCCCTGCAGGTGCGCTGCACGGGCAGAAGAAGCGCCACACGGAGGGTGTGCACGTGCAGAGGGTTTGTGCGCAGGGCGGAAATGCCCCATCCGCCTGCAATCGACCTCATTTGGACTCGCGATCAACTCGTCGATCGTGATCGACTTCGTGGGCGGCCCTGCTCTAGGTCCTCCAGTAGGGTTCCAATGGAAGTTGGCCATAGTGCCATCACAGAGGACCTAGACATTTATAGAGAGAACACATTAATCAAGCCTATGAAAGTTAAACTCATAAATGTGGAGTTTTGTGATGTTCAGCAGATTTAGTACTGTATATAGAGTTGCCACAATTAACTGGAGTGGGTTCTTTCTTGATGGTTGCATAGGGAATTTCAGCAGGTGCTGCTTATTTTCTATGTCCGTGAAAGCAATGCTGCTGAAATTCCTCTTATATCCAACCATCAAGGGTGCAGAAACCTGTCCAATCTTCATTCTGGTTAGCCTATACACAGTAGTTTATAGGACAAACTTCCCTAACATGATGCCCCACAACTATGTCGCTGTATGTATTGTCGAAGACTTTCATGGCTAGAATCACTGCATTGTTGTAGGTTTTTTTTGGGCTATATGGCCATGTTCTAGAGGCATTCTCTCCTGACGTTTCGTCTGCATCTATGGCAAGCATCCCCAGAGGTTGTGAGGTCAGTATAGCTGCTGTTGTAGTCCAGCAAATATCAGAGGATTTTTCTGAAGGTTCAGAGGATGAGGGGGATGATGGCTTTCAGACTGAGGCATCTGTGAGTGATCAGAGAGAATTGCAGGCTGATGAGTTCAATGTTTTGGATTCCTGTGCTTGTTCAAGGGAAAGGGAAAGTTTGGATTCCATGGAGAAAAGACCTTGGGTAGGTGGGGAGGTTTTCAGGGAGGCTAGATTAGACATGAGAACGCAGGGGTGAAAACCAGGCAAACTAGATATTCCCAGCGAATCTGAGATAAGACCCTGAAGGCCAGATGTGTCAAGCATGATTTTATGGGGTGTCTTAGAGCAGTGTTTCCCAACCTTTTTTGAGCCGTGGCACACTTTTAACATTAAAAAAATCCGGGGACACACCACCAACGAAAATGACACAAGATGACACTCTAACACAGTAAAGAACAGCTGGGGATGGTGGCCTGCTGGGAGCAGCTGCTGGGAGTGCCGAAGCCAGGGAGGGGCCAGGCCGCGCCATGCCCCGCCCCCTCCCCCCGGCTTCAGCTCTCCCACAGCTTTGCCAGCCTTGAGGGGGCAGTGAAAGCAAGGAGTGGGAGTCATGGCCCCCATCCCCGGTGCTGCTCTTCGCCATGACTCCCGCCCCTCGCTTGCTGAAGCCGCGCGGAGGATGATGAGCGGTGGACGGGCTTCAGTGGGTGGGGCTCCTCTGCGCGGCTTCAGCGAGCGAGGGGTGAGAGTCATGGCGGATTGGAGGCTGGCTGGGGAAACAGCTGAAGGAGGCAGCGCCCCGGCCCCTTCTTTTTTTTCTTCGCCGCCGCCCGGCCCTTCCTCGTCCTCCCCCAAGCAGCAGGAGTTCGGCAGGAGGAGGGGGGAAGGAAGGGGGGGCAGAGAGCTTTTCTCGTGGCACAGCAGGAGGTCCATCACAGCACACTACTGTGCCGCATCACAGCGGTTGGGAAACACTGTCTTAGAGGGCTTAAATTAAGTTATTTGGTTTCAGACTCCTCAGTGGAGATAATGTTGCTATTAGAAGATTGTTCTTCTGTTTCTGCTCTCAAGTTCTTGTCCAAGTATTCTCAAGTTTCCTGTGTTTGCTGATGCCTGTGTTTCCATGAAAAGTTTACCTTGGAAAAGTTCCTGTTTTCATGTTCATGGATTTATGTTTGGAATATTGCTGTGGATTTTGGTTTCTTTTAACTTTATGTTCCTTGTCATTTTTGGATTATGGATATTTTGTATTTTCTATGCTACGGATCCTTTTGGAATTGCCCTTTCCCCCTTTTTACCTCCTTTCTTTCATAAACATTTTAGATAGAATTACTGGACTCTGGTGTGGTGCTGGGGGGAAAGGCATTTCAGTGCTAGAGTGCAACAGTTGCCATCATCCGCAGACAGCATTGCCTCTGGGCCTACTGCTTCTGCTGTAAGGCTGTAATTCTGTACCACTTACCTGTGAGTAAGTGCTGTTGAATGAAGTGAAGAACTTAATTCTAAGCAGATATGTATAGGGCTATCCTATATAATCATGTATAAGTCTAAACATTTTAGTCAAATATGCAATGCGGAAAACCTGGACCGGCTTATCAGTGGAAGTGCTGTTTTTTAGCTCTCTTATCTAAAAGGAACCATCCCTTTTTTGAGCAAAGTGATAAAATGTGACAGCTTAGTCCATCCTGGGAGAACCCAAAAATGCACCGAGTCCCCTCTTCTCTCCACCATGGCATCATTTCTGGTCTTTTTGAATGCCTGGGCAGGAGAATAGCATTGGTCGTCTGGGACAACTTGCCCTCTGAGACAATGCTGAGCCAATGCTGGCCCTTTCCTCTCTCTGTAGAATAACCTTCGACTTATCCACAAGTCATATCATAATCCATAATGGTGTCCCGAAAACAGTTTCTTTGACATATGCACGAGGTGGGCTTTTACACAAGTATATACACTTGTGATTATGGTGTTAAATTTGTTAAAGGATTTCCTAGTAAGGATTCTGGTCAGGGAAGGGGAAAGATGGAGGCAAAAGTAGGCAGTAAGGTGAAAAGTAAATAATTTCTCACATTTGTTTGACCTAAGTAGCCATTTTTTGCTTGTAGTCTATTAGGTTGCCCCTACCAGATTTTGTACATTGTCTGACTTTCCAGGAAAAAAATGTGCTGCATATAGCAGGATTGGCCAAAAAAATGTGCTGCCTGAGACAAAGTAAAAAATAGCATCCCTTCCCATCCAATTAATTAATTAATTAATTACATCATTTATATTCCACCCTTCTCGCCCCGCAGGGGACTCAGGGCGGATCACAATGCACATATACAGGCAAACATTCAATTCCATAGACATACCACATATATACACAGAGAACGAGCTACACCCCGACCTGGGCAGGCCTCGAACTCATGACCTTCTGGTCAGTAGAGATCTTAACAAATTAACAAACGCAGGCTGGAATGGTAATTGAATCTTATGTCGACCCTGCCAATTAGATAATGTTCTCCACCACACCTGAGGTATCCAGTTAATTTGACAGGGTCAGAACTGCTGATACAACGTACACAGTATTCTCCTTGAATAATAATAACAGTCATCATCATCATCAAATTTAGGGGACCAGGATATATTGACACTATTCTTTTATAACATTTTCATGGCATATTCACTGCCATGGCATCTTCCTGTAGATTACTAGGTTTATGATTCAATAAGGTTCTTAGGCCAGAAAGCTTAGAGTAGTGTTTCCCAACCTTTTTTGAGCCGCGGCACACTTTTTACATTTGCAAAATCCTGGGGCACACCACCAACCAAAATGACACAAAATGACACTCTAACACAGTAATACATAGAGTTAATATGTTTTTAAATGTATTTACACACTCAGTGTGAAACCCGGGCCTGTTTCGATGAACTCAACATAGATATCCTGGCAGGAATGGCAGAAAGACACAAACTTCCCACACAGAACTCCCATAACCAAGAGAAAATGTTATAAGAGTTTGGTGGGCATTGACGTTGGGTTTTGGAGTTGTAGTTCACCTATATCCAGAGAGCCCTGTGGACTCAAACAATTTTGGATCAGGACCAAATTTGGCATGAATACTCAATATGCCCAAATATGAACGCAGATGGAGTTCAGGGGTAATAGACCTTGACATTTGGGAGTTGTAGTTGCTGAGATTTCTAGTTCCGCTACAATCAAAGAGCATTCTGAACCCCACCAATGATAGAACTGGGCCAAACTTCCCACACAGAACCCCCAGGAGGCAAGAGGAAAGGAAGGCGGGCCTTCCCAATGCATGGAGAGGGAGAGATCAAGTAGACAACGGGTGGGGAGGGGGTGTTTGTAATTTTGTGCCTTTATCGAGGTAAGTTTCTTAGGGTTTTTATACTTCAATACACTAGACTCTTCCCCCCCCCCCATTCCTGGAGGTTCCAATTTCCTACGGCACACCTGATGATCGCTCACGGCACACTAGTGTGCCCCGGCACACTGGTTGGAAAACACTGGCTTAGAGCACGGCTTCTTAAACTGTGGGTCTCCAACCCCTAGTGGGATTCCCTTTGCTCAGTGTTGGAGTCACAAACACTTTAGCAACAATAAAAGGTGTCTGAATGCCATCCATTTACGCAAATCTGTTAGCAACAACATGCAGTTTTTACAATGGACTCTGCAGAAAACGATGCAGCTGTACTCCACAAAAAGGAAACTCAGCCTGTGTAGCAAGCCTTGCACATGCTAATTTGTTATCAGTACATTTTGGATTTTTATATTTATTTTGTGGACCTATATAGCTGGGGATTCAAACAAGTTTCTCAGCTGAAAAATGGTCACATGTGGAAAACGTTTCAGAAGCCCTGGCATAGAGCAATATAAGTCCCTTCTACACTACCATTTTCAATCCAGATTATATGCTTTGAACTGGATTATATTGCAGTATAGACTCATATAATCCAGTTCAAAGCAGATAATCTGGATTATACGCTTTGATAATATGGATTATATAGTATAGAAGGGACCTATATATATATATATAGGTAGTATAGAAGAGTCTGGAGCAACAAGCACCTGAGGCAAAGCATCAAAATCAGTGTGTACAGAGCTATCGTACTGTCTATTCTCCTATATGGGTCTGAAACATGGGTTACCTATCACCATCACCTACGACTCCTCTAACGCTTTCATCAGCGCTGTCTTCGCACAATCCTAAATATACACTGGACCGACTATGTGATTAATGTTGTTGTCCTTGAGTAAGCAGGGATCACCAGCATTGAGTCCATGCTATTGAAAACACAGCTGCGCTGGGCAGGGCACGTCTCTAGGATGGAGGACCACCGCCTCCCAAAGATACTGGTGAACTTGCCACAGGTCAGCACAAGAGAGGCGCCCCCAAAAAGAGATATAAGGTCTCCCTGAAACAACATCTCAGGCTCGACCAGATTGATCACCAACAATGGTCCACCCTGGCATCACATCGGGAGGCATGGAGACGCACTATCCACAATGTTGCGGCCTCTTTCGAGAAGACACGCCAAACGGGTCTCGAAGAGAAATGACAACGCAGAAAGAATCGCAACTTTTGGATTTTTATATTTATTTTGTGGACCTATATAGCTGGGGATACAAACAAGTTTCTCAGCTGAAAAATGGTCACATGTGGAAAACGTTTCAGAAGCCCTGGCATAGAGCAATATAAGTCCCCTCTACACTACCATTTTCAATCCAGATTACTTGGAACTTGGAAACAACATCACCCAAAGAGACTTTCTGCTGTGCTTTCTGCAATTGAACTTGCCTATCTCAGATTGGCCTGTTTAGTAATCAACGGGCTTGTAAAAAGTGTGGGATGAGTTCTTCCTAAGAATCTTCGTTCGCAAAGTAATGCCGAGAGAGAGATAGAAGGGACCACAAATCAGAGTTCTCTGGAGTAGAACATTCAAACTGCTGTAACTGTGTGGTGTGGATCCCACCCCTGTAGCAACAGTCAGGCGAGTGCCACTACTGTGACACAGCATTTGTTGCCTCACTTTGTCTAATATAGAGCAAGATCTATACCAAGCACTTCTTAATTTACACAATGCAGAATCAAAATTGCCCCCGGATTAAACAAGAAGGCCTTGAGTGTCGGACTTATTTGTTAAAATTGGCCTCTGCTGGCTATACAATTCATTGGCTTTAGAGGATTACTCTGCAGACTTTAAGCCCATTAAGGCCCGCAGCCCTTCCTACTTGCCAAGGCAGGATGGCATGAAAGTGCCTTGCCACTCCACCACTGACTGCGTTCTGGGCAGCCTCTGTGTTTCTGACTCATCTTCCTCTCCTTCAACAAAGATGAGGAAAGATAGACTCTTTCCGTGATCCATGTGAAGCAGTGCCTCCACCGCAAGGGAGACACACACTGACAAACCAAATCATCTCTCGACATATACACGCTCACACCCGCCGCCCCAAATCTTAGCTCCTGGTGGCAGATGCTGCCACTACCAATCCAGCAGGGGCTCCACTGAATTTGGCAGCCCTAGTTGAACCACAGGCCCCAGCAGCATTGCGTGCGTGCCAGCAACACTTGTCCAAAGCTGCTCGTTCATGAGCCTTGCCCCCGCCCCACCCAATAGGAGACCCACAGATCCTGTCAACCGAGAACCCTTGGCCCTGCTACCCATTACGCTTTCGCCCCCTGCGCCGTGGCAATCTGCAACACAAGGTTACTGCATCCTCTTTCCACTGGAGCGGAAATGCTGTGAGCTGGTACCTGGGGATTATATGAATATTTCATGCCATCCGTATTTATAATCTGTGCCAGCAAAATATATCCTTCTCCAATGCGGAGAGGAGGGATCTGTGGTGTTTATTTTACTGCCCTGGTGTCACTCCCGCTTCCTCTCACCCTTGCAAATGTCTTCTCCTTGACGTCTGCAGCGGCGGAAGGGATCAAGTTAGGTAATGAGTTTCTAATTGCCAATTTGCCTTTGCTTTGATTTTTCCTCCTCGGCCATCCAGAGAGGGAGAGACGAAAGACTGAACAGTATGAAGTTGAAGACTTCTGTCGTTCTCAAGGATGGGGCTTGCCTCTGTGTAGTAACATTGGGTTGCACTGAATCTATCCCAAAACCTTTTCGTCTGCCCAAACTTATAGTGTAAGTAAGTGGTCCAAAGGGTGCTCTCAGGAACAAGAGAAGTGTGGCTTACTCTAGTGTTATTTATGACGTTACAAAAGATCTTGGGATGCAACTCTTGGATCACAAATTGTTCGCCAAAATCTTCCAATATATGCTCTTCTGGTTTGATTGTGAAATCACAAGCTACAATTTTCTCAAAATGGAGCAATGTACCAAAATTATTCCCACATTTTAAGCTTTCCTGTCTGAGACCTTGTGAGTTTTAGAAAAGGATTGTTGGCAGGTGGCATGTTGCTGCTAGAAGGACTTCATACTAGAGATCACAAGGGCTAACCAATGCTTCCTGATAAGACTTTTCTCTTGAACCAGGTATGAGGCAACCTATGATCCTCCAGATGATGTTTGACTCCAACTCCCATCAGCTCTTGGAACACTCTTTGTGGTGCAGACGTATAATAGGGATTGTAGTCCAACTACATCTAAGGCAGGGGTGGGCAATTATTTTTTCCAAGGGGCCACACGAGAGCCACAAAGTATTATGGAGGGCCACACCTAAAGGCTGAACTGCATTCTACATAATATCAATTGAATTTATTTAATAATAATTAAAAAGGCACTACATCGCGTGTTTGATATATTAATAAGACTGATAAGAGTATATGTTATGAGCCATGAAAAAGAGAGGTTGTCATAGGAAAAATGACATTTATTCACTAAAATTTTAGAAAATGGTAGGTTACATACCTGTGACCATCTTTCTTCGAAATGAGAACAACATTTGTGATTCATTATATCAGGGGTCAGGAACCTTTTTGACTCAGAGAGCCATAAAAGCAACATATTTGGAAATTTATTTCAGTGAGAGCATTATAATAATAATGATGATGATAATATTCATTCAGCCTCTGCTAATAATAATTATAATAATAACAACAACAGGTTCCTAGGGTAGGAGGAGACCTCCAAGGGCCATCCAGTCCAACCTCCTTCTGCCATAAGGGAAAAACACAAAGCATTCCTCGCAGATGGCCATTCGGCCATCTTGAACCAAACTTGGCACACTGAACTCTCATGAGACCAACAGAAAGTACTGAAAGGGTTTGCTGGGCATTTACCTTGAGTTTGGGAGTTGTAGTTCTCCTACATCCAGAGAGCACTGTGGACTCAAATAATGATGGATCAGGACCAAACCTGGCACAAATCCTCAATTTGCCCAAAGAGGCAGAAGAGAAGAGAAGAGGAGGAAGACGAGGAAGGGGTGGAAGCGCCCCTTTCCAACTCTGGCCCCGCCCCCTCTCCATCGCTGCACTCTCGCTCCTTTCCTCTTCCGTTCAGGTGGTGGAAGGGGGAAGGAATGAAAGGGGGAAGGAGGGAGGGAGGGAAGGAAACAAGAAGACAGGAAACAGAAGAAGGGAAAGAGCGCCGAGTCAAGAGGGAGGGAGGAGTGCACGAGGAGAAAGTGAAGGAAGGAGGAGGAGGGCTAAGGCATGCTCTTGCTCCTGGCCGCCTCCCATTCTTCCCCCTCCCCTCCCTTCCCTTCCCCTCCGCTTGCCTGCCTGCTTCTTCACGTTTGTAGCCGCCCCAATGGGAGTTCGCCTCCCTCTCTTCAGGATGAAGCCTTTAGGGAGCCAAGGGCCAGACTGCATTGGCTGCCGGGCTGGATCCGGCCCACGGGCCATAGGCTGCCCACCCCTGATCTAAGGGCTATAGATTTCCCACCCTTATTCTGAAATAATAGCTTGTTTAAAACTCCTGTTTTCCCCATCAATATTACAAATCAATGCCAAGCTCTATTGGCATTTTTAAGGCGAGGCGTAGGTAGGTCACTAAAACAACCTTGCAGTCTATATTCTACCCAACATACCTTTCACCTACATCAAATGATTTGAGACCCACAAGTGAATCATAATATGATCAGTGCTACATCCAGTCTTGGGAAGGGGATCAAGACTTGGACAAAATGCCTTCATTGCCTTCCTCCATTATCACCGAGTGGATGCCCTTCCTCCTCGCCTCTGTCACTACTGCCTATCTGTATGCTATCTTTTTGGATTCAGTTTGCAAAATTTGGAAAATTACTTTTGTTTCAGAACCCCTTCAGCTTGTAATCACATTTCCAAATCTTGAAACAAGGTGGAGAGGACATAGGCTACTTCTTATTGTGCAGACTGACATGCAGCAACTGCGCAAGATAGACTGTGTCCAGAACGCAGGACCTGGGTTTTAGCAGTGAGCTCTCACAATGCCTTGGGCCTTGGCACCTTTAAAAATAAACAGAAATGGAAACGTGATGGGATGCAGAAGAGAAGAGAATGAGGATTTCTGCAGTTGACATATAATGCTGGTTGTCTCCTCACATTTTTCACCATCCTACAGCCCCTCCAAATAATCATGCGTATATACATGTACACAGGAACTACGATTTCTAGGGCTCCCTTGGGGAAAGGGATGACTGTTCAACTAGTTTGTCTGCAGTGCAGATATGCAATGAGAAAGGCGGAGGGAGAGAGGGAGGAACATACTGTATGTGGTTATGATCTATTTCTTTCCATTGTATCCATTTCAAATTGGGACTTGAAAGTGCGTCCTGATTCCCCAAAATTGGACAGGTCACACTTTATGTTTCGGTTTCTTTCTTTTATGGACTCCTCTAGATATTTGAGCCTCCTTATGCTGTGGTATCGGCAAAATCCTTTCATCCATCCTTCCCTCCTTGTTCCTGCCCTCCTTGTTCTTTCCTTTCCTCTTTCTATGTTTTTCAAAAAGCCTTGTGCTGCTGAAAATTCAGGCAAACCGATTTTCTGGAATTTAGAGGTGCAGACGCCATGCAGAATTAGGGACCCAGTTAAGTTGCATCGAATCGGTCTTTGAGACAGATTTAAAAAAACATTCCCATTGACAATAAATAAAGCATGACTTTACGTGCTTGAAAGTCCATTGCAGTGTTTTGTTGAACTGCGTAAGTTTGGAAGAGTTGCTTTTGGGACCTTTACTTACCAAAATGCTCTGGTCAGCCTGAACCTGAATCCATAAATTCTACATAGGATTGACCTTTCATGCATCACTTTTATCACAAACCGGGACTCCTATTTTATCATATGCTGGGACTCTGCTTTGCAAGCCTGACCTGCTGAGTTCAACACCCATAGGATTCATTTTCTTTGGGACGGCTTGCAGTTCAGGTCCTCTACACTGGAGTGTTTGCTGATGCTGCAGAGGCAGGGCATTTGAGAATTTCTAAGGCTATCCAGTCACGTATATTTTCTCTCACAGCATCTAGTTTGTGATCGCTTCTGCATGATTTCCTGATTTATTTTTATTTTTTTGCCTGGGACAAAGATAGGGTTGCCACTTTTTGATATAAGAAATAAGGGACATTTACCTAAAAATACGGGATTTTTCACAAAAATAAGGGACACTTCATAAAAACTTGAAAATCAAACGTTAGGCAACCCTAACTATACCCCTTTTGATGCAGCCTTGGCTTTTTCAGCTGCGGCATCACACTGTTGACTGATCTTTAGACTGGGGTCTAACAGAAGCCTCCTTTCGCATGCATTCAGGGCAATATCATTTACTTGGGCCATTCTGCAAGAAGGCACAACCCAAGCCCTCCCGACAGATGCCCGTCCTGCTCAAAAGCACTCCAGAGACCCCCACCCATCCCTCAGCCCCAGTGTGGCTGTGATTTGTGTGCCTGGCAGGGGGGGTCACCTTCTTTCCTCTCCCAGCAGTCAACAGTGAAGGTGGCCCCGCGGTCGATGTGGACAAGGGCACGGCAGATCTGGCTCTGGGTCTCCATGATCAGCAACTCCATGCGGGCCCACATGTCCCCATGCCGCGCCTGCAGCTCCCTCAGACCGCTCACCAGTGGTGTCATGAAGACCAGCAGGCCCCCTTCTCCCTCTTCCTTTTCCTCCTCCTCCTTCTCCTCCCCCCAAGGACTCTTGGGAAATGGAGTCCCATCCAAAAGGGTCGCGCTCCTCTCAATCAAGAGGAGGCAGCCTTGGACTACAATTCCCAGAGAGGCGAGAGGAAACGGGAGGAGCCGAAAGGGATATCCCTTAGAATAAGGGACGGTTGGCAACCCTAGACAAAGATACAAATGGCATCCACATTTCTCAGGGCGCATTGAACCCCAACACAGCCAGGTAATTTGGGGACATGAGGGGGAAAGGCCCACAAATTCCCTGTCTCTTTCCCTGATATAAAAAACCACAGCGAAATAAGTAACTATGCATTTATTTTCCCAGTTAAAAGCTACTGCCTGAGGCAACCTTATCATTCTGCCAGGGGTAGAGCTGGTGCTTTTCCTCTAAATTGCTACCTTTGCTCCACAACAGAGTCAGAGACAATGCGGTGATTATGTTCATCTACTTATTGAGCATAGGTAAGATACTATTATTTGGATGTCTTTGGTAGATCCATGTCACTATATCACCAAGCAGGGACATTCAAGAACTGGCTTTTCAATATATCCTTTTGTTTCTGGAGCCAACTTTATTAATTCATTGTTTATTACTTTTTTATCCCAATTATACCTCAAAAGCAATTAGCAACTTAATTTGAACTAAACCCCTCATCCTACTGGTAGATCACATAGCGCATCCTGGTAGATCGCAGGCAGGGCTGGAGGAAGGCTGAGTCCCGCCCCGCAGGCTCCCCCTGCCGCCCAGGTGCAGAAGGAGATTGGACTGGATGGCCCTTGGAGGTCTCCACCTATTCTACGAACCCATTATTATTATTATTATTATCATCATCATCATCATCAAAGGCTAAATGGCCATCTGTGAGGAATGCTTTGATTGTGTTTTTCCCTTATGGCAGAAGGAGGTTGGACTGGATGGCCCTTGGAGGTCTCCTTCTACTCTAGGAACCTATTGTTGTTATGATTATTATTAGTAGTAGTAGTAGTAGTAGTAGTAGTAGTAGCAGCAGAGGCTGAATGAATATTATCATCATTATTATGAATAAATTCAGGGCTTATTATACTCACATTTAGTTGAATTCAGTCTTAAAATATATTCTATGGCTCTCACTGAAATAATTTTCCAAATATTTTGCTTTTATGGCTCTCTGAGTAGTGGGTAGGTAGATCATTTTGTCTTGGTTGTTTTATAAGTAGCTTGCATGCTGAAAAAGTGTGAGCACCCCTGGGTTAGGATAAGCAGTAGGCTCTTCCACACAATACATTTATGGCATTAAATGCCCACTGGAACTGCCATGTCTACATCCTACGGACTCCTGGGGTTTATAGTTTGATCAGAGGCACCAAAGAAATGTTTTGGCTGATAAGTTTAAATACCCCTTCTCTATACTGCAAATCTATATTGCTATGGCCCTTGAATTGCAATCATAGCGTTATAATTATTCAGTGTGAAAGCTTTATCTAAGAAATCTATCGGGTGAGTGGGCTTTGAACCCAGCACTCTCTTTTTCTTAACAGACACTCATGAGCCAGACTTCCCCAATAATATGCCCTTTATCTATATTGAAAACAGTTCCCGTCATACTTCAGTCCCTATGAATGGTTATGAAACCTTCACATCTGAAGAACATTGGGCTGGAGAAGACTGATTTGCTCTAATTGTGGTGATTTTGTTGGATTCTGGTATCTATCAAAGCAAAGCAGCCTGAACCATGGTATGGTATGGAATATACTATAACCAGGAACATCTGGAAAACTATGTATTCCCCAGCTTTTCCTGGTGTTGCATCTTCACTATAAGTCTGTGTGTGTGTCAGGAGTAACTTGAGAAACTGCAAGTTGCTTCTGTTGTGAGAGAATTGGCCGTTTGCAAGGACGTTACCCAGGGGACGCCCGGATGTTTTCCCATCCTTGTGGGAGGCTTCGCTCATGTCCCCGCATGGGGAGCTGGAGCTGACAGAGGGAGCTCATCCGTGCTTTCCCCAGATTCGAACCTCCAACTTGCCGGTCTTCAGTCCTGTTGACACAAGGGTTTAACCCATTGTGCCACCAAGGGTTCCTTTCACTGTAAATGGCTGGCAACCTTGAGTGGTTTTTGTGCTTTGTTTTTGAAGTCTGGTTGCAACTGTGTTGAGCATCAGGGCTGAAGTGTTTTATGGCAGCAAGAATGTGCTGCAGGGTCAGATGTGGGAAAGAAAGTTTGCTGAGAGGAGAAAGCGAGAGAGAACCCAGCACTTAAGAGATGGAGCCAAGTCACCACAGTGTTGCATTGTGGTTTGAAATCCAGGCAATGCAAAAGCCCTTAGTTTACTAGAGACTCATTTCTTCACTTGTGTCTTCTGTGAAATGCCTTCTTAATAGTATAAACAAATTAAGGAACGAGGCAGAAGCATATTGAGCACTGGCAAATTTAGCTCGGAAAATAGGAGAAGGGTTGCTTCCCTCTATTGCTAATGAGAGAGTTCTGCCCGGATCCGTTCCAAGAACAAAGGTGCAAGTCGGTTCAAGAAAGAACATTTTAACAGCAAGAATATTTGGTTTTCTAAACTGATGAGTATGTGTTCTGAAATAGAGGACTGCGTGCATATATGTGTGTCCCTATGTGTATATGCACATGTATGTGTACAGGTAGTCCTTGAATGGCAAACAACTTACAAATGATTCATAGTTCAGAACAGGGGTGAGGCAACAGTAATTGAGAGAAATCTACCCATTGGAAGGGAAGTTCACTCCTGAACGGGTTATCATGGGGAAGAGGCGTCTCCATTGAACCGTTCTCACCAATCCACATTTTCACAGTAAGCTAAATTTTTCAAAATCTAATTATTACAGAGTGAGGTGAAATCTTCTGAACAGGGGCACAGACAGCAAAACAAACACCACAGTGGTGATTATTATTATTATTATTTATAACACACCCTATCTCCCCGAGAGGACTCAGTATACTATTTATAACCTTTCCATATACTATCCAAGGCCAAAATACACACACACACACACACACACACACGCTCTCAGTGGCGCAGTGGGTTAAACCGCTGAGCTGCTGAACTTGCTGACCAAAAGGTCGCCAGTTCGAACCCGCGGAGCAGAGTGAGCTCCCACTGTTAGCCCCAGCTTCAGCCAACCTAGCAGTTTGAAAAACATGCAAATGTGAGTAGATCAATAGGTACCGCTCCAGCAGGAAGGTAATGGCGCTTCATGCAGTTATACCAGCCACATGACCTCGGAAGTGTCTATGGATAATGCCGGTTCTTTGGCTTAGAAATGGAGACGAGCATCAATCCCCAAAGTCGGACACAACTGGACTTAATGTCAGGGGAAAAGCTTTACCTTTACCTACATATGGCTGGAGTTACACTTAAAAATGTACCTGTTCTGACTTATATACAAATTCAACTTAAGAACAACCTTACAGGACCTACAGTATCTTGTTTGTAACTTGTATTCCTGGATATAGTTTTAATAGAACAGAGTGTTAGTTTTTTCCTTGGATCAAAATATTGCCAAAAGAGAGAGAGAGAGATATGAAAACCTTTAAGGTGCCCAGTCTTGCTGCGTTGGGCACCTTAAAGGCTAGACAATTTTACTTTGGCATCACCTTTTATGGAGCTCTGCCCACTTTCTGAGAAGGGAAAAGTGAACAATTGCCAAAAGGAGGAGCCTTGTTAGTCTCCCAAGCAGGAGCGAGATGGAGTCCCGTGGCACTTGAAAAGACGACCAAAAGCCTTTATAGCAAGGAACAATGTCCACAGAGGTTTGTGCCACAATAAAATGGATCTGTCTTTAAAGTATCACCACTCTTCCTTGTTTTTGCTGCAATGGGCCAACATTGCTTTCTCTCTGGAAGTTATTGACATATTGCGCTCAATATAATTTCCTTTTTAGATGGATTGATTAGGATATGTCTTGGTTATGCTCCAGGTTTCCTAATGGCAGTGTGTTAGTACAGGAAGGAATTTTCCTGAGGGAGGAAAATTAATGCTCCTTCATCTGTTCCCTCATTATATAGTTTGGCTCACTTCTTCAAACCATGCAGCATCGTGGAGCTTGAGAGTTTTCCTTCAGGGAGCTGATCCTCTGGTTATGGCAGTTTGGAATGGTGTAGACCCATTATGTTTTTAATACTCCGGTGAGATAAAAGTTGTACTCTGTGACCTTCGGTATTTTAATATTCTAAAATTATATGATTCTAAAATTAGGATGATACTTTATTTCTTCCAGATGTTGCACACACCTACATTTTATGCCCCCCCCTTTTTTTTTTACTGTAGTTGAAAGTGAGCCTGATGAGAAATGGTGATCCAAAGAGTAAAAGTTGATACCAAGTGGAGGCTAATACAGGCAAAACCATAGCACTGCATTTCATTTCATTTCATTTCAATTCAATTTATTATTTGATGAGTCGCTCTCCACCGGAGTGCTCCGAGCGACTTACACAGCAATAAAACAACAAGAATATCAACAATAAATCACAGTTTAAAAGCTTTGACGAAGAGCCAAGTTTTGAGAGCTTGGGTGAATGACCGCAAATCAGGTATAGCTCTAATGCAGTGTTTCCCAACCAGTGTGCCGTGGCACACTAGTGTGCCGTGAGCGATCATCAGGTGTGCCGTGGGAAATTGGCACTCTCCCCCCTCCTAGCAGCCCCCTCACAGGTTTCCAAGAAACAAATTGAGCCTCTCCGCTTGGAAATGTGTTTTTTTTTTACTATTTTACTGGAATATTCAAGAGTTGCCCCCGCCCCCAAGGAACTGTTTATAACAGCTTCATGACATCCATAGTTAACTGGAAGCAAGTTTCACTCAGGGTGAAATTTCACAAAGGTCTGGAGAACAAGCTCTATGAGGAGCGGCTTGAAGAGCTGGGTATGTTTAACCTGAAGAAGAGAAGGCTGAGAGAAGACATGATAGCGATGTATAAATATGTGAGAGGAAGTCATATCTATGTTGTGTTCATCAAAACAGGCCCAGGTTTCACACTGAGTGTATAAATACATTTAAAAACATATTAACTATATGTATTACTGTGTTAGAGTGTCATTTTGTGTCATTTTGGTTGGTGGTGTGCCCCAGGATTTTGTAAATGTAAAAAGTGTGCCACGGCTCAAAAAAGGTTGGGAAACACTGCTCTAATGTATGGAGGTAAGGAGTTCCACAAGGTTGGGGCAAGAACCGAAAAGGCCCTGCGCCCCGTGGAGTCCAGGCGAGCCTCCCTGGGACCGGGAATAGACAAAAGGTTTTCTTGAGCTGATCTCGGTGGTCTCTGATGGCAGATACGTGAAAGACGCTGTCTGAGGTATTTCGGGCCTTGACCATGAATGGCCCTAAAGGTTAGAACCAGTGTTTATAGGTAGCCCGATGTTGTATTGGGAGCCAATGGAGGTGTTGTAGTACTGGAGCTATATGATGTCTCATTGGTGTCCGAGTGCGTTTTGGACCACCTGGATCTTTCGTGTCACTGAGAGAGGAGTATCAGCATACAAAGCATTACAATAATCCAGCCTTGAGGTAACTGTGGCGTGGATTACCATTGCAAGGGCTTCTGTTGGAAGGTAGGAGGCCAGCTGCCTCGCCTGGCAGAGATGGTAAAAGGCCTGCTTACTGATGGTAGAAATCTGAGCTTCCATCGTCAACCGGGAATCCAGCAGGACACCGAGGCTCTTCACCATGGCAGACGGGGCTAATGGTTCACCTTCAAAGGTGGGCAGAGGGCAGGCCAGTTCTAGGGGCCGACCAGGCCATAGGATTTCACTTTTGGCAGTGTTCACATCGAGTCTGCTCATGCGCAGCCAGCTTGTAATGGCTTCCAAACACAAGGAGAAGTTATCAGGAATTGTTGTTCTCCCAGGTTAGTGAACATACTGAAATAATAGAAGTACGAGTGTACATCAAGAGTTAACAGCAATGAAGATGCCTAGCCTAAACCTCTGCGGCTTCCTAGGATAGCAACACAATGACTATGGGATTTTAAAACTAGAGGTGGAAGACACATAGACTTCCATAGGTAGTTGGAATCCAACTCATGCTGGCATGATCATGATCACAGATTATATGAGGTGTATCTCAATAACATCTGGAGGATGCCAGCTTCTGTCTATCAAGCTCAGTTGTAGTTTCTCAACTTTAGCTCTTTTTTTTTTTTTGTAAGGCCTAACCACTAACTGAGCTCCCAATGCCACAGGGCTGGTATCTCAACAGGGAGACTTCTCTCACCTCCCTTTTTAAATTGTATGCTGCCTTGAGTCCTAATTTTGGGAATAAGACAAGACGCAAATAAATATAATAATAACAATAATAACAACAACCACTTTTCCAGAGACTGTAAGTTTACACTTGAAAGCTTTCGGAAAGGCAGCCATAAACTTTTGGGGAAACCGGAATCTCCAAGCCTTTTGGAAAGGATGACCTCAGGAGATTAATTGGCATTCACACTATTTGGAATGATCATAAACTTTATTTCAGTTGCCCAAAAGCATATCTACTCTCCCATAAAATATATTGCCTTTGAATCATGCTCTTGAGAGACCCAAAAATAAGTAGTATTCGTCAAAAGTAACATCGTTGATTTACTTACAAACTTCATGTAATCAGCATACAGGTATATTTCTTATTGGTTGAGAGTTTTAATAGTAAGTACTCTAAAAGGTTCTGGCACTACTGACTTCTAAACCATACTGTACTGCTTCTGATGCAAACTGACTTCTAAAATAAAGTCATAGACTAAATAGTCCCAGATCTGGTCACATGGTCTACTGTCCCTCCCACAACCTAAAACTATATACCAATATACTATATACCAATACACACATATACAGTATAGTCTCTTGGCATTACTTCGCGAACGAAGATTCTTAGGAAGTACTCATCCCACACTTTTTACAAGTGAGTTGATGACTAAAAAGGCCAATCTGAGATAGGCAAGTTCGGTTGCAGAAAGCACAGCAGAAAGTCTCCTTGGGTGATGTTGTTTCCAAGTTGCGGTTCTTTCTGCATTGTTGTTTCTCTTCGAGACCCGTTCAGTGTGTCTTCTTGAAAGAGGCCGCAGCATTGTGGATAGTGCATCTCCATGCCTCCCGATGTGAGGCCAGGGTGGACCATTGTTGGTGATCAATCTGGCCGAGCCTGGGGAAGTCCTTATATCTCTTTTTGGGGGGTGCCTCTCTTGCGCTGACCCATGGTGAGTTCACCATAGAGTAGTATCTTTGGGAGGCGGTGGTCCTCCATCCTAGAGACGTGCCCTGCCCAGCACAGCTGTGTTCTCAATAGCATGGCCTCAACGCTGGTGATCCCTGCTTGCTCAAGGACAGCAACATTAGTCACATAGTCGGTCCTGCGTATATTTAGGATTGTGCGAAGACAGCGCTGATGAAAGCGTTCGAGGAGTCATAGGTGTTGCCGATAGGTGACCCATGTTTCAGACCCATAAAGGAGAACAGACAGTACGATAGCTGTGTACACACTGATTTTGGTGCTTTGTCTCCATATGTATATGTCTTACAATATAGTAAGCAATCACAAATATATACATAAGAAATAACTAGTATAGGAGGCTTGTAGAAGGTTGCTATTTCCAACAAAAACACGGTATAATTGTAAGTATAATTAGCTCACCATATTCACTGATTCTGTATTCATGCATTCAATAATTTATGATTTGAAAATATTTCCCCATAAATTCCAAAAAAACAAAATGTTTGGCGATTCTGTGTGAGGAATATTGTTTCACTATGCCACTGAATATCAAGGGAATTGGGCATTCACAGATTTTAGTACCCACAGGAGGGGAGGTTTGTTCCTAGCGTCAGACCTCAGTACAGACCAAGCACCCATTGTATTGACATGTCAATCAAATGTTCCTAATAGAAGAGGGTGTCCAGAATGGTAAACGATCTGAAAGCCTTGCCCTCTGAGCAGCGGCTTAAGAAGATTGGTATGCTTAGCCTAAGGAAGAGAAGGTGAAGAGGTGACATGAAAGCCATGTTTAAATATTTGAAAGGATATCATTATGAAGATGGAACAAACTTGTTTTCTGCTACTCCAGGGACTGGGACATGGAGCAATGGATTCAGACTGCAGGAAAAGAGATACCACCTAAGCATTAGGAAGGACTTCCTAATTGTAAGAACTGTTTGTCAATTGAACATGCTGCCTTTTATGGAAGGTTTTAAACCACTGATTCTCAAAGTGGGCGGTACCACCCCCTGGTGGGCGGTGAGGCGATCCAAGGGGGCAATGGGAGGCTCAGGGGAATTTGGGGGGCGGTGAACCCCTTTAAGGGGGCGGTGAACGATTGGCCATTTAGGAGGGGTCGCGTGGCCCTATTTGGCCCCGCCCCCTTTGCGTTGACCTCCATATTAGATATTTGGATTAGAATTCGTAAGAGTAGCAAAATTATTTATGAAGCAGCAATGAAAATACGGTTGGGGGGGTCTCCACAACATGAGGAAACTTATTTAGGGGCCATGGCATTAGAAAGGTTGAGAACCACTGCATTACTACATATATATTTCTGTTTAATTGCTATTAGATTAAAAAAAATTTCCAGGGGGGCGGTGAGTAAATTTTTTTCTGGAAAGGGGGCGGTAGGCCAAAAAAGGTTTGGGAACCACTGTTTTAAATGGAGGCTAGATGGCATTGTCAGGAGTGCTTTGGATGTATGTTCTTACATGGCAGAATGGGTGCCTTTGTGGTCTCTTCCAGCTCTGTGATTTTTTAATTCTTTAAACCAAAGTTAATGTAGCTGTGATGACAAGTGGGTGGAATTAAATATTAAAGTGCAAAGGTTCATTGTGACAGCCATTTTTTTTTTGTGTCAGATGCGACTTGAGAAACTGCAAGTCATAAGAACATAAGAACATAAGAAGAGCCATGCTGAATCGAAACTAGTCAGCATTCTGTCGTGGCCCACTAGTTGTACACAGGGATGGAAAGGAGGGCAAAACCCTGACCTGACCCCCCACAACCAGTACCCGGGAAATCCTGGCCATCAACACAGAGGTGGCACTTGGATGTCCATTTCAGTAACTACTGATTCCCGAAAGTCGTTTCTGGTGTGAGAGAATTGGCCATCTGCAAGGATGTCGGCCAGGGGACGCCCGGATGTTTTATCGTCCTGTGAGAGGCTTCTCTCATGTCCCCGCATGAGAAGCTGAAGCTCACAGGCGGGAGCTCCCCCCACTCCTTGCATTCAAACTTTTCGATCAGCAGTCCTGCTGACAGAACAGTCCTAACAGTTTTCATCACTAGCACTTTTTTTTTTTAGAGCCAATGGGTCTGAGTTGCTCATTCAGGATCTAAACACCTTGAAGTACTTTAAATAATAAGAGGATTGCAGCTGACAACAATATATCAGTGCTGAGGAAATTAATTCCACCCACCCTTTCTTCAGCAACGGTGACGAATGCATCCAAACTTAGAGGAAACAGGAAATCTTGTTTTAATCCCCTTTACTTAACCTTAACCTGCAAGCCCTAGTACTTCACCTCTGCATGCCCAGGATCATCCACGTGTCATTGTCTGCCAGAAGAAAACCTGCCAGGGCTGCTATTCTGCTTTCAGAGGCAGCTCAGCATTCAAGGATCAGCCAATGAAGATTTGGGGCTGAAGAGCATGGAGGTGAACAGAGACTGCATTGAAAAAGTTGGCTAGCCTTCTTCCTGAAGAAGTTTGGAATATCCTTAATTAAAGCTGGGCTCACCCTTGCTGGGTCTCTTTCCCTTTGCTCAAATGGCATTGCCGATTCCCTTTCCCTTACGAGCGTTTGATTTATCCCTACTCCCATTAAATTAGTAATGTCATTTCTGAGCGTATTTTATTACATAATAGCAGATCACTTTAGTCAGATTAATGATGTTGCTATATAAGCTATTTAGCTTTCTGCAATCTTCCAGCACCAGTTACTGTCCCAAGAGAAGGTGCCCTGCTGCCTCACCAAAGAGCAAAAAGCAATTGTTGAGCCTTGGCCAGATCACTCCTCCTTTCAGAACAAAGTTTTCTATCAGAGACAGAGAGATATAACAGTGGCCGGCTTTGGGCCTTTGAGCGTGGCTCTGGTCAAGCAGTTATAGGGTGGAGAGTAATGGGTTGAGGATTAAAGAACGGGTAGAGAGTCAGGCTACTCCTCTTGGGTACTGGACAAATCTTACTCCTGGATTGCTGTAAGTTTTCCAAGCTGTATAGCCATGTTCCAGAAGCATCTATGGCAGGCACCCTGATAGGTTGTGAAGTCTGTTGAAAACTAGGCAAGCGAGGGTTATATATCTGTTGAATGTCCAGGGTTGGAGAAAGAACTGTTGTCTGTTTCAGGCAAGTGTGAATGTTGCAAATGGTCAGATTGATTACCATTTAATGGCCTTGCAGCTTCAAAGCCTAGCTGCTTCCTGCCTGGGGGAATCCTTTGTTGGGAGGTATTAGCTGGCCCTGATTGTTTCCTTTCTGGAATTCCCCTGTTTTCTGAGTGTTCCTCTTTATTTACAGTCCTGATTTTAGAGTTTTTTAAAAAATACTGGTAGTAAGATTTTGTTCATTTTCATGTTTTTCTCCTTTCTGTTGGAATTGTCTACAAGCTTGTGAATTTCAGTGGCTTCTCTGTGTAGTCTGACATGATAGTTGTTAGAGTGGTCCAGCATTTCTATGTTCTCAAATAATATGCTGTGCCCAGGTTGGTTCACCAAGTGCTCTGCTATGGCTGACTTCTCAGGTTGAATTAGTCTGCAGTGCCTTTCATGTTCCTTGATTTGTGTTGGGGAAATTCTGCGTTTGGTGGACCCTATGTAGACTTGTCCACAACTGCATGGTATTCGGTAGAGTCCTGCAAAACACGGGAATTCCAGACAGGAAACCATCAGGGCCAGTTTACACCTCCTAACAAATGATTCCCCCAGGCAGAAAACAGTCAGGTTTTGAAGCTGCAAGGCCATTCAATGATAATCAAGATGGCCAATTGCAACATTTACACTTGCCTCCAACAGAATAGAGTTCTTCCTCCCACCCTGGACAGATATATAAACCCCACTTTCCCAGTTTCCAACAGACATCACAACCTCTGAGGATGCCTGCCATAGATGTGGGTGAAATGTCAGGAGAGAATGCTTCTGGAGCATGGCCATTCAGCCTGTAAAACTCACAGCAAGCCAGTGTTTCTGGCCATGAAAGCCTTTGATAACAAATCTTACCCCTTTCCTAATCTCAAATACTCCAGTGAAAACACTCAAGAACTAGTCTTAGCTCAGATCCATTGAAATAAATGGGACTTGTTAGTCACAGCTGGATTATCTTGAATCCTACCTTACTCTAGATCAGTGTTTTTCAACCTTTTTTGAGCCGCGGCACATTTTTTACATTTGCAAAATCCTGGGGCACACCACCAACCAAAATAACAAAAAATGACACTCTAACACAGTAATACATATAGTTAGTATGTTTTTAAATGTATTTATACACTCAGTGTGAAACCTGGGCCTGTTACTATGAACACAACATGGATATCCTGGCAGGAATGGCAGAAAGACACATACGAAGATCTTGCTCAACAGCTGGGAGTTATAGTTCACCCGCTATCAAAGAACATTCTGAACTCCACCAATGATGGAATGGAATCAAACTTCCCACACAGAACTCCCATAACCAAGAGAAAATACTATAAGAGTTTGGTGGGCATTGACCTTGAGTTTTGGAGTAGTAGTTCACCTATATCCAGAGAGCACTGTGTAGGGGAGGGAGGAAGACGTGGGGCGAGTCTGCGCAGTAGCACCTGCACAGGTCATGTCTTCCTCCCTCCCCCCTCCCGCATAAGTGGCAGTGTGAGCAAAGCGAGGCAAAACAAGCAGAGCGAGGCTGGGAAGAAGGGAGCCTGAGTGGAGAAGAAAAAGTGTTCAGCAGGAGGCGGAAGAAGGGGTATTGAAGGTTCCAATTTCCCACGGCACACCTGATGATCGCTCATGGCACACTAGTGTGCCACGGCACACTGGTTGGGAAACACTGCTCTAGATAATATTAATGTTGGAATTAGCCAGTGATGCTGGAGGCAGTAATAGTAGTGGTGGTGACGACAAAGATATTCCAGTTTGCTTCCAATGAGCTCAAGAAAGCATCCCTATCTTTCTTCTTGCTTTATCCTCATAACATCCATGTGAAGTAGGTCAACATGAGGATGGATGAATGACTGGCCCCAGATCATTTGGAAAGTTTCATAGCTCAGTTAGGTCTTCAACTTGGATATGATTTGCATGTATGGGCAGAATTTTCAGAAAGGATCGGAAATGCAACTTGTCTCTCGTTTGGATTGGTTAAATTCAACAAGTGTGACTTTACCTAGCATGGGAATGACTTGTGTTGCCATGGAGGTTTTAAGGAACAGAAGAATCGGAAAAGAAAGAAGTGGCAACCTTTATTTAGCTTGACATAGTAGAATACGAAGGGATCCGAACCTTGACTTTTCTTAAAGAGTACAGACAAAATTGTAGATTTTGGTTTCTCTGCGTTGCCAATGTTTACATCTCACGTTCTTTCTGTTTCAGATATAGAGGAGGAAAAGATCGGTTTGGGTAAAATGTTATCGAAAATGAACGGAAACTTTTCGCACTTCCTTAATGGGAAGACCTTTCTCTCTCTCTTTCTCTCTCTCCCTCTGAAACGTCGTGAAATGTACTGCTCTTTCTGCTACAGAAATAGAGGGAACTCTCCCAGGTCCTGAAATAGCTGCCTGTGCTATTTGGAATTATCCAGATAGACTCCGAGCTCATTCAGAGTGGACCTATATTTGGTGAACGTGGTTTTTGCTTGTGTAATTACCGCTTCTGTTTCCGCGATTCAGATGATGCATTGGCAATTCCAGGATGTTTCAGGCTTTCCTCCCCTCCTGTCCAGAGTCTTTTTGTTCCTATCAGCAGGGTGTGCATGTGTTCCCTAAAAGATACTGTCTGGTCTGCCAGTCTCTTCTTTTCATCCTTTTTTTAAACCTCTCTTCTGCATGTTTCAGATTGGATCTGCAGTGCTCTGTGTATACTTCCGTGTGCCTATACATACCCACAAGGAGCAAAGGAACACGGATGCGGGAAGAGATGCCCCAATCCTCACTATTTGATAAAATTGCTGTAGTGGTGACGGTGGAGGGGGAGGTCATGAAAAGAAGAAAAGGGGTGGGGAAAAGAAATCATCAGGATCCCCTGCTTAGTTGAAAGCACTCAAGTGTTGTGTGGGCTGTGCGATATTCCATAGCACAGTAATTAACAAGGGGGAAAAAGCTTATGCATTTCCACCCTTAAAGAGTTTTAAAGGGGGTTGTAGATGTAGAAATAGAAAGAATTTACCCAAAGTGATAATAATCAAATAGCTGAATGAATAGGGTCTACTTGTTTGTCTCTATGATGCCATAGGACAGCATTTCTCAACTTGGGGGTTGGGACCCCTGGGGAGATCACAAGAAGGTTTCAGAGGAGTCGCCAAAGACCATCAGAAAACACATTTCTGATCATCTTATGAACCCCTTTGGCAGAGAAGGCTGAAGATCTCTCCGCCTGTCCGTCTCTTCCTTTTTGGAAACAGACAGCGAATCTTCCCACCAAAAGCCCTCTTCAGTTGTGATTGGCCAGCCAATCACAACAGAAGCAGGCACACTTGGTGCATGGCAGCATGGTGTGCATGTGCAGGTGAGGAAGAGGGTGCAAGACTGGACGGAGGCTAGTGCCAGCAAGTCCCTTCAAGGCATAGGGGTTTTGTGTGGGAAGTTTGGCCAAATTCTATTGTTGGGGTTCAGAATGCTCTTTGATTGTAGGCGAACTATAAATCCCAGCATCTACAACCCCCAAATGTCAAGGTCTATTTTCCCCAAACTTTACCAGTGTTCACATTTGGGCATATTGAATATTTGTGCCAAGTCTGGTCTAGATCTATCATTGTTTGAGTCCACAGTGCTTTCTGAATGTAGGTTAACTACAACTCTAAAACTCAAGGTCAAACCCTTCCAGTAATGTTTGTTGGTCATGGGAGTTCTGTGTACCAAGTTTGGTTCAATTCCATCATTTGTGGAGTTCAGAAAGCTCTTTGATTGTAGGTGAACTGTAAATCCCAGCAGCTACAACTCCCAAATGACAAAATCAACCCCCCCCCAACCCCACCAGTATTCAAATTTCGGTATATCAGATATTTGTGCCAAATTTGGTCCAGTGAATGAAAATGCATCCTGCATATCAGATATTTACATTACAATTCGTAACAGTAGTAAATGTTATGAATTGTAATGTAATTACAGTAGCAACGAAAATAATTTTATGGTTGGGGGTAACCACAACATGAGGAAATGTATTAAGGAGGCATGGTTGAGAAACATTGCAATAGGAGAATATTCACTCAGTGTCACCCACTTCCACACTCCTTAAACGATGCCAAGAAAAGTTACTTCTTAAACTGTTCCTCCCAGAGTTCATAGCTAGCATTGATTTTTCTTTTTGGACTATTACTACCAAGGTCCTCTGGCTAGTATGCCCAGTAATCATGCCACTTGGGGATGCTGGGAGCTGTAGTTTTAAAAAGTTGCTTTTCTAAGTGGTGCAAAGTGGTTCCCAGATTAATATAGCCTTTAGTAATGTCGTCTGAGGAATATTTGCTTATGTTTGGAGTGTTGGATTGTCTCATTCTGAGAACTGCAAACAGCTAGGTATCTTGGGTCAGCATCTTAATTCTCTGTGTCTTCCCGTTTACTTTGCCTTATGTGGGCAAAGTAAACATGAAACAAATTCCTTTCATGGTTCTTAAGGGTGGGCTACCTGTAACCTGGGCCTTTATATCCTATAGTAATATTAACACCCATGCTCTGAACTGATATAGTGCCTGATTCACAGCTGTAAATGCATTTTGAGGATTTGTGATTCATAGATTTCAAGGAGCTGCTGTGATAATCAAACATGAAAGTTTGAACAGGTCAAAGTACCCAGCCGCTGCTTCCTTCATTTGGGTAAGCTATAGACAGAAGAGCGGCATATAAATGTCGTAAATAATAATAGACAGGGCTGAGTATATACTATGTAGAAACGATATACAAAAAGGAAACCCAGATCCTTTCCCAAGGTAACCCAAATGAAACTGTTCTGTGTGATTTCTGTTTCACAAAATAAGGATGTCACTTCAAAAAGCATACAGAAAGCTCATTGTCATGATGCTGATTATCTGAAACCTAAGAAAATACATTGATATCAAAGATAAATGTTACAATAATGATTTAATCAGTTACAAATAATAATAATTTTTTTAAAAAATTTAAATTAACGAATACCAACGAAACACATCAACACACATCAACAACATTAAACACAGTAGACAAAGTTAAAGGTAAAATAGTAGTAAAACATAGAATGAAAGAAGAAAAAGAAAAGAAAAAAAAGAAAAAAAACTCAGCATAAACAATCCTTACACACTAGCAAAAATACAATATATATCATTCCAGTCTGAGTCCCTCTACGGAGGTTAGAGAAGATCGGGATATAAAAGTTTTAAATAATAATAATAATTCCTGTTACTTCCAGACCGCTTAATGTAATAGTACTTATTTCTGTACACTGAATTCCTTTCAGCTTATATATGTCCCTGCACATATAACTTATGTTTGGCCCAAAGGACTTCTTTAGTTCACTTTTATTTTACTTTTATAAACATTTGTAGTTGCTGTTTTTTTTAAAAGAAATTAATAAAGTTGTTCCAATTTGTTTTACTTGAAGTAGTTCTGTTCTGAGCGATGTTTTGGGTCAACAAATCCATATTCATGATATCTCTAGTGCTTTCTCAAGCCACCCATTTGCTGTAGCTGTTTCTTTTGCTTTCCAGAAGCGAGTTATACTTATTCTTGCTGCTGTAGCAAGGTAAAAGAAAATCTTGTCACCATTTCTGTCAATTTGGAAATCTATAATTTTCAATAAAAATATTCAGGTCTGAATTCAAATTTTAGTTGTAGAATTTCTTTCATCTTTTTGTATATTTTATACCAGAATTTTTAAATAATCTTACACTCCCACCACATGTGCATAAAGGTGCCAGTGTTTTCCCCACATTTCCAACATTTATTTCTAACTAGCTTGGGGACCCAGCGGTGCCCGGGTTATTTGAGGAAGGCATTGTGTGCCATAGTTCGTCATTGGTGTGGGCCACAGTGCTCTAAGGAAGTGAATTAAAGTACTGCAAGTCCCATCATCCATGGTCCATCCATCCTCAAACTGCACCAGGATGTAGAGTGCATCTTCGGGGGTCTGTGTGCCAAGTTTGGTCTTGTTCTGTCATTGTTGGGGGCCTAGTCAGGAAAATCAAGTTGAGGAAGCCTAACAATATCCCATGAGCTGAGGCCTAGTCAGGAAAATCAAGTTAAGGAAGCCTGGTTGTCAATTTTGGGCCTGGTCTGTGATTTATAGGGGCTGCAGTGTTGTTTGGGAAGTGAATGATGTGAAGGTACTGCAAATCCCATCATTCGTGGCCCAGCCTGCCCTAAACCACACCAGGTTGTGAAGTGGGCCACTGGGCCCCTGTTTGCCATATTTGGTCCTGATCCGTCATTGCTGTGGGCCGCAGTGGCTGACTGCCTGAGGCCTTTTGCTTTCCCTCTGAGTCACCTTAGAAGTGTATTGGGTGAAGGTACTGAACATTCCATTTTCAACAGAAAAAACTGTCAACTGGCTAACTTCAACTCCAGCCATTTATGCCTGCCTCAGGCCCTTCCCTTTCCTCTCTGTGCTGTGCTGGAATGTTGGGAGGCTGGCCAGTCACAGTCATTTATGCAAATTATCCCACAGTGGGAGCCAATCGAAACGCTGGCACATATTCGCTTGGTCGCACCACCCACACACCGCCCGCAAACACTGACTTTTATTATATACATAGATCTTCCCCTTGCTATATTTGGCTAACTTTTCTGGGGTTAGATATCACATATAAAAAAATCTTAATAATAATACTATTTATTTACGATCTGTTGTATCTCCTCGAGGGGACGCTGAGCAGATTACAGAATACATATATAGCAAACATTCAACGCCATTATAGAATTAACAAAAAAGACAGACAGTACATAGTTTATTATTATAGACAGAGGCAAAGGCTTCCCTCTTCATCTCCGGCATCTGGAGGCTGTGCCCAACTCCGACCATGGGGAGGTGCTCTTGTTCCATTTTCCATGCCAAGGAGCCTGTTGTCTGTGGACGCTTTCCTGATTGAATTGCTGGCATGTCTGCATGGCCGCCTTTTACCTCCTTGCCAAAGTAGACCTATTTATCTACTCACATTATTGTTTTTGAACTGCTAGATTGGCAGGAACTCACCCCGATCCATGGCTTGAACTGGTAACCTTCCGGTCGGCAAGATTTTCTGCAGCTGGCGGTTTAACCTGCTGTGCTATCGCGGCCTCTTAATTTAATTCACGCTTAAATTGCTATATTATGTTCAAATTGTCATCCCTGCACAGCAATGTGTAGCTGTCATTGTTGAAGCAGAGAGTTGCAGATGTCACTAAAAGTTTCTCTTGTGATTCTCACCGGGAATGTGGCGCAGCTGGCTAAGTGTCAGCTGCATAAGATCTCTCTGACCGATAGGTCATGAGTTTGAGGCCTGCCTGGGTCGAGGTGGGTGCTCGACCTTTAAGTGTAGCCTGCTGCCGACCTTTGCAGCCTGAAAGACAGTTGCAACTGTCAAGTAGGAGATAAGGGTACCACATTAAGTGGGGAGGCAAATTTTGACTGAATTATGAGGCCATTAAAGATCTCCAGGAACGCTGAGGAATGCAGAAGGAACAACAAGGGATGCTGGGAACACTGAGAGATGAGGAGTGTGTCAGCTCCCCCTGGTGGCCAGAGTTTGCCTCTGTTCGTCTATATGTGTGTATGTGGAAAACGGCAGGGATTGTCTGCTAAATATGTGTACCTGTAATCCGCTCTGAATCCCCTTCGGGGTGAGAAGAGCGGAATATAAATAAAGTGTATTATTATTATTATTATTATTATTATTATTCTCCAGCACGTTTTTACTATTGAATTCCTTAATCTTGTTCAAGGTATATACATTTGGGGGAGATGCAAAAAACATTTCAGAATTATAAACTGCTAAAAGTGTATCATGCAGTCTTCATATCCACGAGGAACATGTTCCTTGACTTATCATGGAAATTCAAATGCCATGTACTAGTGGATCCTATTGAAATGAACCACTTTTAACAAAAGCATAATTTATTGGAGGACCATGAAAATACCTAGCAAGAAGACTTCTTTACCTTTTCTAAGCCCTCCAGCACAACTTTGCTCAACTTTTAATAGATGCATATCATAGAATTGCACTGGAAGACCTTGAAAATGCCTTAAAAGAACTGGTGTTTTTTTTTTTTACGTACATGGGTAAATGAAACCATGGATATCAGCCTCACAAATACAGGGGTCATACAGTATACATCTTGGGATATCATGTGTTTCCTTAATTCGCATCTTTGGTGCAATTATCTAAAAGGGAAACCTGGTTGTTTTTTTCGAAGCAGGGTTGAATGGGATCAGGTAGCATGGGTTCTTATGTTAAATATGAGGACAGATAATGAAAACCTACCCCAGATTAAGGATCCCCTAGTGGTGCAATGGGTTAAACCTTTGTGCCAGCAGGACTGAAGACAGACAGGTCAGAGGTTCGAACCCAAGAAGAGTGCGGATGAGCTCCCTCTGTCAGCTCCAGCTCTCCATGCAGGAACATGAGAGAAGCCTCCCACAAGGATGGTAAAACATCAAAACATCCGGGCATCCCCTGGGCAACATCCTTGCAGACGACCAAATCTCAAGTCGCTTCTGACATGGAAAAAAAATCCCAGACTACTGAAACCTGTCTCTGAATTTTATTAGCTGCTGCCTGTTCTTCAAAGTTGATTCCATAGGCATGAAGGCCAGATGTTTAAACTACTTTCCGCTGCAGCTGCCATGAGCTTTTAACTTTTCTCTGATATTGGCAACCACATTCATTAAGAGTCTTAAGGTGGTGGATTTGGCTGCCTTATATTTTACATAAATCTGGGTACAGGTTGAGCTTGGGAATATTACTTTTTCTCTCTGGTCTAGAACTCTCAAAATACCCTCCAGCTATCTCAGTAAGCATATTGTGAGAAAAGAGAGATGCAGAGACAATATTCTTCCTTTGTTATGACGTTGGAAATGGAGATCATGCTATGAAACTGGAGGGTGACAGATTCAGGACAATATTTCTGCCCACAATTTGGGTGCTCTAAGCCATTGCTTATCAACGTGGAGGTCCTTGGACCAATGCCAGTTCCTGAGCCATCTGCTGCCCATCCCTGGAGAATTTCCAAAGAAGAATTTGTGCCAATGGGCACAAATATGGTTTTAGTCTTTGTCGCCAGGGGGGGGGGGGTGGGTTGCTGGTTTCCCACACCCGATACCTTAAGAAGCACTGTTCTATCCCACCCACTGTCATCTCCCTTGCTGAGGGACCTGGATTACAAGTGTGTTGGCTTCACACTCCTCTTTTCCGTCCCCATTGCACTGCATGAGTTGAGGGGGTGTTGTAAAATTGGAGGTACTGAATGTGATTTAGATTTCAGTTCCTCCAAGGATTCAGATTGCTGGGTTGCTGTGAGTCTTCCAGGCTGAATGGCCATGTTCCAGAAGCATTCTCTCCTGGCGTTTTGCCCACATCTATGGCAGCCATCCTCAGAGGTTGAGCGGTCTGTTGAAAACTAGGAAAGCGAGGTTTATATATCTGTGGGATGTCCAGGGTGGGAGAAAGAACTCTTGTCTGTTTAGGGCAGGTGTGAATGTTGCAACTGGCCACCTTGATTAGCATTGTATTTATTTATTTATTTATTATTTCAATTTGTATACCGTCCTTTCCAATAGGCTCAGGGCAGTTTACAGCATATCGACCTAAAGCATTAAAACAATAAAACAATAAGGTGTCAAAAACATTAAAACAATGTTATTATCCACAACCAAGGGGTGGCTAAAGGTTAAATGCCTGTCAAAAAAGAGCTGTTTTGCAAGCTCATTGATTGCTCGGACTTCGGCCGGCAATGTGTTCCACAGGCTCGGTGCCACAACAGAGAAGGCCCTCTGTTGATGACAGGTGAATGGTTCGTATGGAAGGACTCTTCAGGAGGTTGTGATCCTCAGATTGAAGGGATCTCTGGGGAACATATGGGAGTAAACGGTCCCTCAAGTACACCGGCCCCAGACCACACAAAGCCTTAAAGGTCAAGACCAACACTTTGAAGATGATCCGGTGCTCAATTGGCAACCAGTGCAATCGCTGCAGAGTTGGAGTGATGTGAGTCCTGGCCGGCACTCCAGCCAGGAGTCTCGCTGCAGCGTTCTGCACTAGTTTAAGCCTCCGGATGACCGACAAAGGAAGACCAATGTAAAGGGCATTACAGTTGTCTAGCCTCGAGATGACCGCTGCCTAGATCACCGTGGCCAGGTCATTTCCGGTGAGGTAGGGCACCAGCTGCCTAGCCTGTCGCAGGTGGAAAAAGGCAGATCTGCTGACAGCCAAGACCTGAGCCTCCATAGTCAGCAGCAGGTGCAACTGGACCCTCAGTCTCTTTACTAAAGACGACGGGCGTAGTGCCTCGCCATCCAGAGTAGGCAGCCGAAGCCCACACCCACCCGGGTGACCCAGCCAAAGGATCTCCATTTTCGAATGGCCTTGCAGCTTCAAACCTGGCTGGACTTGGAAGATGCACTTGGAAGGTGAAGAAGATGGCAGGGGAGAGGGTTGTCACATCCTTCTCGTCTTCCCTCTCTCCTTCCTTCTCTCTCTCTCTCTCTCTCTCTCTCTCTCTCTCTCTCTCTCTCTCTCTCATACAGTTCTAATTGTGAAGATAATTAGCATGTTTGAATGAGCCTACTAATGTAATTCCACAATGAAAACTATGGCCTTGAATCTCAAAAGACATAGTGACAGCTATGTCTATTTCCTTGGCTTTAACAGAGCAGTAAATATATTTGTGGTACCCATCATCATCATCATAATCATCATTATCACGACCTTTATTTCTGTTCCACCTTCCTCCCCATAGGGACTCAAGGTGGCTAACAATAACATGAAAAACCCAAATACATTTAAAAACAAAAAGGCAACAAAAAGAAAAAGAAAACCATTAAAAGGGTTGCTGTGAGTTTTCTGGGCTGTATGGCCATGTTCCAGAAGCATTCTCTCCCGACATTTTGCCCACACCTATGGCAGGCATCCTCAGAGTTCTTGAGGACTGTTGGAAACTAGGCAAGTGGGGTTTATATATTTGTGGAATAATGTCTACAGTGGGAGAAAGAACTGTTGTCTGCTTGAGGCCAGTGTGAATGTTGCAATTGGCCACCTTGATTAGCATTGCAGTTTCAGAGCCTGGCTGCTTCCTGCCTGGGGGAATCCTTTTTTGAGAGGTGTTAGCTGGCCCTGATTGTCTGGGATGCCTTTGGGGTTTTTTAAGTGTTGCTCTTTATTTACTGTCCTGATTTTAGAGTTTAGCCTTTGACAAAACATAAAACATATGTATTATGACTACAAAGTTAGAATACCTAGTCATGATGGCTGTGTGGCAAAGCTACAGGAATGTGTGAATCTCCAGATGCTGTTGGATTTCAACTCCCATCAGCACCCACTCAAAACAGACAGGAGTTGGGGATGCTGAGAAGTACAGTCCAATATTTTCATATTTCATTTCCCTGCTGCTCTGTGTTACATCCTGGACCATAGGCAGAGGCAAAGTGTTTCCTGCTGACTATTGGAAACTTGTGCCTGATCAAACTAAACACAAGAAGACCCGTGGAGGGCATCTGTAAGAATAGAGTTGGGAGGGCGCAGGTGGGTGCTAGATCCAGAGGAAACTCAGCTCCAGTGCACATTTTGAATAATTCAGAAAAGGAAGAACAAATGTTTTAGCTGAGATGTGTTTTGAACACAAAGCATTACTGCAGTTATTTGAATCCGTAATGTGTCTCTGAAATGCAAAACACTTTAGTGCAATAATATCTTTTGCTGTAATGGCATAATTTGAATTGCTCATTAGGTGTAGATTTTCTCAATGTACTGCCAAACCAAAAGCAAGACAAACAACAAGCAAACAAGGTAATGTCTGGGATTGGCCATCGTGTTCGTATGCCTGCTTGTTGCTATCCAGTCCCCAAGTCACACATAACTTGTGAAATATGGTAGCTATTTCCCCGAAATTCACTGATGATCACTTCTCAGTAAAACAGTTTGCCAATGAGGAAAAGGTTATTGATATTTCTCAAATAGCTCTTGTAGCACTTTGAGATTAACCGAGAGAAAGAAGTTGGCAGCATAGGTTTTCATAGACCAATTTAATCAGGTGCAGATGCTGCTGCTGTTGTTTGCCATTGAGTCCAGTTTGACTTATGGTATTACTGTGAAGGAGAGTCCTCCAAGAGCCTGGGTCAGCAACAGCTCTGCTTAGGTCTTGCAGACTTATTGCTCTGGCTTCCTTGGCTGAGTCAATCCACTTATAGTGTGACCTTCCTCTTTCCTTATTGCCTTCTTTCTGCCTTATTATGCAGAGGCAGTAGTATCATATTTTCCAGTGAGTCATGTTGTCTCATGATAAGTCCTAATGCTATAGCCTCAGCTTAGTCAAGTTGTCTTCTTGTGAGAATTCAGGCTTGCGTTCTTTGCTCTCGGACCTGTATATTGATCATTCGAGGGCCCTTCCACACAGCCCTATATCCCAGAATATTAAGGTAGGAAATCCCACAATATCTGCTTTGAACTGGGTTATCTGAGTCCACATTCAGCTAATGTGGGATTTCCTGCCTTGATATTCTGGATATAGGGCTGTGTGGAAGGGCCCTAAGCTGTCCACCATAACCACCATGCTCCAGGCACCAAATTTCAAACAAAGTGATCCTCTTTTTTGTCAGATTTCTTCACTACCCAACTTCCACAGCCATAGATGGACATTGGAAATAGTATAATATGAGTGATTCTGAGTTTGATATGTAATGGCATATTTTTACACCACAGACTTATATCTAGTTCCTTCAGAGATGCCTTTCCAAGTGTTATCTATCTTCTCATGTATTGACTTCATTCACCATTTTAACAACTAAGCCAAGATACAGAAAAAAATGTTTAATTATTTTGGTGTCTTCATCAACTGCAGTTGCTATGTTTGCAGGCCCGGATTAACACCTTTTTGCGCCCTAGGCCACACTTTGGAATTACGCCCCCTTTAAGCCAACCTCTACCGCCCCCCAGCACTCAGACCCACACTTGGCTGGCTTTCACCATGGTGCTTCCGGAGCAGAAGAGAAAGGCGAGTAGGCACCATCCCGCCACCTCCAAGGTCCCTATTCCCACTGGCTGGAAAGCTCCGCTGTGCTCTGAAGGTCTCCTCGGGAGGCTTGGGGTGAGCGCAGCGGGTGCAAACTCGCTCCAAAGGCGCGCACGAGAGAGAGGGAGAGCAAGAGAGGGAGAGCGCGCGAGAGAGAGTGAGAGAGAGAGAGAGAAGGAGCGAGGAGGGGCATGAGAAAGGGGGAAAGAGGGGCGCGGACCTAGGCCATGGCCTATGTTGGCCTTATGGGTAATCCGGGCATGTATGTTTGTTTTCCTAATATCTGGTTGTAGCTCTGCTTTTGCACTGTCTTCCTTACCTTTTCATCAGTAGTTTTTCCAAGTCTTTGCTGCTTTCTGCTAATAATGGGGTGTCATCACCATATCTTAAATAACAGTTTAAGATTTATATGGTAGTAGGAGTGAAAATATCCAAGACTGACTAGAGAGTAGTTTCAAATACAAATGGATTTACCGTCTCAGTTTTCTGTGATAGTTGGTTTTCCTTTTATCTTTGACAAGGAAAGGTGGTCCTTTGGGATGGTTTCTAAATGAGCTTAATCAGGCTCTTTTAATACTAATTAAGATATAGTTTAAGGGTGGATTGGTCTGGGAGGCTACGCATTGCTGTCTGGGACCAAGATAATGTCATATGGAGTGCCCTCTCAAGCTCTGTACCTTGTTGACATCACCAGTTCATAGAATCATAGAGTTGGAAGAGACCACATAGGCTATCTAGTCCAACCCCCTGCCATGCAGGAAAAGCACAATCGAAGTACCCCTGACTGTTCCTTCCCAACTAGGTATCCTTTCCTCCTGTGCTTTCCTTTTGCATTGAAAATGCTCCTACTGTCTCCAATATCAGAGATAACATGAACTGCCCTCCCAGCTGAGAACACAATAGGGCAGAGTTTTTCAACCTTTTTTGAGCCGCGGCACGTTTTTTACATTTGCAAAATCCTGGGGCACACCACCAACCAAAATGACACAAAATGACACTCTAACACAGTAATACATATAGTTAATATGTTTTTAAATGTATTAATAAACTCAGTGTGAATCCTGGGCCTCTTTCGATGAACAAAACATATATATGACTTCCTCTCACATATGTATACATGGCTATCATATCTTCCCTCAGCCTTCTCTTCTTCAGGCTAAACATGCCCAGCTCTTCAAGCCGCTCCTTATAGAGCTTGTTCTCCAGACCTGATGAAACTTGCTTCCAGTTAGCTATGGATGTCATGAAGCTGTTATAAACAATTCCGGGGGCGGAGGGCGGGGCTACTCTCGAAAAATCCAGTAAAATAGTTTAAAAAAAACATTTCCAAGTGTAGAGGCTCAATTTGTTTCTTGGAAACCTGCAAGGGGGCTGCTAGGAGTTGGGGGGGAGTGCCAATTTCCCACGGCACACCTGATGATCACTCACGGCACACTAGTTGGGAAACACTGCAATAGGGCATGCTGCTATTGTCACCAATCTGAGATGCATGGTCACAGTAAAGTTTCCCCTAATCACAGTGTGCCTTCCTCTTGGCACTTTCTCCTTTTTTCCCTCCATTCATGCCTCTTCAAATTCTGCAACACTTCTGGTCACAGCTGACCTCCAGCTAGAGCTCTCAAGGGCCAGGGCTTCCCAGTTCTTGGTGTCTATGTCAGTTTTAAGGTTGGCTTTAAGCCCATCTTTAAATCTCTTTTCCTGTCCACCAACATTACGTTTCCCGTTCTTGAGTTCAGAGTATAGTAACTGCTTTGGGAGATGGTGAATGGGCATTCGGACAATGTGGTCAGTCAAGCTGAGTTGATGGTGTAGGAGCATCACTTCAATGCTGGTGGTCTTTGCTTCTTCCAACACACTGACATTTCTTGTATTTTAACGCATTGAATGTTTGCCTTTTATGTTTTGAACCACCTTGAGTCCCCATGGGAAGATAGGAGAAATTGAATAGGATAAAAATAAAGTTTTACTTACTTACTTACTTCGTTGTTGAATAATAACATCACTTAACTCAGTCTTCTTTGCAAAAAGACCAAGCAGTGACCATACTGTCTGGGTATTTTGGGAGTCTTTATCCTTTTTTCAAGTTCTGATGTGCTTTCCGAAGACTCTGTGAGAAATTCGCACCTCCAAAGTAAGCAAAGAAAGAGGAAACCCAAAGTGATCTGTGTAGGGGTTCATCATGGTCTATTGCTCGCTGTTCAGCGTTTTGTGTGAAGGACTCGGATGAGGGAGCAGGGAAGAGCCTTATCAAATGCAGAGCCATGGCAAAGCTGGCATTGATTGCATTTCATTGGAGGGGTCAGGATTAGAATCCAGAATGAGTTTGGGTGGATTGACGAGACAGCCTTGTCATCAAGACGATGAAATTCAGGGCGAGATTAATGTAAAGTGCTGTGGGGAAAGCAAAGCCAAAAGACACAGCCGGAGGGTGTGGGGGCGAGAAAGAAGGAGAGAGAGGAGTTGGAAAGGGAAATCGGGCCCAGGGCTCAGAGCTGCCAGAGGAGGGAACTCTTTGACGCAGAAGTCCTAACTTTCAATCCCAGAAAGACGGTATAGTGTTAAGGTTAGATGTGAATTGATCTGGGTTCAAAATCCTCACTGGCACATGAAGTGACTTAGGCCAGTCAATATCTTTCAATCTAATCCAGCTCCAAGAGTTATTGTAAGGATAATAAAAATGAGACATAATTGTTTACATTTTCCTTTTAAAGACTCTCATCTCCCAGGTGCTAGGAACTTAGCTTCCAGAAAACCCTGAGATCATTTAGTCTGACCCTTTGTCTCCCGTCCAAATACTCACCAAGTACTGACCCATGCCTTTAACAATCCTATACTAGGCACATAGAAGAACAGGCATTGCTGAAAGAAAATCAACATGGTTTCTGCAAAGGCAAATCATGTCTTACTAACTTGTTAGAATTCTTTGAGGGTGTAAATAAACACATAGATAAAGGGGACCCAATTGATATTGTTTACCTTGACTTTCAAAAGGCTTTTGACAAAGTCCTCACCAAAGGCTCCTAAATAAGCTCTTCAGCCATGGAATCAGGGGACAGGTCTTGTCCTGGATTGGAACCTGGCTAAACTGTAGGAAACAAAGGGTGGTAATAAATGGACACTTCTCTGGGTGGAAAGAGGTGGGAAGTGGCGTACCCCAAGGTTCAGTTTTGGGTCCGTTACTTTTTAATTTATTCATTAATGATCTGGATGTAGGAGTGAATTCTGAGGTAGCAAAGTTTGCAGACGACACTAAATTGTTCAGGGTAGTTAAAAATGAAACTGATTGTAAAGAGCTCCAGAAAGATCTCTCGAAATTGAGTGAATGGGCAACAAAGTGGCAAATGCATTTTAACCTAAACAAGTGTAAAGTCATGCACATCGGGGCAAAGAACCCCAACTACACTTATCAACTGATGGGGTCAAAGCTTTCCGAGACAAACCAGGAAAGGGATCTTGGGGTCTTGGTGGACAGCTCAATGAAGATGTCAACCCAGTGCGCTGCAGCAGTGAAAAAAGCAAATTCTATGCTTGGCATGATCAGGAAGGGAATCGAAAATAGGTCGTCAAATGTTGTATTACCTCTCTACAAATCTATGGTAAGGCCACATTTGGAGTACTGTGTACAATTCTGGTCTCCGCACCTTAAGAAGGATATAACGGAACTGGAAAAGGTACAGAAAAGGGCAACAAGAATGATCCAAGGGATGGAGCGGCTCCCTTATGAAACCAGGTTGCAACGCCTTGGTCTTTTCAGCCTTGAAAGACGGCGTTTAAGAGGTGACTTGATCGAAGTGTATAAAATCATGCATGGGATAGAAAAGGTGAATAAAGAAAAATATTTTCTTTGTCACAAAACACTAGGACTAGAGGGCACTCCCTGAAGCTCCAAGGTAGGAAAATTAGGACTAATAAAGGGAAATATTTCTTCACCCAGAGGGTCATTGGGTTATGGAACTCACTTCCAGAAGAGGTTGTGACAGCTGTCAGCCTGAACAACTTCAAGGCAGGATTAGACAGATTCATGGATACCAAGTGTATCGGTAGTTACTGAAAAGGACATTCAAGTGCCACCTCGGAGTTGGTTGAGGTAGGCAGGATTTCCCTGGGTACTGGTTGTGGGGGGTCGGGAGCAGGTCAGGGTTTTGCCATCCCTTCTGCTCGAGATCCCCGTGTACAACTGGTGGGCCACTGTGTGATACAGAATGCTGGACTAGATGGGCTGAGGTCCGATTCAGCATGGCTCTTCTTATGTTCTTATGTTCTTAATCCTTGCAAAAACAAAATCTCAGCTAAAGATTAAGGAAATTACAGTACACAGGAAAGACCTCAATAGTCAGTGATACCAGGCCCGGATTACCCATAAGGCCTAGGGGCGCAAGGTGAGGGGGGCACAGTTCACGGACCCAAAAAAAGGTGAAACAAAACCGCAACGCGCGGCATGGAGATGACTCTCTCTCTCTCTTGGGGCAGGGTGGGGGGAGAGCGCTGCGAGGGGGCAGGGGAGGAGGGAATGGTGCCCCCCCCACCATCGCCCCCGCTCCCTTGTCAAGGAAGGAGGGCGCGAGGAGGAGGCGAAGGGAAGCCCCCGGGGCCGCTGCCGGGCATGCGCGGCACTCAGGAACATGGCGGAGGAGGCAGAGGCGCTCGCACCCTCCTGCTGCGCCTGCCTGGCAGCGGCCCCAGGAGATTCCCTTCCTTCCTCCTCCTCCTTGTGAGGAGGAGGTGGAGGGAAGCCCCGCCCCCGGGGCCGCTGCCGGGCATGCGTGGCACCCCTTGTCAAGGAAGGAGCGCCTCTGCCTCCTCCGCCATGTTCCTGGGTGCCGTGCATGCCCGGCAGCGGCCCCTGGGGCGTCCCTTCCTACCTCCTCCTCCTCCTCGCGTCCTTCCTTGAGTCAAGGAAAGAGGGCGCGAGAAGGAGGAGGAAGGAAGGGAAGCCCCAGGGGCCGCTGCCGGGCATGCACGGCACCCAGGAACATGGCGGAGGAGGCAGAGGCACTTCTTCCTTGACAAGAAATTTGCACAGAAAACCATACAGCCGTGGCTTTCATGAATGGAGGCCAGGGTTAAACTCCCTGGTTTGTGTCCCTACAGAGGCAGGTTATGTGTGGAGGGCAGGGCCAGAGATTTTATAAGCCCTGGCTATCCTCCTCTGGCCCTCTTTCTGCTCTTTTTGAGGCTGGATCAGTAAGATGCTGCTTTTTTCCGCAGGATCCCTGGTCGCGATTTGTATGGATCGTTTTTTGCCTGGTTTGTTGTGATTTCAGGGGTGGCATGGGAATAAAGGGGGATTCATGAATTGGCAGCACTGCAGGAAGTGGCAGGGTTCAAATTATTATGCCTTTGCCTCTCAAGCATTTACCCTACAATTTGGGCTGTTTTTGCCTATGGTGATTTTGGCAGGAATTTCCCAGCAAGACATAATGCAAGGGTAGGGAATGTCTGGCCTGCCGGCTATATAAGGCACATGAAATCATTTGATCTGGCCCAGAGAAGGGGATGACACCTGCCCCAGTCCTCCCACTTAACCCGCCTCCTGTTTCTCTTTTGAGAGCCAGGTGCCACTTACTATTCAGACCCAAGCCGCTTCGGGGTTCCTCTTCTTGCGCCGACACATTCTGCTTCTTCTCTTGTTTTTACTGACTGAGCTGATTTTGGAAGTTTTAATTTGCTAATTTATTAAATTATATTTTAATTCATGATAAATGAATAAAATGAATAAATAAAAGTATGGCCCACAAATGATGTTGTTCTACATATCCAAATGGCCCTGGCAGGTGAAAGTTTCCCCACTCCTACTCAAAGGCATATTCCTTTATAGAACTGCTCTTACCATCAGGAAGTCTCTTTTCCTGTAGTTTGTACCTGGTGTTCCATGTCCCAGTCCCTGAAGCAGCAAAAAACAAGCTTGCTCCATCTTCAATATGACATCCTTTCAAATATTTAAGCATGATTATCGTGTCACCTCTTCACCTTCTCTTCCCTAGACGAAATATACCCAGCTTCCCAAGCTGTTCCCCATATGGCATGGCTTACAGATCTTTTACCATTTCAATCACCCTTCCCTGGACACATTCCAGCTTGTCAATATCTTTTTTGAATTGTAATGCCCCAGACTTGAGATAGTATTCCAGGTGAAGCCCAACCAAAGTCGATTAGAACAGTTCTATCACTTTCCTTAGTCTAGAGTCCCAGGACTGCTCACAACGTCGATCGCGATCGACCAGTCAGTCCCGGAGCTGGTAGATCGCAGCTGGATTTCTGAGGGGAGCGTCTGCCCCGCGCGCAGCGCATCTCTCTCGGGGCTTCCTCATGCTGCCCCTGAGGCGACTCCCCCGCCTCCATCCTCAGTGCCATCGCAGTGTGGCCAGGAGGAGGGAAGGAGAAGGAGGCTAGTAGAGGAAAGGAGGGGCGGGCGCCCGGCCCGCGCATGCGCACTTGGAGTGTGCGGCGGCGCGCGAAGATAATAATAATAAAAAACTTTATTTATAAGTCGCTTCCCTCTCCCCAAAGGGGACTTGGAGCGGCTTACATGGGGCCATGCCCAAACCACAAATCACAAAATATCAGATGAGCCACAAGGGAGCACAACAGCAAGGAGGCTTTGGCAGCCATTTCCTACCAAAGCCATCTGCGACTGCGAGGAGTTCATCTGCTTGGCCACATTGATCAGTAGCTGAAAGTGGTAAACTCAAAAGGCAAACTAATACAAACAAAGCGCTGTACTGTTACTATGTTAGATAAGAAGAAAATCCTGCCTGCCTCCATCAACACAGAGGTGGCACTTGGATGTCCATTTCAGTAACTACTGATTCCCTTGGGATCCATGAATCTGTCTAATCCAAGATAATAACAATATAATCGTGTATGCCTTACCCGAAAGTATTAGTGGTCCATAGTAGTGAGAACTTAGCAAAGTCCAAAAACACCAGTTCAGAGTTTGTGAGTCCAGTAAATATAATTTTAATGATGTTCACAAGTTACGCTGTTTTATTCATGAGTTCATGTTGGATTCTCCTATACGAAGCGCAACAAATAGTCCATGTCTCGCTACTCAATGTAGCTAATCCTTAAATCCACACGGTAAATTAATCCGATTCACGAAGCCACGGAAAGTGTAAGGTCCACACATAAACAAACTCAAATCGTTTCTCCAAAGGTTATTTGTAATCCAAAAGTAAGGTTTGCGGGACGCCGAATCCTTGCAGCTGAAAGGTCTGTGTGCTTTCATTCCGCCTGTTTATATCTGTGGAATGATGTCAGGGTGGGAGAAAGAACTCTTGTCTGGATGCATTTTTAAATGCCCCATTGGCCACATTGATCAGCATTGAATGGCCTTGCAGCTGAAAGGTCTGTGTGCTTTCATTCCACCTGTTTATATCTGTGGAATGATGTCAGGGTGGGAGAAAGAACTCTTGTCTGGATGCATTTTTAATGCCCCATTGGCCACATTGATCAGCATTGAATGGCCTTGCAGCTGAAAGGTCTGTGTACTTTCATTCCACCTGTTTATATCTGTGGAATGATGTCAGGGTGGGAGAAAGAACTCTTGTCTGGATGCATTTTTTAATGCCCCATTGGCCACATTGATCAGCATTGAATGGCCTTGCAGCTGAAAGGTCTGTGTACTTTCATTCCACCTGTTTATATCTGTGGAATGATGTCAGGGTGGGAGAAAGAACTCTTGTCTGGATGCATTTTTAAATGTCCCATTGGCCACATTGATCAGCATTGAATGGCCTTGCAGCTGAAAGGTCTGTGTACTTTCATTCCACCTGTTTATATCTGTGGATTCCACCTTGTCTGGATGCATTTTTAATGTCCCATTGGCCACATTGAATGAATGGCCTTGCAGCTGGGTCTGTGTGTTTTCATTCTGCCTGTTTATATCTGTGGAATTATGTCAGGGTGGGAGAAAGAACTCTTGTCTGGATGCATTTTTTAATGTCCCATTGGCCACATTGATCAGCATTGAATGGCCTTGCAGCTGAAAGGTCTGTGTGCTTTCATTCTGCCTGTTTATATCTGTGGAATGATGTCAGGGTGGGAGAAAGAACTCTTGTCTGGATGCATTTTTAAATGCCCCATTGGCCACATTGATCAGCATTGAATGGCCTTGCAACCGAAAGGTCTGTGTGCTTTCATTCTGCCTGTTTATATCTGTGGAATTATGTCAGGGTGGGAGAAGGAACTCTTGTCTGGATGCATTTTATGAAGTGTCCCTTATTTTTGCGAAAAATCACATACATGTCCCTTATTTCTGCTATCAAAATATGGGTAGGTAGGTAGACTTGGTTGTTTTATAAGTAGCTCGCATGCTGAAAAAGTGTGAGCACCCCTGGTCTAGACATTGTAATTCTATTGCTGCAGCCTAGAATCGCATTGGCTTTCTAACTGCAGCATCACACTGTTGACTCATCTCTCCCTTCCCTGGCCATGCCCTTCAACTGGGAGGAGAGACAAAATGACCTGTGCACCAAGCTCCTTTGATTTACACACAGAACCTCATAATGCCTTCTGATATTCTGAAGACTCTCTTATGCGGTGTCACTGATTCCCACATGGACTGAAAGGAAAAAGTAACAGTCAGTAGGCTTGACAAGTCTTGTCAGCCTCTCTGTTGCATCACATATTTTCCCCTTAGAGAAACAGCATACCTCTCAAGAAATCCCATCATGCCTGCAAACCGGTTCTTCTGTTCACTCAGCAGGGAGTTTCCTACCACCACTCCGGTCTCCTCTGGGGATTGGCAGAAGCCATTCCACATGCAGAATCTTCCAACGTCATCTGCACATTCCCTTTTTCCTGTTTCTTGTCATCTCTGATAATAGAGAGAGCTATGAATCGCTACCATCTACTTCTATGTGTCATGTTCCTCCAAAGTCTATATCCTGTATTTGGGAAGTGACCTCCCGCTCATCCCCCCACCTTTTCCTGTGTGTTCCTCATCCAGAACAGTCCATTACACTCAGTTCAAGAAAACCTCATGCTAACTTTCGAAAGAGCAGATATATGGATCTCAAGTTGGTGGACCTCCTCATCCAATAGGGCCCCTAACTTGCACTTGCTGCAGGTGTAACTAACTAGCTACCCTCATCCACGGATAAGAACAAAAACATGCCATAGCTATGTGGATAACCAAAGTGTTCCCATCATAATCCATATTTTATACCCTTAAGTAACACTGAAACACAACTCCAGGTCTCCCCCACTAACCATCCATGCAAAATACCTGTTACTCCTCGCTAAGCTCCAGGAACTGCAGCTATAGAGAGAACCACTGCCTACAAGCTTCTCCCCAACCAAGTCTCTGACTGCCTTCCTCTTAGAATATGCTCCATAACCTGAGACCATGTGCTCAAGCAGAAGAGCTGGGTCTACACCAGGCCTGCACAACATATGGCCCATGGGCCGAATGCAGCCCACAAAGGGCTTCTGTGCAGCCCATGGAAGGGAAAAAAAAGTAAACGGCCTGGCTATAATTACAATAAGTATAATCACAAAAGTGCAATGAATTAAATTCAAATATATATATATTAGAGATCATATTGTGAGTACAAAAAATCATAATAGAGTTCATAAATACACCTATGTGTGCGAGACACAAATTCCCAGTCCTACCGCAAGTTCCAATAATAATAACGAAGTCGATGAAGTTCCTCTCGGCACAAATCCACAGCCAAATCCACGGGGGGCTGGGATATTTGTAATCCAAAGGTAAATCAAGGGATAGACAAATCCAATGGCGGTGGGAAGATGGAAATCCTGCGGACACCTTCCCCCGGATTTCCGTCTTCCCACCGCCATTGGATTTGTCTATCCCTTGATTTACCTTTGGATTACAAATATCCCAGCCCCCCGGTGGATTTGGCTGTGGATTAGTGCCAAGAGGAACTTCATCGACTTCGTTATTATTATTGGAACTTGCGATAGGACTGGGAATTTGTGTCTCTCACACATAGGTGTATTTATGAACTCTATTATGATTTTTTGTACTCACAGCCCATGGAAGAGACTGGACTTCCCCTTCATTGGTTGACCCTTCCCCTGCCTGCCTCCCTGCCTGGCAGGGAAAGAACCTACCCAAAAGGGGATTTCCAGCCACTTTTCTAGGCTTGTGCCATTCCCATGGGAACAATGTGAGCTTGGGGAATGCATGAGAATGCAGGGCTGCTTCTTCATGGGTCAGCCCTTTTGTTGCCTTCCTGGTCAGGAACGTAGAGGAAGGAAGGAAGGAAGGAAGGAAGGAAGGAAGGAAGGAAAGGTGGAGAAAAGGAAGAAAGGAGGGAGGGAGAAGGAAAGAAAGAAGAAAGAAAGAGAGGGAGGGAGGGAGGAGGGAAAAGAAAGAGGGAAGGAGGGAGGAAAATAAGATGGAAGGACAGCAGGAGGGAGTAATGAGAAGGAAGGAAGGAGGATGACAAGAACAGAGACAGGAAGGGACAGGCCTGGATTAACACCTTTTTGCGCCCTAAGCCACACTTTGGAATTACACCCCTTTTAAGCCAACCTCTATCACACGCCCCCTCCCCCCCCCCCGGGAAAGGGCCAGGCCCCCTCCTTATCCGCCAGGCAGCAGAGTAGGAAGGCCAAGGCCATCAGGAGGCTCCGGCAGGCGCTTCCCATGGCCAGGTGGAAGGAGGAGTGTCCCGGGCAGCCGAGAGCCAGGGGCTGGGCCGGGCCACCTCAAGGAAAGCATTTAAAAGGCCAGCCTCTGAAGTGCGGAGGGAGAAGAAAGAACCAAAGGGAGGGGAGCAGGGAGGACATGGTGGGGGAGGGAGGGGGCAAGAGAGGAGGAGGAAAAGGGGGCAGGGGCGATAGCGGGAGGAAACGGGGGAGGAAAAAAGACACTGTCAAAGCGGCCGGTGGTGCCACCTTCCCCGCCCATGGCCCCTCCTCTCTTTCTCTCTGTCATCGCCGCCGGGGAAACTGAGGCAACTGAAAAGGGACCCTTCCAAATGGCTAGGAAGCTAGCCCACTCACCCACCCGCCCGCCCATTTTGGGGCAGAAAAAAAGGCTATTTCTGGCTCCACAATGAAAGAGGGAGGGAGGCGGAGGCGTGGGGAAGCGCGCGTGAGGGAGCGGTTGGCGCGCATGGGTCCCGCGCTCGCTCACTCTCTCGCTCACTCGCTCACTCAGAAGGCAGGCTCCCCGTCTGCTCCTGCGGATGGGAAGGACCACGGGGAGGGAGGGAAACAGGTGAACGCAGAGCGGCCAGGGGTGTCCCTGGGAGGCGCGTGCCGCTGAGTTGGGAGAGACCCCAGGAGCTGGCCACGGCGTTTTTATTTGTTTCAACATTTTTTTTGGTCCATGATTCTGCGCCCCCCTTGGCTTGCGCCCCTAGGCCGTGGCCTAGGTTGGCCTTATCGATAATCCGGGCCTGAGAAGGGAGGGAAAGAAAGTAAGTTGGTGATTAGGAAAATGAGAGGGAAGGAGGGAGAAAGGGACAAAAGGTAGAAAGGGAGGTGGGAAAAAGAGAAGGAAGGAATTTTGAATTCAGAAAGTTTGGTGAAGTTGTTTAAACCTTGAACTATGGCTCTGAAACCACTGGGTGGCTTTAGGAAAGTCACACCTTCTTAGCCTCAGAGGAAGATTAGGGCAAATCCCTTTGAATAAATCTTGACAAGAAAACTCTCAATCAGGTTGTCCTATGTCTAAAACAATTTGAAGGCAAACAATAACAGCAATCCCAATTAATTGTTAATGATAACTTACCTGGAAAGTGAGATGTTAATAACTTATTTGTAGTCCCAAGAGGTTTAGCCTATTTAATTTCAGCCCCTTACTACACCCAAGTTGTGCAGGCCAGGTCTACACACAAAAGAACAATAGAATACTAAGAAGCACCCGAACGAGCTTCCATTCAGCTCATACAGACAAACAGCCTTACCTTAACAGACACAACAGCTTTAACCTAACAAACTCTCTCAAAAGACTCTCCGGGGTCGGGGATTAGATGTGCTAATCTTTGGAAAGTATTAGAACATTAAGCGCTAAGGAACTTTGAAAAGTACTAGAGCATTGTGTCAAGGAAAATATATTCTGCAGATGTTCAGGCATGTATTTCTTTAGTGTGTTCTTACTTACCGTATTATTTTTTTACACTAATATCCTAACTGCTTCCTGCACAGGGAGATAGGGATGCAGCATAAAGAAACGATCTCTGTAGCATTTTGTTCTCACAGCCATTATGTTGGATAGATTAGGTGTCTAACTCAGAGTTAGAGTTGAGGTTCAGGTTAGAGTTTTATTTATTTATTTATTATTTGGTTTTGTATGCCGCCACTCTCCGAGGGCTCGGAGCGGCTCACAGTCCATATAAAAACATAAGACAGAGTAAAACATCCAATTAAACTAAAACAAAATTACAATTTCAACAGTCAAATGCCAACCAAAAGAGATAGGTCTTGCAGGCCCTGCAGAAGGATGACAGATCTCGCAAGGCATGGACTTCAGTTGGTAAAGTATTCCAAATAGATGGCGCCACTACAGAAAAGGCTCTGCGCCGAGTGGATGTTAAGTGGATGGTTTTATGACTAGGCACTTCGAGGAGGTTCAGATCTTCAGAACGAAGTGATTTCTGTGGTTGGTAGGGGGAGAGACGTTCCCTCAAATACATCGGCCCCAGACCATATAAGGCCTTGAAAGTTAACACCATCATCTTGAAAGTGATCCGGTGCTCGACCAGGAGCCAGTGGAGCTGCTGAAGGATGGGAGTTATGTGACATCTCACTGGAACTTCAGCGAGAAGTTGTGCAGCAGCATTCTGGATGAGCTTAAGTTTCCGGATCACAGACAAGGGCAGGCCAATGTACAGGGTGTTACAGTAGTCTAGTCTCGAGATGACCGTGGCCTGGATCATTGTGGCTAGGTCGTCTCTAGATAGATAGGGGGCCAGTCAGAGTTAAAGGACAAATTATGAGGACTTTAGCATGAAGAGACTGTGGCCTCTTCTACACTGCCCTATATCCTAGGATCTGATCCAAGATTATATGCATTGAATTGGATTATATGAGTTTACACTGCCATATAATCCAGTTCAAAGCACATAGTCTGGATTTTTGTGGCAGTCTGGATGGGGCCTAGGTGGGTTCAAATGAGACATGACCAGACGTGAGAAGGCTAGAAGCACATGGTGGAGTCATAGCTTAGTGGAACACCACATGCTATCTTTGCAGAAGGTCCCATGTTTGATCCCAGATTTGTCTTCCTTTTTTAAATGTAGATGTATGGACGAAGGTCTTGACCTTTCCCAGAGATGCTGGACAGCAACTGACTCATTGCAGTGTATTTGATCAAAACTTGGCTATTTAAGACTGTTTAGATATTTTGTGCTTGTGCAGAAAGCAGCATATTCTCAAGATGCAAAACCACAATTTGTGGGATCTTTGAAGGACATCAAATGCAATTTTATTTATTTGTTTGTTTGTTTACAGTATTTATATTCCACCCTTCTCACCCCGAAGGGGATTCAGAGTGGATCACAGAACAAATATATGGCAAACATTCAGTGCCATTATACACTGACAAGACAGAAAACTGTATATTGATAGAGCTATACAGTATATAGGCTTTCCCATCTTCGGCATCTTGGAGGGTGTGCTCAGTTCTGGCCATGGTGGCGGGAGGGGTGTGTGTGTGCTGTCTCTCCACTTTCACTGCCCTTTGGCAGCCTTGCTTGTAAACTTCCTCCTTGACCGAATCGTCGGCATTTTCCAGGCATTTCCTTATGGGTGCCTTAAATACCTCCCCGCTTAAGTGGTACCTAGATTTGCTGGCATTGGTGGTTAACTTGATAAAGTTCCTCTTGAAAATGCTCAGTAATGGTAACCAGAAAAAAATGTGTCTGTCCCCCACCCTACCTGATACAGATTATGAAGAGAAAGGTGCATAGAGTGACTTTTTCAAATTTCTAGGGGGAAGAGAAATTCATAGTAGATCTTTACATCTTCATTGGTGATGATTTGCGTGTGCAAGGGTGATACACCTCGCGGCAAGGACAAAACACAGACACAAGTGGTTGGATGAAAATGGCCACAACTCATTTACTGAAAACAGGAACAAAGGGTTGGCGGCCACCCATGGATCCTGGATCAGGGTCGTACAGCCCCCACAAATGCCCAAAGGCGCATGCAAGCCTGGGGTGCGAGCGGCCCAATGCCTGTCCATGGAAACTCGGCACCACAGGGGGGCTGGGCGTTATCCCCCTTACAACCAAGGGGCGATAAGCCAGCCTGATCCAGGGGCCATGCCACACGCCAAACACGGAGTTGTGACAAAGAACATAATAACGCATAACCATGAACAATGCAACAATGACATGAAGAATGAACAAAATGGACACCAATGAGCAATGCAATAAGTAGGGAGGGTGGGAGGAAAAACAGAGCTGGCCCCACGTGCAGCCTGGGCAGCCCTGGGTGGCCTTAAATAGGCTGCCCAAAGAGAAGTGCAGGCCAGCTGGCGCAAAGAGGGGGCGAGGCGGGTCCAGCCCCGTCATTGGCCAGTCGGCATTTGGTGGCGGGAAACTTTCCCGCCACCCCAGGGGCTTTTGTGATGGAGAAGCCCCTGCATCTCCCCACAAAATGGCGGCGAGGGCAACCCCGCCCTGCAACCCGCTTGGCCGGTAAGTCGGCCAAGCACAATGGTGCTAAAAGGTACCTTCATATCCAAAGGCCGCCTACTTTGGCGTATCAATACTGGGGGAACGGTGGAAGCTGACTGGGTGAATCATTGACAGCTTTGATGAGATCCACCAGGTCAATATGTATGTATGAAATGATGTAAGGAGCCTGCGTATCCTGCATAAAGTGTATGTGTTCTGTACTTTATGCTTGACGGAACTGGCCCAAAACTTTTGAATGCCAAAGACAAAAAGCAAGATTCCAAGAACAGAGGCCAGCTGGAGTGATTTTTACTTCAGTTATAATAATGTAATTATAATAATGGGATCAGCATCCTTCACCACATCTTAGGCCAGCAGACAGTTTAAGGGTTACCCGATCGACTGTGTGGCACTGTCCTCTAAGAGGAGGAAAAAACAGTGGGCTCAGGAGGAACATCTAGGGGGCTGTTAAAATTGACCCTCAGCATGCTCCTGCCATGTATCTTGAATTGTTTTAAAGATGGGTTTTCAGCATTGATAGGTATGTTGTTACCAATGTTTCCTGCTTGGAAATATTGCAAAGGAAGGAAAACTTATTTTTCCCATCTATTATCATTGAAACATCCCCGGATATGATGAATGTTACAAGCACTGTGTGTACTTAGATGTGTCCTCAATGTATTCAGGGTAGCTTACTCCCAAGTAAGGGTGTTGATCGCCTGAATGCAGCCCTTATTTTTCTTAGGATGGCTCAGTGACAATCACTATCTTAACTGTCTTTTATTAGTGATTAGTGATTGATCATAATGAGCTCCCAGCGGTGCAATGGGTTAAATCCTTGTGCCTGCAGGACTGAAGACTGACAGGTCAGAGGTTCGGATTTGGGAAGAGCATGGATGAGGTCCCTCTGTTAGCTCTAGCTCCTGATGCGGGGACATGAGAGAAGCCTCCCACAAGGGTGGTAAAAACATATGGGCGTCCCCTGGGCAACGTCCATGCAGACAACCAATTCTCTCACACCAGAAGCAACTTGCAGTTTCTCAAATAGCTTCTGACATGAAAAAAATGCTAAATGTTTGATTATGCCTAGGGTTGCCACTTTTTGATATAAGAATATGGGACAGGTACCTAAAATAGGGAATTTTTCACAAAAATAAGGGACACTTCATAAAAACTTGAAAATCATCATAGGGGTACCTGTCCCCTATTCAAGTGGTAACCATAATTATGCCTAGGGAGACTCAACTATATGAACTCTTGTTGATCCAATTCTGCCAGCTCATTTTGTGGGGATGGATATAGTTCAGATCCCTATTCTAACCTTGGGGAGGGGTGAAACCTTCTTTGTACCTCCATTCCAGGGGTGATGGCTTCTGCCATGTCAGATATTTACCTCTCTCTGCTAATGACAGGGTTGGCCAAGGTATTCCCATATGAAGTATCTTATAAGAAAAAGGATTGGAAGAGTTTCAGAACCATAAAATGTTCACATGTGGCTTTTCCATCCCTTTTTCTCCTTCTTTCTCCATCAGACAGCATGTGTGTGGGCAAAGTGCCGAAATAACCTGAGGAACTATAACGGATTGGATGAAATTTCCAGCCTTTCATTCATTTCTTTGTTCATTCATTCATTCCAGTCCCTGCTGTGTCTTAATATTCAATTACCTGCTTCCCCTATTCCCTTGCCCAGCATTGCTTCCATTAATGATCTCCCAAGGGCCCGTCCATCAGATAGAACCAAGGAGTTATTAAGGCCATAATTCTTGGAACCTGCTGTTCCCCGACACGAGCTGTAGATGCTCAGCCCATAAGTCTACTTACTTGTTGCACACAGCTTGCTTCACACAGGCTCAGAATGACAACAGGAAAGTTGTGACCGAGAAAGAGACTCAATCGGGTGAAAAGTTTATTGTTTCGATCATAGTTCCTAGAATTCCCCATCTGAATGATTCTAATCAGTGGAGTTCAAAAGGTGATTTTTTTTTCAAGCTCTGAAGTTGGAGGGGAGAAGATGATTTAAGCTTGCACAATCATGGGTTGCTTGAAGATCTTCGCATCTATTCAGGCTGCATACTGGCAAAATGCTCTTCTGCAGATTTATTTATTATTTATTTACTTACTTTATTTATATTCCGCTCTTCTCACCCCGAAGGGGACGAACAGAGGCAAATTCTGGCCACCAGGGGGAGCTGACACACTCCTCATCTCTCAGCTTTCCCAGCGTCCCTTGTTGTTCCTTCCGCATTCCTCAGCGTTCCTGGAGTTCTTTAATGGCCTCATAATTCAGTCAAAATTTGCCTCCCCACTTAATGTGGTACCTTAATCTCCTACTTGACAGAGGCAACTGTCTTTCGGGCTGCAAAGGTTGACAGCAGGCTACACTTAAAGGTCGAGCACCCACCTCGATCCAGGCAGGCCTCGAACTCATGACCTACTGGTCAGAGAGATCTTATGCAGATGACACTTAGCCAGCTGCGCCACATTTAACCATTATCAGTGTCTAGAACAGGGGTCCTCAAACTTTTTAAGCTGAGGGCTGGTTCACAGTTTCCAAGACTGTTGGGGTTGAACTACAGTTTGAAAAAGTCACGAACGAATTCCTATGCACACTGTACATATTGTATCTGGAGAGCAAAAAAACTTGAAAGGACATTACAATATTTAAAATGAAGAACAATCTTAACCAGCATAAACTTACCAGTATTTCAATGGAAGTGTGTGCCTGCTTTGGGCTGATGTTGTTGTGTGCCTTCAAGTCATTTCAGATTTAGGGTGACCATAATAAGAATAAGAATAAGAACAGCAACAGCAGCAGCAGTTGCATTGTGGAAAAACAACAGGAAAAACTCAGATATTGTCAAGACCTCAAAATCGAACTGAAAAGCCTCTGGCATAAAGCAGTACAGGTGGTCCTAGTGGTGATTGGCACAATGGGTGCCGTGCCAAAAGATCTCAGCCAGCATTTGGAAACAATAAACATTGACAAAATCATGATCTCTCAACTGCAAAAGGTCACCTTACTTGGATCTGCATGCATCATTTGAAAATACATCGCACAGTCCTAGATGCTTGGGAAGTGTTCGACTTGTGATTTTGTGATACGAAATCCAGCATATAGATCTCGTTTGCTGTGACATACTGTGTTTTTGTGTCAGAATAATAATAATAATAATAATAATAATATTTTTGTGTCAAGAGCGACTTGAAGAACACTTTATTTATATTCTGCTTTATCTCCCCAAGGGGACTCAAAGCGGATTACAACATACACAGATAGGCAAACAAGGGAATCAGTAGCTACTGAAATGGACATCCAAGTGCCACCTCTGTGTTGATGGAGGCAGGCAGGATTTTCCCCGGGTACTGGTTGTGGGGGGTCGGGAGCAGGAGAGGGTTCTGCCCTCCTTTCTGCTAGAGATCCCTGTGTACAACTAGTGGGCCACTGTGTGACACAGAATGCTGGACTAGATGGGCTGAGGCCCGATTCAGCATGGCTCTTCTTATGTTCTTATGTTCTTATTCAATGCCTTTAATCCAGTGGAATAACAATGACACAAATGCACAGAACAAAGGTAAGGGCTTCTCCTTTCATCTATGGCTTTCTGGAGGCGGTGCTCAACTCTAGCCATGGGAAGGTGCTCTTATTCCATTTCCAAGCCAAGGAGCCTGTTGTCCATAGACATCTCCTGGTTGTATTTATTTATTTATTTACCTTATTTATATCCCACCTTTCTCTACCCCAAGGGCTTATATGTGGCACCTCCGCAGTGCCTTAAAAACACGCAATGTTAACTTTAACATAAATTGGATTAAAATTAATACATATTAAACATAATTAAAATACATTTCAATGTCAGCATGGTTGTTAAACATACCAGCCAGAGTCAGAGTCTAAAGCCATGTTGTCTAAGGCAGGCGTGGGCAATTGCCGGCCCTCCAGGTGTTTTGGACTTCAAATCCCAGAAATCCTAACAGCTGGTAAATTGGCTAGGATTTCTGGGAGTTGAAGTCCAAAACCCCTGGAGGGCCGGCAATTGCCCACGCCTGGCCATAGGTACCACTTCTTGCCAAAGTGGTACCTATTTATCTACTCACATTTGCATGTTTGCGAACTGCTATGTTGGCAGGGCTAACAGCAGGACCTCACCTCAACCCTCTCCATTGAACTGGCAACCTTTAGGTCAGCAAATTCAACAGTTCAATGGTTTAACCCATTGTGCCACTGCAGCCCCTGATAATGTTTAGGGCAGGGGGCAATAAATGACCTTGGAGGGCCACATCTGGCCCACAAGCCTTCTTTTGGGGACCCCTGATCTAGAATCTGGAATGTTTTTTTAAAAAAATATTACTCATTGCTTATGTCCATTGCTTGTTACCAAGTTAACAAAGTTTCTGATAGTAAAGCTTTACACAGTCTTGTTGTGCCTCGCCCATCTCTTTTCTTTTTTGTTCTTTTTGGGGCTTTTTATGTACCTTCAAGCTGAAGGGTTTTCTTGGCAAGGTTTGTTCAGATTATATTTGCCATTGCTTTCCCCTGAGATTGAGAGTGGGTGAGCAGGGATGCAAATCTTGGTCTCCAGAGACAAACACATGAACCACTATATCAAGCAGGCTCTGGGTGTTAGCTTCATCGGCATTGAGAGGGTAAAGAAAGTGGACCGGAGAAACACAGGTTGCAGCAGCCAGTCTGCCATATATTTCAGAATTCACTATAGTTGACCTGGGAAAGAGTGTTTTCTATTGTAACCATTCATATTGTAACTATGGCCCCATCTACTCTGCCATTTAAAATCCAGATTTTCTGCTTTGAACTGGATTATATTGCAGTGTTGACGCATATAATCCAGGGCAAAGCATACAATAAAGAGTATCTACTTTGATAATCTAGATTATATGGTAATGTAGATCCAGCCTGAATGTGTCTACCTACAACAGACCAGGTAAATGGCAGCTGTCCCCAAGATGTTTTTAAACAGCATAATCTATAAAAATCAGGGAGAGCACATAGTCAAAAACAAACAAATGCCCCTGTACAAACTTTAAAAACAAACAAATGAGAGCAACAACAATTGGAATAGCTCCCAAAACACGCTCCATTTTTTGTTTTCACTCCTCTCTTGTTCTTTTAAAGAGCAGAAATTGAATAATATATTGCAGGCATCACTCTTAACCTAAGTTATTATATGGAGAAATGCTTTAGCCATGGAAACCCATTAGGTGACCTTGGGTATGTCACACACTCTCGACCCTATAGCCAAAACTCTCCCAAAAAGATCCCCTAGTAATATTTTAGGAGTAATTATTGTGGTTCATTATAGTAATAAGCTGAACGCACCTGTTATTATTTTACAAAAGTAACACTATTATTTCCTAAAAGTTCATTATCCCCTAAAGTTGCCTGCTACTGATAGTTGTCATCACTTCTGATATGTTAGCCTAAATCCAATTGTTAGTTGCCACGAGATGAGACTTTGAGTACATATATTTTGTTGTTGTTATGTGCTTTCAATCTGTTTGTGACCTGTGGAAACCCTGAGTTTAAATGATTCTGAAGTTTTCTTAGCAAGATTGATTCATAGGGAGTTTGCCTCTGTCGTCTTCTAGGGGCGAAAGAGTGTGACATACCCATGGCCACCTAATGGGTTTCCATGGCTGAGTGGGGATTCAAACTCTGGTTTCCAGAGCTGTAGCTCAGCACTTAAACAACTGCACCATATGCTGACTTCGTCTATGGACATATTCAGTGCACTGTGTCATTTTAGCAGATTTTTGCTTTTGAGATAGACTTAGGCTCCTTCTACACTGCCATAGAAAATCCAGATTATTTGCTTTGAACTGGATTATCTCTATGCAGATGACACCCAACTCTACTACTCCTTTCCACCTAATTCCAAGGAAGCCCCTCGGGTGCTGGACGAGTGTCTGGTCGCTGTGACTGTCTGGATGAGGATGAATAAACTGAAGATCAATCACGAGAAGACAGAGGTCCTCCTGGTCAATCGTAAGCCAGATCAGGTATAGGGTGGCAACCTGTGCTTGATGGGATTGCACTCCCCTTGAAGTCACAGGTCCGCAGCTTGGGCGTCCTCCTAGATTCATCGCTATTGCTTGAAGCTCAGGCGGTGGCGGGGAGGACCTTCGCACAATTAAAACTCGGGCACCAACTGCGACCGTACCTCGTGAAGTTGGATCTGGCCATGGTGGTCCATGCCCTAGTCACCTCCAGATTGGACTACTGCAATGCACTTTGCATGGGGCTGCCCTTGAAGATAGCCCGGAAGTTTCAATTGGTCCAACGGACGGTGGCCAGATTACTAACTGGAGCATCCTACAGAGAGCGGTCAACCCTCCTGTTTAAGGAGCTCCATGAGCTGCCATTCATCTTCCGTTCCCAATTCAAGGTGCAGGTTCTTACCTACAAAGCCCTGAATGGTTTGGGACCCACCTACCTGCGTGACCGCATTTCTGCCTACGGACCCAGGCAATCTCTTCAGTCATCTGAGGAGGCCCTGCTCTCACTCCTGCCCTCTTCGCAGGCGTGATTGGTGGGGATGAGGGAGAGAGCCTTCTCTGTGGTGGCCCTCTGACTCTGGAACTCTCTCCCCATGGATATCAGACAAGCCCCCACATTGGCAGTCTTTAGGAGGAGCCTGAAAACATGGCTATTCCAATGTGCCTTCCCTGAATAAAGTAAACAACTCCCTGCTCTGACCGATTCCCTGCAAAATGTCCTCAGAAGCACTTTAACTACCTCTTGAGTTGATCTCCCCATATTATCCTTCAAAACTCTCCGGCTAGATACATCCTACCTCTGTTCATGTCAAGTGTTTACTTATTTTAAAATTTTAATATATTACATCTGGCCTAGCCATTATGGTTTTAAACATTGTATTCTACTGTTTTATTTGTGAGTTTATTGATTGTACTGTTTTATTATTTGCTGTTGTGTTGTTTTTACTGATATGTCTTTGGACTTGGCCTCATGTAAGCCGCCCCAAGTCCCTTTGGGGAGGTGGCGGCGGGGTATAAATAAAGTTTTTTATTATTATTATTTATTTTATAACAGTGTAGACAGGGCCTTGGGTAACGTGGGAGAGCTCACCAGGACTGGTTGAAAGAGACTATTTCAGTATTTAAAATCATACGATTATAGAGTTGAAAAGACCCCCAAGACCCATCCAGTCCAGGCCCGGATTACCCATAAGGCCACCCTAGGCCATGGCCTAGGGGCACAAGCCCAGGGGGGCGCAATTCACGGACCAAAAAAATTATGTTCAAACAAAACTGCAATGCGCGGCATGATGACTCTCTCTCTTTCGGGGGAGGGCGAGGGGAGAGCGCTGCGAGGGGCGGAGGAGGAGGGAATGGCGCCCCCCTCTCGCCATCGCCCCCTTGTCAAGGAAGGGCATAAGGAGGATGAGGCGGACGGAAGACCCGCCCCTGGGGCCGCTGCCGGGCATGCGCGCACGGCAGGAGGGCGTCCCTGCCTCCTTCCCCAATGTTCCTGGGTGCCGCGCATGCCCGGCAGCAGACCCAGGGGCTTCCCTTCTTTCCCCCTCCTCCTCCTCAGGACAAGGGCGCCGAGCCGGGCCTGGGCGAGGCCTTGTTGGCCCTCCACATGCAACACATCAAGGTGAGAGAGATGAGGCAGGCGGAAAGAAGGAAGGGGGGTGTGGTAGAGATTGGTTTGGGGGCGTAATTCCAAAGTGTGGCCTAGGGCGCCAAAAGGGGTTAATCCGGGCCTGATCCAGTCCAACCCCCTTCTGCAGAAAGACACAGTCAGAGCCCTACTGACAGATAACCTTCACTCTCTGGTTTAAAACCTACCGGGAAGGAGTCCCCATCACACTCTGGGGCAGAATATTCCACTATCAAACAGCTCCATGCCATGCGAGAAATAATTGCTTCGCTCTGCCTAATGGTAGGGCTGGTCCTGAACCTTTAATAAAGCTTTCAGAACCAGAATTAAAAGAAAGGGAAGTGCCTAAACTCTGTGGGGGATGTGGAAGAAAGGGGAGTGGGAAGTCCTTGGCCAGCAGCTTGAAAAGAGCAATTATTATTGGAAAATTGTTTGACCCCTTTCAAAGAAGCCCTTCTTTTGGGATCAACTGCTTTAGCTGATAGACCAAGGAATGTACCTCTAGAGTGAACTGTTTAAATTAGCATGCCAGACCCATATATATATATATATATATATATATATATATATATATATATATATGCAAAGGCCCTTTGTCCTCGGAGAAAATGGCTTTCAAAATGAGTTGGGCTATCTTCAAATAAAAATGTAATTGCTATTTTCAAGTCCCAGACACAGACGTTGATTACTATTTTTGTTCCTTTTGGGGCAGGGTGAACTGTAGCAAAAAGATGAATAGAGTTCGTATCATAATGTCCTTATTTAGGACTAGCCAGATTTCCCATTGCAATATGTAATTTCTGGAGGGAATGGAAGATTGCATAGAACGCCGCCTTGGGTTGGTTAGAAAGAAAACATAATTCCGAGTTCCACTGATTGCACTTTTAATACAACTTTTGGCCCTTGTGGCGATATTATTTGACTATCTGTCTGAATTTTGTTCTTACAAAGTAACATGGTTGCTTGATTTTGCGTTTTGCAGAGAACATTGTCTCTAAATGCAAGATCTAACAATACCTATGCTAGATCAGGCTCATTCAGGAAAATAAGCAGCATATAATGGCATCCTGCTGTCATTTCAGAATACACATTTTCTACCAAAAATGAGGGTAAAGAGACTTCTTCTATGAAGGGGACTGGGATTGTAATATTATCTTCATGGAAGGTTACATTCTTCCCTCATACAAACCTAGGAGTATCTGTAAATACATTGCGTTTTCAAGCAAAAATCAAAATCCTTTGGTTTCCTAGCAAAAACCCTAAATTTCTGCAGCCTGAATTATTTCAAAAAAAAATTTCAACAATTTTCCCTACTCTCATACAACCTGGTGGTGATGAGGAGCCATGGAGAATACTTGAAATTCCAGCCTTGGGATCAGCCCTATCTTTAGGCAGAGTAAGGTTCTCCCACTTTCTGGGTTCTGTGAGATTATGATTAAATATTGCAAATACAACTATAAGTTAAATCCCTATATATATATATATATATATATATATATATATATCTCGTTAGCAACAATCCAATTAATCTGTGGGTTTCTGTGGGTTTTCCGGGCTGTATGGGCATGTTCCAGAAGCATTCTCTCCTGATGTTTCACCCACATCTTTGGCAGGCATCCTCAGAGGTTGTGAGGTCTGTTGGGAACTAGACAACTGAGATTTATATATCTGTGGAATGTACCGTGTGGGAGAAAGAACTCATGTCTGTTTGTGGCAAGTGTGAATGCTGCAATTGGCTATTTTAGCACTGAATGGCCTTGCAGCTTCAAAGCCTGGCTGTTTCCTGCCTGGGGGTGTATTGTTGGGAGGTGTTAGCTGTCTCTGGTTGATTCTTGTCTGGAATTCCCTATTTTTAGTGTTCCTCTTTATTTACTGTCCTGATTTTTGAGTTTATTTTTTTAAATACTGGTAGCCAGATTGAAGGCGAGCCCCAGAAAGAGCCTATCTGCATCCTAATTGGTTTGACCTGTAGCAGGGAGTTCCAATGTTCCTGTACATGTGGTCTGGCATCTCTAGCAGCAAAGGCTGGGATTTGGCATCAAAAGACATCCAGCCATTTCTCTCTCTGTTTTTTTGTTTCACTTAACCTGAAGCCATGAACTCTTTGTGCATGGAGTTGCATGCGGACAGGCCAACAGGGGCAAGACATAGTTTTCCAAGGACTTCCGTGTGTTTGGACTCTCCTCTGGCTATTAGCAAAAAGGACTTTTCTCTTATAGTTTTCCCAAGGACACAGATGGACTTTCCCAAAGTATATGGATTTGATGCTTTATAAGATCATATGGACTTTCTTTCTACTCCTTGCATTTGAAATAATTATGAGATATTGGTGAATATTATGTAATTTTCCCATGTTTCCCCCCCCCCATGTGTAAAATAATATGAGGAAGGCTGAAACCCCTCTGCTATGTTTTGCAATTTTCCTGCATGTTTTCCCCCTCCCCATGTGTAAAATAATATGAGGAAGGCTAATTGAGAGGGCATGACTCAGCTGTTGTTTTTCAAGATCAGGGTGACTGGACATTCCCTGCTGGCTGCACCCTTTAATCCAATCATTGAAACATTTCCTTCCTCCAGGGCATGACAAAGGACTCTTTCTAGTTTGAGAGGTTTCCTTTCTTTCCCCTCTCCCCATTTTGAAAGACCCGTCGAAGACGGAGATCCTGTGGCCTGGTCGGCCTGGCCTTTGTTTCATAAGCCTCAAACCCTCAGAGTTTAGTCTTGTTTTTCATCTCGGCTTATAAAACGTCAAGCTGGCATAACTATATTTCATATTTCCTATTGATCGGCTGTCACTACTGGCCTCGGAAACCAGCAGAATCTGTTGTCGGCTACAGTTATTTCATTTATTTACCATCCAGAAAGCTGAAACTTCTCATGGATAGAATCTGCACGTGGCCCTTTGTCAACAAGGAGGGTCAATAAATAAATAAATAAATATTTCATATTTCTAATTGTCAAGGACAAATTCCTGTTTCTTACCAAGAACAAAAGAATTCCTTTGGCCCAAAAGGTCAAAGCCTCGGATCTTCATTTACATATGGACATGATCTAATCAAGAAAACTTCAGCTGCTCTTTGTTTTGAAAACATTCCTGTCCCTCACTTCTCATTCACCAAGGCAGAAGTGGCGCTGTTTCATGATTGGTTCCCGCTACAGCTGGCTTCCAAGGTTCCAACCAATCATCATGAAGCCTACAGCATGCAGGGGTGGGAAAGTTTGAATTTGACAGTTCTGTAAAGTGTATAAACATGGCATATGTTTGAATGTAACTGTATGACTGCTTTGTGACAAGGAAACTGCAGTGGTCATCCTTCTCAGCTGACAAGAATAAAAACTTCAGTGGCATCTTCTTCCGAACTTCTTTGGTGAGATCATTTGGGAAAGGGATGTATATTTGCTTTTAAAACTTCACCAGAGGTTCTGCTGAAATCCTCGCTATAGGGGTACTTCTGGGCCTCTGCCCCCTAAGGGCCAGGCTGTCCTAAATCGTTCGGTAAGAAGATTTTGTTCATGTTCATGGTTTCCTCTTTTCTGTTGAAATTGCCCACATGTTTGTGGATTTCAATAGCTTCTCTGTGTAGTCTGACATGGTGGTTGTCAGAGTGTTTCAGCATTTCTGTTTTCTCAGATAATATGCTGTGTCCAGGTTGGTTCATCAGGTGCTCTGCTATGGCTGACTTCTCTGGCTGAATTAGTCTACAGTGCCATTCATGTTCCTTAATTTATGTTTGGGTAATGCTGCCTTTGGTGGTCTTTATGTAGACTCCTGTAGAGGTGAGAGGATCCCTCTTGTCCTTTGCTGACTGTAGCATTTGTTGGATTTTTTTAGTGGGTCTATTTGTATGAAACCTCAGGAGAGAATGCCTCTTGAACATGGCCATACAGCCCAGAAAACTCACATCATCCTAGTGATTCTGGCCATGAAAGCCTTCGACAATAGAAATCCAATTAATCCTCTGTCATCCCACCTTTTCTATACTTTTTAAATGCTGTGGTTTTTCCTCTCCTCCCCTCACTTTCCCCTTTTGTCCTTGACTTACTTCAGTTACTGCAAACAAAGTTTAAGGTGCAGAACCAGTTTGCATTCAGTTAACTTTGCAGAGGGGAGACAAGAATACTACCAAGAAGGCTCAGGCAAAAGCAAACTGCTGCTCTTCTCTGTTCTTCCTCATGAATAGTTTTTCCCAATCTGAAAGTACTTTCAAGTTGCTAGGCTACATAAATCTGGGTTTTTCGCTTGTGAATATTGGAAGATATGGCAGCTTATGAAGGAACTTGTACGTTGTGCCATTCAGCTGCTATTGTTAGCATTTATTTTTCCCTATTTGTCTTCATTTCTGTCATCATTTCTATTGTTGTCTCTTTCCACTTTTCATCATTTTTTGCTTGTCAATGTTTCCTATCGTCATGTTTCTAGAGGCTTATGGGCTGTAATTTTGTTATTTTATGCCTTTGAGTCATTTCCAGGTTTTGGCAACCCTAAAGCATTTTCTGCAGCACCTGGGGGTGCAGCGGGTTAAACTGCTGAGCTGCTGAACTTGCTGACCAAAAGGTTGGCTGTTTGAATCCGGGGAATGGGGTGAGCTCCCTCTGTTGCCAACCTAGCAGTTTTAAAACATGCAAATGTGTGTAGATCAATAGGCACCACTCCAGTGGGAAGGTAACGGCGCTCCATGCAGTCACATGGCCTTGAAGGCATCTACGGACAACGGCGGCTCTTCGGCTTAGTAATGGAGATGAGCACCAACCCTCAGAGTCAATCAATCAAAACTTTATTATGGTCACAGACCAGCACAAAGCGGGCACAAGCGCCCTTAGAGGAGAAGGACAACTCCCCAGTAAACAGTTATTTAAAATCAGACTAGAAATCAGTATAAAATATATGTTAAAAGACAGGATATTGTTGCCTTACGGTGTCAATCATCACCCGTCTGATATTAAGGGCAGCAGCACAGAACTTAGCAACACTGTAAGTCATTGCAGTGTTAGAGTCCGAAAGCAGCAGGGTGGAATAACATCTTTCACTGTGCCCCGGGTACTTTGAAAGCCATGGCCCAATGAGATTGGATCTAAGATCTCTGTAGAACATGCATTGAAGAAGCACGTGCTCAGTTGTTTCCACATCACCAGACCCACAGGGGCATAGTCTCTGCTTGGAGGGGGTCTTCTGATACCTCCCCTACAATACAGCCGATGGGAGGGCATGGCATCTTGCTAGGGTAAAAGCCCTTCGGTGTTTGGGCACCCCCAGAGTTGAACATGACTAGACTTAATGTCAAGGGAAAACCTTTATCTTTCTAAGGCATTTTCTGAGGCTGAGAGAATGCAACTTGCCCAAGGTCACCTAGTGGGTTTCTATTAGGCCTGTTTTATCACGGAAAAAATAGCTTCAAAACTCGCTTCGGATGTAGGGGGTGCTGGCGCCTCGCATCTGATAGACTTCAGAAATTTTCAGCATTTTTTTCAAAATTGATTCGGATGTACTTCCAAAATTCAGAATAGCTTCATTAATGGCATCCGTGATTGCGCAGTGCACAGAAACCTGCGGAAGGGACAGTCAAAACTTGGGGGATTCCCTTTCCCTCCGTTTTTGACCGCTACTACAGACAAAACTAGCCATACTGGTACAAAATACTGAACACATTTAACACATTAATAAACATTTAAAATATTTTAAACGCAATGGGACAAAAATAGAGAAGGGCGGAAATGACATACGAGCCATATCCGAATATGGCGACAGAGACTTTGAAATGGCAAATCCACTTCCTGTTTCCTTAACTTTCTTCGAAATCACTTCAAAAGTCAAAAACATCCGAATTACATCCAAATTTCAGATATATCCGACGTTCGAAAACAGACCTACTTGTAGTTTCTATGGCTGAGCATAGAAAACAGACCTATTTGTTTTTTCTATGGCTGAGCATAGGGCCGGAGAGATATCACAGTGGTAACAACAGCTGTGCTTGCAATCAGAAGGTTGCATTTTCGATTCCCGGGCTGGTCTGGACACCTAGCTGTGAGCCCTGTCCACTGTTCACCCAACAGTTCGAAAACAGCCCAGCTGTGAATAGATGACCTGGGGACCGCTAAGCGGGGAAGGATTTTTACAAAAAGGACTTTACAATTCCTGAATAAAAAGGAAGATCGGCTATTGGAAGGTGGAATGCGGAAACAGAGGCTCTCCATCATGAGGATGAAGCAACAGCACCCCCTTGTGACGTAATGACGTAATAGAGCAACCGTACCCTGTGACGCAGCTAGAAGAAAAATCCTTCTAAATTGTACTTGTTGTATTGTAATTGTATGTCAACCGGCAGGGATTGTCTGCCGTATGCGTAATGTAATATGCTGTGAGTCCCCTTCGGGGTGAGAAGAGCGGAATATAAAAATGTGTATTGTTATTATTATTATTATGAGCAGGGAATTGAACCAGGTCTCCTGAGTCATAGTCCAATGCTCACACCACTACTCCACACAAAGCCATATATCAAGAGGCACTTGACTTACACAAGAAAGAATTTGGTTACCAACAGTATTTCATTTGCTCAGGAAAATCCCACATTGTTAGAAAATGTATAAACTGCCAAAGATTTGACAGGCAGGGCCTTCATAATCCGGCAGCACATCTCAAGCCATTGCCTAAGATGATGTTATTGGAGTACTCCATACTCCAAGAAAGACCTCCAGAGATCAACAATTTTTGGGGGGATTTGTTTGTTCTTTTCCCAAGTTGATAGATGGAAGAAAGCACTTGTGGGTGAGAAAGGAATGCCTGAGATGTCAAAATAACTATGGCATTGCAAAGTGGGTCCTGACTCCAGATAGGTTTCTTTTAGCTCAATGTTGGTGTTGTGAAAAAATTAGTATAAAACGTTTCTTGACGCCACTCATTTATGTAAATCTCTTAACCACAACGTGCGGTGTTTATATCAGACTCTGCAGAAAATGCGTCAGCTGTACTCCACTCAAAAGGAAAGTCAGCTTGTTTAGCAAGCCTTGCAAATACTAGTCTATTTATCAGCAAGTGTTTGTTGTTTATACCTTTTTCATATGCCTATATACCTGAAGTTAAGTAAACATATCTGAGACAGAAAGGGATCATGAGTGAAAAAGGTTTAAGAAGACCTGATAATATGAACGTTGCCTTGGGTGAGTATGGAATTTCATTTCTGCTGTGCTTCAGGAATAAAATGTCTGGGACACCCCAAAACAGTGAAAGCCTTGGTTGTCCCAACATTGGTTCTTCTGATATTCCCCCCCCCCCCCCCAAAGCAGGCATTGCTCGCATGTTTCAAGCTGGTCTGTGGACTAATGGAGGACAGATTGCAAAAGCAAAAGAGAGAAAAGGGATGAAGAAAGTTCACTTATATGCTAAATGTGAAATCCCATGCTTATGTAATCCTTATGCAACTCCTGAAAGACAAACTATCTGTCAGGGTTGCTGTGACTTATTCTTGGTTGTCCCCCGGTGTCTTTGATAGCAACCTGCCATGCAGGTTAAGATTTTCACAGCTTGAAGGCTAAAGAGATCAGGAAATCCTTGCTTGCTTTGTTCTGGCGCTGCAGTTCCCAGTGCGTGAGGAGGAAAAGTGGAAACTCTGACATCCCATCCAACATTTCACACGCATCCCCACCCTCCTCCTCTGTCACGACCACAGCCTTCTAATTTTGTAATATGCTAAATGCAGAGAAAAGTTGAGAAGATGCCCCGTTGCAGCTGAAAGAGTGTGAACGGAGGTTTTGGTAAAAGAGCTACCAATGGTTACTTTTTTTTTTACTAAGTTCCTTTTTTTTTTTTACAGCCTGGGATGAAAAGACATGCTAATGGGATTTCTTGACTCCACTGACACAGTAACTCACCTACACATTGTTTTGGTGGATATTTCGGTTGGTTGGGAGGTGGGTGCCTTTTCATACACTCCAACTGTCATGACTTGGCAGGGATTGCCCCTATTGCTCTGGTCATCCTGCTTTTTCAGTTGCTTTTGCGTGTGCAAGGGTGACACACCTCGCGCCAATGACAATAACACAGACACAAGTGGTTGGATGAAAATGGCCACAAATCATTTATTGAAAACAGGAACAAAGGGTTGATGGCCATGCATGGGTCCTGGATCAGGGTCGTACATCCCCCACGAATGTCCAAAGGCGTATGCAAGCCTGGGGTGCGAGCGACCCAATGCCTGTCCACGGAAACCCGACACCCCAGGGGGCCTGGGCATTATCCCCCTTACAACGAAGGGGCGATAAGCCAGCCTGATCCAGGGGGCACGCCACACGCCAAACACGGAGTTGTGACAAAGAACATAATAATGCATTACCATGAACAATGCAACAATGACATGAAGAATGAACAAAATGGACACCAACAAGCCATTCAATAAGTAGGGAGGGTGGGAGGAAAAACAGAGCTGGCCCCCATGTGCAACCTGGGCAGCCCCGGGCGGCCTTAAATAGGCTGCCCAGGTGGAAGTGCCAGCCATCCATCGCACAGAGGGGGCGGGGCAGGGCCAGCTGCATCATTGGCCAGATGGCCATCTGGGGAGGAGAAACCCCTGCATCTCTTCACAAGATGGTGGCGAGGGCATCCCTGCCCCGCAAACCGCTCGACCAAGCACTTTCTTATAATCATAGATTCATAGAGTTGGAAGAGACCTCATGGGCCGTCCAGTCCAACCCCCTGCCAAGAAGCAGGAGAATCGCATCCAAAGCAGCCCCAACAGTTGGCCATCCAGCCATTTGTCCCCATTTTTCTCAATTGCCCTGGGTTTTCTCTCCTCTGTTCACTTTCCTCCTTATTCTCCACCTACTTCATCTGTTGTAAACTTACTTCAAATTCCAAAAGCCATCTGAACTGGGTTTACTCAGTGGGAGGAAATGGAGAGAAGTGTTAAACAGTGCTCAGGCAAAAGTAAACTGCTGCAGCCTCTCCTGATCTTTCTCTTCTTCATAGCTTTTGCCATCCTAAGTCTACTTTGATGATGCGTGGCCATATAGGTCTAACCTCTGAGGTATGTTGGAGACTATAAAAGTGTCTTTTCTGGGCTATAATTCCCATAGCCCCAGGCATTTTCTGACTAGACTGACTAAAAGGATTAAAAAGTGGTTTTACCAAGCTCTGGCTCTAGGAAGGTGTTCAGTACTATAAGACAGAAGGGACTTCTTTGTGTACATGAACCATTGTCAGTTGGAGCCAAGTAAGGGAACACAACAAGAGCTATAGTAACTGCTGTATCCCTTTCAGCTACGGTGACATGGTCCCAAGCACCATTGCAGGGAAGATCTTTGGCTCCATCTGCTCTCTTAGCGGGGTGCTGGTCATCGCCCTCCCTGTTCCTGTCATCGTTTCCAACTTCAGTCGGATCTACCACCAGAACCAGCGAGCAGATAAGCGACGAGCGCAGCAGGTAACTGAGAAAAAGCAAGAAGTGGAGAAAAGGCAATTGGGGAGGGGGGGGGTGGCAGGCGGAGTGTGCAAGGGAAGGGCCCTTCTTTGACTCTCATTCCATACATCTCTTTCTCTCTCTTCTTTTCCCCTTGCAGAAGGTTCGTCTAACCCGAATCCGTCTGGCCAAAAGTGGCACTACTAATGCTTTCCTTCAGTATAAACAGAACGGAGGCCTTGAGGTATGGATGCATACTGCATATTCACTTTCCTGCACACTTGGCCCCTTTGGAGTTATTATATATTTTCCTTAGCTCAGGAGCTTGTGATCTGTGGTCCCCTAAGGCAGTGTTTTTCAACCTGGGGGTCGGGTCCCCTATGGGGGTTGTGAGGGAGTGTCAGAGGAGTTGCCAAAGACCATCAGAAAACACCTTATTTTCTATTGGTCATGGGGGTTCTGTATGGGAAGTTTGGCCCAATTCTATTGATGGTGGGGTTCAGAATGCTCCTTGATTGGTAACTATAAATCCCAGCAACTACAACTTCCAAATGTCAAGGTCTATTTTCCCCAAATTCCACCAGTGTTCACCTTTGGGCATCTTGACTAATCGTGCCAAGTTTGGTCCAGGTCCACCATTGTTTGAGTCCACAGTGTTCTCTGGATGTAGGTGAATGACAACTCCAAAACTCAAGGTCAATGCCCACCAAACCCATACAGTTTGTTCTGTGTGCCAAGTTTGGTTCAACTCTATCGTTGGTGGAGTTCGGAATGCTCTTTGATTGTAGGTGAACTATACATCCCGGCAACTACACCTGCCAAATCACAAAATTACTCCCCCCAACCCCACCAGTATTCAAACTTTGATGTATCGGGTATTTGTGCCAAATGTGGTCCGGTGAATGAAAATACATCCTATATTTTACATGATGATTCATAACAGTAGCAAAATTACAGTTATGAAGTAGCAACAAAAATGATTTTATGGTTGGGGGTCACCACAACATAAGGAACTGTATTAAAGGGTCATGGCATTGGGAAGGTTGAGAAACACTGCCCTAAGGTTTCATGGATAGGCTTTAAGGGGTTCACAAACTGGAAGGAATACCAAATAAATAATCTTCTCTTCAATGTATTGTTGAAGAATTTCATGGCTGGAATCACTGGGTTGTTGTGAGTTTTCTGGGCTGTATGGCCATGTTCTAGAAGCATTCTGTCCGGATGTTTTGCCTGCATCTATGGCAGGCATCCTCAGAGGTTGTGAGGTCAAACGTCAGGAGATAATGCTTCCGGAACATGGCCATACAGCCCTGAAAACTCACAACAAACCAATCTTTTCTTCAATTTCATTTCTGTTACAGGCAGTTCCTGAGTTACAGCCATCTGACTTACAAACAACTCATAGTTAAGAACAGGGGTGAGACCACAGGAAGTGAGAGAATTCTACCCCACAGAAGGGAAATTCATTCCTGAAAGAGTTATCATGGGGAAAAGGGGTCTCCACTGAAGCTTGATCACCATTCCTTGTTGCTGTGACAAGCCAATTTTTTCAAAATCTAATTGTCACAAAGGACAGAAAGTGGGGTGAAATCTTCTGACAGGGGCACAGACAGCAAAACAAACACCATAATGGTGTTAACCCTTGCTTATGCTACCCAAAGCTTAGAGAGAGAGGGAGAGAGAGAGGGTTACAAACCTACAGAACCTATCTTGTTCATAACTTGGGGAGGGGGGTAGAGATGTGGCAACCGTAGTTTTAATCAGATTCTCAGTGTTTCCAGGACACTGGCAAACCTTGGTTGCCTGAGGTTAACCTTGGAAAAGCAAATCAGGGTATGAACATAAAATTAACATTCCCTCCCCTCCTTTCCTCCCACGAATTGCCCGCAACTCCTGTTGGAGCTGTCCAGAGTAGCACGCCTCCTAACCTTCATCTTCTTGAGAGATTCCAGCAAAGATTGGGGATTATTTTCTATTACTGGGATGTATTTTCCCTTGTCCTATGGGTAATCTCTCAGAGACTGTACCCCAAGGAGAGGCAATGATGACCAAGAGCCTACGGCAGGGGTGCCTACACTTTTTCAGCATGCGAGCTACTTATATTAAAACCAAGTCAGAAAGATCTACCGAGAGAGGAGCAGGGTGGAGCAGGGGGGGGGGGGGGGGGGGGGGGCCTAGCAGGGCCTGGCTCCACCCCCTCTGGCTTTAGCTCTACCAGGCTAGAGGAGGGTAATGCCAAGCCAGTGATGGCATAGCTAGCCACTACTGGCTTGGTACTACCCTCCTCAAGGCTGAAGAAGCTGTGGTAGCGCTGAAGCCGGGGGAGGGGGAGGGGCTTGGGACATCCTGGCTCCACCCCCTCCCCCTCTGGCTTTAGCACTACCACAGCTTCTCCAGGCTAGAGGAGAGGAATGCCAAACCAGTAGTGGCATAGCTAGCCACTACTGGCTTGGCACTACCCTCCTCAAGGCTGAAGAAGCTGTGGTAGCGCTGTAGCCGGGTGAGTTGGTGGGGCTTGGTGCATCCTGGCTCCGCCCCCTCCCCCTCTGGCTTTAGCACTACCACAGCTTCTCCAGGCTAGAGGAGGGGTAATGCCAAGCCAGTGATGGCATAGCTAGCCACTACTGGCTTGGCACTACCCTCCTCAAGGCTGAAGAAGCTGTGGTAGTGCTGAAATCGGGAGGGGTGGGGCTTGGTGCATCCTGGCTCAGCCCCTCCCTCTGGCTTTAGCTCTACCACAGCTTCTCCAGGCTAGAGGAGGGATAATGCCAAGCCAGTGATGGCATAGCTAGCCACTACTGGCTTGGTACTACCCTCCTCAAGGCTGAAGAAGCTGTGGTAGCGCTGACGCCGGGGAGGGGGAGGGGCTTGGGACATCCTGGCTCCACCCCTCCCCCTCTGGCTTTAGCACTTCCACAGCTTCTCCAGGCTAAAGGAGGGTATGCCAAGCTAGTAGTGGCATAGCTAGCCACTACTGGCTTGGCACTACCCTCCTCAAGGCTGAAGAAGCTGTGGTAGCGCTGAAGCCGGGGGAGGGGGTGGGGCTTGGTGCATCCTGGCTCCGCCCCCTCCCCCTCTGGCTTTAGCACTACCACAGCTTCTCCAGGCTAGAGGAGGGTAATGCCAAGCCAGTGATGGCATAGCTAGCCACTACTGGCTTGGCACTACCCTCCTCAAGGCTGAAGAAGCTGTGGTAGCGCTGAAGTCGGGGAGGGTGGGGCTTGGTGCATCCTGGCTCAGCCCCCTCCCCTCTGGCTTTAGCTCTACCACAGCTTCTCCAGGCTAGAGGAGGGTAATGCCAAGCCAGTGATGGCATAGCTAGCCACTACTGGCTTGGTACTACCCTCCTCAAGGCTGAAGAAGCTATGGTAGCGCTGAAGCTGGAGGAGGGGGCGGGGTTTGGCATGGCCTGGCTCCGCCCCCTCCCCCCTCTGGCTTTAGCACTACCACAGCTTCTCCAGGCTAGAGGAAGATAATGCCAAGCCAGTGATGGCATAGCTAGCCACTACTGGCTTAGCACTACCCTCCTCAAGGCTGAAGAAGCTGTGGTAGCACTGAAGCCGGGGGAAGGGGTGGGGCTTGGTGCATCCTGGCTCCGCCCCCTCCCCCTCTGGCTTTAGCACTACCACAGCTTCTCCAGGCTAGAGGGAGGGTAATGCCAAGCCAGTGATGGCATAGCTAGCCACTACTGGCTTGGCACTACCCTCCTCAAGGCTGAAGAAGCTGTGGTAGCGCTGAAGCTGGGGGAGTGGGCAGGGCTTGGCGCGGCATGGCTCCGCTCCCTCTGAGAAGCGCCCCATCTGGCTGGGATCGAGCTCCTTCGGTCCCGCGATCGACTGGGCAGCCCTGTCCTACGGTAATTGGCAGCCCATCTTCTTTTCTTTTCCCATTGTCTGCCAGCACTGCCTTCTGCTTTCAGCCACCTGCCTCTTTCCCTTCCATTTCCCTGCCCTTTTAGTGGGCTGTGAACTCACCAAAGGTCTGAACTGACAGAGCTTTCAAAATGAATACAAGTGTCACATGATTGTCCTAGTACCTCGTATATACATAGATTGCCCACCCTTAGAGTAGAAATAAGAGGCACCACTTTTTGGTCATTTTATGCCCTGTTGTTGTTTATATCTCTCATCATTCTCCCATGATTGGGGCTTAAGACAGCTTACTTTTTTTATAAAAAAAAAGAAGAACAATACAGCTAAAAATATACCAGAAGTGAACATTACAATGAGATGAAACTATTCATAATATTAAAACAATTTAAACTGACGCTTAGAAAGATAAGATGTAATTGAAAATATAAAAAGCAATTTAAAACAATACAGCAGCCTCAGCCCATTCTTTAGAAATGTTCTGTAATGAAAGCCTGTCTGAATAAAAAGAAGGGAGTTCTAGAGTCTGGGAGCAGCCACCCAAAAGTGCTATCTCATGTTCACACCCTGTGAAGGAAATGGGACCTCTCAGGACCTCAAGATCTAGGCAGCTCATATGGGGAGAGATGGGTTGCTAGTGCCCTGTTTGACACCCCGATAGATCAGTGTCTCTCACACCTGTGAAGGAAATCAAGACCAGCTCATATGGGGGTCACGTGCCCTGTTTACTTAGATCAGTGTCTCTCAACCTGGGGGTCAAGACCCCTATGGGGGTCACGAGGGGGTGTCAGAGGGGTTGCCAAAGACACATGATTTTCTATTGGTCATGGGGATTCTGTATGGGAAGTTTGGCCCAATTCTATCATCGGTGGGGTTCAGAATGCTCCTTGATTGTAGGTAAACTATAAATCCCAGCAACTTCAATTCCCAAATATCAAGGTCTATTTTCCTCAAACTCCACCAGTGTTCACCTTTGGGCATCTTCACTATTCATGCCAAGTTTGGTCCAGATTAACCATTGTTTGAGTTCACAATGCTCTGGATGTAGGTGAACTACAACTCCAAAACTCAATGTCAATGTCCACCAAACCCTACCAGTGTTTTCTGTTGGTCATGGAAGTTCTGTGTGCCAAGTTTGGTTCAATTCCAGTGTTGGTGAAGTTCAGAATGCTCTTTGGTTGTAGGTGAACTATAAATCCGAGCAACTACAATTCCCAAATGTCAAGGTCTATTTTCCCCAAACTCCACCAGTGTTCACATTTGGACATCTTGAGTATTTGTGCCAAGTTTGATCCAGATGCATCATTGTTTGAGTCTAGGGTGCTCTCTGGATGTAGGTGAACTGCAACTCCCAAACTCAAGGTCCACCAAACCCAGTATTTTCTGTTGGTCATGGGAATTGTGTGTGCCAAGTTTGGTTCAACTCCATCGTTCAGAATGGAGTTCAGAATGCTCTTTGATTGTAGGTGAACTATAAATCCCAGCAACTACAATTCCCAGATGACAAAATCACCCCCCACAACCTCACCAGTATTCAAATTTGGACATATCGGGTACTTATGCCAAATGTGAATGAAAATACATCCGGTATTTTACATGATGATTCATAACAGTAGCAAAATCACACTTATTAATTATTTTTTTTAATTATTTCGAAAATGATTTTATGGTTGGCGGTTACAAAATCAGGAAACAAAATATGAAATAAAAGGAACTAGACAATGCACAACACAGGGAATAGGGGATGGAACAGGCATTGGGGCAAGGATTTTATGGTTGGGGGTTACACTGACTTGAGGAACTGTATTTTCTGGGTTGTGGAACCCTTCTCAACACTCAATAGATATGTTGAGAACCCTCTCAGACTCAATAGATATGTTGAGAATCCAGATATTATTGGCAAGGGCTGCTGTGATAGTCCATCACCATCTGACGGAACTGTATGTCTCTTGTGCTTGACTTAACATGTTCTGGTGAAGCCCTACTTTAGCTGTCAAACAAAAAATCCTCCTACTGCTGGTACCTCTCTGTCTTATCACAATCCCAATTTGTTTTAGGGGGACATTAACTGCTATATCCTCTGCGTTCTAATGACTTTTATGTGTCATTTACATTTTCTGATTTGAATGAATTCTTTTAACGTTTTTTAAAAAATATATAATTTTAGTTTTATACATTGTTATGATATAGGTATGAGTATTTTAAAGTGAATAAAATAAACATCGCACCAGTTTTATTGAATTTTCCTGAAGAATGTCCCAGTTCTAATCAAGTTTTACTTCCCCAGCTCTCTGCTTAACACTGAATGTGGAGCATTATATGTAGCACCGGGAATGTGGCGCAGCTGGCTAAGTGTCAGCTGCATAAGATCTCTCAGACCAGTAGGTCATGAGTTCGAGGCCTGCCCGGGTCGAGGTGGGTGCTCGACCTTTAAGTGTAGCTTGCTGTCGACCTTTGCAGCCTGAAAGACAGTTACATCTGTCAAGTAGGAGATAAAGATACCACATTAAGTGGGGAGGCAAATTTTGACTGAATTATGAGGCCATTAAAGAACTCCAGGAACGCTGAGAATGGAACAAAAAGGGACGCTGGGGACGCTGAGAGATGAGGAGTGCATCAGCTCCCCCTGGTGGCCAGAGTTTGCCTCTGTTCGTCTATATGTGTGTATGTGGAAACAGCAGGGATTGTCTGCTAAGTATGTGTACCTGTAATCCACTTGTGAGTCCCCTTCGGGGTGAGAATAGAGGAATATAAATAAAGTGTATTATTATTATTATTATTGTAATACAACCCTCTGCTCCACCCCGAGTAATAAAACAAGGAGTACAGATATAGCCAAGCCATATCATGTTTTACTTTTCAGTATGCTGGGAATTTATTTTCAGTGGAAAAGCATTCCAACCTGCTGTTACCCACTTGCAGCCAGACATAACATGATCCTGTGCCGCTTGCTTTAAAGCTGGCCTACATACACTAGCACTCTATTTGCTCACGTATGCTCCCACGCCCACAGACTGTCCTGATGCACAGGCACATTGGCATTCGACGCAGACCTTCCAATTTAGAAGTAAATGAGTGTGTGTGTGTGTGTGTGTGTGTTTGTCAGTGTTGTGTGTGTGCACGTCCTGTCTTATTCAGTCTATCAGCACTCATCTCCTTTCTCTTCCACAGGACAGAGATCCAGACACACATGCCTTGGCTGTGCGCAACCGCTCAGCCTTTGAGCAGCAACACCATCACTTGTTGCACTGCCTTGAGAAAACTACTGTGAGTAACAATATCTGGGAGAAACAAACAAAGAAGGGATGGGGGCAAAACAAGTGGAGGATGGATTGAGCTTGGTGATTTCAGGGGGCTTTAAAGATAGGTAATGGCATCTGCTTGCTTTCCATCTTATACAGACTTGGATAGCTTTAAAACGTGAGGTTGTCCCTTCTGGTATTCTGGAAAGCAAGGAGTATACCGTATACCTAACTCACTTTCTTGCTCTGGGCATTTAATACCTTCATCAACTAAATTGAAGTTCAATAGCAAACGATTCCTTCATTAAAGTTTCAATCTGATTCATATACTTCTAAGACCAAGCATTGCTGAACAGAGGGAAGCTTGCTGTGTGCCTTTAAGTACTTTCTGTTGTATGGCCTCCCTAAAGCAAAACCTAGCTTGGCATTTTTAATTTTTTTGGAAGATTGATCCATTGCCTTCCTCTGAGACTGAAAGCACATAGCTGGCCTGAGATCACACTGCATTTCCTTGGGATTCGAACTCTGGTCTCCAGCATTGTTCAGAACTTGAACTAGTGTACCATGTTTGCTGTCCTCAGTGAGACTTAACTTGCAAAAAATTTGTATATATAGTAGAGTCTCGCTTATCCAACATAAATGGGCTGCCAGGAACATTGGATAAGCGAAAATGTTGGATAATAAGGAGGGATTAAGGAAAAGCCTATTAAGCATCTAATTGCATTATGATTTTACAAATTAAGCACCAAAACATAATGTTTTACAGTAAATTGAAAGAAAAAGCAGTTCATCACACAGTTACGTTATGTAGTAATTACTAGGGGTGGATATCTTCGGTTTAAAATACTTTGAAATCCATTATTTTTCGTATTTGAAATTATTTCTACCTTATATCGACCCTCGGGGTCCAACCCGAAAGAGAAGTTTCAAAACCAAACCCGCCATTTTTCCTAAAGGTCATGTTATAAGATTGTTTTTTCCCGCCTCAGTTCTCAACTCGCAAGAGGAGACTGGAGGGCAGCAACACCCGCCTTTCTCCTCTCGCCAGCTGAGAACTGAGGCAGGCGCTTTATTCCCAAACAGGGAAAGTAGTGGGAGGCGAGCCCCCACCTCCTCCTCTGCATGGGAATAACGCAAGACAAGCCTTGTCTCGCTTTATTCCTCTGCAGGGGAGGACATGGGGAGGTGAGCAGCCACCTCCTCTGCATGGGAATAATCTCGCATTATTGTCTCGCATTATTCCCATGCAGGGGAGGACATGGGGAGGCGAGCCCCCACCTCCTCCTCTGCATGGGAATAACGCAAGACAAGCCTTGTCTCGCTTTATTCCCATGCAGAGGAGGAGGTGGGGACTCACCTCCATACTTTCCCCGCACCTCAGAGCCATCCTGTGTTAAATATAATGCGGGATGGCACTGTGGGCGGGGGAAGGAAGATGTGTGTTTGTGCCTTGCATCCGCACACACTTCCTTTTCCGGCACTTCAGAGCCATCCTGCGTCAACTTTCATCCCGATGCTTCTGAGCCGGGGGGGGGAGAGTCAGAGCTTGCCCTTCATTCTTCCCTCCCAGATAGCATAAGGCAGTGTTTCCCAACCTTTTTTGAGCCGCGGCACACTTTTAACATTAAAAAAATCCGGGGGCACACCACCAACCAAAATGACACAAAATGACACTCTAACACAGTAAAGAACGGCTGGGGTATGGCGGCCTGCTGGGAGCAGCTGCTAGGAGTGCCAAAGCCAGGGGAGGGGGAGGAGCCAAGCCGTGCCATGCCCCGCCCTTCCCCCCATCTTCCCCTCTCCCAGTAACTGCTCCGGCCTTGAGGGGGCAGTGCCAAGCCAGCGGTGCCAGAGCCATGACAATGGTGGCTTCGCACTGTCCCTCAAGGCTGGAGCAGCTGCTGGGAGTGCCAAAGCCGGGGAGGGCGGAGCCAGGCCGCACCATGCCCTGCCCCTCCCCAGCTTCAGCTCTCCCACGGAGGAGCATGAGCGGTGGATGGGCTTCAGTGGGTGGGGCTCCTCCACGCGGCTTCAGCGGCGAGGGCGCGAGTCATGGCGGATTGGAGGCTGGCTGGAAAACGGCCGGGGAGGCGCCCTGGCCCTTTTTTTCGCCACCGCCCGGCCCTTCCTCCTCCTCCCACAAGCAGCAGGAGTTCGGCAGGAGGAGGGGGGAAGGTAGGGGGCAGAGAGCTTTTCTCGCGGCACAGCAAGAGGTCCGTCACGGCACACTAGTGTTCCACGGCACACTGGTTGAGAAACACTGGCATAAGGAATAATAACGAAAATTCATTATCAATTACGTTTCAATTACGAAATTTACTTACATTTTTTGGGAATAATTTCTATACCGGCCCAGCAACGGAAATCCCCCCCAGTTTAGAATCAATTTTTTACGGATCAACCACCCTAGTAATTACTCTATTTGTGAATTTAGCACCAAAACATTGCAATGTATTGAAACAGCTGTGGATCCAGGGCAGGAGGCAGACTGCATTGGATAATACAGAACATTGGATGAGTGAAGGTTGGATAAGCGAGACTCTACTGTATATCAAAGCATACATTTACTTTAGTAATACTGAGCACAGTGTTGGTGTAGTAGAACAGAGAGACTGGATAGGCATCTGTTAGGAGGGCTTTGATTGTGTGTTCACTAGAAGGCCCTTGTGGTCTCTTCCAAATCTAGGATTTGATGAATTTATGGTTATAACTGTTTCTAAATTTATTTTTATTTATTTGGGCATTTCTATATCGCCTTTCTCCAAGGACTCAAAGTGTTTTACAACAACAGATAAATCATAACAGTATAAATAACCCATAAAAATAATCCCATCAGCTCTGAGAATCCAGTCAGCTTTTCCAAGGATGGTTGTAAGTCTAGTGGAGGAGAAGCTAACCACACACTACAGGTCTTGTTAGCCTCTAGGAAAACTTCAGAGGAATTTAGCTAATTATTGAGACATGTAATGGGTCCTTTGACAAACCAGGTGAAATGTTTTTCATCTTCCCGAAACCCTGGTGTGACTTAAGGGATTGCGGGAGTTGTAATTCAAAACAGTCAGGGCACCAAAAGATCCTCAACCCAGCTCTGGAGAAAGCTTGAAACAACAGTGGTTGCTTGACACTGTCCATGGTCCTGTTTTCAGCTGTCTTCTTGGGCTTTTGACTTCGAGTGTATTGTCTGCTAAAACAGTGATTTTCAACCAGTGTGCCGCAGAACACTAGTGTGCCATGAGAGATCATCAGGTGTGCCGTGGGAAATTACAGTGGGGAGAAAGAGAGAGAGAGAGAGAGAGAGAGAGAGAGGCTTGGCAGGAAACTTCAGGCAGCAGAAATGAGGCTTTCCTGGCCGAAGCAGCAATGCCAGCCAGCCTGGCTGCAGTCAGGGAGAGCCCTCGGCATCTAGAACTTTCCTCCCTCCCTCCTCTCTCTCTCCTTCCCTTCCTTCCCTCCCTCTGCGTGCCAAGGGCTACCTGGCCATGCTGCAGCTCCTCCTGCTTCCTGGGCACCCTTCTGCCCGTCTCCCCTCCGGCAGCAAGGAGGAGGAGAGGGGGGAGGAGTCCACGGGAGCTGCCTCCGTCCGACCCCACTCCCGGAGGCTCAAGGTGAGGCTTTCTGCCCTCTAGCCCCTCCATGCCAGGGAAAGGGAACAACCCCTCATCTCCTGGCCTCTCCTGGCTGGGCTCCGGGTTCGCTGCAGAGCAGAGGCCAGGATGCGCAGCTCCACAGCCCAGCTTGGTTCCTTCCCGATCTGGCCCCAAGATGACAGCAGGGAAGCCGAAGGGACGCGGGGGGAGCGGGAGGCACTTCTGGGGGGGGGGGCTGAACCCCTTCGGGAAGGAGAGCTGGGGGTGGCGACGGCTACGAGCCTCCGCCACAGTTTGTTCCGAGGCTCGGAGCCAACCTGTGTGCTCAATTCCTATTCATCCTGCTCAGCCGAGCCCGCGTGTGCTTCGGCCACTCAGCGCAGCCCTCCCCCACAGGACAATGACGGGCCTCCTGCGCGTGGGCCTCCCTGGGGGGGGGGTGGCGGAAACAGCAGCATCACGAGGGGGGAGGGTGACAATTAGTAAAATGACAGTTAGAGTGTCATTTTGTGTCATTTTTGTTGGCGGTGTGCCCCAGGATTTTGTAAATGTAAAAAAAGTGCTGTGGCTCAAAAAAGGTTGAAAATCACTGTGCTAAAGAATGCAGGTGCTCCGCTAAACTACAACTCCCATGATTTTACAGCACTAAGCCATTGCAGTTAAAGTGGTGTCAAACCACATTCATTCTATAGTGTAGATACACCTGGAGTTAACAGGATTTATTCTTGTCTGCATAGGCACTGGCATGGCGCAGCACTATGAGTGTTAGAGTCCAATTCTGTACATCAGTATTCAAATCCTCACTCGCCCATGGAACCCACTGGGTGGCCTTTACATACTCTCACCTCACAATATCCTATGATAGATTTGCCTTAGAGTCACAGTGAGTTGGAAATGCCTTGAAGTCGCACCACTACTATTACTGCTACAACAAGAAATGTAATTGCTATGCCTAAATAACCATTTTTCTTGGAAATAAGGGCCCTTACAGACAGGCCCTATATCCCAGGATCTGATTCCAGGTTTTATGCTTTAACCTGGATTATATGAGTCACCACTGACAGATAATCTGGGATAAACAGACAACCTGGGATTAAATCCTAGGATATAGTGCCTGTTTGGAAGGCCCTAAGCAGAACCAGACCTAATTAGTACTTTAATAGCAAAAGCTATGTGGTATATGTCAATGGAAAGCAATGGAACTCTCTCCAGTGTTCCTTGCCTAAGAAAACTCTCTAAAATTATTGAGTTGGCCATAAGTCAACAGGCAACTGCGCTCATACAGAGTCAGAGATAAGGGTCTAAGCTGGCAGTGGCAGAGCTAGCATTGGTAGGGAAGGCTTGTGATGGATAGTTGGATGAAAATCCCTCTGGTTTATCAGATCTCTCTTGGTGCTACCTTTATAAATTCAAACCTATCTGAAGTAATAGAGATTAGAAATGTTGGTGTTTACAGAAAAGGGAGAATCCAAGCTGATATTCTTGGGGCAGTAAATTCAACCTTCCTCATTTGGTCATTAAGACCATATACGTGCAGCAGATGCACAATAGTAGCCTTAAATTATATAATGTGACTCGAGAGCCGCTGTTGTTACTGTTGTTACTTCACTTGTACCTCTCAAAAGGATATACAGTTTGGCTTGCAACCCTTAAAATAAATATAAATAGAAGCACAAAGAAACAGGGTAAAATATATCTTTAAAAGTATTGTTAAAATGCAGTTAAATTCTCATCAGAATAGAATCCATTTAAAAACAATCTGTCCAAAAGGAAAAAGACAAAAATCAATAAAACAGCATATCCTCCAAGAGCCAAAACGATTAATTGACTTTCTTGCAGGAAAAAGTAGAGAGTGGGAGGAGTTTGAGAAATAGTATTTAGGAATAAGAAGTAGAAGTTTGGTAATATGAATAAAAGGGGAGTAGGATTTAGCATCATGTACACCATCTGTAAGAAAGTTGGAAGTCAACTTTATTTTCTTTTGTAGTTTGTTATTTTATTCTTACTATGTATGTATTTGTTTTAGCTATAGTTTTTATAACTGGTACCTTATGAATCAACTACAGTTCAGAGCTTTCCAAATTGTATTTTGGGACACACTTGTATGTTGTCTGTAGTCCCTAGGTGTGTTGCATGAGAAATGTACTTTGTGCGTCACCCCACACAAGCAAAGGCCGGTGATGTTCAAGTGTAGGTACTCTTATAATATTTTTTTTATAATTTGCACAATTTGTTGATTGAGTTGCACTAAATGCCACTAAAGTGGCTAAGCTTCTAATTAAGAAAATAAAATCTGCTGACAGTGATATTTGCAATGAAGCACATGGAGCAGCTATAGAGGAAACTACACAAGAATCAACTGTAGTACTTTTTTCGTGTCAGGAGAAACTGCAAGTTGCTTCTGGTATGAATTGGCCATCTGCAAGGATGTTGCCCAAGGGACACCTGGATGTTTTACCATCCTGTGGGAGGCTTCTCTCATGTCCTCGCATGAGGAGCTGGAGCTGACATACGGGGGCTCACCGCTCCCCGGATTTGAACCGCTGACCTTTCAGTCAGCAGTTCTGCCGGCACAAGGGTTTAACCAATTGTGCCACTGGGGGCTCCTCATTGTAGTTCATAAGAAATGTAAAGGGAAAATTCCAAACCTTGTTTATATAGTAAAGGGTATAGGAAATTATATATTATTCATTATTTAATCAGGCCCGGATTACCCATAAGACCACTCTAGGCCATGGCCTATGGGCGTAAGCCGCGGGGGTGGCAGCCAGTGGGGGGCACCTGCTTAGCTGCTAAGCACCGCCTCGGGCACCCCCAATTGGCTGCTGCTGCCGCACTACCTTTTCCTGCTTCTGCTATGCCTTAGCAGAAGTAGGAGGGACTGGCGCGGTGGCGGCAGCCAATGGCGGTTGCCCGGGGCGGCGCTTAGCAGCTAAGCACCGCCTCGGGTGCCCCCGATTGGCTGCCGCCGTGCTACCTTCTCCTGCTTCTGCTATGTCTTAGCAGAAGCAGGAGGGCTGGCGCGGCGGTGGCAGCCAATGGGGGTCGCCCGGGGCGGCGCTGGCCGCCTCGGGTGCCCCCGATTGGCTGCCGCCGTGCTACCTTCTCCTGCTTCTGCTATGTCTTAGCAGAAGCGGGAGGGCTGGCGCGGCGGTGGCAGCCAATGGGGGTCGCCCGGGGCGGCGCTTAGCAGCTAAGCACCGCCTCGGGTGCCGCCAATTGGCTGCCACCGCAGCGCTAGCTTTTCCTGCTTCTGCTATGCCTTAGCAGAAGCAGGAGGACTGGAGCGGCGCCGGCGGCAGCCAGTTGAGGGGGGGGGGGGCATAATTCCGAACTGTGGCCTAGGGCGGCAAAAGGTAATGATCCAGGCCTGTATTTAATACATATTATATATTATATACAACTCTTATAAGGGGTTGATTTAACCTCTGGTTTGCCAGTAAGACTAAATTACTGTGTTGTAAAAGGATGCATGTCTGAAAAGCATGTCACCAATATGAAAAGCTTGATAGTATTTTGTATATGCATAATATTGTATGCATTACTTTCTTTTTAAAATGCATATGGATTTTCATAAGAATCATCAAGTTGGAAGAGACCCCAAGGGCCATGCAAGAACACACCATCAAAGCACTCCTCACAGTTGCCCACCCATCTTCTGTTTTAAAATCCTCCAAGGAAAGAGATTCCGCCACATTCCCAGGCAGCAGTTGCACTGTTGAACAGCTCTTACCGTCAGGATGTTTTTCCTAATATTAAGGTGGAATCTCAATTCCTGCAGTTTGAATCCTGTAATAGAATAAAGAAAATAAAGAATGTGTACGGCATGGGGGCAGAGTATACGAAAGTGATCACTTATACAAATATAATTTTCTGCTTACCTCTCTTCCTGCCAAATTTCTCACCGCCTGCAGAGTCATGAGTTTACTGACGAACACTCCTACAGCGAGTTCTGCCTGACTGAGCCCCTGGGCTACCGCACAAGCCGCAGCACCTCTCTCTCCTCCCAGCAAGGCAGCAAAGGGGGCCTCAGCTCTTCCTGCTGCCCCCGACGCAGCAAACGCCGCACCACCCGCCTGACCAACTCCACCATGACTATGAGCCGTGCCAGTGCTCAGGAGCTGGATACGATAAACAGCCAAAAAAGTGCTGCCCCCCAGAGGTGAGGGCTATCTTTCCATATCTCTTCCTGTCCTGCTCTTGGTGAATGCCTTTTCGATTGGGCCACTTCTTTTCTGTGGGAGCATTTGCCTGTGTCTCTTCTGTGCTGAGGATCATACAAAAGTGGGAGGGAAGGAACAAATAGGACAGAAGACTACAAAGTGTGACCTCTACCAATTGAGCTTTAGTAAATTTAGGTAACATATAAGTTGAGTGTCCTTTATCCAACATGTTTGGAAGCAGAAGTGTTTTGGATTTTTGGAATACCTGTATTTGCATGTATGTACATCTTGGAGATGGGATCCAAGTCTAAACATGGATATATCTAATCCTGGAACAAATGGATTACTATAAGTTGCAAACCTTCTGTCAACCTAGCAGTTCAAAAACTTGCAAATGTGAGTAGATCAATAGGTACTGCTTCTGCAGGAAGGCAATGGTGCTCTATGAGGTCATGCTGGCTACAAGACCTTGGAGGTGTCTACAGACAACTCCGGCTCTTCAGCTTCGAAATGGAGGTGAGCACCAACCCCCAGAGTCAGATATGACTGGACTTAATGTCAGGGGAAAACTTTATCTTTATTTTGCATCTTAGAGATGGGATCCAAGTCTAAACATAAATATACCTAACCCTAGGTAATGTTGTGCAATGTTTGAATAACTTTTTTCCATGAAACAAATGTTGTATAGATTAACCATTCTAAAGTAAAGGTATCGCTATCTCAGCCAGCCATATGGACAATTTTGGAGTGTATTGTCGAAGGTTTTCATGGCCAGAATCACTGGGTTGTTGTAGCTGTAGACCTCACAACCTCTGATGATGCTTGCCATAGTTGCAAACAAAACGTCAGAAGAGAATGCTTCTGGTACATGGCTATATAGTCCAAAAAACCTACAACAACCCAACTTTGGAGTTTTTTTGGATTTCAAAATTCTGGACAAGGGGTGCTCAATCTGTAGTAAATACTCAAGAACACTTGTGTATGCCAAGATACTATTTAGCATTTGTATAGCTATTTATGAGATCCAACATGGTTTGAGTATTTCACTGTGACTCTAGAAACCAGGCCTTGATCCATGCTTGACCATGGAAACCCACTGAGTGGCGCTGAACGAGCCAAATTCTCTTAGTTACAGAGGGAAACAAAGGAAAAACTCCTCTGAACAAATGGATTACTATAAGTTGCAAACAGCTTGTAGACACACAATAAATAACAATAGGTAATAATAATAATAACTGTTTATTTATGTTCCGCTCTTCTCATCCCGAAGGGGACTCAGTGCGGATTACATTACATATACAACAGATAGTCCCTGTCAGAAGACATACAAATGACAGTACATAGTACACAGTGCAATTTTTAGAAGATTCCTTCTTCCTGGCTGCCTCGTAGGGTGTGCGTCACTGGATGTGAATTGCTCCATTACGTCACTGTTGTTATGTCATTGAGTCATTACATCACAAGGGGGTGCTGTTGTTCCATCCTCATGACGGGAGCTTTTGTTCTGCTTCCACCTTCCGGACAACCAAATTTCAGGCGTTGTGAAGTCCCTCTGTAAAAATCTTCCCCGCTTCCACGCGGTTCCCAGTTTTATCTACTCACAGCTGGGCTGCTTTCGAACTGCTGGGTGAGCAGACGGACAGGGCTGCAATAGCCAGTTGTCCAAGCCAGCTCAGGGAATTGAAACAGCAACCTTCAGGTTGCAAGCACAGCTGTGTTACTACTGTGCTATCTCCCCGGCATTGATATAAACATATTCTTATGTTAGGCTGCACCCTTGCACAAGCAATTGCAGACCAGAAATGTCTAGCTTGCGATTCTGCCTTTGCAAACTCTGACAATTAGGGACATGCCTCTATTAGGGTTTCCACACATGCACCTTAGGAAATATACAACTCCCAGCAAACACTTACACAGACAGTAGGGCATTTGCACAGACATGTTCTGAACTTCTCCCATCTTCTGGTGTACCAACTATGTTCAGTGCTGCAACGGGAGTTGTAAGAATATGGGTATGCAACAGATTTTAGCCTTCATATTCATTACCTCTCTCCCTCTGTAATACTGTTAGGGGTATAATCTGAGTCTTCTTCTTTTTGAGACCTGAGATGCTGTTGCAGTCAATGCTTTCCATTATCAGCAAACAATGAATCCACTTTGGGTCCACACTTTAATGAGTTTTCTAAAGAGTTGAACCCTTTGCCCAAAAGGAAATCTTCCTTAAGTTCAGATTAAAAACTGGATTTGCCATGGAATTATTAGTTATTATGTTGGGAAGAGTCATTTTTAGCTCCAAACTATATTTGGAATCCCGCTTCTATAAACACATGCAAACACGCAAATATTTGTCTGGTAGTAGTGCTGGCTTCTGCTAAGCTGTGTTTCCTGGCTCACCATCACCCCCTAATGATCAGTCAAGGCAGAGCTGCTCCTCCCGAGGTGGTGAACAAAATTTCATAGGACACCATAAATGTCAGGTCATCATAACATATCATCAAGCTGAAACTGCATTACAGCCCATTAAAACTGAGCCACAGCAATAACAATCATCTGTGAGCATCAAATGCCACATTGCTTTGTTTCTTCTTTCCTCTCCTGCAACTGCTGATCCATCCACTAAATGCTATTGGATTGGTTTCATTGCCGAGAGGAACTATTTGGACGTAGGGAGCAGCTAAGCTGTAAGGACAGCCAGATCTGTTGTGTCATTAACAATTCTTAGGATTAATTTTTAAAAGGAGACATACAATTTAGTAACAGAAACTGTCTTCGTTTTACACCATCAGGACTGGCGCTGATATGGAATCACAGGAAGCGGAGAGCAAAGAGCTTTCCGCAAGATGTACGGGTGTTGATGGGAAGCTCAGGCAGCGATCCCTGGCATGGGAATAGGGAGGTTATGTAACTGCATAAGAAATGTCCTGATTTTCATCTTTGAACTCACAGTGAGCATAGACTTGGTTGGATGAGAATGCAAGAGAATGGTTGACCCAAGGTCACCCAATGAATTTTATGGGTTGAAATTGGGCCTTCCCAGATGATCTTCATGCTCTGGAGGCCTCTAATGACTTCAGTGGCTTTGATGCAGTAATGTCAGTTTTCACAGTGCATGCGATAAATGGGAAAGCTCTTCACTTTACGAAGTAACCTTAGCTAAATTGGGGTTTAGCAAACTAAATCTACTGCCTCCTGCCTGGAGATGTCGTTGGTTTTCCAAGCACACACTTTCAGGTTTTGAAAGGCCATATAGCTGCCCAAGTCCAGGGGATGATAGTCCTTAGTTAAACCTAAGGAATAAATATTATATGCTCAAACGAATATGTAGAGAAACGGAATATACCTCCCCCCCCTTTTATATATACTGTGTGTGTGTGTGTGTGTGTGTGTGTGTATATATATATATATATATACAGTATATATATATATATATATATATATATTCTCTATTATTATTTTTTTGCTCTGTTCTCCCTCTTTCTCCTTCTCCCCCCCATTTTACATTTCCCCTTCCAATACCCTAAGCCCAACTCTATTATCCCTTTTCCTACTATCCTATACCCAAAATTGTTCCCCCACTTTTTATTGTTATTTGAAAACCTTAATAAAAATATATTTTTTGAAAGAGCAGAGATAGCATTTTGAACACTTACAACCCCAGTTTCAGTCCTTGGTATCTCCATATACAGTAAAACAAGTATAGGATTCATGTGGCCACTCAGTAGTATAAAATTTATTGCTTTTGACCAAAGGCCGTTGCAAGTCCAAAATAAAAAAGAGCGCACACTCTTTGTGGCCACTCAAATGTTATTGTATATGGGAGTTTCATTCCAATAATAGATGGAGATTCACGTGATTCCCATCCCTGGTTTCAAAGGAAGAGGCCAGTAGTGATTGCACAGACTCTTACTGATGCTTGGGAGTCCAGCTACCAATCAAAGGAAGCAACACTGGGTTATTGAGGATGAGAGAGGGAGAGTCACATGGATTCCCCTAGACCAGTGGCTCCCAACCTTTTTTTGACCAGGGACTACTCCTCAACTTTAGTACCCAAAGGGTTACGAATCAGTTTTTTGTCAACTTTCAATTTGGTTTGGTTATTTGGGGGTCCTGATTCAGAAAATTGCATTGAATAGACCACATCAACTCTAATTTCTGATACAGAACATATTCTATCCAGTAGTCGTCATCTGCTTGTCCACAGAAAACCATATTTAATGATCTAGAGCTGATGTGGTCTATTCCAAGAGGATGGGAATGGTCAGCTACAGGTAAGGAGTGGCAGGTGGCGTGAAAGGGGTGGATTTTTTTTTAAAAAAAGAGAAAGGGGGTTCACGGACCAGATTTTCATCCTTGTTGACTACTGGTAGTCTGCGGCCCATGGGTTAAGGACGACTGCCCTAGACCAGGGGTGCTCACACTTTTTCAGCATGCGAGCTACTTATAAAACAATCAAGTCAAAATGATCTACCTACCCACTACGCAGAGAGCCATAAAAAGCAAAATATTTGGAAATTTATTTCAGTGAGAGCCATATAATATATTTTAAGACTAAATTCAACTAAATGTGAGTATAATAAGCCCCTGAATTTATTCATGATAATAATAATGATGATGATATTAATTCAGCCTCTGCTACTACTACTACTAATAAAAATAATAGTAACAACAACAACAGGTTCCTAGAGTAGAAGGAGACCTCCAAGGGCCATCCAGTCCAACCTCCTTCTGCCATAAGGGAAAAACACAATCAAAGCATTCCTCACAGTTGGCCATTCACCCTCTGATAATAATAATTATAACAACAATGTGTTCCTAGAATAGGAGGAGACCTCCAAGGGCCATCTCGTCCAACCTCCTTCTGCACCTGGGCAGCATTGGGAGCCTGCGGGGCGGGACTGAGCCTTCCTCCCGCCCTGCCTACGATCTACCAGGACGCCTACACGATCTACCAGTAGATCGCGATCTACCTAATGAGCATCCCTGCCCTAGACTCTAGAACTCCCTGTGACATTTCACTTGATTTAACTGTTTGATGTGAAGCGGTCTAATGAAGTAGATTGTTTTCTGGGCAAAACGTTACTTTGGATTTGTTTTTCAAGTCACAAAGAACAATAAAGCACTAAAAAATCTCAGCCAGCAGGCAGAGGATTTGAAAAATAACTTTCTTGCATGCGAGAATAAAATTCGTAAACGTGGCAACTGTCGCAACAGATACCTTTAGCATCACATGCAGTTTGTTACTTTTATCCCAAACTACTCCTATGATTGATCTATGGGGGGTTGCTCTTCCTGCCTAGAACAGCATGTGAGAAAGAAGAGAAAGTCGGAAATACTGGTAGACATCCCCAGCACACTAATTACTGCTCTTTGGGGAGTCCCGCCTCTAGTTTCGAGGGCCACAGATCTCCAGCTAATTGTGACCTGGGATCGAAATGAGTCAGCAATAAGATGCGATTGCAGCATAAGGAGAAAAAGGCCAATGCTATTTTGGAGTGGGTTGCCGAAAGCCGGATGGTTCGCTTCCCTGAGGGTGGGGGCGGTAATGATAAGCACCCCTGGAGTGCGGATTGAGATTTGCGGTCCATGTTTCAAGAATGATTCAGAAGAGAAGCGAGCTGGCAGAAGGTTTTGAATGAATGATGTATGAGGAAAAGCTGAAGGAGCTGGACATGACCAGCTCAGAGGAAAGAAGATTAAGGTGGTGGTGGTAGGAGGGCTGAAATCATAAAAGCCATTTTGGATGTCTAAAAAAGATGTCACACAGAGGGAGAATGACAGGCTGCTTAACTGTATCCCTCTGGGAAGGATGAGACGAACCAGTTGCAGCAAAGCAGGCATAGCCTGGGCCTCTGGAAGGTCTTCCTAGCTGCAAGAATGGACGAGCAGCGGAGCAAGCCGGAGAATTAAGATAAGCAAGTGCTGGGGAGAATTATTTTTTAAGACTGAGAAGTTTTGTGGTTTGGATTAGATGACCTCTGAGTCCATTACAGCTCTTTAACAGGGAAAAGCTAAGGCATTTTATTGCCTGATACAGTGTGTTAAGTGTCTCCTCCACAAGTCAGGGTGAAGAGCTCTAAAAGCTAAGTTATTTTGGCACACAAAGTAGAAATCCCATAGGCGGCTCTCCCCCATTCCAGCTGGACTAGGAAATAACTAGTTAGAAAGACCTAGTTATGTGTAATCAATTCCTTTTCCCTACGAATAAGAAAGTAATAAGAATAATAATCTTTATTTATATCCCGCCATCATCTCCCGAAAGGGACTCAGAGCGGCTTACAAGGCACTCCAAGTGCTGCACAGGCCAGGATTACCCATAACTGACTGACTGACTGACTGACTTTATTATTTCTGAGTCGCCCTCCACGTTAGTGCTCCGGGCGACTTACATAGAGCAATTCAACAATTACAAATATTAAAAATATTAAAAATTAGATTAAAATATTTAGGGGTTAAATGCAAGGGCCAGGCTCAGGTAGTTGAGTTCCTGGTTCTGCATTAGCCATGGGCTTTCCTAAATAGCCAGGTCTTTAGAGCGGTCAGGAACTGGGGCAGGTCGAGGGAGGCTCTCTGGTCCGGTGGCATCGAGTTCCAGAGAACGGGGGCCACAATGGAGAACGATCTCCGTCTCGTGGCCTCCAGGTGGGCCTCTTTCACGCCCGGGACGCAAAGGAGGTTCTTGGAAAGATGTTGAACAACGTTGGTGATAATATGGCGCCCTGGGGTACTCCGCACTCGAGGAAAGATTTCCTAGAAGTTTGGCCTAGCCATTCAACTCGCTGGCTACGTCCGCGCAGGAAGGAGCTAATCCAAGCTAAAGCTGCTCCTTGTATCCCTATGGTGGCAAGTTGTCGTGTCAGCAGGTCGTGGTCCACTGTATCGAATGCAGCGGTAAGGTCCATTAGTACCAGAACTACTGAGCCTCCCTTGTCTAATTGGCAGCGGATATCGTCCGAGATGGCCACCAGGACGGTCTCGGTCCCCGCCCGGGCGAAACCCTGATTGAAAGGGGTCCAAGCCATCTGAGGTCTCAAGGAAGTTTTGTAGCTGGGTTGCTGCCGCGCGTTCGATCAGCTTACTGAGAAACGGGAGGTTTGAGACGGGACGGTAGTTCGCTGGCATCGCAGGGTCCAGGTTGGCTTTTTTCAAGAGTGGGCGGACCAAGGCTTCTTTCAGGGCATCCGGGAAAATTCCCTGCTCCAGGGAGTGGTTTATTATCTGCATCAGGGAGACCGAGAGCTCCTCTGCGCAGTCCTTAACTAGATGGGAAGGGCAAGGGTCCGTGGAGCAGGTAGTTGCCCGTGCTGTGGAGATGATTTTCTTGACTGCTTCCAGGTCCAGAGCTTTGAAGTGGTCAAATTTCTGGTTAGTTGGTGTATGTGGTCCTTTTACCTCTCACTCGTATCATCGGGCACGGATGGCAGGTCTAGCCGAAGAGCGGTGATTTTCTCTATGAAGAATTCCTGGAATTCCTCTGCTGAGATGGCTGGGGTGTCCCTGGTTTTTGGCTGTGGATTAGTAGTGACCAAATCTCGACGATCCTGAAGATCTGCGCTGGGCGCGATCTCGCAGCTGTTATTAGGGAGGTGTTATGAATTTTCTTTTGCCTCTTTTGTAGCCCGCTCGTATGTCTTGCGCATGTTTCTGAAGGCTGTTCTTGATGTCTGGCTAGGTTTCCGCCGCCAGGCGCTCTCCAGTTGTTTCCGCTTGCGCTTCAGTAACCGCAGTTCTTCAGTGAACCACGGGGAGCGGAATCTGCGTGGTCGGAAGAGGCGTTTAGGGGCTATTTGGTCGATAGCCTTAGACAGGGCTGCATTCCACCTTTCTACTTGATCGTTAAGGGTACCTCCAGGGACTTCCACGGACTCTAAGGCCGACGCCAATCTGGTAGGGTCCATGAGTCGCTTCTGCCGCGCCAGGATAGGTTCTGGATCTGTCCTTGGTGGCAGAGGGATTTCGATGTTAACCTTCAGGGTGAAGTGGTCTGACCAGGGGACCTTCGTTGTTGCTTGTGGTATAGTCTTTAGCCCATATCCGAAGACTAGGTCTAAGGTGTGTCCGGCCTGGTGTGTGGGCCGGATTCCATTAGTGAGAGACCTAGAGTATCCATTGAATGGATGAAGTCCTTTGCTAGGGGAGACGACGTAATCATGTCTGCATGAACGTTAAAGTCCCCTATCACAATAAGGCCAACTTAGGCCATGGCCTAGGGGTGCAAGCCGAGAAGGGGCGCAGATCACAGACCAAAAAAAAGTTGAAACAAATAAAAACGCAACGTGCATGGAGATGAGGAAGGAAGGATACCGGAAGTCCTCCTTTTCGGCGGCGCCCCCCCTTCCTGAATACCAGCTCCTGCCTCTGCTATTGTTGTGCAAACAGCATATGCGCAGGGGCTCTTGACACTGGCGTCGACGTCAACAGGAGGAACAATTAACTCTTTCGATGCCGACAGCATCCACTTGCTGGCTCCTTCAGTGAAAGTACAGGAAACTCAATTGTGCAGTCTGCGCATGGCCTAACACCATGAAAGCAAACACCAGTACAGGAGAGAAGCCCAATGTGACAAGCCCCGGTATCAGGGAGAATCGCGGCATCGGTACAGCTGCTGACTACAACGCATGCGCAATCCCCGATACCGGGTAGGAGCCAAGTGCCTCAAGCCCCGGCATCGGGGAGGAGGCTCCTCCCCCCCATGCCTGCATCCAGAGTGCCTGCCAAGAGGGAAACTCCTGTAGCGGACCTAGTGGGGCCACACCGGGAGAGCTGGATACAGGGCCCTAAGGGGGATGAGCGGATGAAAGGATAGAGGGGGGGGGGGTGCGGTAGAGGTTGGCTTAAAGGAGTCATAATTTCAAAGTGTGGCCTAGGGTGCAAAAAGGTGTTAATCCGGGCAAGGTGTTGCATAACATCATTATATCACAATTGTACCTTAAGAAGAGATAAATTCACTCCTTTTGTGCTGCAACTGTTACCTTTTCAACTCCTTTTGAGTTACATGAGAGTAGCCCCGTGTAACTCAAAAGTGGAGTGTTACTTGCTTCTGTCTCTTGCTTGTGCAGCTGCTATGCACTCCATTGTAAGCACTGAGGCAACAGTAGAGTATTTTGTACCAGAGGCTGGCAACATTCGTTTTTCCTTTAATAATAAAAAAGTATCTTTTTTATTACTTTTAGGAAAGAGAAAACACAAAGTTGTGTTTTTCTACAACAACTTGAACTGAACGTACAAATTGCTTTTTATTTTTGTATTTGCCTCGTTTTTAAATTCTATTGGACTATGCTATGTTATTGTTATCCAACTTCCGTTGGAAATAGCAACTTTCTACAAGCCTCCTATATTAGTTATTTATTATGTATATAATTATGATTGCTTACTATATTGGATGCATGTACCTATGATTTAGTATACAGTCTTTCCCCTTAACTCCATGTTGCTTGAGGTTGTGGGAGGAACTGCAGACCATGGGACCAGATCTGAAACTATTCAGACTGAGACTCCATTTTAGAAGTCAGGTTTTGCATCAGAAGCAGTACAGTATAGTTTATGAAGTCAGCAGCGTTAGAATACAGTTAGTAGTGTCAGTATGCTGCAGTGAGTAGTCAGTTTGTATTGAGTCAATGTTCAGTAATATACGAGGGCGGGTCAATAAGTCCGTGACTTTTTGAATGAAACACAGGTTTTTGGATAAAAAAATCATTTTATTTTTCAACATAGTCTCCTTTGAGCTCTATACACTTTGTCCAACGTTTCTCCAATTCTTTTATCCCTTTCAAAAAATAAGATTTGTCGAGGTCATCAAAATAGGTATTTGTTTGTGAGATGATTTCATTGTTGGAGTCAAATCTCTTTCTGCCAAATCTCTTTCTCTTTCTGCCAAGCCATTTTTTCAGGTTTGGAAACAAGAAATAGTCACTCGGGGCTAAATCTGGAGAATAGGGCGGATGAGGGAGCAATTCGTATCCCAATTTATGGATTGTTGCCATGGAAACTGCACATGTGTGCACCCTTGCATTTTCCTGGTGCAAAAGAACTTTTTTCTTGGCCAAATGCGGTCATTTTTTTCCTCAAATCCTCATTAAGTCGACCCAATAAGTTGGCATAATATTCGCCATTGATTGTTTTTCCCGTTTGAAGGTAGTCCATGTGGATTATACTGCGTGCATCCCAAAAAACGGTCGCCATGACTTTATTGGCTGACAAATCCACCTTGGCCTTCTTTGGTGCCGATTCACCCCGAGAAACCCACTGTTTTGACTGCTGTTTGGTCTCTGGTGTGTTGTGGTAGATCCACATTACATCCACGGTTACGAAACGGTGCAAAAACTCGTCCATATTGCGGTTGAACAACAGCAAACACTCCTGCGAAATTGTCACATGATTGCGTTTGTGATCGATTGTGAGCAAACGCGGCACTCATCTTGCGGAAAGCTTTCTCATACCCAAGTGGTCATTTAAAATTGAAACCACTGAGCCATGTGAGATGCCTATGGCTTCCACAATCTCTCGCACTTTCAATCTCCGATCGGCCAACACCATATCAATTGTTTCAGGTGTAGAGACTTCAACTGGGCATCCAGAACGTTCGGCATCTTCCGTGCTTGTACAGCCACAACAAAATTCAGTAAACCACTTTTTACCATTGAAATCGATGGTGCAGAGTCCCCATAGTTTTTATCAAGCTTAGCCTTGGTTTGAGTGATGGTTTTTTCCGCAAAAAAAATAATGCTTAATGAGCACACAAAATACAGTTTTTTCCATTTTCTCCTCAAATCACGTGGTAGTCTGCTATCAATGGCTGTCAAACACAAACTAAATGACGCAGCTTGTTCAAAATTTGACAGGAGTCAACTGACAGATGCCTGTTGACAGGAGCAGTGTTGCCCTTTCAGTTAAGAGGCAGGATATTCAAAAAGTCATGGACTTATTGACCCTCCCTCGTATTAGACTGAGGGGAGTGTTCGTCTGCATGCAACAGAATGCTTTAGAGAACTTACTGTTTGAAGTCCCAACCAATAAGAAATGTACCCAAATACATGAAGTTTGTAAGTGAATCAACTGTGTTACTTTTAACAAAGGCTATTCATTTTGGTCTCTTCAGAGCATGATTTAAAAGCAATATTTTTATGGGAGAGTAAATTTTTGGGGGGCAACTTAAATAAAACTTCTGAAGATCTGCTATATGTCTTGTACAATTGGCATATCTTTGTTTCGAACAGTTCAGAGAGATAACCAGGTACATCAGTCTAACAACTGGGAAGCCTAATTTGCCTTGCATGAATATTAGTAGATATTTACCCCTAAAGAGAATATTCACTCAAATGAGTATTTAACTATTCTCAGGAAAGTCATACTTTACAAAAGGTTATAATTATTCCAAATAGTCTCCAAAGGGGTCATGCTTCCAAAAGGATATGGAGATTCCTGGTTTTACAAAAGGTTATGATCTCTAAAAGGGTATGCCTTTCCAAAACCTTCAGACCCAATGAAGGGAAAGGTGGGTTAAAATAAAGTAAATAAATACAAATAATAATTTCAGGGAATGCAAATAATTACTTTTTTTCAATGCAGCCTTCTGAACTCTGCATTATTACAATAAAAAGGAAGTCTAAAATAATTATTTTTTCATAGAGAGATGCTTGGAACTATAGCTATATCCTATTACTGATTTATTTTTAAAGTAATACCCTAAGCACTACATTCTTAGCAATAAAAATAGAGGAATACCAATCTCGATAACCCAATATTGTTTCATCCGTTCGAGGTACTCCAAACCTACTGCTGTTTATTCTGCCTAGATGCAGAAAGGCCAGCCTTACTCTATTACAGTCCTCTCTCAGTTCTGTAGTGTCTGAAGAATTTACTACATCAAGATAATTAAATATTTGGCTGCCAAAAACCCCTCTGTAGGAAACTATTACAATGTGCTGCTCCCAAGTTGTGCTGAGGCCTGTGGGTGTTCATTCCAACTGTTGGTGGTTTGAGGAGAGACATATAGTATTAAGAAAAGTATAGTGGTTGGGGAAGAGGTCTTCACACACAAGGTGGGCACAAAATCTAGACCAGGGGTGCTCATTAGGTAGATCACGATTTATTTATTTATTTATTATTTGCATTTGTATTCCGCCTCTTCCCGAGGGCTCGTGGCGGGTTACAAGACATACATAGTGATCGGCAGGCAACACACATGCCGACTCACGAACAAAATAAAACAATGCTATAACCATAAAAATAACAAAAATGATACTAAAAAACATCATTAAAACATTGTTAAAATTACACTAAGTGACAAAAACGGTAACACAGAGTCATAAATCGATTGAAAGCAAGAGGCGTTATATGTCAAATCGAAGGCCTGCTTGAAAAGGAAGGTCTTACAGGCCCTGCGGAAGGGGCGAGCTCCCGTGGGCTCTAGCCTCCTCCGGCAGGGCATTCCAGGCCGTTGGAGCTGCTACTGAGAAGGAGCGCTGCCTAGTTGATGATAGGCGGCAGGCGGCGGATCGGTGGAATCTCCAGCAGGTTTTGCTCTGCTGAGCGGAGTGATCTCGGGGGATCGTATGGGGCAAGGCGGTCCAAGAGGTACGCAGGCCTAGACCGCACAAGGCCTTAAAGGTCAACACCAGCACCTTGAAGGTGATTCGGTACTCAATTGGCAGCCAGTGCAGTTGCTGGAGGATGGGCGTTATGTGCTGCCTCCCCGGCACTCCTGCCAGCAGGCGCGCAGCGGCATTCTGCACTAGCTTGAGTTTCCGAATCGTCGCCAAGGGAAGGCCAACGTAGAGGGCGTTACAGTAGTCTAGTCTCGAGATGACCGTCGCTTGGATCACCGTAGCCAGGTCATTCCTGGACAGGTAGGGGCCAGTCGCCTAGCCTGACGTAGGTGGTAGAACGCACCCTGCTGACCGCCGGAGACCTGGGTCTCCATGGTCAGCAGGGAGTCGAACTGAACACCCAAGCTCTTAACAATTGACGACGTGCTTAATTGCTCGCCGTCCAGAGTAGGCAACCGGCACTCATCCCGGCCAGGCCGACCAGGCCATAGGATCTCCGTCTTCGACGGATTCACCTTCAGCCGGCTGGCCCGCAGCCAACCAGTCACGGCTTCGAGGCACGGATCGACGCAAGCGGTGCGGTATCCGCCTGCCGTCCATTCGCAGCAGAAGCTGGGTGTCATCAGCGTACTGATAACACTCCAGACCAAAGTCGCGGGCCAGCTGGGCCAGGGGGCGATATAAACGTTGAATAATAAGGGGAGAGGGAATGGCCCCCTGGGGACCCCACAATTAAGTGGGAGCCGCCTGAGACCATCCGCCCCCACCACGCGCTGTCCCCGATCCCGGAGAAAGGAGGCCACCCATTTAAGGGCAGTCCCCTGACTCCGGAAGCGGATAGGCGGTGGGTCAACAATGCATGGTCTACTGTATCAAACGCTGCTGTCAGATCTAACAAGACAAGCAGTGCCGATCCACCCTGGTCCAGCTGGCGGCGAAGTTGGTCTGTAATGGCGACAAGCACGGTCTCCGTCCCGTGCCCAATACGGAAGCCGGACTGGAAGGGATCAAATCCAGCTGTGTCTTCTAAGAACTGCTGCAGCTGATCCGCTGCTGCCCTCTCAATCACCTTGCCCAGGAAGGTGGGCAAGGTAGATCGCGTAGGGTGTCCTGGTAGATCCCAGACAGGGTGGAAGGAAGGCTCAGTCCCACCCCGCAGGCTCCCGACGCCGCCCAAGTGCAGAAGGAGGTTGGACTGGATGGCCCTTGGAGGTCTCCTCCTATTCTAGGAACCCATTGTTGTTGTTACTATCAGAGGCTGAATGGCCATCTATGAGGAATGCTTTGTGTTTTTCCCTTATGGCAGAAGGAGGTTGGACTGGATGGATCTTGGAGGTCTCCTTCTACTCTAGGAACCTATTGTTGTTGTTGTTACTATTATTATTATTAGTAGTAGTAGTAGCAGAGGCTGAATGAATATTATCATCATCATTATTATGAATAAATTCAGGGGCTTATTATACTCACATTTAGTTGAATTCAGTCTTAAAATATATGATATGGCTCTCACTGAAATAAATTTCCAAATATTTTGCTTTTATGGCTCTCTGAGTAGTGGGTAGGTAGATCATTTTGACTTGGTTGTTTTATAAGTAGCTCACATGCTGAAAAAGTGTGAGCACCCCTGGTCTAGACATTAGGTTGGACAGGGCTGTTGAGCATATACTGTTTTCCTGAAAATAACACATACCCATAAAATAAGCCATAGCAGGATTTCTAAGCATTTGCATTATATAAGCTATACCCCGAAAATAAGACATAGTAATAGGCGTGGCTATGCAGGGTACAAAGTCGGCTCCTCCTGTCAGGTCCCTGTTGTTCTATGCATGCTGCAAACTGAGGCATAAAGGGCCAGTAAAAGTCTCCTCAGTGAGGAGCAGTATGCTCCAATTTAGGTATTGTGTGTCCTCAGGGGAAAGAAGTAAAGGCTTCTCTCCCCCAGCACCAACCAGCAACAGTCTGTGGGTCTCTCTCACAACCGACAAACACCAGTAAAGTTGCTGCTCTGCCACACTGACCAGCAACAGTTTGTGGGTCTCTCTCACCCCAGACAAAGAGCAGGGGATAGGGGAAAATCTGCCTTATACTGAGCCCAGAGAGATCATTTATTTATTTATTTACTTTATTTATACTCTGCTCTTCTCACCCTGAAGGGGACTCAGAGTGGATTACAGTACACATACTTGCAGACAATCCCTGCAGTTCAACATATGACATATAAACATGTGACATTTATCACAGTACAGTACATACATTTTGACAGATTACACATATAGACATATTACATATAGACAAACAGAGGCAAACTTTCTGGCCACCAGGGGGAGCTGACGCACTCCTCATCTCAGCGTTTTTTTTCCAGCGTCCCTTTGTTGTTCCTTCCGCATTCCTCAGCGATTCCTGGGTTCTTTTTTAATGGCCTCATAAATCAGTCAAAGTTTTGCCTCCCCACTTTAATGTGGTACCTTTATCTCCTACTTGGCGCTACAGCGCCTGTAGTTGCTTCTGGGCATGCGCGATATGTCCGCGCGGGAGGCGTGCTGCAGCCTCCCGAAGCACTACGTGAAGCGGCGGCGGCGGAAGCGGCGGAAGCGGCGGCGGAAGCAGAAATGGCGGCGGCGGCGGAAATGGCGGCGGCGGAAATGGCGGCGGCGGCGGCATGGTGCGGCGGCATGTGCGGCGGCGCCAAAATTTACTTCGCGTACTCCCCCGGAAAAGGTCAGGCCGGCCCTGCTCCTACTTGACAAATGTAACTGTCTTTCGGGCTGCAAAGGTCAGCAGCAAGCTACACTTAAGGCTGAGAACCCACCTCGACCCGGGCAGGCCTTGAACTCATGACCTATTGGTCAGAGAGAACTTATGCAGCTGACCCTTAGCCAGCTGCGCCACATTCAGTCATCCCCTAAATGCAGACTGCTGTACCATTCTTAATGGTACAACAGAAAATAAGCCATACTGTATCTCCTTGAGGAAAAATAAATATAAGACAATATATTTTTGGGGAAACGCAGTCAAAGGCAAGCTTGTTGAATGAAAGGGCACCAGAAAGAAGCTAGACAGCTTCCCACTGGGGAGTTGAGCTGAAGATCTTGATGTTAAAGAAAAAGGAACAGGGAAAGAGGGTAGAAATGTGTGGAAGGGGCTGTGCATGAGATAGAAAGAGCTGCAAGGGAACCAGGGAAGCAATAAGAATGGAATTTCATACATTAAGCATGTTAAGAAAAAGATGCCAATTTTAGGGTTCCAATTTTGCCGAACTCAACTGTTTCTCTGCATCAGTTATCAATCTCTCCTCCAAGCTTTTTCTTTTTTTTAAGTGGAAGAATGGAACTGCTACCCTTGCCGACATCAGTATCTTGAGCCAAATATTTTTGGAGCAACTGTGCATTGACTTCATAGGATGAAAAGTAGAGATGGGTAGCCAATTAGCCTTTAGCCTTGGAGGTCAAAGCCTGAATTCTTTAGGAGCAAAGTTACACTGGCAACATATCTAAGCTGACAACCAAATCATGGTTGCTGGGTTCAATCCTCAAAGGGTACCAATTATTTTTTTTTAATGTTGGACTTTAGCCCAGTGTTTCCCAACCTTTTTTGAGCCACGGCACATTTTTTACATTTACAAAATCCTGGGGCACACCAACAACCAAAATGACACAAAATGACACTCTAACACAGTAATACATATAGTTAGTATGTTTTTTTAATGTATTTATACACTCAGTGTGAAACCTGGGCCTGTTTTGATGAACACAACATAGATATCCTGGCAGGAATGGTAGAAAGACACAAACTTCCCACACAGAACTCCCATAACCAAGAGAAAATGATATAAGAGTTTGGTGGGCATTGACCTTGAGTTTTGAAGTTGTAGTTCACCTATATCCAGAGAGCACTGTGGACTCAAACAATGTTGGATCAGGACCAAACTTGGCATGAATACTCAATATGCCCAAATGTAAACACAGATGGAGTTTGGGGAAAATAGACCATGACATTTGGGAGGAAGGCTGAGGAAGGCTGGCGAGGGAGTCCCTCACGGAATCCCGCCTACCTTTCCTTTCTCCGAGGGCCCTCCTGCCAGGCCCCGACCCTTTCCCCCTGTGAAGGAAGGCCACTTCTCCCCTTTGGGGCCCTTCCTCACCAAGGGGCTTTGGGGAGGCCGGGCCGAGGGGAAGGGCGCCCCAGGGCCTCACCTGGGACACAGCAGGGCCGAGCCAGGGCGCCTCCAGAAGCAGCTGGCTCCTTCATTTCCTTCACTGCCGCAGGAGGAAGGTGAATGTGTCTGCCACCCCCCGGGACCTAGTGCGCATGCGCCCAGACAAGCGCACTTCCACTTCCGTTCCCCACCCTCCCTCGATTGGAGGCTGACTGGCTGGGGAAACTGCTGAAGGAGGCGGCGCCCCGGCCCCTTCTTCACCGCCGCCCGGCCCTTCCTCCTCCTCCAAGCAGCAGCAGCAGGAGTTCGCCAGGAGGGGGAAGAGGGGGGGGAAGAGAGGTTTTTCCGCGGCACACCAGGCAATCGCTCACGGCACACTAGTGTGCTGCGGAACAGCGGTTGGGAAACACTGCTTAGCCAACTGGTATAAGTTGCATTCTGTGATCAAGAAGCTGTTTTATGTGGTGTCTAGTTGTAATAGAATCAATGTAATTTGTAAAAAATAATCTTGAGTATAGACAAAGGCCAAGAAAAGTACTCTCCCCCTGATGTACTACCTACATTTATTCGAGTCTAATGTGCCATCAAATCTAATGTGCACCTCGCTTTTCAAAACTCTGAAATCAAAAAAAGTATTTGCTGACAAATGTAATGTGCAGCAGCAAAAAGTGCACTCTTTGTAATGTGCCCATTTCAGTTGCTGCTTCTTAGAATTCCTTCCTTAAAAATAATTATGTTGGTACACCAAAGCTTTCAGCAATAGAAAAGAAACCTTGGGGTCAGGCATGTAGCCAGGGGGGGGGGCTAAGGGGGCTTCAGCCCCCCCCCCCGAAATTCTCAGGGTGGTCCGCGAAAAGGCCTTACTGGTACATTATTTAAGCTGTTATGTTTATTCATATCATGATCTGATCACCATGCTCATTATATCCCACATTAATGGGATAACAATACAAAATATTTGCTAGGGTAGACCCTCTTCCACCCAGTCTCAGCCCCCCGAACCAAACTCAGCCCCCTCCGAAACAAAATCCTGGCTACGGCCCTGCTTGGGGTGCATCTATGCTCTAGAATGAATTTCTTTTAACTGCCTTGACTCAATGCTATGAAATCACGGGGGCTGTATGTTAAAAGGCCTCGAGCTTTGTCAAAGTGTGGATGCCTCACCAAACTACAAATCCCAGAATTACATAGCATTGAGCTATGACAATTAAATTATAAATGACATCCCTCAAATAGAAGCTGCAGGCGCTCCTGAAGCAGCTTCCCCATATGCTCTGACTCAGCACTAAGATTTCCCTATTACACAAAAGTAACGCGCTAATTTTGGCAAGGTAATTCAGCCAAAAAAGGTGAATGTTAGATTTGAGTAAATACATATATAATCTCCTATCCTATTTCTGGAAATCTTCAAGTACTCTCTGAGCCCTTAAAACCCACAGTCCGCACCATTAATATTTTGTATGCGAAATATAATCCCTAAGTGTGCGAAAATGCTGTCTGAACATGAGAACACGAGAAAGCCACCCACAGTGATCTCCCCACACCTCCAAATAAATGAAAATGTAACTCCGCTTTGAATTGCACCCATGGGAAAAAAGTGGGGTAAAATAAATAAATAAATAAATAACTCAAAACCAGAAACAAACTTCCAGTCATTTTCAGAGGTGATATGTGGCTTATTTTCGGTCAAAACCAGTGAGATGTTTTTGCCCATTGGAGAAGTATTTGAGCAGAAATAGATTCCTCCCCATTTAACATTGCCCTATGCTCATCCATATATATATATATATATATATATATATATATATATATATATATATATACACACACATACACACACACACACACACAGCAGGTTTGTACCTTTAGGGAAATAAAAATTAAAGTATTGTCCTCTACTAATAACAATTCTGCCCTGACATGATCTTTTTAGGTCCCATATCTATAGCATTGCAGAGAATGAGACACTGTTCAGACTGGAAGGCCATTCCATGAGTAGGTCCAAGCATCCAAGAAGAACTAGTTAAAGGAATAGAGCAAGAGAACCAGATTCAGAGTAGCTGTTTCACAGACTTCACTATAGTGGATCAGTGAGTAGAGATAGCCACCCCCCCTCCTCAAGTGCATTTGCACCATTGAAAGAGGGAATAAAAAAGGGAAAGAAAGATATTGTCTTTTCGTTGTGATTGTACACCTTCAAATTATTTTTGTCTTATGGGAACCCTAAGGGAACCCTATCATAGGGTTTTCTTGACAAGATCTGATCCTCTCTGAGACTGAGTGGGACTCTCCTAAGATTATTTCCATGGATGAGCAGGGATTCAGACCTTGGTCTTCAGTATCATAGTCCGGTGCTCAAACCACTACAGTACTCATTGTAGTAAAAGGTAAAGGTTTCCTCTGACACTACGTCTAGTCATGTCTGACTCGGGGGGGGGGGGGTGATGCTCATATCCATTTCTAAGCCAAAGAGCTGGTGTTGTCCATAGACATCTCCTAGGTCATGTGGCCGGCATGACTGCATTGAAGCTCCATTACCTTCCCTCAGAAGTGGTACCTATTGATTTACTCACATTTGCATGTTTTTGAACTGGTAGGTTGGCAGAAGCTAGGGCTAACAGCGGGAGCTCACCCTGCTCCTCAGATTCGAATCACTGACCTTTCGGTCAGCAAGTTCCACATCTCAGCAGTTTAACCCGCTGCACCACCAGGGGCCCCTACTCATTGTAGGCTATTTACTTGGATCATTTCAGCCTAAGCTTTCCTGTATGATAAACTTGCTTCTTCAGAAGCAGAGGTGGACTACAGGAATCAAACTGAGAGGATGAAATGCTTCACCATCTTACAATAGGTCTCCCTATGAAATACTTGACTGGAGAAGACACACCCCCCCCTTCAAATATTTTTTAAAAAATAGGAATAGAACCATTTCAGAGCAAATGCCAGTGGGGGCATTGCCTTCCCAAATAAGAATTACACCCCCAGATGTTCAGAACTACAGAGAGTAAGATGATGAAAATCGTTCAGCCGTAGAACTGTTACTTTTGCGGTGTTCACATTCCCTTGGTCACTTTGCCTGCCTGTCTTCTGTGGAGCCCTAAATCCTATTTCTGAATGCTTAACTAAAGGATTGCAAAGCTATAAATTTTTAGTCCTGAAGGGAAATTTCACTTGGAAGCAGACTTCTTTGTGGAGGATAGTGCCAGCGTGTTGCTCTCTCTGTGGCTACACCCCTAAGGCCAACAGCCCTGGGCAGTGGAAGGATCAGGAGAAGGCTGTTTCACAGTGTTGTTGAGAAAATCTATTTCCTTTCGGCTTCGTATGGGGAATTCAGCTGAACCTAGAGGGAATGAAGAAATCCAAAGGGTAGCTGGGAGGACAAGTTTTATCATAGTTTCTGCTCATCAAAAGAAAACCCCAGAGCTTCCATCCTCTGCGTCTTTGGCTCCACTGTGGAATTATTTTTGCACTGGAAATTATCAAGGGGCTGAATCTGGCCTTCAGATGTTTACTATAACTATGTTCTCCAAGGACATAATTTCTCTTGGCATCAAAAAGATGGCCTGTGAAGCACATTTTAACTTTAATGGTCTATAGAAGAAATTTGAACTAGAACTGCTTGACTGCTCCATGAAATATGGTGCAAAGCATGCTACGTATTTACCAATAAATATGAACCTGTAAATAAATTCAGGACTGTGCTTGATGGGGTTACACTCCCCCTGAAGGCGCAGGTTCGCAGTCTGGGAGTGATCCTGGATTCATCGCTGAGCCTAGAGCCCCAGGTCTCGGCGGTGGCCGCGAGAGCTTTTGCACAGTTAAAGCTTGTGTGCCAGCTGCGCCCGTACCTTGGGAAGTCTGACTTGGCCACGGTGGTCCACGTTCTGGGGACATCCCGAATAGACTACTGCAATGCTCTCTACGTGGGGTTGCCTCTGAAGACTGCTCGGAAGCTGCAATTAGTCCAACGTTCGGCAGCCGGGTTACTAACAGGAGCAGGGCACAAGGAGCATACAACTCCCTTGCTGCGCCAGCTCCACTAGCTGCCAATTAGCTTCCGGGCACAATTCAAAGTGCTGGTTTTAACCTACAAAACCCTATATGGTTCTGGCCCAGTTTACCTGTCCGAACAGATTCTCCCCTACGAACCATCAAGAACATTAAGATCCTCCAGAGAGGCCCTGCTCTCGGTCCCGCCGGCTTCGCAAGCGCGGCTGGTGGGGATGAGAGACAGGGCCTTCTCTGTGGTGGCCCCTCGGCTGTGGAACTCTCTACCAAGTGATTCCAGATCTGCCCTCTCTCTGTTGTCCTTTAGGAGGCTGGTGAAGACCTGGATGTGGAAGCAAGCCTTCCCAGAATAGGCTGACATTGGCTATTGTCTGAATGTATGACCACGTTTACAGATTGAGTGGAATTGTTTTAATGGCGATGTGGTTTTATGTTAAGTTTTTATGTATTTTAATATGTTGTAGTAGTTGTTTTTAAATTGTACAGCATTGAATTTTTGGCTGTTATGCCGGTCTGAGTCCCTCGATAGTGGTGAGAAGGTCAGGGTACAAAAGTTTTAAATAAATAAATAATACACTGACAAACGTTTGGTGTTGGGCACTGTGTCATGAAGATGGGACCGAGAACATCCATGGAGGGTCCCTTGGCTGTTCTCGACAGAGGAAGAGTTACGAAGGGTTTATGGTTCAAAGCATGCGATTTCCTGGGAGGGCTGAAACTCTGTGGCCTTTTTTAAATTTTGAAATGAATTTCAGTATTAAAGAAGCCTGTGAATTTCAGCTCTTCTCCTGGGAAATCATACGTCTGCTGACCGAAGGAAATCCTTGACTATTTCATCCTTGCATGCAATGAAAAATAATTATGATAGATTTCTCCATCTAGCAAGAGAAAATGAATATTCCTTCTCTGTATTCTCAGTGTATTGGGACAGTGAAACTATTCTGCAAAGGGGTTTTGCATGTGTGTGTGTGTATGCAAAAATCCTCGCTTTTGTGTAAAATAAATTCCTTCAAGCAGAAAAGGGGAGGAAATTGCGCAGGAAACCTCTTTTCTGTGCATGAAACAGGAGAGGTTGTGCCAAAAATACCTCTTTTTCTATGCTGATTAATTCCTTTGCAGAACTTCAGATCATTTGAATACTACCGGTAGGTGTAATTGCACAAGATTTTCATTGGTCTCTTATTCTTCTCCTCAATGGGGTTCCCAACACCTTTTTAACCACAGCAAAAAAATATTCTTCCTAGTCCTACTTTGACCTACCTATCATTTGTGGGGAATGGCTGTGCACGTGCTCCAGAGCACCACTTTGTAATGTATGTCAGGTATCCCAGGATTACTAATACAGCCTGATAAACTGGGGGTCATGACCGAGGAGGCCTGGTAGTGGGAAGAATAAAGGCTGGATGTCCAACCCACTTTCATTACCTCTCTTTTCTTCCTTTGTCACTCTTCTTCCCAGTCGCTCCAGCCTGAACGCCAAGACCCACGACAACTTGAAGCTAAACTGTGACACCCCAGACTTCACCGCAGCCATCATCTGCATTCCCACTCCTCCTGCCAACACGCCTGACGAGAGCCGACCCCCTTCGCCCGGAGGAGGCTCCGGTGGACCCCTTCGCAATTCCAGCCTCTCCACCCCATACATCCTCCACGAGACTGTCAAGATCTCCTCCTTGTAAGAGGAGACTGGGGCGGGTGGGCCGCTTCCTTTATCCTTCCTCTCCCCAAAGTCACTGCTGGCCCTCAGGGGTCCCGATCAGGAGCTTCTCTCTGCACAGGCCTCCCACCCTGCCCTTGAGCTGCAGCCTGGGAGAGCTCCATTGGGGCGCCACACTGTTTTTGTTTTGTTTTGTTTTTGAGGCAATGTTGGTGGCCACCAATGAGGGGAGCTGGGGACCCAGAGCTTCCAACACCCGCCTGATCCCCCCTCCCTCACTCCTGCAATCAAAGCCATATATGAGAGGGGAGGTGGGTGCCAGATGCTATGCAACCACAGAGGCAGGGGGATACGGGTGCCCCATTAATGGAGTCTGTCCCAAACACTTGGGGAAAGTCAGAATGTGAAAGATGATTTCATTCCCTCAGTTGTCCCCTGCAATGGGAAACCGGGCAAGAGTTTAGGAGTGAGCTGAGATTCCTGTGCGGGTTTCCTTGTCTTCTAACTTTACAAAAGAAGCAGTGTTTGGGACCTGAAGAATGGCCAGGACAGAAAACGAAGCCTTTGACTTTGGAAGAGAACAGAAGCCTAATAATGGGACTGGAAATCTCTTGCGTAAGCATGTCCTTCTACCATGGTCAACGTTTACTGAGAAAATGTGGGCTCTTTCTAAGGACAGAGGCTCTCTTGGATCATGTCCCACAACACTATCGGGGAAGTCGTGCTGTGGGATTAAAACTAGGGACTGTGGAGTTTATTCCAGCTGAGGATGAGGTATCATATGGGAAAAGAAGGGGGGGAAACACAGAAACCGAATCCACTAAGCTTCCAACCATTTTCTTTCTCACCTTCAGTCTCTTCTGACTAAGACAAAGACATTACTGGGGTGAACGCCACCCTATATGCCTCTTTCTCTTCTTCTCTCTCAGCCTTCCTGTCCCTCCCAGTCCCCATTCTGTCTCTAGGAAACTGCACTTTAAAAACAACAAACAACAAAGACAGTCTATTGCACCAAAACGCAACACCTCATGGGAATCTCATACATCACACTTTCCCACCCAGACCACACAAACACACAGACACACCTGCAGCCCCCTCACTGTGTCGCATCAAGACTGTGCATGTGTACAATATCTCTTCCGAGAGCAGGAAATCCTGAGTCCACAGCTACAGACCATCGCAAGCATGCATAGCCGACCTCCCTGTTCTCAGCCAACCCACCCCAGACTGAAGATAATGCTGTGAAGAACCGGGGGGGGGGGGGGACACAACCCCTGAAGAGCAAGGAAGTGGCTTGTGCCACCACCATCTTCTTCCTCTTTCAGATATCCCTCTTTGCAAAACCCCAGTTATTATAAATAGTGAGCAAGCGAGACTGTTTTCTTGAGAACTATTCTTACACTTTTCATTGTCACTGAAGAAGGAACGTGGATATGGCACAAAGCAGGAGAAGAACTTTGGTGCAATGACAGCAGGTACCGTTCTAGGTATCAGGCGAGTCACTTGTCCCATAGCATGCCTCAAACTGCCCGGCTCTCAGCATCCTGGACAAGGTGCTTCTCTCCACAGGAATGGCCTTTTGGTTTTGATCTGCTCTCCCTCTTGGTCTTCTCTTCTTTTGCAAAGTATCTTGGATTTAAGCATGGCCTATTTCTTACATTTTTTAAAAAGAACGGGCAGCTGAGAATTATTGATAGAATAAGTGGTGGCTTTCGGAAAGGATGGGAAAGCTATGCCCTTCCCAAAGCTGTGTTTGGTCTTCCAACTCTCATCAGTCTAGTCAGTGGCCATCAGGCATGATACAATTTAGAGTTCAACAATATCAGACCAGTCACAAGTTGTCCATCTCAGATCCAGTGGAGGAGTATGCGCTATGTGAGCTTGGATTACAATTCCCATATTGATTACTATTAGCCTTGTGGGCTGGGGCTGATGGAAGTTCTAGTTGAAAATATTTTGGAAAACACAAAGTTGCAAATCCTTTAAAGCAGGGGTGCTCACACTTTTTCAGCATGCGAGCTACGAGGGTTGGACTAAGGTAATTCAAAATGGTAAGCGAACATTATTTTGACGCCCCCTCACTCTCCGGCCTCATGGAAGGGTGCACATCATGGAGGGTGCGCTCAACCTCAGCTCCGGAGCAACTAAGCCTGCGCAAAAACCTCCGCGCATGCCCAGAAGCTCCTGTGCGCAGGCGCAGAAGCCTGTAAACATAGCATTCCCTATTCGGCCCACAGGGAGGTTTGCTACGGCACAGTGTCGGAGCGCACAAGACCCAAAAGCAGGCAGCCGCTGCCTAAGGAACATCGGCCGGACACTGTCTGGCAGGCGGGGGAATGCGCCCTTTACCCAGATGGCGCCCCACACAGCGGCGTCCTTTGCCTACCAGTAGGACCGCCCCTGCGAGCTACTTATAAAACAACCAAGTTAAAATGATCTACCTACCCACTACTCGGAGAGCCATAAAAGCAAAATATTTGGAAATTTATTTCAGTGAGAGCCATATAATATATTTTAAGACTGAATTCAACTAAATGTGAGTATAATAAGCCCCTGAATTTATTCATGCTGACTGGCTGGCAGCACCTGGGCGGCGTCGGGAGCCTGCGGGGCGGGACTGAGCCTTCCTCCCGCCCTGCCTGCGATCTACCAGGACACCCTTCGCGATCTACCAGTAGATCGCAATCTACCTAATGAGCACCCCTGCTTTAAAGTGTTAAGTTGGAGGCCTGGTAGGAAAAAACAACATCACATTTTGTCGTAAGCATATGATATGGTTCCTCGGGAACCAAGTGTCTATGTTTGAGACTCTAGCTCAGACAAAGAAGTGGCAAGTGAGATCTAAGTGGGAACTGAAGACTATCTTGGACAGTTAAGCATATTGGCTAATCCCATCCTTCCACTACCAGAGCTTTAATTTCATTGCAACAATTAAGTGAAGCAATAGCGACACTTGCTGGGTGGTTAAAGAAATGCTCACGAGTTACTTTATCCTTTTTGGCTGATTATTGAACTATAATACACTTTGAACAAAACCATGGAGGGTGCGCAAGTAACAGTAGAGGAGGTGAAAATATCTCCTGAGTGGGCCGGAGAGGTAACGAAGCCAAAAGAACATACTTTTAAGTGGAAGAAAACATTCCACTGTGAATTTCTGTACCATAAAATTGGGAAATAACATTATATCCTCGCATCTCTTCTGATTAGTGTTATGGACACTTAGACAGAAACAAAGCCCACTGAGCTGTAGAGAATGTGTTTCCAAATAAATTTATGAAAGATTGAAACTGCCATCAATCTAGTTGGCTTCCAGTCTGAAACTGGGACACAAATTGCAGCTCCAAGCAAATCTGAGAAAGTCAAGGAAGCATTCATTTAGGCTCTTTTACATCTCGGTCTATCCTGAATGTGTTCCTCAATGTAGTAACCCTCATTCTTTAATACATTCCCCAATAATCTGATATTCCTGTTCCTGAAGGATCAATGCATCATTTACTTATACCGCCTATGCGGAATTGCACTAAAAAGAATACGTTGGGAAAATATAAACCTTTCTGAACACAACTCTGTTTTCTAGCTAAGAGGGACAACATCCCAAAGCTTCACATCCCAAAGTTCCTGAAAAATTAACTGGATTTTTTCAGATCCCTGAAACTAATAGCAATATCACCAGGTTTCGATATATGCAAAGGGCAAACACAGCCCTCCTTCTATGTTAAAGGAGTCTAGTTAAAGTTTGATTTCTATAGTGTAGAAGGGGATCGTCTTCCTTTCCAATTGCAATTTCGATTGCTTTATGAAATAAACTGGGCATCCAGACTACTCAATAGATTGGTCTTGGTCAGGCAAAAGTTCTGTCATCTTTGGCAAGTAGAGACTGAATAAGTGAATTTCCATGCCAGCGCTATCACTGGGGAGCCTGTCGTTTTGGGGAACATTGAGCCTGGTTGATTTTTGCACATTATGTATATTCTATACTGGCCAGCCCACTTTCTGTTAGAAAAAAACCCTGTGTGTATGCAAGATGGTCCTTAAGCTTTTTCCATTACTAGGAAACCTGTAATATTTGCAAATCCCTGCTGCCTCACTGTTTACAGTGAGGATCCCCAGATTAGTCCAAGAAAAGAATGGGGACAGGATGCCCTTGCCGATGTAATTAGATTGCAACTCTTGGCAATCTTCAACTTTGGCAATGACTACATAATGCTGATAAGATCTTCAATCCAGCAACAACTGAAATACTGCAACTGTTTTATGAAATTTGGGCACGTTCCTTTTATTTGTGAAGTGTCGGCAATTGTTTGCATTGCCATGTTTTCCCCAGGTTTGGGCAGGCCACAGACAGGGCATAGAATCCCCTTGATCTGTTGTTTGCAGTGCCCACTGGGCACGGAAATGGGGCTGTTTGTGGCTTGGCACCTAGAGTGATGCTATTCAGAGCAGCAAGGCGATCAGAGAAGGGAGAGGGGAAAAGAGGGGGCAGTTCTGGCTTCTCCTTCCTCAACCACTTCATCCATCTGCATATCAATCCTTTGGGTGCTGCACAACCATCGGTGCCATTTTTGTACCTGGTGGATACTACAAACAGCAGATCAAGGGTGACAAGGTAAGGGTTGTGGGTGAGCAGTGCTGAACTGGTTCTGGTGTCACTCAGCTACCGGGATGCTTTGGTGATGGGCAGTGTAACCTCTGGTCAGCCCCTGAGCTCGCTTGGCAACATGGAGTGTCGTCTCCAGCCTGGGTTGAAAGAGATGATGTCTTCTGCATTCTAAGCCAATTTGGAATGGCAGCTGAATATGAGTGTCAAAAGGATAGCATTCCTCACTCCCAGTGCATAGCCTAGAGCAGTGATTCTCAAAGTGGGCGGTACCACCCCCTGGTGGGCGGTGAGGCGATCCAAGGGGGCGGTGGGAGGCTCAGGGGAATTTGAGGGGTGGTGAAGCCCTTTAAGGGGGCGGTGAACAATTGGCCATTTAGGAGGGGTTGCGCGGCCCTCTTCTTTGGCCCCTCCCCTTTTGCTTTGACCTGTATATTAGATATTTGGATTAGAATTCATAAGAGTAGCAAAATTATTTATGAAATAGCAACAAAAATATGGTTGGGGGGTCACCACAACATGAGGAACCTTATTTAGGGGTCATGGCATTAGAAAGGCTGAAAACCACTGCAGTAATACATATATCTTTCTGTTGAATTGCTATTAAATTTTTTTTAAAAAAGTTCAAGGTGGGAGGTGAGTAATTTTTTTTCTGGAAAGGGGGCGGTAGGCCACAAAAGTTTGGGAACCAGTGGCCTAGAGGAATGTTTCTCAACCTGTGCTCCTCCGGGTTTTTTGGACTTCTATTCCCAAAAATCCCAGCCAGTTTACCAGCTGTTAGGAATTGTGGGAGCTGAAGTCCAAAACATCTGGAGGAACACAGGTTGAGAAATTGCCTGGCTTGTTTCCTGCCACTTGGAACCTGTTGCCACTGAAGATAGCCGTTTCACTATACCTAATAATTGGGCCAGTCCTGCTGCACATTATGCTACGAGATGTTGGGGATAGAGTTAAGCTGTTGAAGGTGAAGGGTTCTGAAGTGCCAGAGGAGGCATCAGTGAAGCCAGATAAACCCTGTCAACAAACTGCCCACAATATTGGATGAGCAATATTGACTGCTGAAGTGAGGAATGTAAGAACAACACTACAGTAGATGCTTCTTTCACTAGAAAAAAAAAAGCAAGATGCATTTCCTTTCCCTTGCTGTTTTAGAAAGATCTGCCAGCATCTTCCATGGGTTATGAAGGGAGAAAGAGGTTAGGAGGTCCTGTCTGCACTGTTGAACTGACTTGGGTTACAGTTCAGTGGGATGATCTATGACTTCTACAAATCATGGAATTGGAGAGGCAGCTATCCAGAAATAGTAGGGAGTTTTGAAACAGTGGTGGTAAAGCAGAAAGTGTAATCTTCAATATGGTTTCTAAGGATTGAATCCCACTGTATTTGCTAGGCTGTTGTCTCTAGAAACTGTTTAGAATTGCAAATACTGCAATCAGGGCAGTAGCCAGGATTTTGATTCGGGAGGGGCTAAGTTTGATTCGGGAGGGGCTAAGTTTGATTCGGGAGGGGCTGAGTCTGAGTGAGAGAGGGTCTACCCTAGCAAACCTTTTGTATTGTTATCCCAATACCCCCATGCATATGGGAAATATTGAGTATGGTGATCAGATCATGATATGAATGCACATAACAGTTTAAATAATGTACCAGTAAGGCCTTCTCACGGACCAATGTGAGAATTTCGGGGGGGCTGAAGCCCCTCAACCCCCCCCCCCCCCCCACATGCCTGACTGCAATCCTACATGCTAGGGAAATTGGATGTTTGGCCTATGAACCTGAGGACAGCTGCAATCCTTGCGTGGTTCAGAGGACATACTATCCCTTCTCCTCGAATGGGGATGATTATCCACACATATATACATAACCTCTTCAATCAGAAAACCAAAAGGTGTTGGTAGAGTGAAAACCTGGGACAGCTTCAGTCTCGACTGGCTGTGCAGAAGAGAGAATTTTAGCAGGGATTGCTTTTCACACAACCAGGTTAACAAATAGCACAGCCACTAAAGGAACAGGGAAGATCTCCAACCTTTGAGCTCAGTGTGACTTTCTTCTGAGTACATAACAGGATACCTTTATATTTTGATGCCTAGCTTTCCCATGATTTCTTCTTTCCCCAGTTCTATTGTATTACCATGTAACGCACTTTCAACCCCTGGTTTTGCACTTTTGCTCATCCACTCCCCAGAAACTTAATCTACTAAGCACACTGCATTTTTCTATATTTACTCATCCTGCTGGATTTTCCCCCTTGTCAACTTGGCACCATCGAGTGGTCAGTCTTGCATTTGCAAGCAAGAAAAGAGTGGGTTCTGCTTTTCAAATATTTTTCCATGTTTCGACAGTGCCTAGATCTCTGACTTGTCGAATATGTGGGGCAGGCCTGTGCAAGCATTTCCTGTGAAGATCCTACAGCCATTTAGATGATGAGATGCAACTACTAGCATCTTCCTCACCAGCATAAGCAATGGTGAGAAATTCTGGGACTTGTCATCCTACAACTGAAGGACTAGGCTTCACCTCTTTGTTGTGAAATGTTAGAAGGAAAATAGGATTTTGTGTTAGTGGCTTCTGTGTGGAAACCAAGTGAAGATTTCTCATGACAACAGAACATGGGTTTTCCTATGTCAAAAAAAATGTACTGGGATTTTTATTTGTTTTTGTTTGTTTAAAAAACCACTATTATAGGTCCAGTCAGATGTAAACCCCTTTGCATTCACTAGAACAGGAAAGATGGGAAGGATTGTAACCTACTCCAACCCCTGCCATATATCACCTTAATCATAACTTTGGCTTGAGGACTCCTGCGATGATAGCATTATTGTTTCTATCACTTTAAATTTTCACTCAAATGCTCTCAATCTCTTTTCCATGCTCTAAGTCATAAACCTTCTAATAGGTGTACACATCCTTGATATATAGTGCTGCTACGTCTCCCCTCCTGTGTTGCATTGCTCTTTGGAATAACTTATCCATTCATCACTATGTTTTAATCATGATTCATCCCACTTGCCTTCCTGTATTAAGAATTCACGTATATCTTATTTATTTCCCATGCTTTGTGCAATAGTGTAGAGATATCTGAAATTTAAAGATGAAAATGTTGGAAACTAAATATAATAGTTTATTTCTCCTGAAATTGCTGCAGCACTGGACTTTAGAACAGTTGGGGGTTTTTTAGACCATAGCCTCCCAAACTTCCAAGGAGTACTGAGAGCTTCATTCCCTAAGTATTAATTGGTTTTCTACACTTTGTGCATCATACAATATGATGTGGCGGCAAAAAAAGCCAATGGGATTTTGGCCTGCATCAATAGGAGTCTAGTGTCTAGATCCAGGGAAGTCATGCTACCCCTCTATTCTGCCTTGGTCAGACCACATCTGGAATCACACTGTGTCCAATTCTGGGCACTGCAATTGAAGGGAGATGTTGACAAGCTGGAATGTGTCCAGAGGTGGGTGACTAAGATGATCAAGGGTCTGGAGAACAAGCTCCATCAGGAGTGGCTTAAAGAGCTGGGCATGTTTAGCCTGAAGAAGAGAAGGCTGAGAGGAGACATGATGGCCATGTATAAATATGTGAGCGGAAGTCATAGGGAGGAGGGAGAAAGCTTGTTTTCTGCTGCCCTGGAGACTAGGATGCAGAACAATGGCTTCAAACTACAAGAAAGACTGTGAGTGCTGTTCAGCAGTGGAACTCTCTGCCCTGGAGTGTGGTGGAGACTGCTCCTTTGGAAGCTTTTAAACAGAGGCTGTATGGTCATCTGTTGGGGGTGCTTTGAATGCAATTTTCCTGCTTCTTGGCAGGGGGTTGGACTGGATTGCCCATGAGGTCTCTTCCAACGCTATGATTCTATAATGCCTTATTAACTTATTGAATTCCCCAACATCGGGAGTGAAAATAGTGTCTACACAGAAATTTAGAATTAAACAAATTCCAAAAGAATAAATAATGCACAAACAGGAACTAGCTACAATAGTTCAGTAGAAACTTTCTGGGGAAGCAATATTGTATGGATGTATACCCAAAACTACTGATTTTATGATTTGGTAGTGAGATTCTACAGGTATCTGGTTATATCTTTGTAGAAACAGAATACTGGATCAGCTCAACCAGCACAGAATAACTATAGAACCTCCAAGTGATTTGGACATTTACAATTAGACTTACCATTGGCAGTGCTGTCTGAGGCTGGATCTACACTGCCAAGTAATGCAGTTCAGTGTAGATCCAGCCTGAATTGTCTTGGAGTTACAGGCCAAAACATCAGGAGAGCTAAAGTTTCCCAGCTCTTGAACGAGCCTCTTGATCTGTTCTAGTAAGGCTCTTCTGGATATTCATGCTTATCCTCTTTTTAACTTCAGCATATTTGTATAGGGATTTATCAGTGGGTTGTGCCTCATATTAATTTACAGGTGAGGGTAACTATTTTACTTTTAGCCTCATATGCCAATTCACACTGACAGAGGCTATAAATAATAATAATAATAATACTAATACGCTTTATTTATATTCCGCTGTTCTCACCCCGAAGGGGACTCAGAGCGGATTACATCACACATACGGCAGACAATCGCTGCCGGAAGACATACAGTTACAATACAACACATACAATTTTTGAAGAAATTCTTCTGGCTGTGTCACAGGGCGCGTCATTACGTCACAAGGGGGTGCTGTTGCTTCATCCTCATGATGGAGGGCCTCTGTCACTGAATATCATTGAATATCATTACTTGATCATTATTATTTGGACTCCTTAATGAAAAAAAAAGTTAAACTCCCCACATTGCCATATTCTGCTTTATCTCTTGCTCTTTCCTGGATTGAATGACACCTAGACAAATATCATCCTTTTATGTCCCAGTCTTCAGGAGGTTCATAAGGCTGACTCACACAAGTGAGATGGCACAGTTAGTACAGATGTGCTTATGTGTTGAGTTAGAAACCTCTCCGAGTGATACATTAGGAAAATATTAGGAGGGATCCGGTCAACAAACATATGGTTAACATTTGGGGTTCCTGCCAGACTAATTTACTACACCCTGCATCCACTGTTCTCTTTCACCTCTTTCAGAGCAGTTTTAAGTGACAAAAAGGGACATAAAGTGGCCTATACATTGGGAAACCCAAGTTTCAGAATTTGTGCACAATTGGTGGCAAAGCGCCAGAATCGAGTGTATTGATTCTGTAAAGTAAGAAAAAAATACACTTGATTCAATGCACCAGAATCAAGAGCATTGAATCAGGTGTATTTTTGTTCTGTCCTGTATTACTTTGTGCTGAGGCCTCTTGGTTATATTAGCACATGTGAAAATGCTCCTCTTTGTATGTGATGAGGAAACACCTCTATGCATGTAGAAATGTTGCGCGACAGGGAGAAGACTCGGCTGAACCTCTTGCCATGACTAATTGTTTTGCATGTAGGAAGATTTTTTAATTTTTAGAGGAGCATTTATATAAACAAAACGAAGCCATTTGCAATCTGAAGCGGTACATTCCAAGAAAATACACATACACACACCATTCAGTTTTGCAAAGTGCATACATTAGCTTGGGCTTGACCCTTACCATGATCAAACTGGAGCGTTGGCTAGACAGCGATAAAGAAAGGTGAGAGGGCTGGGGATGAAGCAGTTTAGGTTCCCCATGCCATCTGCAAATGTGCTCTGTGTGTGACTTTGGTCAAGTCACTTCAACTCAGGTTCCTGTTTGTGAACAAATAGGGAGAATAACACTGACCCAAAGTGAGATGTATTTGAAGAATGTGTCCAAGTAGGCCAAGAAACAGACGGCGAATGTCAGGGGGGGTTGTGAGGGGTGGTGGTCTTGGGGAAATAGTAATAGAAAATAAATCTATAATATATACTGATTAAGTAAAGATGTGTGTGAGAGAAAAGCTGCTCAAAGGAGGTGGGACGCTGCTGTAGTTCTGTGCCAATTAAAAAACGAATGAGAGCTCAAACAAAAGTCGTGTGTCATGTTCTTCATTCTAGTTGTCTAGGATGTGTTTGGGGACTGGGTAACAATTATTGGATATTTCTCAGAAGGGCTTGTAAGAGAAATAAAATGAAATTAATTTTCTCTCTATAAATAGAGAAATAATTAGCCTGCCTTTGGGTGCATGAGATACCAGACACTGCCAACTTTTTAAATGCTAGGAATTATTCACACACAGGTGTATGAGCAAGATAGATGTGTGCATCTGTAACTCTCTCTCTCTCTCTCTCTCTCTCTCTCTCTCTCTCTCTCCTCTCTCTCAAGGGCAATACTAGGAACTAATGTGTGTGGTTGGTTTCAAAAAGGTACTAAATCAATGTTCAGAAATTAAAAAAAACATGCTGATGATGTACAATTTTTGCAATTTTTCATACACTGTACTCTAGCAATTTGATACATCTGTATAGTTTTGATCTGTGCAAAATATTCTTCGCCTAGCCAACAATGTGCTAACTCTTTTTTTCTTTTTGATTTGGTACCTTTTGGAAAACAAACTCCACATTTGGATGTGTATTTCATTTAATATTTTTATTATTAATAATTATTATTAAGCTTTATTTATACTCCGCCCCATCTCCCAGAAGGGACTCGGGGCGGCTTACATGAGGCCAAGCCAAACAACACATAGTAAAATAACACAATAGCAAATAAAACAATACAATCACTGTAACTTATAATCACTATAACTTATAATCACTATAATATTTTATTAAATATTTCCATATTCAATTAGAATAAAGACTCATAGAAAAGAAAGAAAAAGGAAAACAAAGAAAAAATAAACATAGTTAGAAGCATAAAGAAGCAAGAAAAGGAATATACATCTGACTTCCAACCTTCCTAACAATGGTTCTATAGAAATAAAACATCTTCCTCAAATATATTAGCATTTATGACCTCAAGTCAGCATCTTGTTCTGAAAAAAAAAAGGTTTTTGTATAAAAAAAAAAGACACTCATTTTTTAAAACCTGATTAAGGTTGCCCATTTGTCCAGATCAGCTACGCCCCACAGCTTTAACAATCATTTTTCACACATCGGTATAATTTCTTTCACTTCTGTGCATAAAATTGCAACTGTGGTCCTCTATTGTAGAAATCTTCAGTATTTCTTTTCGATTTGGTCTGCCACCAATCCTAAAATAAACAATTTAGGCTTCATTTGAAAATTAAATGTTTTGTAACACATTATGTATTTGACTGCAGAATTTCTTGTTCAACAGTGTGACAGAGTTACAGGTGCATACACTTTTTGCTCTCTCCCATATATGTATGCAAACAATATATATGCACATACACAAACATAAATAGTTCGAATTCCTCGTATTAATATGGCAAGAAAACAAAGATACACACAAATGCACATATATGGTATACATATGGTATTTACACATACATATATATAACTAGTTCCTTAATACAGTTTATGTGAGCTGCAGTCACAAATTTGCTCTCACATAAATACATGTATGCCTCTGTCTGTGTACACACACACACACACACACACACACACAGACACTTATGCCTCCTCTACCCTGCCCTATATCCCACGATCTGATCCCAGATTATCATTTTATACCAGATTATATGGCAATTGAGACTCATATAATCCAGATCAAAGCAGATAATCCAGGATCAGATGCTGGGATGTAGGCCACTGGGTGGTTCAGCCATACTTGCGCATATATATTCAGTTACCTGGAATTCAAGCAATTGACAAAAGCTTATTGACTGCCATTTAACTAAAACACCATACTACATTTACAAGACTATTTTTGTAATACAGTAAAACTGTTGCATCAAGTTAAGTTTGTTTTTGTCTTAATTTGTTTTTAATTACTGTATTCCAATATCAATATAGAATCTAATACAGATTTTATGGCAGAGTATAGTACGGGGTCGAGACTCGAAGAGAAACACCAACGCAGAAAGAACCGCAACTTGAAAAAACTTGGGCCCTCCAGGTGTTTTGGACTCCAACTCCCACAATTCCTCACAACCTCAGGCCCTCGGCTGTGAGGAATTGTGGGAGTTGGAGTCCTTTCAGGGCCCTCGGCTGTGAGGAATTGTGGGAGTTGGAGTCCTTTCAGGGCCCTCGGCTGCGAGGAATTGTGGGAGTTGGAATCCTTTCAGGGCCTGAGGCTGTGAGGAATTGTGGGAGTTGGAGTCCTTTCAGGGCCTGAGGCTGTGAGCAATTGTGGGAGTTGGAGTCCTTTCAGGGCCTGAGGCTGCGAGGAATTGTGGGAGTTGGGAGTCCTTTCAGGGCCTGAGGCTGTGAGCAATTGTGGGAGTTGGAGTCCTTTCAGGGCCTGAGGCTGTGAGCAATTGTGGGAGTTGGAGTCCTTTCAGGGCCTGAGGCTGTGAGGAATTGTGGGAGTTGGGAGTCCTTTCAGGGCCTGAGGCTGTGAGCAATTGTGGGAGTTGGAGTCCTTTCAGGGCCTGAGGCTGCGAGGAATTGTGGGAGTTGGAGTCCTTTCAGGGCCTGAGGCTGTGAGGAATTGTGGGAGTTGGAGTCCTTTCAGGGCCTGAGGCTGTGAGGAATTGTGGGAGTTGGAGTCCTTTCAGGGCCTGAGGCTGTGAGGAATTGTGGGAGTTGGGAGTCCTTTCAGGCCCTGAGGCTGAGGCTGTGGGAGTTGGAGTCCTTTCAGAGCCTGAGGCTGTGAGGAATTGTGGGAGTCCTTTCAGGGCCTGAGGCTGTGAGGAATTGTGGGAGTTGGAGTCCTTTCAGGGCCTGAGGCTGTGAGCAATTGTGGGAGTTGGGAGTCCTTTCAGGGCCTGAGGCTGTGAGGAATTGTGGGAGTTGGAGTCCTTTCAGGGCCTGAGGCTGTGAGGAATTGTGGGAGTTGGAGTCCTTTCAGGGCCTGAGGCTGTGAGGAATTCCTTTCAGTGGGAGTGGGGAGTCCTTTCAGGGCCTGAGGCTGTGAGGAATTGTGGGAGTTGGGAGTCCTTTCAGGGCCTGAGGCTGTGAGGAATTGTGGGAGTTGGAGTCCTTTCAGAGCCTGAGGCTGTGAGGAATTGTGGGAGTTGGGAGTCCTTTCAGAGCCTGAGGCTGTGAGGAATTGTGGGAGTTGGGAGTCCTTTCAGAGCCTGAGGCTGTGAGGAATTGTGGGAGTTGGGAGTCCTTTCAGGGCCTGAGGCTGTGAGGAATGGTGGGGAGTTGGGAGTCCTTTCAGAGCCTGAGGCTGTGAGGAATTGTGGGAGTTGGGAGTCCTTTCAGAGCCTGAGGCTGTGAGGAATTGTGGGAGTTGTAGAATTGTGGGAGTTGGAGTCCTTTCAGAGCCTGAGGCTGTGAGGAATTGTGGGAGTTGGGAGTCCTTTCAGAGCCTGAGGCTGTGAGGAATTGTGGGAGTTGGGAGTCCTTTCAGAGCCTGAGGCTGTGAGGAATTGTGGGAGTTGGAGTCCTTTCAGAGCCTGAGAGCCTGAGCCTGAGGCTGTGAGGAATTGTGGGAGTTGGGAGTCCTTTCAGAGCCTGAGGCTGTGAGGAATTGTGGGAGTTGGGAGTCCTTTCAGAGCCTGAGGCTGTGAGGAATTGTGGGAGTTCTTTCAGGGCCTGAGGCTGTGAGGAATTGTGGGAGTTGGAGTCCTTTCAGAGGCCTGAGGCTGTGAGGAATTGTGGGAGTTGGGAGTCCTTCAGAGCCTCAGGAGCCTGAGGCTGTGAGGAATTGTGGGAGTTGGAGTCCTTTCAGAGCCTGAGGCTGTGAGGAATTGTGGGAGTTGGGAGTCCTTTCAGAGCCTGAGGCTGTGAGGAATTGTGGGAGTTGGGAGTCCTTTCAGAGCCTGAGGCTGTGAGGAATTGTGGGAGTTGGGAGTCCTTTGAGGCTGTGAGAGCCCTGAGGCCTGAGGCTGAGGGAATTGTGGGAGTTGGGAGTCCTTTCAGGGCCTGAGGCTGCGAGGAAATGTGGGAGTTGGGAGTCCTTTCAGAGCCTGAGGCTGTGAGGAATTGTGGGAGTTGGGAGTCCTTTCAGGGCCTGAGGCTGTGAGGAATTGTGGGAGTTGGGAGTCCTTTCAGAGCCTGAGGCTGTGAGGAATTGTGGGAGTTGGAGTCCTTTCAGGGCCTGAGGCTGCGAGGAATTGTGGGAGTTGGGAGTCCTTTCAGGGCCTGAGGCTGCGAGGAATTGTGGGAGTTGGAGTCCTTTCAGAGCCTGAGGCTGTGAGGAATTGTGGGAGTTGGGAGTCCTTTCAGGGCCTGGGGCTGCAAGGAATTGTGGGAGTTGGAGTCCTTTCAGGGCCTGAGGCTGTGAGGAATTGTGGGAGTTGGGAGTCCTTTCAGGGCCTGAGGCTGTGAGGAAATGTGGGAGTTGGAGTCCTTTCAGAGCCTGAGGCTGTGAGGAATTGTGGGAGTTGGGAGTCCTTTCAGGGCCTGAGGCTGCGAGGAATTGTGGGAGTTGGAGTCCTTTCAGAGCCTGAGGCTGTGAGGAATTGTGGGAGTTGGGAGTCCTTTCAGGGCCTGAGGCTGTGAGGAATTGTGGGAGTTGGAGTCCTTTCAGAGCCTGAGGCTGTGAGGAATTGTGGGAGTTGGAGTCCTTTCAGAGCCTGAGGCTGTGAGGAATTGTGGGAGTTGGAGTCCAAAACAGCCCAAGCCTGACCTAGAGGAATGCTCCACCTTGTGTGACCGTGGAGCAGAACAAACCACTCCGCATCTGTATGCTTGCCCTCAAACCAGAGGAACGCTGTAAGGAAGGAAGCCCGAAGAACTGCGCCTCAGCCTATCAACGCCCGGGATTGCTTTCACCCAATCGGAAACAGCCCTCCCCTGTTAGCCAATCACAAACCAGAGAAGCCTCTCTCCTCGAATCCACTTCCCAGGCCCCTTTCGGCATGCTAATCCGCCGCTGGCGTTCAATGGCATCGGGTGGCAGGAGGGGGGGATATAGAAAAGAGGCGGGGCTCCGCCTGAGTGACAAGCGCCGCTGGCCACTCGGCGGGGGACTTCCGCCGCCGCCCAGCCACTCAGCGTAGGGTCACGTGCCCCAGCCTTTGAGAGCGGCGCCGTTGCCGTGGCCCTCCCCCCCGTCGCCAAGGAGGAAGGGGGCGTGGAAACGGAAGTGGAGTTCGCCGGGGTCAGAGGCCGGCTGTGTTGATGTTGACACTAGGCCGGAGCTGTGGAGTAGTAGGCGCCGCGGCCGCCGCCGGGACGCCGCGGAAGGCCCGAAAAGCTGTCGTGAGGGAAGAACGCGGCGGCGGCGGCGGCGGCGGCGGGGGGAGAGTTTGCGGAAGCCAGGCCGGCCGGGAGAGCTGACGGAGGCCGCTCCCTCTCTTGACGGACCCGCCTGCCGTGCCGCGGCGGGGGGCGCGATGCGGTTGTGATTGAGCCTGTCAGCCGGGCCTTCCTTCCCCCGTTCCCCAACCCGGCCTCCCTTCCCTTCCCTCAAGAAGCGTCTCCTCAGCGGGCCTCTTCATCCGGGTACCCGCTCTCCACCCCAGCGGAGGGGAGAGTAGGGCCTCCTTCGCCCCTCTCCTCCGGAATCCCCAAACTCCCCAGAGCAGGAGTCCTTCCATACGGGTACTCCCTCCCTCCCCCCATCCCATCCCCAGTGCCTTTGGGTTAACTGTCACTGCTTACTTAGCCTCTCCATCCGGGGACTTGCGCCCCTCACGCGCGGCTCAGGACTGCTTAGCCTCTCCATCCGGGGACTTGCGCCCCTCACGCGCGGCTCAGGACTGCTTAGCCTCTCCATCCGGGGACTTGCGCCCCTCACGCGCGGCTCAGGGCTCTTCTGCTCCCCCCTCCCCCTCCCTCCGTCCCTCCTCCCGCGGTTGCCATGACGATCCTGCCCAAGAAGAAGGCCTGCCCGGCCGCCGGCGACGGAGACCGGGACCAGCCGGGCTCCCGAGGGGGCGGCCAGGGCGGGCCCGGAGGACCCGGCGGCGTCGGAGGCCCTGACCCGCGGGGCTGCTCCGGCGCGGACTCCCACCCGCGAGGCCCCAGCGGCGTGGGCGTGGGCGGCGGAGGCGTCGGCGGGCCCGGGGAGCGCGGCGGAGCTAGGCCTCGGGCCTCGCCGCCGCCCCCGCCGCCCCGCTGGGGGCTGCCCCCGCCGCCGGCTCCCCGCCGCCGCCCAACCCCGGCGTGGGGCCCTGCGGTGGAGGCGGCGGGGACGGCTCGGGCCTGCTGGATCCCGGCGTGGCCGAGTCGCGAGGCGGCGGAGGCGGGGGCTGCTGCTCGGGGCCTGGACACAGCAAGAGGCGACGGCGCGGCGGGCCCGCAGGAGGCCTCGGGGGACCCTCGGGGCCTGGAGGAGGAGGAGGCGGCGGAAACAGCCCCGAGCAGGACGAGGCCGGCGCTGGCTACAACAGCGAGGACGAGTACGAGACGGCCGCCGCTCGCATCGAAAGCATGGACCCGGCCACGGTGGAGCAGGTACCGCCTCAGGAGATGGGGCTCAGGGCCTGATAGGAGACGAAGTGGAGCCTTGCGCCCTCCCTGCCCTGTCAGATGAGATTAGTGGCACCCCCAGGCTAAGGGCCCTTCCACACTGCCATATACAATCCACATTGAACTGGACTCATAATCCTGTTCAAAGCCGATTTTATATGGCTGGGACTTTTTTGCTTTAATATCCCTTTAATATCCCGGGTTATATGGCTGTGTGGAAGGGCTCTCAGACTCCTCCCACACTGCCATATACAATCCACATTGAACTGGACTCATAATCCTGTTCAAAGCAGATTTTGTGGGACTTTTTTTGCTTGAATATCCCGGGTTATATGGCTTATATGGCTGTGGAAGGGCTCTCAGACTCCTCCCACACTGCCATATACAATCCACATTGAACTGGACTCATAATCCTGTTCAAAGCAGATTTTGTGGGACTTTTTTTGCTTTAATATCCCGGGTTATATGGCTGTGTGGAAGGGCTCTCAGACTCCTCCCACACTGCCATATACAATCCACATTGAACTGGACTCATAATCCTGTTCAAAGCAGATTTTGTGGGACTTTTTTTGCTTTAATATCCCGGGTTATATGGCTGTGTGGAAGGGCTCTCAGACTCCTCCCACACTGCCATATACAATCCACATTGAACTGGATTATATGGCCATGTGCACTCTGATCATCCAGTTCAAAGCAGATATTGTGGATTATCTTATAATAATATAATAATAAAATAATAATAATATTATTATATATAATAATAATTATAATAATAATATAATAATAATAAAACTCTATTTCTCCCCGAAGGGGATTCGGAGCGGCTTACATGGGACCGTGCCCAAGCAACAAATCACAGAAAAAATTAAAACAATAAACACAATTTAAAAAATGCATCTTTGAAAATACAACAACACAGATTAATCCAAAACAGAAATAACAGGGCAAGCCACATGTACATATAAAGTGTTTAAAACTCGGGGGAGATAACTAGAGTAGTGTCAAAAACATAGAGGATCATATGGAGGGGGGGGGGAGATCTCGGCAAAAACGGAGGCATTTGGGAGTCTAATCTCCAAAGGCCTGGCGGAAAAACCAAGTTTTCAGTTGTTTTTTTAAAGGATTCTAGTGAATCTTCTTGGATAATCTGGATCATAATAGAATCTCGCTTATCCAACGTTCTGTATTATCCAATGCAGTCTGCCTTCTGCCCGGATCCACAGCTGTTTCAATACATTGCGTTGTTTTGGTGCTAAATTCATAAATACAGTAATTACTACATAACGTTACCGCGTATTAAACTACTTTTCTGTTGATTTGTTGCAAAACATGATGTTTTGGTACTGAATTTGTAAAATCATAATGTAATTTGACATTTAATGGGCTTTTTCTTAATCTCTCCTTATTATCCAACATTTTCACTTATTCAATGTTCTGCCGCCCCATTTATGTTGGATAAGCGAGACTCTACAGTATATGTAGAAGGGGCCATAGAGCCCAAGATTTGGAAGAGACCCCTGTGGACATCCAGCCTAACCCCATCCTGCCATGCAGGAATACACAAAGCTTTTCAGACAGGCCCCTTCCACACAGCTGTATAAAATCCACTTGAACTGGATTATCTGAAAGTGTGGATGTAGGTTTCTTCCACACAGCTGTATAAAATCCTACATCTGCTTTGAATTGGGTTATATTTATTTATTTATTTATTTGTTGAATTTCTAGGCCGCCACTCCCAGGAGGCTCGGGGCGGCTCACAACAGGACAATGCACAATAAAACACATTAAAACACATAAAGCACTCTAAAATATCAATACATTAAAAAACACAATGCGCTGTACAAAATACGAAACGCACAGCATAATACAGTATATGCAGTGTGGACTCAGACAAACCAATTCAAAGCAGATATTGTGGATAATCTTCCTTGATATTCTGGGTTACAGTATATGGCTGTGTAGAAGGGCCTCCAGATATTCCAGTTCAAAGCAGATATTGTGGATGATCTGCCTTGATATTCTCGATTGTATGGCTGTGTAGAAGGGCCCTGCATTTACCCAGCATCTACCAATCCCTGGTTAACTGAGGGCCCTTCCAGACAGGCCCTATATCCCAGGTTTTCTGCATTAAACTGGATTATATAAACCTGCACTGCCAGATAATTTGGGACAAACAAAACCTTGGATCAGATCCTGGGATAAAGGGCCTGTCTGAAAGGGCCTTGAGTTTGTGAAATTATGTACACCACTCTCTTCTTTCTAAACTAATTTGAACTGGTTTAGGTGGCAGTGTAGTGGACTGAGATAATCCAGTTCAAAGCAGATAATGTGGATTATCTGATTTGATAACCTGAATTATATGACAGTGTAGAAGGGGACATTGAGTAGTGCAATACAGATCGGATTATGTGCAATGACTATAGAATCGGCCTTGGACCACAACCCTTGGATGACATGATTTAAATACTGAATGTAATTTTAAAATGCTTAACTTGTATTAATTTTAACTCAACTGATATAATGTCTGTATGTTTTTCAAGGCATTGAATAATTGCCAAATGTAAGCTGCCTTGAGTTCCCTTGGGATAGAGAAAGGTGGGGTATAAATAGGATAAATAATAAATAAATAGAGCCCTAGATTTGGAAGAGCTCAGTGGACATCCAGACCAACCCCATTCTGCCATGCAGAAATACACAAAGCATTTCAGACAGGTCCCTTTCACACAGCTATATAAAATTCACCTTTAACTGGATTGCCTGGCAATGTGGACTTAGATATTCCAACTCAAAGCAGATATTGTGCATTATCTGCCTTGATATTCTGGGTTAAATGGCTATGTGGAAGGCCCCTGGATGGCCATCCAGCTCTGCTTCAAAATCTCCAGCGAAGGAGACTCAGTCACATTCCCAGGCAGCTTATTCCACTACCAAACAGCTCTTACCATCAGGAAGCTCTTCCTCATGTTGAGATGGAACCTCTCTTCTCCTAGTTTGAATACAATCAAAGCTTTCCTTACAGATGGACATCAATCCTTTGCTTAAACACCTCCAGTAAAGGAGAAAACACCACACTCATACAACATATTCCACAACTGAAACCGCTCTAATAGTCATGAAGTTTGTCCTAATGTTTAGGTAGAATCTCTCTTCTCCTAGCTTGAATACAGTCAAAGCACTCCTAACAGATGGACATCCATCCTCTCTTTTAAAACCTCCAGAAAAGGAGACCACACCACAGTCCAAGGCAGCATATTCCACTGCCAAACAGCTCAAATCCTCAGGAAGTTTGTCCTAATGTTTAGGTGGCATCTCTCTTCTCCTAGTTTGAATATAATCAAACAACCCCTAACAGAAGGCCACCCAGCCTCTGCTTAAGTACCTTTCTCTTTCATATATTAGTTTAATCCTGGTTTAAGCTAAGAAATAAGAATTATTGGGGAGACTCTCCTTGGGTATATGCATCCTGTTGCTTTGTCACAGCACCCAGGCCAGTGGAGATGCATTTACCCTGGGAACAGCAAATAATGCTGTATATACGAAGAGGCCTATGGCATGTGATCTCCAGAAAAGGATCTATGTCAGTGATCCCCAAACTTTGTTCCTCCAGGTATTTTGGACTTCAGCTCCCAGAATGACTTACCATTGGCCAGAGAGGTTGAGGCTGCTGGGACTTGGTCCAGTAAACCTAAATAACCAGAGTTTGGAGGTTATTAGTGTATGTGATGCCTTCATTGGGCCCAAATTCCTATTACTGAAGGTTTGGTTAGTTGGCTTATTTATTAGAAATAAATGTGGCATAGGTGTGAGGACATGACTGGAGGAGTTTCTCTCCTTTAAAGAACTGGACTGGCTTTGCAATAATCTTTCAGTTTTGCCAGAGGAAATAATATATAGGAACAACAAGAGCCTTGCAGTCAAAGCACTGTCATTATATTTTACTTTTTATGATGCCCTTGGAAAACAGAAAATAAATCAGGCTTATTGTGGTGGCAGAAAATTGGATAGAATGGCTTGCATAATTGTCAAGATTCTGTATAATAGAGAAATTAAATACACCTATAGGCTCCTTCCCTTAATCATTAAAGTGAAGGATTGTATAGTCCATTTCAAGGAGATCTTGTTTCAGTCCAATAAAAACCGGGGAGGGGGGTGTTGGCATAAAGCAGTGCCACTGTAACAACTAAGGAAAAACACTACAGGAAGTGGGCGTGAAGGACAAGATTCTTTGTTGATTTGTCTGACTGGCTAATGAAGGTAATGTTGGATGACCTCATTCTGAAGAAAAATACATCCTGCATAGAACATGAAGTTGACTTGCGTGATCAGAAAAGGGTTGGACACCTGTCTTATTGAGAGAAGGGCAATGGAAATAATTATATTCAGAGCAATGGGGGTGTAGTAGTATGTCACCTTATGGTGAAAGGGTGGGTGAAAATCCCTATAGATTAAATATTAGGTCTGGATTTGGCATACAGTGTTGCATCCCACCATCTAGGAGTAGACAATGGCGGACCTTGTTTTGGACTGCAGCTTCTATAACCATGGTGTTTGACTGTGTAAACTGGGCTTGCATAGTAGTCCAAACCATGTGCATCTACCAGGTTGCCTGTCCTGCATTGAATGAACATATGAGAATGGATTGCTGTCCTGTCCAGCTTGGAATTCTTTGTTCTGAGTGGCAGTTTATATATGAAGCAAATACTTTTGCACCTTTGTGGCTTCCAGAACTCCTTTAATTGGAAATATTGGAGGCTGTATCTAGTATTGTGCAGGATTAGTAAAATGGAGAGACCTTCCCAATACAGAGTTGGATACATATTTATCCCATGCAGAAGATTAATAAATCTCTCTATTACAGCAAATTTAGAAAAGTGAAATGAAATCAGTGGTAAAATAAATAATCTTAGAAGTGGTGCTAGAATCTCCTTTCCCCCTCCTCTTCTTTTTGACCTTATTAGATAATTTCTCTTTAGACTTTATTGTTCTTTATATAGCTTGGTTGCATCATTTTTCTAGAGTCATCATATGTTCATATGTTCATGAACATACTTTCTGTTTTGTTTCTGGATAGCCCTATTCCACTGAATTACTTGAGATCACCTCAGTCCACTTAATGAAAGTCCTATAGTATAGAAGAGTAGGTTTTTAAAAGGTGAAAATACTGCTGTATGAAAAGAGTTATGATTTTCACCTTGCAAGGAGCAAGAGATGGATTGGAAATATTTCAGATGAATCAGGAGATCCATGAAGCTAACATATGTTTCAAAGCTTGCTTCAGAGTGGTACTATCAGGGTGGTTTCGCAACATAACCCTTCATGTTTTCTGCTCAGGAAACATTTTCCAGAACTACACACCTGTCATAGAAATAATCTGCGTTGTAGAAGATTTAGGGGCATATTTTAGGTTACTCACTCAATACAGTAGAACACATTTTCATTAAAATCTTCCAGTCATTTGTTTCCTCTAATAACCCAACCTAGTAACAGAAGTTTGTCTCATAGTGTGGTGAGTAAGGGTAACCAGAGCTGGAACAGCTAACACTACCATCTAGGCTCTTTTTGGAAGTTATGTGAAATCCAGATGTTATGTGGTTGAAAAGGAATTTGTTGTATATTTGAAATTTAACTTAAGGTTCTGCCAGATGCAGAACCATCAGAAAAATGGTTTCCATTGCTATAGAGAGAGAAAAGGCAAGGCAGCCATTTTCAATTGCTACACTGTAGATTTGGCCTTATTAAATACAATGGATAGAACATGACTTAAATGTAGAGATTGGCCAACAAAGCAAACAGCTTAGAAGAGCTGCAGAATTTGTATTTTTAAGGAGAAAACAATACACATTTATGTTTTAAGTGTTTATATTGCCCTTGAAGGGATAAGTTTTTTACAACGGCATAGAAAGTGTCAAAGGAAAAGGCATTATCAATGTTCATTTAACAGGGAGTCAAAGCTGTAGTGTAATTCAATTAACTTGGCACTGTTCTCCCCACCCACGTGGTAATTGTTTACATGCTGGATTCCAGTTGCAATGCTGCCTTATCAGGCATGTGGCTGAGATATTGACAACCATTGAGCGCCATGGAAAGATGTGCAACGTGTCTGTCTGTCTGAGAGAGAAAGAGACAGAGAGAGACAGAGAGAGAGAGACTCTGGTATTGGTTCAGAGACTTGCATAGTTATCCCTGGGCTAACATGTGATGTTAGTATTTTATAGCTAATCTCATAGTTATGTGGCCTTGTTTGGAAACTGATTTTTTTCCAGAAGCTTCAATATCTCACTTCTCTGGCATTTGATAATGGTTTCACTCTTGCAGACCACTACAGGATCTTCAAGCAAATTGACAAATGTGGCAATAAAAAGGGTTTGCCTCTCAATAACCTCTGTAGTTAAGGCCATTTCAAGAAGCACTGCGTATGGTTAGACAGAGATGGATAACCACCTTGTGTCCATTCTCTAGTATCTGCTGTAGGTTAATGCCCTTCCAAAAATAACAGAACTTTTTAAAAAATCAAAACTCTGAGTGACCAGAATTTTGTTGTGGAGAGAGTAAAGCTTTCTCCCACACACACACCATAGCAAGCTCCTGTGCTTTACTTTATAGTACAGTTACTGTTTCATATGGTTTCCTTTTCAACCAATTTGGTTTTCTAGTATGAAAAGCCTAAGGGGTGCAGAAAAAGACAAAAGCTTTATGTGGGCCATATGGTACCCACCCTTGGACTACTTATTAAATCCCTCCAATTACAGGCCTGTTTCCAACTTGCCTTTCTTAGGCAAAGTAATTGAGAGGGCGGCAGCGGATCAGCTGCAGCGGTTCTTAGAAGACACAGCTGGACTTGATCCCTTCCAGTCCGGCTTCCGTATTGGGCATGGGACGGAGACCGTGCTTGTCGCCATTACAGACCAACCGCGCCAGCTGGACCAGGGCGGATCAGCCCTGCTTGTTTTGTTAGCAGCAGCGTTTGACACCGTAGACCATGCATTGTTGGCCCACCGTTTAGCCGTGACTGGGGTGGGGGATCGCCCTAAATGGGTGACTTCCTTCCTCCAAGATCGGGGGACAACGTGTGGAGGGGGAGGAGGTCTCCGGGAGACTCCCCATGCTGTGGGGTCCATCCTCTCACCCTTACTATTTAACATTTACATGCGCCCTGGCTCAGCTGGTCCGCGACTTTGGTCTGGAGTGTTATCAGTATGCAGATGTAAATAAATATTTAGTTAACAGAAAGTTGAAATGGAACATAAAAAGCTGGTGGCCTTGGAGGTGATAATCACAAATTGAATCCATAGGAAAAAGTGAGTGGTTTATTGTTTATTCGTGTTTATTTTGTTATTTTTATTTCTTTTTATTCTTAAAATTGTCTTGTTTCACAATAAACAGACTAAACCATCACTAAGCACTTGGACACATATCTCCCCCTTTTGCTTATAATAAGACACTAGAACTTCGTTTGTCCATGAGGTTGGGAAATTCTGGCCTCTTTTAAATCACCAAACAGGGTTACCTTGAGGACATTGCTTGATCTCAGAAATGTTTGTGCAAGATGACCAGCGTGGCAAAGAAGCTTCCAGCTGTAATTAGCCCAATAAAATGTTTTGCTCGTCCCTGTAATGACATACAATGGGCTCTTGGTATCTACCTGGGTTTGATTTTATGATCCTCTGTGGAAACCAAAATCCATTTAAGTTTCTGTTATATACAGTGATATAGTACAACCCTTCTATGAAATGTCAGACTCAAACAAATGCCATAAAGAGCCTTAGGATCTGTGAAATGGAAAGTGGCTACCTCAGGTTATGCCCACACATCAATATATTGCACAGCACATGGTAAAATCATGATTTGCTCTTTGGAATTTTATTTTATATTTTCAAGTAGTCATTGGTTGAATCCATGAATGCAGAACCCATGGGTACAGAATACTGAATATATAACTTTTTATATTTATATGCTGCTTATTTATTTATAGATGCTCAAGTGATTGGGTATTTTCTGACCTCTATAGAACTCAGTTAGGCTCTGTCTTGAGGGCAGGAAACACTTTATAGAAAGTTTCCCATTCCCACCAGCTATGATAACTCATCTCCACCCATCTTCCGAGAGTCCTAATAATCTAGCTTAACTCTTTGTAATGATGTGCACCCAGACATCTTGTCTCTCAGTCACTGTGGTCACTGGTTGTGCTGGGTGAGGATTATGAGAATTTGCATGGCCAAAAGATGAGTGTAAGCCAAAATTTATGCTTTTTTGTGAGACATGCATGTACTGTGGTCTAAGGTCAGCCTTAATAACTTAATAATGATGATGCTGATAACAACGACAACAACTTTATTCTTGTCCCCCGCCTCCATCCCCCTGAAGGGACTCGGGGCAGCTTATTTATTTCAGGATTTTACCCCGCTCTTCTCAACCCCCGAGGGGGGACTCAGAGCGGCTTACAGCAGGCACAATTCGATGCCACATCAACAGCGTAAAACCCCAAACCCCACAACCCATTAAAACATTAAGGCATTAAAATACAATCCCTCAACACATCTACAATCATTCCAATTAAAACAGTATTCAACCCTAGAAACATTGACCCTCTTCCTCCCTCCCATTAAAATTCCGTCTCACATGCTGCCTAGTGCTGGTGAGGGAATGCCTGATCCCAGAGCCAGGATTTCACCTTCTTCCTGAATGTCAGGAGGGATGAGGTGGACCGTATCTCCGTAGGGAGCGCATTCCACAGGCTTGGGGCCACCACCGAGAAGGCCCTGTCCCTCGTCCCCACCAACCGCATCTGAGAGGTCGGCGGGAGCGAGAGCAGGGCCTCCCCGGATGATCTTAGGTTACGGCTTACATATGGCACAAAGTGCCTAAAACAGAGCCTAAAATAAACACACAGTACAATACAATAAAGTAAAACAACAATTTAAAACTCAGAACAAAGCCCAATCACCTATGGTGACAAATATCGTGAGACATGGCCAGACTGTAAACAAGACAAGGGAATGGGGATAATGCAAATTGTAGCTAAGGAACAAGGGTATGGGATGAAAGTGCAGTGCTGTGTCATTGATTTCGGACCATTGGGACTAGACATTCACTCTAGCACACCAGACTGTTAAAATTGAATTGATTAGATATTTTTGTACAATCTGATAATTGCACAGGAATTTTTGGACTGTTTCTAGCCAAGGCCATACCAGCCCAAGGAAGTACGTAGTTGCAAGTAAAATGCCACTTAAGCAGAGAGTCCTCCTCATTTGTAAGGTGATTACATATACCGAGCACTAAAGTGTTTGGATCAGTAGCTGTACTGTGATCCATCCCACAATGGTCTGTGATGTCATTTGATTGAAAACAAATGAGAACTTGTTGCTCTCCCTGACCTTCCATTGTATTAAGGATAAGGAAAATGTTTTGTTTTTCTTATTTTTTGCCAGTAAATGTTGAATTTCAGTGTAAATCGTATTTAATTTTGAGTATGAACTATAGTGGACCTGCAGTATGCACTGTGGATTGGTTCTAGGACCTCCCCATGGATATTAAAATTCACAGATGCTCAAATCCCATTATATATAACAGTATAGTAAAATGACATCCCTTTTATAAAATGGCAAGCATCTGGAATGAGTGCCACAGAGATCCTGTTAATCTGTGAAGTGGTAGAAGCTACAGCAGTGTATGGTTACACATTAGCCTAGTGCTTGACACAACAAAATCAAGGTTTGCTTTTGTGTTGTTTCCCCCAAATATTTTCAAGCTGTGGTTGGTTGAATCCATGTATGTGTCGATTTGTAGGGCCAGCTATTATTAGTGTAATGTTTTATAGATCCCCTGCAGTGATGGAAAATGGCTCATTTCCCCCTCTCCTAAGAGTCAAATGCACTTGTGGTTTGTGAGCTGCACACTAGAGGTGGCCTTGTTGCCCACCGTCATTAAATATGACTAGGACTGATGCCCCATGATGCTGATGCTTCCATTTCTCCTATTGTATGCACCACATGCTATTCACCACGTCTCATTTCAGTAGGTAAGGAAATTAGCATTTAGACCTCTCTTCCGCATAGTCCCTATGCAGACTAGGTTGCTACTACTTAAGGGGGCTTTCGGTACATGAAATAAGTAGCACACTAAGTAGCCCTTCCTTTTCTCCTTTTTTTCATATAGTTAATCCAGTAAGATACGGGCTTCATTCTCCCTGAGATTCCATTATTGAAATGAGCATTTCTTGGACTCTGCGAAAGTACTTCATGGAGGGGATAGCAGCCATATCTCAAACATGGAGTACATCATGCGTGGGCTCCATAGCTGAGCATACATGGACTCCAAAATTGATGGGATTGCTGCTCTGGTTTATTAATGCTGTTACTAATTGGAATGAAGTAAGTGATTAACATACTGACCTACAAGGAAGTAATTGGAGTGAATCCTCTATACAGGAAGGTCGTAACCCCAGAAGTCTATAATCCTGTAGGCATTTGTCCTTAAATAGTCCCAGTTTAAAATTGAACTGCTGCATCTTTTTGTTTATGAAAATACAGCCAAAGTTTGTGGATGTGGATGAGATAGGTAAGGCACAGTTATGAATGTGATTTAATTAGAAGAAAGTGTTCTTCTCAGAGAAAAGTTCTACAATAAACATTATTCTTCCCTCCTTGGTTGTGTTGTGTTAGTCTTTCTCTGAGGGCCAGAAAAATATGGACTTGCTTATGAAAGAGGTCTGGAGTTGATTTGGTGAACTAGTGGGGTCTTTCAAAGGTTGTGGATGCCCTGGGGGGTAAAAAAAATGTGTGGAAGAGATTGAGAAAGCACGAGCAAGCAGAAGCTGTTAAGAAGGGGAAAGACATCTGAACAGTGCTTCCATCCTCACAAAGTGAAGTGTCAGTAGGCATCGACTTAAGACAGACTGTATATCCATATATCTCTACATGTATATTTTAAAGGCTTTGGGGTTCTGTCGCTTTCTGTGTATCACTGTCTTTGTTTTTCAGTGCTAACCTGGTAGCCATAGACAAGACAGAATTCCATGCAAGTGAGCAAGTAGGTTAGTGGACAAGGGATAGAGTCCTCCAGTCTTCCTGTGTTTTCAACACAGAAAACAATGAATCTCGGGCAGTAGCACTGTAAGCTCTTTGTCTTCCAGCCTGCAGCAACCAGTAACTTTTCTGAACGTATTTACAAAGCTGGGGTGGCTCTTCCCACATCTTGAGATAATTGCAATTTCTTCGTAAGTCTGAATCATCTCCATTTCTTCTGCACATCTTTATTTTGCTAGACCTCCTAGACAAAATTTAAACCAACAGAGAGAATACTAGGGCAGTCGTGTTCGTGCCTTGTCCATTTGATGTAGACTATAAGCATGGATGCCCGGATGCTTCTTATCTCAGTACAGTGCCTAATTCAATATGCTACTTTCTAAATCTCCAGGACAATGAAGTCTTCTGCATTTTTGTGAAGCCACAGAATAGCAGTTGTCTCCTTCTGCAAAAGTTGTCTTCTTCTGCAAAAGTTTTACAATGTCTAGTTATGTTTTAAATGGCAGGGAAGAGTGGAAAATATGTTTTCTAATATAATTCTCAGAAATAGTAGACTTTTGATTCTCATAATTGTGAAGAAAGAGGAACTTGGTTTCTTCTTCGTGTAGTCTGTGAAATCCGCACATGTGGGTTTCCCTGCACCTGCACAGACAACTTCGGAACATTCTAGCTGAATAGAATTTTGGCAAAGCCCTGCCCATCCTCCCAATAGCAAATAAGTCCGGAGGCGGGGCTTCGCCCTCAATTCTTCTTTCTGCGCAATAGCAGAACAACTCGGACTTCTCTCTCTCTTAAAAAACTTTACCTAAATTACCAAAAAGCTCACCGAAGACCACCACTCTCCTCTCTCGACCTCGGACCAACCTCAGGCTAGATCTAATGGCTTCCTTTAAAAAAAATGCTCGGCTTGCGGAGTTAATCTCCTAGAAGCTGAGAGGCATACAACATGTCTCTTATGCCTTGGGGAGTCCTTTCCCCCCTCTGGCAAGCTGATTGCGGGCTCAGTAGCCTTGCGAAGACATGCCTGGCTCAGAGCATCCACCCTTTCTCAATCTCAATGTAACTTGATTGAAGATCTCCCTATAGATGAAACAGGTGTGTTTAATACAGAGAGTGATTCCCAGCTAGAGCACTCACATAAAATGAAACAGATGGTCACCAGATATGACCAACAGCCCTACCATCAGTGCCAAAGGCGGGGGCCCTACTACAGGTACCCCCACTAGCAATGGGGAGGTTACACCACCCAATCCTAGAGGCAGGCAACGGCCTCAATCATCCTCCTCAAACACCAGGAGGCCCACACTCCCCTTTAAGGGCCAGTATCGTGGCTCCAAGCCCTCAGACAATAAAAAGTGGTGGTTTTAGCCCGCCGTCGCCACAATCATCTTCAGCCTCCTCTGCTGACTTCACCGCCCCCCCCCCCCCGCATTCCTAATAATACACCCCTCACCGAACTCACATACCTTGATAGGCTTCAACCGTACTCATCAGCAAGGCGTTCCATCACTACTGACAAATGGGTGCTCAATATAATCTCCAATGGCTATGCCATCGAGTTTGACTCCTATCCCCCTCTGGGACGAGTCCTCCCCACTCAGCCTTCCTTCACTCTGTGGGAGAAAATCCACTCCTTACTACAGAAGGGAGCTATCTCCCCAGTACCACCCAATCTCACAGACACCTGCTTCTTCTCTCGCTACTTTCTAGTAGACAAACGAGATGGAGGCCAACGCCCAATCCTAGACCTCAGGGGCGTCAATAATTTCATCAGACCACGCAAGTTCCTCATGGTCACCCTTACCACCATTCTCCCCCTTGTCAAACGCGGAGACTGGTTGGTTATGGTAGACCTTAGAAATGCCTACTTTCACATTTCTATCATACAAAACCACCGCAGGTACCTCTGTTTTGCATTAGGTGATCAGTCCTTTTGCTTTAGCGTCCTTCCATTCTTCCTCTCCACAGTCCCAAGGGTCTTTACCAAGTGCATGGCGGTAGTGGCAGTGCACCTCCGACAGCGCGGCATTACTGTTTTTTTGTACATAGACGACTGGCTGTTGTGCGCCCAGTCCGATTCACAACTCCTACACCTTATCTCTCCTACAGGAACTCGGGCTCATTGTGAACCACGAGAAATCCCTCCTGGTACCAGCCTAACACATCCACTTCATAGGTGCCATAATAGACTCCAGGCCCCAGAGAGCATACCTTCCGGACGACCGTTTCTCCAACCTCCACCAGGCTATTACCAACCTTTGCTCACTAGGCCACTCCTCTGCATGGGCTATCCAGTCCATTCTAGGCCACATGGCGTCCACCACAAACGTCACTCCCTTCGCCAGGCTTCACCTACATCCCCTCCAGTCGTGGTTCCTCACTGCCTTCAACCCCGTTCACGACAATCAGTCAATGACCCTCCACCCCCCCCCTCTAACCGTCCTCCACTCCCTCAGATGGTGGACAAAGAGGTCCAATGCATGCTCGGGCCTACCTTTCACACCCCCGTCCGTCACTGTCACTGACGACAGGACGCCTCCTCCCTCGGCTGGGGCGCTCACCTGCAGGATCTCACGATCAGCGGACGCTGGTCCCCCTCAGAACAACAGCTGCACATAAACACACTCGAGCTCCTCGCGGTGGAAAAAGCTCTTCTAGCCTTTTCCAACCTGGTTTCCAGCATCTTGGATAATATCCACAATTCGCTAGCCTACCAACTAGCGGGCAAAGACCCACCCTGATCCTTGCAGGCACACTCAACGAGGTCAGTTTCTACCTCTCAAGCCTTTCTCCGGGGAGTTCCTGTCCAAGACATCTGCAAGGCAGTAACGTGGTCGACACCACGTTCGCCACACACTACAAACTGGACATCCTCGCCAAGAGAGATGCAGCCTTCGGCAGAGCTGTCCTCTTCTCCTGCGTGGCATGAGCCACCTCCAGGTTAGTAGCTTGTTAATCGCCCACATGTGCGGATTTCACAGACTACACGAAGAAGTATGAGTTCCTTACCTGTAACCATATTTCTTTGAGTGTCAGTCTGTGAAATCCGCACTAACCCGCCCATCCTCCCCTTTCGTGTCATGCCCCTTTTCGTACTGCTGTCTGGCGGTAACGAACTGAGGGCTAAGCCCTGCCTCCGGGCTTATCTACAATTGGGAGGATGGGCGGGGCTTCGCCAAAATTCTATTCAGCTAGAATGTTCTGAAATTGTCGGCACAGGGAAACCCACATGTGCAGATTTCACAGGCTGACACTCGAAGAAATATGGTTACAGGTAAGCAACTCATACTTCTTTACGGCTAGGCTCATTTTTACTTTTAAAAAGCACACTTCAGTCTGGTGGCTGAAGTTGCTTAACTTGCCATTAGAGAGGGTAGTGGGGAAAGCGGGGTAGCAACACATAACTGCAACCTTGCATCTTCCAGTATCTTTTTGTACTTTTCTCTGTGGAACCATATGAGTAGCCACATTCTTCTGTAAGACCAACACAGCTGTTGTCAGATCTCCAAGCTTGTTGTGCATATGACCTGCTCATTCCATTTAACAGAAACATATGACATGAGTGTCATATGAGTGTCATGCTGAAAGCTGAGCCAAAGGGGAAAGGGCCCCACAAATGAAACAAAGATTGTGCTGTTGGTACAGGATTACTCAGAACCTCCTTGCTTGTTTCTGCAGAACATGTGCTCAGTTACAGTTTGCCTGCTATAGTTTTAAGTGTGTGTGTTTGACCTCTGCTGCTAGTGTAGTAGTTAGCATACTGAGCTGTGAGTTGCAGCTCTTTAAGTTAAGTGTAGGACTTGCAATGTGAAGACAGTGAAGGGTAAAAACTATTTAGGCAATCTGTAAACTTAAGGAAACCATGGTAACCTACAAAGCTGTGTTCTCTCTGCTGCCCAGAAGATGGCAGCACAAATACTTCAGACTTAATCAAAAGAGCAGGATTTTCTTCTGAAGTTTGGTCAAGTTTTGAGCTCATCTATAGGCAACTGGAAGGATTGCACTGGAATATCATCTTCTGGATAAATTGATTGGAATGATTGGAATGGAACTTCTACCTAGTATTTTTTAAAAATATTTATCATGTCAGAAGCAAATTGAGGGTACAGTTAAATGCATTTAAAACGCAAACAAAGTTTTTTAAAAACTTGGCACTTTAGAAAGTTTTAAGAAGAATCTTAAGACCTGGCTTTTCTGAAGTGCTTTTGGAGATTATAATTATATAGTCATGCTATCATTTACCCTCAATATTTACTCTGAGTGCACACCTCCCCCCCTTTACATGAATGTTTTTTTGCTCAACCCCAGTTTGAAAGAGTTTTCTCCCTCACAAATTATTCGCAGCACTGCTATCTCACCCCCTGTGTTATCCCTTTCTTTTCTATTTTAATCTGTACATGCTGCCCACTCACTGTGTTGTGTCATGAATGGTTTATTTTATTATAATTTATTATTATTATTGGTTGTAGTATTTTATAGCTTATGTTTTATGTACTTGATTATATTGTTTTATGTTTGATTTTACTTTGTTGTTGTGTTTTTGGACTCGGCCTCATGTAAGCCGCCCCGAGTCCCCGTCGGGGAGATAGTGGCAGGGTACAAATAAAGATTATTATTACTATTATTATTATTATGCTAAATGTTCTTTGACCAGCAGCTGGCCACTTGGAGTGCCTCTGGTGTCACCGTGAGAAGGTCCGCCATTGTGCATGTGGCAGGGCTCAGGTTGCATTGTAGTAGGTGGTCTGTAGTTTGCTCTTCTCCGCACTCGCATGCTGTGTACTCCATTCTGTAGCCACATTTCTTAAGCTTGGCTCTGCATCTTGTGGTGCCAAAGCACAGCTTGTTCAGCGCCTTCCAGGTCATCCATTCTTTTGTGTGTCCAGGAGGGAGTTTCTCATCCAGTCTCAGCCACTGATTGAGGTTCTGGGTTTTAGCTTGCCACTTTTCGACACCTTTGCTGAGGTGTTCCTGCGAGTATTTCTGTGGATCTTAGGAAGCTGTTTTTAAAATGGAATATGTTGGAATATAAGTAAAAAATAAAGATTATAAAATAAAGTGGAAAGCATAAGATATTAACATGCACTAAACATACACATTAAATAAACAAACTATATGGTTTTTTTGAACTATATGTATTCCAAATTAACATTTTCATACATAACTAAAGCACTAAGGTTTTCCGACTATTGAGTAACAGGCATTAACTGTTTACTTCTCTATACCCACTGAAGTGTTTTTGAAGCAGGATGTTGTAGTAATGTTTTCTAGTCTTGACCTCATGGGTGACTAAATGATACTCATGGTACTAAATGATACTCATGGTACAAACTGGGTTAATGCCAAAGAAGACAAACAAGACTTCCAGTCATTTAAATCTGGCAATTTTTGTAAATTTGAGTAAGATCTTGTCCACATTTTCATTTTGTTTGAAAAAGTAACCATAGACCTCAGTTTTGAGGTGGCATCTCACACAAAAACAAAGTCATAGTTTTTATAGTCTGATTAATTGGTAGGAAATGGAAGAGACTTGCAGAGAAGTAATGCTTTTGAAAGCAATATATATCATTGTAACAATTTGATCGTTACAATGATAGATAGATAGATAGATAGATAGATAGATAGATTCATTCATTCACGAGGGATGGAGACATGCTTTGTGCTATGTGACTTCCTTGGTCAGTCAGTTTGTTTTTATCTGCAACATTCTCTGTGAAGAGTTATACAGAGCCATAAAGCTTCCTATGAGTTGCGCTGATAGCAGTGAAGCACACTATTGTTGTCATTCCATAGAGCAGTGGTTCTCAACCTGTGGGTCCCCAGATGTTTTGGCCTCCAACTCCCAGAAACCCTAACAGGTGGTAAACTGGCTCGGAATTCTGGGAGTTGTAGGCAAAACACCTGGACCCACAGGTTGAGAACCAGTGCCATAGAGCATCTTGCCATAGTACAATTTGATCTGTCAGGACTTACCTTGCACTCTATTCTCCACTAATCAGCACAGAATCTGTGATGAATGTAATTTTTCAAGTTTTAGCTTTGCTAAATAAAGCAGGTTGATTTCCCTTTTAAAAAAACAGTTGAAGCATTTGATGCACACAATTGCTAAGAATTTTATGTAAATATCTAAAACAGCTGCCCTTTTTTATGATTTCCACATTCAGTTAGGGGACCCCAAATGGGGATGTCACCCAAGTTTAATAAAATGTTTCTCTTTAGAAACCACGAAGGGGGAAAACCCATTATTTGGTGTGGATTTTCAAGGAGGTGCCCTTTGTTTGATTGTGTGTGTCTAGAGAGACTTGTATATTCCCCCACCCCAGTTTATGGGTTAGAGATGCTGTCTAACTTGCTGACATCTGCCCCTCCTGTCACCAGCAGGAACACAGGTTCGAGAAAGCTCTGAGGGAGAAGAAAGGGTTCATCATAAAACAGATGAAGGAAGATGGAGCCTGCTTGTTCCGGGCTGTGGGTAAGTCCTGCCTGCTGGTGGATCATCCTTTTAGAGATTGGACAGCAGATGGCGCTAGAAGTGAAACAAACTTCTGTTCTATGTTTCTCTTTGAAGTCCTGCAAAAGTTAAGATCCAATATATGTAAGATATTTGGTGAAATATTTATGTGTGATACCAGATCTTAGTATTATAGATTTTTATCACTAACTTGATGATAAGTAAATAGTTCTTGAGAACTGTTTTTTGAATGCTGATAACAAGAGTACAAGGATCTGAGTGCTTGATAGGTATATGAAAATGGAAGTTGGTGGCCAGCACATTAGAAACACCCCTCTTCTCCTGAGAATGCTGCTGTTTATAGATCTTGAATCTTCCCCTTTTGGTTGCCCTTTCTCTTTACTTTATCACATGACTAATTGTATCAAAGAAGCAGAAAGGCTGATGAGGATGAGGGCTGAGTCTTGGGGTTGACAGCTTCGAAACACATCTGTGTGACCCCTGAACCTTCTCCTTTACACTTTATTTAGAAGGCAGTGGTTGTCAGATTTTGTCCCACTGGTGGTGATGGATTTTTCTCTTCCCATAAGCCCCAACTAGTGCACCTGGTTGTTAGAGATTCTAAGAGCTGAGGCTGAACAACATCTTGGGACACAGGTTTGGAACCCGCAGTTTAAAAACTTTTGATTTATACTGTCATTGTGGTATGTGCGAGTCTCTAGTTATTGTCAAACTCACAGTTCTCATCAACTTTAGATTATATAAGATAAGTTCAAGCGTGCTGTGAACTGCAACAGTAAGGTCACATGTTCCCAGGCCTAATTTTAATCTTTAGTTATTGCCCCCTTAAGTAACAAAGTCTAAGTATTCATATAAGTTTTTCCTCACCAGTTTTACCTCTTTTTCTCTGTGTCCATAACATATATCTCATCTTCAGAGGCGGATTAACGCACTCATTGGATTAGGCGCCCGCCGAGAGCAGCAGATCCGCAGGGGTGCACCGCCGCCAGCTGGAAACTCCGCCTCCGTGTCTGTTGTGTTTCCAGCAGGCGCAGAGGCGGAATCACCAGCCGGCGTAGAGGCGGAGTTTTCAGCATGCGTGGAGGCTCCACCTCCACGCATGCTGGAAACTCTGCCTCCACGCCGGCTGGTAACTCTGCGCCTGCTCCCAAGTTTGGTTTGGGAGGGGGGAACCAAAATAATTTTCATCTACCATGTAAAATTTCCTTGGGCTGCCTCTGCTCATCTTTATTAACAGTCCAATCTTCATGTTTTGGACTAGCTGACATTTCTGGACCATTTTCAAAGACAGCCTTGTGAATGGTATTGCATTTTAACAAGTTAAATTGAGTGTTTAAAAGAACAGAAATAACTGCCAAACATCTATGATTGTTGTCGTGATTGTTGAGTTTATGTCTACCTGATAGAAAATGCCTCAAATGATTGAGAGCTGTGATTCTAGTAGCTCTGAATCACATTAATACAGAGTGGGGGGAAATGTGCTATGTGGGCTTACTTATTCAAAATGACCCCTGATCCCTGCACCCCCTAGAAATCATAAAGATCAGTTTTACCTTATTCTTCTCCAGTCTGTTTTAGGCTCAGGAGTATTTCCTTAAAGCAGAAATCAGGTTTGTCTTCCCATCTGCTCCCTTCTAAGTGTGATTGGTGGTAAGGGACTGTGAGAGTTGCTATTCAAAATATATTGTTGACCAGTAATTCCTTAATCTTTAGATTGTGGACTGATTACCTTTTTGAAATGTTTATTGAAGAAACCCATTAGTGATGCACACAGCTCTGTTAATTTTTTTAGAAGTTGTTGGTTGTAAGCTCCCAGGCTCCCCCCCCCCCCCCAACCTCTTTTTTTAGAGGAAATTGTCCTTTACACCTATCACTCCTTTCCCATATCAGAAATGCACTTACTGGAAAGGACAGGAACCTAGTCACTCTTACGAGAAGTAGGCTGTAGTTAAAGGTAGCAGTGGTAAAGATGTTGACCACTGTGTTACTCATCGTCTGTTTTTCTAAGTGAAACCTCATTTGTACCTAGAAAGAGATCAGGTCTGCATTGCGCTCTAACATAGGAAGGATAAATGTGTCAGATTTGCACTATCTATTGTGGTTTAAGCATTTCTGTTTCAATATATGTAGTAGAGATCAGCCCGACCATAGTACATGTGAATCAGGATCTCCTAATTCACATGGTCAAGCTGATCTCTACTACGTATATTGAAACAGAAATGCTTAAACCACAATATGAATGAATGAATGCACCAAATGAATGAAGTAATTAAAAAGACTCTTCTTGGACTAGATATTTGTTGAGTTGATAAAATGATAAATGTTGATTGAGATTGCAACAGGCTTTTTCCCGTCAGGGGTTTGTGCATGTTTATTTGCCTCTTAACATTTGTTCCCCAACAGCTTCAGTTCCCTTGGTTTTTGGATGTATTGTCTTCAGCAAAAAGAATCCTGATTTAATAAAGCATAAAATATATGCACTTATTCATTCTTTTCTCCAGCAGGCCTTGTAAGCCATTGTATGCAAGATTTGTGACTTGGGTCAAGTATGGCTCAAAAAGTCAGGATTTCTAAGCCAATCAAAACTCTTGTTTCAAACTTGACTTATGATCATTGTTTGGGTACAGGTAACCAAAACTCCCAGGTTTCAACAACACACTGGTAATTTCCTTGCTTATTCATATGTTAAGAGAAAGTCTTCTATATGGTTTGTTAATGTTTTTTTGAACTGTACTACTCACTACATCTCCATCTTGGGGAACTGTCAGAGACATATTGCAATGTTTCCTTAGAAGCTATGGAGGGGTTTTTTTAATGAAAGCTGTTGCAAAAAATCAATTCTGCCTCATAGGTTTTGATGAATAATTGTTTTTAAATCTGTTGACCATTATTGTGCTTATGTATTCATTTTATCTTCCTAACCCTTTTTACTTTAAGCAGACTGAACCATTGACAAGTGTGTATAACATGTGAAGTGGAGAGCACTCACCAAAGATACTTATTTCCATGCCAAACTGTCTATAGGCCTGCTAATTCCATTACTGGTCTTAAATAAAAGCAGCCAGACCTTGTGTGTTAGTAATAAATAGCAATCTCTCTGAGTGTCCCTTAAATTTTACAGTAGGAGTGTGAAACCCACAATGTCAGATAAGTGGAACCAATAATCCATTGCTACACAATGATTGCCTGACCAGGATAGGAAGGCACAGTTAGATAATAAGGACATCTGTGATTGGTTCTCTCCTCCCATGCAAAGGTTGGCATGGATGAAGTCCTGAGAGCAGTTGCAGTAAAGGGAACCTGAGCCATGTCAAACTAATTTTGTACAAGTCGAACTCTGCAACAAAATCTTGTGTGCAAGTCCTTCTCTTTGAGGTTCCAATCATTCCCATCCATACTCCCACACTCGAGGGTTTTTTCCCCATCTGTGTCACTCAGCATTCCATGCCACTGAGTTTTCCATGCCCTGTTTGTCTGCTTTGATAGTTTCCTCTTTCCCTTGTATTTATATATTTTATTTTTGTTTTTATTCAAGATTTGGGTGTGTTTGGCTCTGCACACACTTGTGCACTAAAAATCCAGATCCTGGCTGAGTTTAGATCCAAGCAGGACCAGCTCTAGTTAATATCAGGTGCTGTGGGCCATATTTCATAAGAAGGAACTGGAAAAATCACCTGTGAATTTCCTGCCTGATTCATGGAGGCATGTACATATAGAGAGAGTTGTTAAAGCACCCATGGATGTACATGGTGGTTCTTGACATATTGCTAGATTTTTAAGAAATCAGGGTATTTCAAAATTTGTTGATGAAATGAGGGAGTTTACTACATTTTGACTCACCATCTAACAATTGATTGTTTGGAGTAGGCAACAGGATGCCAATCACTGGATTTAACTGAATTGTTGTGAGACTGCTGTTTGGATTATGGGCTCAGTCTCCTCTATCAATATTACTTTTTACTATCACATTTGAATTTGATTTTTTTGCTGTTTTCATGTCAGGCATCCCCCTCCCTAATATTCTTGCACTATTTTCTTCCTGAGTGAGTAGTCATTCCTGATGGTGCACAGCAGAGGGCAGTGTAAGGTTTACACCTCAACTTTCTGCTGTCTTCAGCTGTAGTTCAGAGATAAGGCACTCCATAGAGCTTTTCATGGCACACCCTGCTTTTACTGACTCAGCATGTGACAGTTCTTAGAGAAAACATGACATTGCAAATTGTCTTGTGATACTGCTCTTTTGAGAAAAATGGGACTAGGCCAAGGATCAAGCGCAGATGTTTTTATGCTGTCCAACCCCTTGTCAGTTTTGTGTGGGCAGTGGGTGATTATGTAGAACAGCCTTGAGGCTGCTGCAAATAAAACAAACCTTGTATGTGTTACATATATAGGCGCCAGGCATGTGACTGTGTGTCAGACAAATATAAATAATTTTGTTTTTGCTTTAATGCATTTAATGCCCATTTCTAGGGTGGGGATGATTCAGCCACCAGCATGGTTAGTGGTGAGGTATAGTGGAAGGACTACACATTCTTTATTCCTGAGTTACCATGTTTAGTCTTATTTATTTATTTTTATTTATTCGATTTCTTGGCCGCCACTCCCAAGGTGGCTCGGGGCGGCTCACAAATCAAGCAAAGCACTACGCATAGTACATGAAAACATTTAAAACATTAACAACAATATCTAGAACTTAAGATGACGTATATGGTTAAACCTACTCAGGTTTCAAAGGCCTGTCGGAATAACCAGGTCTTACAGGCTTTCTGAAAAGCCAAGATGTCACGGAGTGACCCAATCTCCGGCGGTGAGGAGTGTGGGGGCAATAATGGAAAATGCCTTTCTCCTCATCGAAGTAAGGCGGTAGACTTTAGCACTCGGAACAAGGAGAAGATCCTGGTCTTCTGATCTCAGTGAACTCATGGGACAATATGGGATAAGGCGGTCTCTCAGGTACACTGGCCCCAGACCATACAAGGCCTTGAAAGTCAAAACTAACACTTTGAAGGTGATCTGGAATTCAACAGGCAGCCAGTGCAATTCCTGCAGAATGGGTGTAATACGGTGGCTCACAGGCGTGCCTGTGAGCAGACAGGCTGCAGCGTTCTGCACCAGCTTGAGTTTCCGGGTCACCGACAGAGGTAGGCCAATGTAAAGAGCATTACAGTAGTTAACTTTGAGATGACTGTCGCTTGGATTACCGAGGCCAAGTTGCGATGGGACAGGTAGGGGGCCAGCTTCCGAGCCTGGTGAAGATGGAAAAACGCAACTCGGCTAACCATGGAGATGTGAGTCTTCATCGAAAGCCGAGTGTCCAAATGGACTCCAAGGCTTTTTACTGATGACGACGGGCATAGCGCCACGCCGTCCAGGGTTGGAAGCTGGAGATCCCCACCGCCCGGGCGACCTAGCCAAAGGATCTCCGTCTTCGCTGGATTCACCTTCAACCTACTGGCTCGCAGCCATCCAGTAACGGCTTCGAGGCAAAGATGGAAATTATCGGATACAGTGTCGAGCCAGCCCTCCATCCTCAGAATGAGCTGAGTGTCATCAGCGTACTGATGGCACTCAAGCCCAAAGCTGCACACCACATCAGAGCTTTGAAAAAGTACTTCTTCACACTGTACTGACAGAACCCTCCAGCCAGTATGTTCAGTATCCCATGGAACTATCTTAGCCAGTGAACACTACCATATATTATGGAAATAAATTTCATAAATTAACTGCATACTTTACACTCTTCCTCTCTGTATTACCAGGCTGTTTTGTTGGATGAACATGAATGTTAATCTCTCAAGAGAATGATTTCCTTGTAGTCGTGCTTCACATTCACCAAATATTTACTCATCTTTCATCTGTAAACTAAAAGAGCTACTTCTTACACCTTTATTTCAAGGAAAGATGTGACATCAAGTCTCTCCCTTACATTTTAGTTGCTGTTTTAAACTATTTTCTATGAACATCTTTGAGTAGATGTACTAATTAGTGCAGGGCTGTCCAACTGGCGGCCCCGGGACCGTACACGGCCCCCCAGTCTATTGGACACGGCCCCCGCTATGCCCCCGGCCGACATTAAAACATTAAAAAAAAAAATTTAAAAAATGGCGGCGGGGGGGGGGAGGCAGGGCAGGGAGGAGGAAGTGAGCCAGCTCCTCCTCCCTGCACCGCCCCCTCTGTCCCTCTCTCCGTGCCGCCGCTGTGAGATCGCAGGGGAGGGAGGGGAGGAGGAGGAGGCGGGGCAGGGAGAAGGAAGGGAGCCAGCTCCTCCTCCTTGCACCGCCCTCTTCTTCCCACTCTCGCCGGCGCCGATGCAAACCGGCTTGCATCTGCGCCGGTGAGAGGGACAAGGGGCGGTGCAGGGAGGAGGAGCCAGGGAGGGAGGAGGCGTGCCTAAAGAGGAGGAAGGCAAGCGCTTGCCTTCCTCTTTAGGTCTGCCTTCTCCGTTCTGCCTCTCCCACCGGCGCCCTGATTGGTGCCCCCGGGAGAGGCAGAACAGGGAGGAGGCTGGCGTGACACTTTAGGAGGGAGGGAGAAGCCATGGAGGGCTCCCTTGGCTTTGCCCTCCTCCTAAGGTCACGCCAGCCTCAGAAAATCGAAATCGCCGCTTCTGCGGCTGGCGTGACACTTTCGGCGGCGGGGCTGGGGGTGTGGCCGGGGGCGGGGCCGGGGGCGGGGTGGAGCAGCCCCCCAGGTCATCAGTGACTGGAAGTCCGGCCCTAGGTCCAGTAGAAGTTGGACAGCACTGAATTAGTGGACTACACTGTACTAGTGTTTCCTGTTAATTCCAAAATTGAATTTCCGGTTCTCATCACAATAGTATACATTGCTAAAGTTTTCAGTGAGCACTCCACATTGATTCTAAAACTCTCCACTTCATTTTGTGGAAGATGTTTGTTTGGGCAGTCCTACTATGTCTCTTTCTTGCATCTCAGTCAGATGAATTGTCTTAAAACATTTGTGTTGAAAGAATGGGTGCTATTATCAATTGAGTGCCTTATATAAGCTGTGTTTAGATGCATCTTGAACAAGGAGATGCCTTGCTTGAGCATTTGCAGCTACCTTCCATCATCTCAGTCTTAAGAATGACAGAGTTCCTGTAATATCAGTGTTCATCTTTTGTTTTCAATTGGCGCCTCTTCAGAAGTATTTACACTTAGAACCTATTTCTTCTTGCACTTTACCCTACTAAATGTTGTTTCCTTTACTCCATTGCCTGAGGTCATCTTGTTCATTCTACATAATCCTCCTCTGAATCAACAATTCTTCCCAGTTTACTTCTATTCCCTTACCAAGGCCACCAGCAAATACTGAATAAAGAATGAGCCTCTGGAATAATCCTTGAGGAATTCCACTGTATTTACTCTTCAGAGTGCAAGTCTGCCTTTTTAGTACACCCTTAGCAATTAATGACAGGCTACTCTTTTTGAATGGATGACCCTTGGCCAGTCTAGTATGATTCAAGATGGCACCTTGTATCTTCATCAAAGGAGATTTGTATTTATTTAACAATTCTGTCCAGATGAGAGATGCAAATGCTGTTGAGTACTGTACTTGGCTGGAGAATTCATCTTGCAAAGGAGATGCCTTTTTCATTTTCTTCTAAGGGCAGCTTTTAATGTGTTTGGGTGTCTACTCTTCCAGATGTTGATGAGTTGTAAGGAAGAATAATTTTAACACCATCTGAAGGTCCATCCCTGTCTTAGTCTGCAGGAGTTTTTGAAGATGAGCTGAAAAATATGTGCACCCAAAACTAAATAAGTCACAAAAATACCTCCTTGTTCCTCCATGTGAATACCTCAAACACCGGGAGCAAATATGTACCATATTTCTTAGATTCAAAGATGCTATCAATTGTAATGTGCACACTAATTTCAGTATCACTATCAGAAACAAAGCTTTGTTTACATTTATGTAAAAAAGCACCCATGATTCTAAGATGCATTTCATTTTTAGAGATGTTTATATGGGGGAAATGTGTGCCTTAGAATTAAAGAAATACACTATATATATTAAATTTTCTTACAGTAAAGAAACAGAAGACACATTGACGCAGAAGTTAAATATTCAGTCCACTTGCCTTCTTTCTCTTTGACAGTTATCTGGCCCTCCAGTTCTTACCGCACACCCTTTTGCCTTCAAGATCATTTGCTGAATCTGATAGTCAGGCCTCAGTGGTTGCTATTCTGTGCTGAAATAATGTGTCACCAGTTATCCCATTCACTTCAGACACATTTGTGGAATAATAAAACCATTAAAGATTTATTATATAATAGCCATGAACTCTGTCCACATTGCCAGCACCCAGGCATGTAGCCGGGGTGTGTGTGTGTGGAGGGGCTCCCCCCCCCCCCGAAATTCTCAGGGCGGTCCACAAGAAGGCCTTATTGGTACATTATTTAAACTGTTATGTGTATTCATATTATGATGTGATCACTATGCTCAATATGTCCCATATGCATGGGGGTATTGGGATAATGATACAAAAGGTTTGCTAAGGTAGATCCTCTCTCACTCAGGCTCAGCCCCCATCAAACTTAGCCCCCCCTCCCAACCAAAATCCTGGCTACGGCCCTGCACCCAAAACTAAATAAGTCACAAAAATACCTCCTTGTTCCTCCATGTGAATACCTCAGACACAGGGAGCAAATATGTACCATATTTCTTAGATTCCAAAACACTCTTCAGATTTTATCCATTTCCTAATCTCTAGCTGCCCTAACTCTATTTCATCCTGCTCCTGACTCTTAAACATTCTGGCTTCATGTTTTTATCCTTTTTCCATATAGGGCCATGTCTACAGCATTCCATGATATGTGATTAGCTGGCTCTAGGCCACACTTGCCCAGATCATCACTTCATACTATATGTCTTATATACTACCTTATAGATCAAGTTTTGGGTTTCCCAGCTGTGTGGTATGAAGGGAGAAGCCCCAAGGTTTATTGGAACTTGTAAAGTTACCAGACAAGCTCAATTGAGAGTCCAGAATCTGAAGATTCAGGTTGATCTTGAGATATGAATACATCTGTATCTGTATACCTTTATAAAACGGAATGTTTGTATGTGTGTATGTGTGTGTGTATGTGTGTATGCAGAGGGCGGAAGGGCGGATATGTGGCAGCTATTTGCACAAAGTCCTTTGATTGGACAGCCTCGCCACTCCAAAATTCTAAGGCTCCCAGAATCCAGGCCTCTACATTCAAACAACAGGATTTCTTCCCACTGAGGGGAAAAAAAAGCCAGCAACCCAGAATCCAGGCCTCTACATTCAAACAACAGGATTTCTTCCCACTGAGGGGGAAAAGCCAGCAACCCAGAATCCAGGCCTCTACATTCAAACAACCGGATTTCTTCCCACTGAGGGGAAAAGCCAGCAACCCAGAATCCAGGCCTCTACATTCAAACAACAGGATTTCTTCCCACTGAGGGAAAAAGCCCAGCAACCCAGAATCCAGGCCTCTACATTCAAACAACAGGATTTCTTCCCACTGAGGGGAAAAAGCCAGCAACCCAGAATCCAGGCCTCTACATTCAAACAACAGGATTTCTTCCCACTGAGGGGAAAAGCCAGCAACCCAGAATCCAGGCCTCTACATTCAAACAACAGGATTTCTTCCCACTGAGGGGAAAAAAGCCAGCAACCCAGAATCCAGGCCTCTACATTCAAACAACAGGATTTCTTCCCACTGAGGGGAAAAAAGCCAGCAACCCAGAATCCAGGCCTCTACATTCAAACAACAGGATTTCTCCCCACTGAGGGGAAAAAAGCCAGCAACCCAGAATCCAGGCCTCTACATTCAAACAACAGGATTTCTTCCCACTGAGGGGGAAAAGCCAGCAACCCAGAATCCAGGCCTCTACATTCAAACAACAGGATTTCTTCCCACTGAGGGGAGAAAATGCACAATCAACATTCCCTCCCCACTTGGCTCTGTGAAAACAAAATGGATTCCTGTATTCTCTTCCCCCTCAGCTTTTAGAAAACGGCTGCCTGCCATGCACCCTTTTAAAGTTACCAATAGCAGGCCATAACATTACAGGCCCCAAAATAGAGTTTAGGGCAGGATGGTCGACGAATGATGGGATTTGCATCCCAATTCACTTCCCAGAAAACATTGTAGCCCTACAAATCCCTTCTCCCAGATAGGCCCAAAAGAGGCATCCATCTTCCCTCTTCAACACAGTGTCAGAGAAAGGCAGCTTCTGACAGGATCTTTAGAACAGGCACTGTCACTCTACAAGGTAAGGCCCTACCTCACTCAAAAGACACAAGAGAAAACAATAAATACCTTTCTCTAATGCCTTTTAATGCTTATATAAATAATTCTGGCCCAAAGCCTCCTCACCCAGCCTCATTGGACCTTACTGCTAATTCCATGCAGGCCTTTTCCATTTTTTTTACTCTTTTCTGTTTTACACCGGTATACTTTCACAGGCCAGGGGGCGGATATGTGGCAGCCACTTTCACAGGCCAGGGCGGATATGTGGCAGCCACTTTCACAGGCCACAGCGACCAGCGCGGGCACTCTACGTCCTGGTGCAGTTCGGAGGAGGGTGGGCCATGGATGATGGGACTTGAAGTGCCTCTACTCACTTCCCAAGTCCGCTGCAACCCTCATCCAATCACTGATCGAGACCAAACTTGCCATACATAACCCCCATGACTGCCTTCACGTCCTGGTGAGGTTTGGGGGGGGACTGACAATGGATGATGGGATTTGTAGTACTTTTACACCCCTCTGTTCCCACAGACCACTGTGGCCCCCAACAAACACCGGGAAAGTCCACACTTGGCAGACAGAGCCCCAGTGACCCACTCTTCATCCTACTGAAGTTTGGAGGGGGACAGAACATGGATGATGGGACTTGCAGTACCTTCCCTCACTTCCCAATCCTGCTACAAACCTAATCCAATGACTGATCAACACCAAATCTGGCACACAGAGCCCTCATGACCCACTCTACAGCCTGGTGCAGTTTACTGTGAGACGGACCACGGATGATGGGACTTGAAGTACCTTCACTCACTTCCGAAAAACAATGCATCCCTCATCCATTCACCAATACAGACCAAACTTAGCACACAGAGCCCCCATGACCCAATCTACATCCTACTACACTTTGGGGGGGACGGGACACACAGAGATGATGGGACTTGCACTACCTTCAGTAATTTCATGATACCACTGCAACTCCCAATAATGATGGATCAAGACTAAACTTGGCACACAGAGCCCCCATGACCCACTGTACATCCTGCTGCACTTCTCAAATGACCCGGGCAGGGCCGGGTCCCCAAGCTAGTTTGCTATAAAAGCTGAGTCCTGGGTAGCTTGTATCAGAAGTGTCTGAAAAAACCTCAAGGGTTTTGCTCTCTCATAATAGCACATCAATATTACCAAGGTGGATGATCTTAATTTACATAAGCATGTTTTGTTTATTAACTGATGCTTGAGGTTTCTTAGCATTTGGAGCCTAGAGTAGTTTTGTAGCAGAAAGAGAGAGGGGTAAGTGTGCAGAAAAGTATTTGCATATTGGATACTTACTTCAGATGGGGGTTATTTAGAGCCAGTCCCCCAAATCAGAATTCTCATCTGACTGAATTGAAAAACATGAATTTGAAAGGTGATAGGGATGGGCTTTATTATGTCAGAATTGACTTAAAATCTTCCGAGGACTAGCACAAGCAGACGCTACCCTTTATGAATTTGTTCAGTGCTCTGTTTCAAGATTTCCTAGCTCAAAAATCAGCCATATAAAATCATGATGTTTTGGTCCCCCATGTAGTTGTGGCCTCTACAAGGTTCATGATTCTAGGAAGCCCTTAGGCCTTTTTAGATTTCTACCTCCATGAGATTAGCGTTCTCTCTTTTTGTCCTAACCACTATAATCTATTCTCTTTCCAAACCCATTATCTCACTTCTAGTATCCCTAAACTTTGCTGCACCCTCTTTCTTGTCCTATCTCATCTTTCCATCCTATATCTATTTCCTTTGCAAAGTAATTGAAGAACAGGGTGTGGTGACTGCAAACTGTGTCACATGGCCTGATTTCAAAAGCCATCCGTAAGCCATCAATTCAGACTTTTAGCAAGAATTATTTGTCCCGCCACCTGTATCCCTGTGAACAGGGGGAAAGGTAGTGGCATAGTTAGGGGAAAGAGTTTAAGGCAGAAAGAGGACAGGATATAACAACCGGCCTACTATAGCCATGAACTGTACCTTTGACCAAAAAAAGGTTCTCACTCTTGTGATAGCAAATAACTTTACCCTAGGTCAAGATCTTTTGGTAATATCTTATAACATTTTAACTTTCATTCTTTGTATACCCTCATTAACATTACTTTTGTTCATGGCCTTCAGGCATTTCAAGGAGCACTCAAAGAAGATAGTTGCCCCCTCTGCACCAAACAATGACTTTCTGAAAAGGAGAAGTGGCAACTGCAGACATGTGCTTTTTCAAACTGTTCAGTGGCAAATATTCTCTTTTTTCCCTTTTACTCTTGATTTCCCAGTGTGAGTGCCACACTTGAGCTACAGTAAGGATTCATTAAGTTAAAACAGTTTTGAGTGCACAATATCCGTCTCTTAGATTTCTAAGGTCAACTTTTCCTGTCAGTCTTGGGCTCTCAATGTGCCCTAAGCTGCCCTATTGCCCCTTCCTGATTCGGTTCTGTTCTTCGGTTAGTCCAACAAATGCAGGATCTTTGTTTTGGAGAGGGGTCATTCTTACATTCAACTGTTCAAGTATTTATATCCAATCTGCCTTTCTAATATCTTTGTTTAATTTATTTGTGATATGGTACTGAAAATTATGCCTCAGACTGGCATACTTATAGCAACATTCAACATCTTTTGAATTGTACAGTTGACAAACAAGCTAGCAGTAAGCAGATAAGTAAGACCTCACAACCTCTGAGGATGCTTGCCGTAGATGCAGGCGAAACGTCAGGAGAGAATGCCTCTAGAACATGGCCATATAGCCCGAAAAAACCTACAACAATGCAGTAAGGAGATACATCACATTGAAAGCTTCTCCTTGGCCTTTTGGTCCAGATGTGGCAATGCCTACAACAGTGCTGTGCCATCCATCAGGGTGCTAGTAAAATATACTGACTAGCACTCCCTGCCTCACCTGTGCCAGTAATAGCTTGTGGTTTTGCAGGATACCAACCCATGCCTTGGGAAAACACCATTTTGGGGAGGAGGACACAGATTCTAACCATCATGATGTGTAGTGCTAAGCTTTAAAAAGTAAATGCTTTTACCTTTATAAAGAAAATTGAATGGTTTCAGGTGAGTAGAAAAGGAGCCTTTATAATATATGAGGGTTTTTTCTCATTCTACACAAGTCCTACTTTCTGTGCTAGACTATGCTCTCATCCCTCCTTATTTTTTACAGCTTCGTAAGTGCAGCATTTTTAGCTCAAAGTTATTAGAAGCAGTCATGTGCCCTGTTTAGTATTAGTATTCTCAATATGAGGGCTGGGCAGCTGTGTCCCCCTCCAATATTTTTTGAACTATCCTATCATTCTTCTTCATGGATTAAGTTTCTGAGGATTGGTGGTCCAACAATCTCTTAAGGGCCCATTTCACGTCTACACTGATCAGTGGCTGTTCACTAGGGTTTCCCATAGAAAGCCTTCCCAACCCTGTTTGATGATGCAGTTTTACCCAATTAGTGTAATTGTATTTTAAATCAGACCCAAGAAGAATAGAGAAAGTTAGGGAAATCTTTGATCTTCAGGGGTTTGTACTGCAGCCCCTGTACTCCCTTACTAGTGTCCATACTGGCTAGAGTTTTGGGGGGTTGAATCCAAAATGTCAAGCGTGCCAAAGGAACTGTACTCTTGATGATCATAGTATACTTTCTCACAGTGCCTATGTTGCATGTATCTTTCATTTACATTCTTAATGTTGTTTTATTCCTTTTCTTCCCTCCTCGCCCTCATGGAGAATGAAATTGAAGCAAAGATGAGACCATAATAATATTTTAATTCTTGTGTTATCTGTTTATACATACCTTGTGTATAAGACTCAGTATTTGATTTTTTTTCCAGGGATACTTTTGTCTTGTACTAGCGTACTTAGCTCAGTGGAAGCAACCCCAGTCCTTTGGGGTTTTCTTATAAGACTAGTGGATGCAATCCTCTCAGGAAAGAGAAAAGAAACCTTTGCTAGTTGCTTTTTCTGAGAGGATTATAACCAAAACATAGTCTTGAAGAATCCAAAATGCTTCCTTATTGAGAAAACCTTTTGAAAGTACCTATTGCTGTTGACTCACATTTCTGCAGGTGCAGCTGCTCTGAGCTTGTACCTGGATGTTGAAAGGGGGTATCTTGCAGAAACTTCTTCTAAAATCTTGAGTGAGCAACTTGAGACAGTGTCCTAACTTGCTGCATCCCCATCTCTTTCTTAATCTATCCTCTCTGGTCTGGGGCCGTTTCCCCACATGTGATAGGCTGTTTGTGTTCAGCATATCAGCAGCATGCGCTAACAAGGATTCTAGATTCTGACACAGCAGTTGGCTTTCTGAGAATTGGCTTTATTTTCAGAGGCACACTTTGTCCTTAGGCTTTCGGGGAAATTTCAAATACAATTGATGAAGTCTGATGAACAAGTCTTTGCAGACCAAGTGGGCTTTCCTTACTTCTTGAATGGGTAATGCCAGTGGTAGATGTCTTTGTTTTGTAGGGACGTGTGACATTTTAAAATTCTCTTTTAAGTAGCCTTGGGCACCCTCTGATATGAAAAGTAAGATCAAACACAAGAGTAAACTAGGGCCCCTTCTACACTGCCATATAATCCAGATTATCATATCGGATTATCCAGATTATCTGATTTGAACTGGATTATATTAGCCTACACTGCCACATAATTCAGTTCAGAGCAGATAATCTGGATTGTATATGGCAGTGCAGAAGGGGCCTAAGTTATATATATGTCCCAAATCTCAAATTGAGATATGTCAGTGCAGATGCATCTTGTACAAGGAAAGTGGAATTGGCTGCAGACCTGCATTGAATGTATCCTTGGATTTGCCTCAGTGTAATGGGTCAAAGGCCTTCAAGATAAGTTCCCTGAACCTTGTGCTCCCTGTCATTCTCCCATTTTTAGTCTTCGTTATTTGTGTATAAAATAAACAGCATCCTGTTTTTCCTTTGCCCTAACAAGAGAGTTTTAAAGTAACTCACAGTAAAACAAGAGAAACAATGCAAAGTTCAGTAAGATAAAGAAAATCCATGCAAGATAAAATTACTCAGCATTCAGGCTGCAAGCAAAAGATAACTATTAAGTCTAGATTACAAACTAGACTAAATGTATTTGAAAATCTTAGCTGTTCACCTAAAACCTGAACAGGAAGCCAATCGACTAAACCTCTCTAAAGAGGCCATTCCACAATCAGTACACTCATAATAGAAGAGATGCTTATTTTTTCTTGCTGATAATGCAAGAATAATGCAACCAGGAGTGTTCCTGCCATTTTCAGCAAAAGCGCTTTCCAGGAACAGAAATTGATCACAGATGGGGTTGCTCGGCTAGCCTTGCAGAAGTTCAGGGCTGCATGGATTGTCTGACAGACAGAACTTGAAATAAACAATCAAAATGTCATTCAAAATTGCATGGTGCACTTGGTTTATCATCTACTTCTAAGAGCCTAATAGTAACGGAATTGGGAAAATACTTGGAAAATGACCGTAGGGGGGAATAACTGAAAACAGGTGTGGTCTGCAGGCCACAAATAATCCTCAAGGAACTGGTGTGTGGCCCATGCATCCCTAAAGCTTCCCGTCACCCCAGTTCTTTAAAACAGTAATATTCAACCAGTGTGCCGCGGAACACTAGTGTGCCGTGAGAGATCATCAGGTGTGCCGTGGGAAATTATTTTCAAACTTCATTCATATATAAACTATAAGGCACATCTGTCCCTTTAAGAAATGGAACCATACCCATCCCCCCCTCGATCCTACCCAGACCCCTGTTACACCCAGTTACCCCTCCCTAACATACTTCCCCAGACACCTGGCTTCGCCCCAACCCCACCCTCCCCCCCCGCCTCCCCCACAACCCCTCAAACCCAATATTTGTGGAAATCTCAATAAAAATTTAACAAAAAAAGAAAGAAATGGAACCATAGCACTCTCGCATCACCTAAGAAGTGATGCAAGAGTGCTATGGTAGCACCATCTTGGATTCGCTCAGACGCGGCTAAGTAAACAAAGTTAGAGTTAGTACTGCAGCTGCGCGTCAAGTGATAGTGGCAATTTGGGATCACAGTAAGACAAGCGAGTGACAGTGATGGAGAAGTTTTTGAGAAAGGATATCTATTTTGTGTTCATCGAAACAGGTCCAGGTTTCACACTGAGTGTATAAATACATTTAAAAACATATTAACTATATATATTACTGTGTTAGAGTGTCATTTTGTGTCATTTTGGTTGGTGGTGTGCCCCAGGATTTTGTAAATGTAAAAAATGTGCCGCGGCTCAAAAAAGGTTGAAAATCACTGCTTAAAAATATTTGCTTATGTATTTGTTTATTTGTTGTCTCCAAAACCCACACGAAAAGGGCCCAAGCTGCTTCAAAATTGTGGTTTTCCCTCACAAGCCCCCAACATATCTAAATTCTTTTTTATAAAAAAAGAAAAGAAAGAAAGATCTAAAATTGAGTATCAGGCTAAAAAGGCAGCTCACCAGATTAAGTAAAAAATAGCTCTCTTCCCTCCATACTTACTCACACCAATCTAAAACATAGAGGAACTGAGGAATTCCATTTCATAGATTTGGTTGAGGAACATAATGTGTAACCCTGACCTGAGACTGACCCAAGTTTTCTTCCTAAGTCTGTGTGTTTTCAGTGTTGCAGAATGGGTGGAGGGGTATCTCTTGGAACTATTGGCAGTTTTACAGATTTGTGTAAAAGCTTCTCACACAGAGGTTTGTCTTCAAGGCACTCATGGCTGTGTCCTGGCTGTGTGTATTATGTTCAGGCTGCTCTGCCTTTGGCCCCTTAAAATCCTTTGCACTGGCAATTCTCCAATTCAGGATCAGTGCAGTGTTCTTTGCTGGCAATGAGGATTCATGTTTCCTATCTGCAAAAAGGAATAGATGGGGTTTCACCCCCCCCCCCAGCTTATTTTTGTCTCCATATTTTCCTATAGTAGAAAATGTTTCCATTTCATGTGACTGTTCCATTGACAATTTTGCCTGGTGCTATCACTTCCACCTTAGCTTTACATTGTTGTGTGTTTTTTCTTCTTCTTCTCTCCTCTGTCTAAATCGGAAACTTCCCTAGAGGGAAGAGCCTTCACAAGAAGGCTGTGGTTTTTCTCGCTATTTCTTTGGTAATGAGATTAAATAAAAAGAGGAAGTTGACATGCTGCCAGAATGCGAGGGAGATTCTGGATGGCGAGAGCTTGTTTTGGAAAGCCTTTAATTCATTCTCTGCCCAGGTTGTGGATTTAATTCAAAATTTATTGCGAATTTATCCCAGCTACTCCCAGTGACGTACCATGGAAGGAGAAGATGACTGTCTAGTGAATGGAATATCAGTGGTTGTCTGCCATGTAGAAGCATCATGCTTCACCAGAAGCGGCTTGCAATTTCCCAAGTTGTTCCTGGAATGGGGGAAAAAATTATGCTGCTCCCATGTTCAGAGTCAGCAGGATTCCCTTTATCAATCAGCCATTGATAACGGTTTCTATCACACCCTTCTTGTGTGCTTCCCAGAAGCATAGTCACAATGGAAAAAAAATTAAGATCTTCCTTTGGTGTTATCCAGCAGGACACCTTTTATGGTTTTTAACCTATGTCACAGAGGAAAATTTATCTCTGCCTGGATGTTGTCATGTCACACAATTAACCAGGCTGAGGGGGAATTAGAATCCAGCAACATTCAGAGAAGACAATTTCCTGCAATATGGATGTTGAACAACTTTTCATAATGTCTCCTACTTGGTTGCCATGTGTGGATCAAGTGGTTTCTGCTAATAACCTTTATCTCTCCTGCTATTGCCACTTGCTCTCCTAACCATATAGTACTATGCATTTATTCTGACAAGCCCTGAAAATATAGTGGTCTCTGCAGATATAAAAGGATATATCCAGAGCAGAGTAGTATAAAGATTTAAATTTAGTGCTGAAGAAAGTACGGTGAGGCAGATATTGTGCAACTTCCATTTCTGTCAGCCCCATCAGCATAGACTGATGATGAAAGTCACAGTTCCCGTTCTTGAGAGGCACCCATTACCACCCGAATCCTGCTCATGCTTTGGAGTCATCCCACTGCAAAAAGCAGCAAAGGGGAAATGTGTATCCTTGGGTATCCATGGCATATATCCTTGTTTGTGTTGGGCATTTGCAGACCTAACTGTAAAAGTGGTTGGAAAATAAGAAGTGAAAAATATACTTATCATTAGGCGGGGGGATCCCAGCATGTTTGAAATGTTGCATTAGGGAAATAAGGGACATGGAAACAGATAATGCTGACCAAAGCACTCTGCAGCTACATTGTAATAGCTGGCAGCACCAATCATAAGTAAGACATATTCAGAATTAGCCTATCCCAGCACAGTTTCTTCCAAAATAGCCTCCTCTTTCTAACCAGCTGCTTATCCAAATAGCCATCCTTGTAGTGGTTTCAGCTAGGATCGCGATAGAGAGATTCGTGCCTTAGTTAGATATTGCTAAACCAGATCAGCCAGGACAGAGTACAGATGTTCTGGGTTGAAGACTACAGAGATTTATTACAATTTGGCCAAATAGGATACAAGCACAAATTCATAGATAAATGCATGTTCTTACGGTTCTTACAGCTATTCATACTTCCCACTCCCTCCCCTGATTGGCTGAGAAGAGAGGCAGGCTAGGATCCATGCCTAGATGGACTGGGTGTCCCCTTGACTTCACAGCCTGCAGGAGGAGATTCCTGTGGCAGGAAGAAAGACCGCTGGTTGTTGGTCAGCCCATTCATAAGGTTAACTAATTCATGTTTGCTTAGATCCCTCTTCTGCTAGAGTGACATGCTCTCAGCCTCAATTTGAATGGAAAACATCCTGATAACAAACAGGATCATCCGTCTGCATACATACACAAAGGTTTTGATATTTATTTGGCTTTGGAAATAACAGAAGGGACCCCAGCCATGATCTCCTTCCCCAAGGGATTATGCAGACTTAGGGTACAGAAAGTTAGCTGCCTTCAAGATACATTTCGATACATACATTTGATGCAGTACATACACATTTAAGAATTGACACAGTATTGATCTTATATTTTGTTTGGAGTCTTTTTATGGCTGATAGATCTTTTGGGGAGAGAGTTGCCATGGCTCGTCAACATCCTGACTAGTGATAATGGGATTTACTCCATTATATCTGGGGATTGATGCACTGGAGATGGATGTTGTCACTACTAGGATTATGCTGACCATAGTGTGAGTGTTGGGGGTGGGGGGAATCCACAATGGGGCACCATTAGTTTTAACTTAGCTGCCTGCTGCCCACTTGAGGGAACTTAGCTCTTGCTTGGTCCCTCACTCACTCTCCACCAAGACTTGTGCTACTTTCCTGCTGCATGTGGGAAGCTACACTGGGGATTCCATTTTGCAGTGCATGACTGTGAAGTTTACTTATGACCAACACTTTCGGTTTCCATCAAAATATGCTGAGGTTTTTCCCCTGCTGTTCTTCACTCTTCCCCTGAGCTTTCAAATCCACTCCTTTTTTCCCCTCACTCCTACACTCTTTCTGCTAATCAGTTGCTCGGGTTCTCTCTTCCTTTTGCAAGAGAAGCGCCACTCAAGGAGAGTGTGCCTGTAGTGAATCAATTTTCAGAAGCAAATTGATGAAGGACTTTTATCAAATGAGTTGAAGGCTGGGTACTAGAGGGGAGAGCACGCCTCCCCCATGGGCTTATACATATTGCAATTTTATTGAAAGCCTCCACATAACACATTTTGTTTTTAAAATTATGGTCTGGTACTTACTTTCAAATGATTTGATGATAAGAAAACAAAAAACAAGGAGAATATGTATTTGACAGGCAAGACGGGCTGCCCAGTTGCTAAAGGACATAAAACTCAAGTTTCAGAATTCTTAATTTTTCCTTCAGGGAAAGAGTTGGCTAGTGAAAGGTGGACTGGACACCTAGAAGTGTGGGCTGTTTTCTAATTTTCTTCTAGCCTGTTGTTCCTTCACATCAACTTTGAAATAAGTGATTATGTCCTAGTGTTTTCTTGGCAAAATCCTGTGTTAGGAGAAACATAAAAAATATTCGAAGGGGACTTTCCATTAGCATCCTCTAGGGCAGGGGTGCTCATTAGGTAGATCGCGATCTACTGGTAGATCGCGTAGGGCGTCCTGGTAGATCGCAGGCAGGGCGGGAGGAAGGCTCAGTCCCGCCCCGTAGGCTCCTGATGCCGCCCAGGTGCAGAAGGAGGTTGGACTGAATGGCCCTTGGAGGTCTCCTCCTATTCTAGGAACCCATTATTATTATTATCATCATCAGAGGCTGAATGGCCATCTGTGAGGAATGCTTTGATTGTGTTTTTCCCTTATGGCAGAAGGAGGTTGGACTGGATGGCCCTTGGAGGTCTCCTACTCTAAGAACCTGTTGTTGTTGTTACTATTATTATTAGTAGTAGTGGTGGTAGTAGTAGCAGAGGCTGAATGAATATTATCATCATCATTATTATTATGAATAAATCCAGGGGCTTATTATACTCACATTTAGTTTAATTCAGTCTTAAAATATATTATATGTCTCTCACTGAAATAAATTTCCAAATATTTTGCTTTATGGCTCTCTGAGTAGTGGGTAGGTGCTGGTCTGTGACCGGAATAAAGTTTTGATTGATTGATAGTGGGTAGGTAGATCATTTTGACTTGGTTGTTTTATAAGTAGCTCGCATACTGAAAAAGTGTGAGCACCCCTGCTCTAGGGCTAAAAGAATAAGATTTGACCAATATCACCCAGTGGGTCAAACCACTACACCACCATTGTCATATAGTGCTGCTGACCCATTTAATGTGACACCTTTACAGTTGCTTTCCCAATTTTGGTTAGTTTCTGGAGTCTCCTTCACTTTCTTGACAACTTCTTATTCTGTTTTATGTGGTTGAGCTAGCCATACTTTGTGTTTTGTCTTCCCCTTTCACTGACTGCTCCAGCCCAGTTCTTCTTTTTTCATTCTAATCAGGAGTTCCCCAAGTAATTTGGTTATGGATTTTTCAATGGAGTCTTGACCACCAAGTTTCTAAATAATAAATTGCAGTTCGCCTTCTGTTTCAGTCATTTATGACAACTTCCTTTCTTCTAATGTAAAGCAATTCCTGTAATAAAAGCTTCCTATTTTTCTAACAGAAGGTATTGCAGTCAAGTTTTTCCCTTCTGGATAAACTAGCCCTCTTCTGCTAAAAAGGTTTAGGCTCCCATCAATCAGCTTTCTCAGACTTCCATCATTGAAATTTCTGGGGAGTTCCAACAGGATTAAGGAGTTGGCATGCCTCACCTCACAACTCTTATATCCTCCTACATTGCAACTTGGATTCTTTCAAATAAATGGCAAATGCCCCATAATAACAAATATGCTATTGTAGAATAGTAGAATAAAGCATTTTATCACCACCATGTTAATTATCAGGCTGCTTAGAGTGATAGATTTGTTCTATTCTTCAATTCTCAAACTCACTTTTTTTCTAGAGAAACATGTCTTAAAATGTTGCGGACAAAGTTGCTCTGAACTGCTCCGACCTGGACACCATGTTAATGGCAGTCTCTGAGGATGTAATATGAGCACCTGCTTGTCTGGTTTTGATGGATTCATTTCAATTGGTGCAGCTCAAGAATGTGGACAAGACCCTTGGAGAAGCAAGGGCAACCACATGTATCCTGTACCCCTGCCTATCCTGGCTGGTAAAGCAAGCCAGAGGGGGTTTGGCGGAGTGGGTGAAGGTGGTGGTTAATTTCAGCCAGATTAAAAGATTTCAGCCAGCTTAAAAGAAGCTATAATAAAACCCCAGTCGGGAAAAAACATCAGTGGACCCCACTCAATTGAACTACTTTTGGCCAGTTTCCAATCTCCCCTTTTGGGGCAAAGTCCTGGAACATGTGATGGCCTCGCAATTCCAGGTGTTCTGAGGAAACTGATGATCAGGATCTGACGGAGTCTGACTTTAGGCCAGGACATGGGACTGAAACAGTCCTGGTCGCCTTAGTGGATGATCTAAATAGGGAACTTGACATCGGGGGGTTGTCCCTGTTGGTTCTCCTGGATCTCTCAGTGGCCTTTGACCACGGCATCCTTTTGGGATGCTTCATGGGAATGGGGCTTGGGGGCACTGTTCTGCAATGACTCCAGACTTTCCTGGAGGGTCATGTTCAGAAGGTGCTGTTGGGGGACACCTGCTCAGCCCCGCAGCCATTGTCCTGTGAGGTCCCGCAGGTTTCAGTATTGTTCCCCCATGTTCAACATCTGCATGAAGCCACTGAGAGGGATCATCCAGAGTTCGATGTTATCTGTACACAGATAACATTCAACTCTATTATTCCTTTCCACGTACTGCTTAAGGAGGCTGTTCAGCTCCTGAACCAGTGCTTGGCAGCTGTGATGGTCTGGATGAGGGCAAACAAATTGAAATTGAATCCAGACAAGACAGAAGTACTCCTAGTCAGTCGTAAGGTCGAACACGATATAGGGCTACAGCCTGTCCTGAACGGGTTACACTCCCCCTGAAGGCACAGGTTTGCAGCTTGAATTCATCACTGAGCCTGGAACCCCAGGTCTTTGCAGTGGCCAGGGGAGTTTTAGCACAATTAAAACTTGAGCGCCAGTTGCTCGCGTACCTTGGAAAGTCGGACTTGGCCATGGTAGTTCACATTCTGGTTCCATCTCGAATACATTACTGCAACACGATCAATATGGGGTTGCCTTTGAAGACTGTTCGGAAGCTTCAAGCTCCACTGGCTGCCAGTCTGCTACAAAGCGCAATTCAAAGTGCTGGCTTTAGCCTATAAAGCCTTAAACGTATCTTCTTCTATGAACCATGTTGGAAATTAAGATTGTCTAGGAAGGCCCTGCTCTTGGTCCCACCTTCTTCACAGGGTTCGATTGGTAGGGATGAGAGATGGACTTCTCAGTGGTGGCCTTTCAGCTATGGAACTCCCTCTCAAAGGATCAGTCCCTTCTCTCTTGTCCTTCAGGAAAAAAAATAAAACGTGGCTTTTGGATCAAGCTTTTGACAATAATTAGAGCAGTGCAATAAGTGACTATGAAACAATGTGATTGACAAATGGAATGGCCCTGGATTATGTTTTGTTTGGCATGATTTTAATTGTTGATTTTATTAATTCTGGTTTTGTTTGGTTATATATATACACACACACATACACATATATATGGCATCAAATGCTGCCTGATATAAGGGCGCCTTGAGTCCCCTCCAGGGTGAGAAAGATGGGATATAAATATGGTAAATAAATAAAAATAGAGTGTGTCTTGGAAGCACAGGTACATCTTACGAACTTTTGTTAGTGGTAGTTGTACTGAAATTAGAGTCCATCTTACAATTAATGGCATTTTGCAATTGAAGAAATATAGTATTTGATTAAGATTTCTAGACATGAGACATTTTCTGAATTTCTGTGAAAGTAAATATGCAGAAAGCTAGACTTTTAATGATTTTCAAACAGTAAAATGTAAACATAAAATGATTTTATCTACCATGAATAGTTGTAGATAGCTATAATAGTGTCAGCTTTGCTTTCTGATGTTGTATACCCAAACTTTTATACAATATTAAAATATTGTATAAAATTACCTTCAGGCTATGTGCATAAGAAATACAAATAAAGGTTGTGTTTAGACATAGATCCCATCTCCAAATACAGGTATTCCAAAATGAGGGTGGTGGAGAATGTTAAAAAATCTAAAATACTTGTAATCCCAAGCATTTCAGAGAAAGGATACTCGGGTTCTTATTTGGAGTTGATACACTTCACATAATTATTGACTCCACGGCCCTGGTTCCCACCACTAGCATTTACATGTTTTTCTCCCCATAATTTTTTTTCTTAGTTGGACATTGATGGTGCAGCTTAGGCCTTATAACTAAGCATTGTATTCACCACCAAACATCAGATATGATACGTAGAAGAGTGAGTGTAACAGTGTCTCTCCTGCAGAGGCCAACTGTTTCTGAAGACTGGCTCTGCTGAAGTGAGCCATCCTTTAAAATCTCTTGACTTAGCTATTCAGTTCCCCTGATTGATGGAGTCCAATTACCTAGATCTCTTGGGCTCGTTGTGACGTTGCTGGGCCATGGCATTACATTCATCAGCAGATGGCAGCTAGGTGACTAGGCATTGATTAGCAAAGTACCAACATGGGATACAGAAAAGCCAGTGGCTGGCCATGCTTAACCATCTAATGAAGATTAGTTGGCTTTATGAAGCACTCATTTTGCTTGACATGGCAAGGAAAAAAGCAGCAGATAGGCTGTGTGCACCATAGGATTTGGAGCTTTTCAGAAGAGGCACAGGGTTTTGAACTCTGACCAGAAAGGTTTAAAGAACATTGTTGATATTTCTGTGCCATCTATTAATCATACTGGTGGGCTATTCCACTGTAATTCTGTGATTTTCAGCAGTTTTGAAATGAAAGATAAATGAAAGGAAGTCATCCTGCGGTGGTCTTTACCTGTAACATCTTTAACTCCTTTAAAAAAATACCCTGGATTAGGAGGCTGCCTTAGTTGCCCACAGTTATTGTACCATCGCCTTACACTGCTGAATATTGCTGGTTTCAGACTATCTGTGGTGGGGTTAATTCTGAAACACCACCAAATACACAAGCTTATGTCAAAGCTTGAATGACCTCCATTGGTATTCTTAGAAATCATGAGCTGCAAAATAACATGAATCTGGGGTGCTTTGTAGCTCTCTCTTCATCTGTTTCTGTTCTAAGAACAGTTCGTTGACCTAGAATATAGTGGGGATTGTAGTATCCAACTCTCTCTGTAACCTCTGATCTATAACTCAGAGTTAATCCACAGCCCATATACATTTTTGGGGGTGGGGGGAACGTCTATGGTTTCTATTTGTGTGGTTTCCATTTGTGTGTCTTTTCACACTTGCATGCACACACTCAAATTGTCAACATAATCTGGGGTTTGGACTGGTGACCACAACACACAAGTTTCGGAGAAAAGCCCAGGCATCATGTGACTTGCTGGAAGTATCGCCTTTACTTCCCCTCAGTGGAAACCACATCCTTGTTTACATGGAGGTTAGAGATGAGTCATCTGCTCCCGTGATGCATTGCACAAGCCCGCCAAAAAAGCTGTCGATCCGTGTCAGTCTCCGCCTCACTTTGCAGCTGCTGCTTTAGAGTGTACAAGAAGACATTTTTGATAGGACGCATTGAGATCACGTGTCCCATCACTAAAATGTGGCACTGTCGATAGAGAAGGGGGAATAATAATTCATACTTTATCACTATCCCATCCATTGTTTTAGTAAGATCATATTACTGGCATAACACTCTTTGGAAAACAATCTCTCTACATTTGATTTATGACCCTGGGGATCCCCATGCCTCTTCCTCTGTGCCACTCTTCCTGTTCTTTTCCTTTCTTACTTCTGCATGTCGTGATTGCCCCAGGCTACTATTTTTGTAATTCATACTTGGGTTTTCCCCACCCTCATATTTGAGTTCTCCCCACCCTCCCTGGGAAAATTGGATCCTGCCATTTGCAGATCACAACTGAATGGAAATATCATTTGTGTGCCAAAAGGTGCTAGTGGGAAGATACCTTCTCCTGACTGCAGGCTTCTGAATGGGTCATCCTCCCATTTTTAATATATATTTTTCAGGAATTATTTGAGAAAGGGTATATAAAACAAGGATTTTTGCTTTGTATCACCTGGCTGAATTATTTGATAGTTTGCCATGGAAGTTAAAACTAAGCATTATCTTTCTGAGTTTAGCAACAGCCACTTAACTTGTATAACAGCCTGGATGCCGTGTTAGTGTGCTATAGTAAAAAGTTTCTTAAACTATGTGATGTGAGGGACCAATAGTATTGTTTTCTAGAGTGTGAGACTCCACCTGTTTCTTGCTTTCCTGGAAACTCTCCAGGACTGTCAGCTGCTGATTTGTAGACCAGTAGACTGGTGCCCATGGATTGACATAGCGCATGGTGTAATAGCCCACTAGCCATATGTCTTTGTTTTGAGAGATTTGTGAATTCTCTGTTCATAGTTCTCATGAGTCTTTCAAAGTTGGGCTTGTAGGAGAGATGATGCAAACTCTTCTGGTCCCTTCAGGCAAATCTGAACTGCCACCCATAGCCAGTCAAGGCTAGAGGGAGAAAGAAATGAATGCCTTGTCTTCCTAGATCAGGGGTGCTCACACTTTTTCAGCATGGGAGCTACTGATTAAAAAACGAAGTCCCAAAGATCACCTACCCAGAAATGTAAAACGTATAACTATTTTCTTATTAATTAATTAATTAATTTATATTATTCATTTTTATGTATCGCTACTTCCAGCAGGCTCGGGGCAGTTTACATAAAATGAAGTTATAAAACATCAACATTTCAATTTAATAACAACAATATAAAACAGAGCATAAAAATACATCCAACCACCCCATTTCTCCCACACTGCCATATTACCATGCATATTGTCAGCCAGAAAGTAAGAAGAGAGGCGCGTGAAGAGGACCAACAGCAAAAAACCTGGTCAGGGTCCTGAAGATCACCAGGATGAGGCCCGAAGATCACCCTGGTGATCCCGATCACCATTCTGAGCACCCCTGTCCTAGATCTTTCATTTTCACTGCGGGACAAAGTTCTTTTTTGGACAATAACATCTGCCTCTATGGTGGCTGTAGGGATTAAAAGAGCTAATGAGAAAAGGAACTGTGTTGTCAAAGACTTTCATGGCTGGAATCACTGGGTTGCTGTGAGTTTTTCGGGCTGTATTGACCATGTTCCAATAGCAATCTCTCCTGGCGTTTTGCCTGCATCTGTGGCCAGCATCTTCAGAGAGAAGGAACTTGTTCAAGCTCTATCTCCAAGCTTCTGATGCTCAGAACTTCTCTAAGAGCTACAGGGCTCTTTCTCCTCCTTGGTTCATTTGATGCCCACTACCTCACTTACGTTCTGCTCACACCTTGTCTCTTGAATTAGTTTGGTGGTTTAGTGTGACTGTTTCTGTGTGACTGTTACAGGCCTCTCTTCTTCTTTCCTGCCTGGCATCACCTTTATACACACTCGTATTCTTTCCCTCCCTCGGGACTCATTCCCCCATTAGTTATACGATATAGAATGAATGTCATTGCTCAAAATGCAGTACCACGATGAGGACTGCAGACAGTTATGCTAGCTTCCTTTCTTCCCATCACCCCATTCCCCATTGTCCTTGTTGATTGAACTCGGTCACCTATATTCTTGGCAAGTGCTTGGAAATGTAGGTTAATACTATTTACAGTTGTGACCTGTGGCTTACTGCTGATCCAAACTATCAGTTGCCATCCTGTGGTAAATTTCCAGAAAAGAAGACAACGGGCGCAATTATTACACCAGCCTTTGGCATGTTAGAAAATCACGTGTGTGTCCCCTGCAGGGTACAATCCTGTGACACACATGGCTCAGTGTAGCAGTTTGACTGCGTTGATCACTGTCACGATGCAAGGACTCGGCCGGCCCCTTAATCACACACACACAGACGGTAATCAGCTAACTATTTATTGAATAATAATGAACAGGTGAAAAGGTAATTGTCCATAAAATATTGAAAAGTTCAATCCAAAGAAAGAGTCTGTAGTAATCCAATCCAATGGCTTGGCAAAAGGCTTGGCAAAAGGCTTGGCAAAAGGCTCCACAAGCAATGCGGATCAAGGAACAAGGCAAAGTTCAAACAGGGCCCAAGAAACTTCTTGGCAAGACACGAGCCGGCAACTTGGCTCCGTGGTCCTTTGCTCGCTTCACTCCTCTTAGAATAGAAGTGGCCGAGCTACTGAGGATCCGTTCCCACGGATCCTATACTTAATCCCCTTGGCGAGGCCCCCGACGCTCTAGGCTTCTGCGCCAATCTGTGCTACAGGATCTCGCGCTTCTCTGGCGCTCTAGGCTGCGGTGCCAACCCCTCCTGCTGGACTCGATGCTCTCTCTCCTATCGAAGCCCCGTCCTTGCCTCCCAGCACCTGGTTCACTATCTTCATGAGAGCCAAACTCCCTATCAGCTTCCATGGGCTCATCCTCCACTGTTTCCCTGATTCTCTCCTGCGACCCGAAACCACCTGGCTTCTCATAACAATCGTCACTATCAACACTTTCTGAATCAGTCTGACCTTCCCAGTTATCGTAGCCGTCCGGCCATCCATCATCCCAAGCCAAGCTCTCGGTGGGAGAGGAAGGCCCAGCTAACTCATTAACCCCTTCCTCCATTTCCTCATCAGCTGCGGCTGGCTCCAATGCAAGTGGGACCCCCGGTGCTGCCCCCTGCCCCCCAGGCACAAAAGAGAACTGGGTTGCTACAATCACTGTGCTCTTCATACTCAGCTCCATTGGAATCCCCAAGATATGACTGCTGAAACTGTCTTGGTTACGTGTGTAATGTTTTTCCTGACATTTTTATTATTACTGTATAAGTCTAGACATTTTAGTAAAGAAACCAACCCCCAAAACCTGGGTTGGTTTATCAGCAGGTTTGTGTAATATACTGTACTTTAACTTTCATCAAAAAGGAACCTAATCTCGACCATGGCGACGTTAGGCCTCTCCCTTTGTAGCTCGGGACCTACACATTTATTTATTTTATTTTATTTATTTGTTCCATCTTGTATTCCGCTCTTCCCTGCAGGCTCGGGGCGGATAACAATATAAAATTCGGCTAGCATGTTACATACATGTCGCCGTACAATAAAAACAGACATAAAACCACATAAAACAGCAACCTAGGTCCCGAGCGTGGTAGTGTTACACATTATAGCAATCCCTGGACTAGGTACTGCTTATACAGATGAGTACGTTCAATGTTCGCCTAGCCAAAGGCCAGTCTAAACAAAGCAGTCTTACACACCCTGCGAAACGGGATGAGCTCCGTGGCAGCTCGGGCGTCATCCGGGAGAGAGTTCCAGAGTACCGGCGCCGCCACAGAGAAAGCCCTCTGCCTGGTTGCCGACAAGTGACAGACGCGGACCGATGGAATCAAAAGCAAATTCGACTCCTCAGAACGTAGTGATCTCGGGGGAATGTATGGGGCAAGGCGGTCCCTCAGGTACGCAGGCCCTAGGCCGTGTAAGGCCTTAAAGGTTAATACCAACACCTTGAAGGCAATTCGGTACTCAATGGGTAGCCAGTGCAGCTGCCGAAGAATGGGCGTGATATGCTCCCTTACCGACGTTCCCGCCAGCAAGCGAGCAGCGGCATTCTGCACCAGCTTGAGTTTCCGAATTGTCGCCAAGGGAAGGCCAACGTAGAGGGCGTTACAGTAGTCTAATCTCGAGATGACCGTCGCTTGGATCACCGTGGCCAGGTCGTCCCTGGAAAGGTAGGGTGCCAGTCGCCTAGCCTGTCGTAGGTGGAAAAATGACGCCCTGCTGGCCGCGGAGACCTGGGCCTCCATGGTCAGCAGGGGGTCCAGTTTGACACCCAAGCTCTTAACAACAGGCGATGGGCTAAGCCGTTCGCCATCCAGGGTAGGGAGCCGGCACTCATCCCATCCAGGTCGACCGGGCCACAAGATCTCCGTCTTCGACGGGTTCACCTTCAGCCGGCTGGCCCGCAGCCAACCAGTCACGGCCTCAAGGCACTGATGGAAACAATCGGGTACGGTGTCCGGCCTGCCGTCCATTCTCAGCAGAAGCTGGGTGTCGTCAGCGTACTGATAACACTCCAGACCAAAGTCGCGGGCCAGCTGGGCCAGGGGGCGCATATACACATTGAATAATAAGGGGGAGAGGATGGCCCCCTGGGGGACCCCACAATCAAGTGGGGATCTCCCGGAGACCTCCCCGCCCCCCTCCACACGTTGTCCCCGGTCCCGGAGGAAGGAGGCCACCCATTTAAGGGCAGTCCCCCCGACCCCGGAGCCGGCTAAACGGTGGGTTAGTAATGCGTGATCTACTGTGTCGAAGGCTGCTGTCAGATCTAACAAGGCAAGCAGTGCCGATCCACCCTGGTCCAGCTGGCGGCGAAGTTGGTCTGTAATGGCGACAAGCATGGTCTCCGTCCCGTGCCCAATACGGAAGCCGGACTGGAAGGGATCAAATCCAGCTGTGTCTTCCAAGAACCGCTGCAGCTGATCCGCTGCTGCCCTCTCAACATTCAGCTGGTCACACCCTCGACTTGGTTTTCAGTGCAGGGGTTCAAGTGGACCGAGCCTCCGTAATAGAGGTTCCATGGTCGGACCACTGTGCTCTAAGGATCCGGGTTGAGCAACCGCCTCCCCCATGCAAGGGCGCCGAACGGATTTTGGTTCGCCCGAAGAGACTTATGGAACCCGAAAGGTTCCTGAATGCTCTGAGGGATCTGGAGTCTATCAGCGTCTCAGTCGATGAGCAGGTCCAATCCTGGAACACCTCACTGGCCAGAGCTCTCGACGAGATTTCCCCTAGGCGCCCTCTCCGACCCCGCAAACATCGGTCTCCATGGTACACGGATGATCTTAGATCAATGAAGCGGGAAAAGAGACGGCTAGAGTGTGAGTGGAGGAAACTCCGAGACGGAGCCTCATTATCAGCCTATAAGCTATTTAAAAAAGCTTATGAGCGTGCTGTCAAGGCGGCCAAAAATGTGTACTTCTCCGCCGCGATAGCGTCTGCCAACTCACGCCCGGCCCAATTGTTTAAGGTAATTCGGTCCCTGACGACAGTCCCTACTGTCCCAAAAAACAGTGATCAGGCCCTCACTGCCGGTGCTTTTCAGAGTTTTTTCGCAGACAAGATACTGGGCCTCCGCCGGGACCTTCCTGCCACACTTGATACAGTGAGCGAACTGGAGACTCCGTGGCCCTCCGCCGGGCCCACCCTCGACCGGTTTCGGCCACTGGATGCAGATGCTGTTGATAAGATTGTGGCTCCCTCGACCCGTGCCCCTCCTGGCTTGTTAGATCTTGCCTGGAGGGGTTACGTGGGCCTCTGTTGAACACTGTAAACAGCTCCCTTGAGCAAGGAGTCTTTCCAGAGTGCTTAAAAGAGGCGGTGGTAGCTCCATTGCTGAAAAAACCGTCATTAGACCCTGCGGTTCCCTCCAACTACCGACCAGTGTCGAATCTTTCGTACCTGGGGAAGGTAGTTGAGAGGGCAGCAATGGAGCAGTTGCAGTCCTTCTTAGATTATGCAACATGGCTAGACCCCTTCCAGTCTGGCTTCCGTTCGGGGCACGGGACGGAGACGGTCCTGGTCTCCATCACAGACCAACTCCACTGCCAGCTCGACCAAGGCGGGTCTGCGCTGCTCGTGTTATTGGACCTCACGGCAGCGTTTGACACGGTCGACCACAATCTTTTGATCCACCGCCTGGCCATGGCTGGAATGAGGGGGACAGTCCTGAAATGGCTGACCTCCTTCCTCCACCAGCGGTCTCAGCATGTGAGGAGGGGCGAGGTGGTCTCTGAGGGCTCCCCATTAGTTTGCGGGGTTCCTCAGGGGGCCATTCTCTCCCCTCTGTTATTTAACATCTACATGCAGCCGCTTGCACAGCTGGTGCGGAGTTATGGGCTTGAGTGTCACCAGTACGCTGATGACACTCAGCTCATTCTGAGGATGGGGGGCAGGCCCGAAACCGTCCCCGATAATTTCCAACGTTGCCTCGAAGCCGTTACTGGATGGCTGCGAGCCAGTAGGTTGGGGGTGAATCCGGCGAAGACGGAGATCTTGTGGCTGGGCCGCCCGGGTGGTAGGGATGTCCAACTTCCAAGCCTGGACGGTGTGGCGTTATGCCCATCGTCTTCCGTAAAGAGCCTGGGGGTCCATTTGGATTCCCAGCTGTCCATGGAGACCCAGGTCTCTGCGGTCAGCAAGTCTGCTTTTTTTCATCTGAGACAGGCGAGGAGGCTGGCCCCCTATCTATCCCGGAACGACCTGGCCACGGTGATCCAAGCCACGGTCATCTCCAGGCTGGACTACTGTAACACACTCTACGTTGGCCTTCCTCTGTCAGTAACCCGGAAGCTCAGGCTGGTGCAGAATTCTGCCGCCCGGCTCCTGTCTGGCTTGCCAGCAGGCTGCCACATAACACCCACCTTGCAGGACCTGCACTGGCTGCCAATTGAGCACCGGATTACCTTCAAAGTGTTGGTTCTTACCTTTAAGGCCTTGCACGGCCTGGGGCCAGCATACCTGAGGGACCGTCTCTCCCCATATTGCCCTATGAGACCACTCCGCTCCAAGGATACCAATCTCCTGACTGTTCCCTCGGTAAAAGTGGCCAAACTAACGGCCACCCGTCGCAGGGCGTTCTCGGTGATCGCACCGACACTCTGGAACGCCCTCCCTGCAGAGGTGCGGGCCATCCGCGATCTACTCCCCTTCAGGCGGGCGTGCAAGACCCACCTCTTCCAGCTTGCCTTCCACATGTAGGACAGTGGGTTGCACCCCCTGTGGGTAGCTAATCTTATCCTGTTGTTTTTAACTATTATTGTTGCAATTGCTAATAAGGTTTTATGGTGTTTTAGTGTGTTTTATCTTGTGCTGCTGTTTTATCTTGTGATATTTTTGCTGTTGTGAGCCGCCCCGAGCCCGCCGGGAGTGGCGGCATAGAAGCCGAGTGAAATAAATAAATAAATAAATAAATAAACCATGTCCTTCTATTAAGTAGAGTTGCAAAAGGCAAGAGCTTAGTCTGTCCTGGGAGAACCCCAAAATAAGTATTGACATCCCCTCTCTGCTTTCTCCGCTGCAATGCCACTTCTGGCCCATTGAATATTTGAGAGGGGAAACGGCAGTGGGGACCAGGAGTGACTACTCCCCTGAGATGGAATTGGCCTTTCCTCTCTCTGTGGAATGCCCCTCAGCTTATCACTAATACTCAGCTTATGGTATCAAATAATTTTGACCCCAAACCTGCCCATCTGGTTTCTAAACCTTATGCCAAGCATTCCCAAAGTGCAGCCCTCCAGCTGTTTGGGCCTCCCAAAGCAGCTTGTTCAATGGTTAGGAATTCTGAGAGCTGGAGACCTAAATAACTGGAGGGCTTAAGTTTGAGGATGCCTGACTTAAACCATTCCAAACCTTTTCAAGTAGAGGTTGTTCTTGCTACCCATCACTCAACCACTCTGGCCTTGGGTCCCTCATCAGTATTTGATCTCACACATCTGTTGGATGGTTCGATTTACTTATTTTATCCTTTTGATTTGACTGCCTTTGTATCATATATACTGTACAGCTAAACCTAGATCAAGCAAAATTTGATGTTTCAGTTTGTTTAGGCCAGCCAGGTGCAGTAGTTTTTGCATTTGATTACAATTGGAGATCAAATTTTGAATCTGCTCTGCCATGAAAACCACTGAGCGACCTTGGATATGTCATACTCTCTCAGCAAATCCTTTCTGAATGAATCTGGCCAAGGTTTACCTTATGATCACATTTGGTTGGAAATTATTTGAAGGAACACAACAACAACAAAAATTCTTTTAGAGTAACCCCCACAATAGAAATTGGCTTATTGACAGTTTTGGTTTTGAGAACAGTGTGATCCAGAGCAGTTCACATAGAGAAAGTGGCCTCCAGATGTGTGGAACTTAGCAACTCTTGGTTTACACCTTATTGCAGTGGTTCCCAACTTTTGGTCCTCCAAGTGTATTGGACTTCAGCTCCCACAATTCCTAACAGCTGGCAAGCTCGATGGACTTCAGGGAGCTGAAGTCTAAAACACATGGAGAACCAAAAGTTGAGAACCATTGCTCTTACAATGAATAAATGTTTGGGTCTTAGTTCAAGGAATATGAATGTCAATTTGGTGCGAAGTTTTGGTCTGGAGTGTCATCAGTATGCGGATGACACCCAGCTGGTGCTGAGGATGGCCGGACGGCCGGACTCTGTACCCCATTGTTTCCAGCAATGCCTGGTTGGCTACAGGCCAGTCGGCTGAGAGTGAACCCGTCAAAGACAGAGATCCTTTGGCTGGGCTGTCCAGGTGGGTGTGAGCTCCGGCTGCCTACTCTGGACGGCGAGGCACTATGTCCGTTGTCCCTAGTAAAGAGCCTGGGGGTCCAATTGGACCCTTTGCTGACAATGGAGGCCCAGGTCTCTACGGTCAGCAGATCTGCCTTTTTCTATCTGCGGCAGGCTAGGCGACTGGCGCCCTACCTCACCGTAAATGACCTAGCCACGGTGATCCAGGCGATGGTCATCTCGAGGCTGGACTACTGTAACGCCTTTTACATTGGTCTTCATTTGTCGGTCATCTGGAAGCTAAAACTGGTGCAAAACGCAGCAGCGAGACTCCTGGCCGGAGTGCCGACCAGGGCTCATATTACTCCAACCCTGCAGCGTTTGCACTGGTTGCCAATTGAGCACCGGATCATCTTCAAGGTGTTGGTCTTGACCTTTAAGGCCTTGCATGGTCTGGGGCCGGTGTACCTAAGGGACCATCTACTCCCATATGTTCCCCAGTCATCTCTCCGATCGGAAGACCTCAATCTCTTGCAGATTCCCTCCTTGCGAACCATTCACTTGTCGTCAACCAGGCAAAGAGCTTTCTCTGTGGCAGCACCATGCCTGTGGAACAGTCTACCACCGGAAGTTCGAGCAATGAGCGAGCTACCGGCCTTCCGGAAAGCTTGCAAAACGGCACTGTTCCGACAGGCATTTAGCCTTTGGCCACTCTTGGCTATAGCAGAATACTGTTGAAGTGGTTTTATACTGTATTTTATGTATCTATGTTATAACCTGATACGTTTCCTGTTATAGTTCGATATGATGTAAACCGTCCTGAGCCTACGGGAAAGGACGGTATACAAATCGAAATAATAAATAAATAAATGAAAATAATGTGGTAAAACCTCAGGAGCTCTGTGGTAGGCTAGATACTGTTGGTGTTAAACTGTAGAGTTGAACGGAGTTTTAACATTTATATTGTTCTATTTTCTGTACAATGTGACGTTGGTCCTTGACCGTAAATATCTATCTATCTATCTATCTATCTCAGGAGCTCTGTGGTAGTGTATAATCTTGATTAGGTTACAGCATTATTTTCGCATACAAGCATGTGAATAAGTCAAAAGAACCTGGGATTTTTCTCTGTCGGACGTTATCGATTGACTGGGCTCACTCTTGTGCCAGCATGCTTTCCAGATAGCCAGTTTCCCAACAGTGTTTGCTTCTGCTCTGTCATTCTGTGGCTCTTCCACAGCCCACATCAGGTTGCCTTTGCCTCCCTTGCCCCTGGACAAAGTTGCACATCTGCAAACAGTTTCTTGGACAGTGAGAAGCCTGTCAGATCTTTCTTTTCAGCACATCTGTCAGTTTCAGTGCAGGCTCTGATCAGTTTCGCTTGTGCCTTGTTGTGGCTGAGTTGACACATAATGAAATTAGGGCTATGTATTTTAAATGTTAGATTACTCAACAAATGTTTGTATGAACCAAAGTGTGAACTGTAAGCAGAAAGCAGCAATGGGGAGGGGTATTGCAGATAGTAGCCCCAGATATACACTGAAAGTGCAAGGGAAACTCTAGAAAAGTCCTGATTTTTCTAAAAGTTTTGCAGCCTTCCCAGCTGCAAACCAGCTCCTTGGATAAACTAACCTTAAAGATTTTTTTCTTTTGAAATGAATGGCCAGAGATCTGATCCTCATGGTTCAATAATGAGTGAGCTACAGGCAGGGCAGGAGCTCTCGGTGGCGTAATGAGTTAAACCCTTGTGCTGGCAGGACTGAAGACCGACGGGTCACAGGTTCGAATCCGGGGAGAGCGTGGATGAGCTCCCTCTGTCAGCTCCAGCTCCCCATGCGGGGACATGAGAGAAGCCTCTCACAAGGATGGTAAAACATCAAAACATCTGGGTGTCCTTGCAGACGGCCAATTCTCTCACACCAGAAGCATCTTACAGTTTCTCAAGTCACTCCTGACATGAAAAAACAAACAAACAAACAAATAGGCAGGGCAAAGATGTATTATAGAGAGGGCTTACAGAATAAAAGTGGATGCTATAAGGATATGATTCTTGCCCCTTACTGCTAACCAATTTTTCCTGTTAGGAAAATAGTCATTTTTAATCTCAAATACATGACTACTTTCATCCCCCAGATGCCAGATGGAGTCAGTGTACTCACATCCAAGTTGAGTATTTGAGCTTGCTATCTTGGGTTTAGGACTGATGGAAAAGAATTAATTATCGATTAAGCCTCATACTTTCCTGACGTGGCATGTTGCAGATGTGTTTAACTACAATACCCAGTATTGTGTGTGATGGGTACTTGCAATTGGATACACCATCAAATTTTGTCCTATCTTCAGAATGGTTCCACTTGATTTTTTTGAACTGTGCAAGGAAAGAACCAGAACCATGGCTTGTATAGTATTCTATGGAGTTTCATAGTAGAGCTTGGACAGAATTGTTGTTTAGGTAAGAATGTGGCTTTAAAAAAAAAAAAAAAAACTCGAGGATTGAGCTCTGATATGGCTGCAGATTCCTGTGTGTCTCCAGCTATTAAACATATTTGTTAGAAGGATTTTTTCCTACTGTCTTACTAGGAAGCCTCCCATATGACTTATATGTGATTAATAAAAACAAAATATCCTTTGGCCACTGGCTTGTAATCTTAAACTTATAACACAAAATATAAAGGGAATGAAGAGGGAAAAGCAAACTTCAGCAGTAATTCTTGAAATGGTAGTTCTTACAGTGAATTGCAGTAAAAATACTTCAGCGATGAGAACATTGTTATTTCCATGGAGCCTATGAAATGGCCCTGTTCATGTATTGCATGTGTAATTTGCTAGAATGGGTCACTTGTAGGTCCAAATTAAGTGTATGAGAAATGTGAGAAATTTGGGACAATCGTATGAGGTCAATGATAATCTTCCACTTTCTTGTTACAGCTGACCAAGTATACGGTGACCAGGACATGCATGAAGTGGTCCGGAAGCATTGTATGGATTACCTGGTGAGTAAGCATTGTATGGATTACCTGCAGATGCAAGGAGGAAGCTCTCTTCAAGATCATTCTTCTACTACTGCCTCTAAATCTGGTGTCCAAAACTGGCGTTTGCAGGGATTTTATGTTCTGTGAACATTGCCAGTCAGTGAAGAGCTAGGGTTACTTATCTAGAGCAGTGTTTTTAAACCTTTTTTGAGCGGCGGCACATTTTTTACATTTACAAAATCCTGGGGCACACCACCAACCTAAATGACACAAAATGACACTCTAACACAGTTAACATAGTTAATATGTTTTTAAATGTATTTATATATTCCTGCCTGTGAGAGCAGTGGAACTCTCTGCCCTGGAGTGTGGTGGATGCTCCTTCTTTGGAGGCTTTTAAGCAGAGGTCATCTGTCAGGGCTGCTTTGGTGACAATTTTTCTGCATATTGGGCAATTTTCCTGCATATTGGGTGAAAGAGGCCCACGAGGTCTCCTGCAACTCTAGGATTCTATGAATCTCTGGCTATTCCAAAGGAATTCCAGCCTGTGAAGGCCAGAGCACAGAGCTAAAGAGGCAGGAGGGGAAATGAAGCCCGGAAGTCGAGGCAGGATTGGGCTGTCTGGCTCTTCCAAAGGGATCTGAGTCTCTTATGGTCGGATATGGGAGCTGAAGAGGCAGGAGGGGAGGCCGAACGCAGAAGAAGAAGAAGAAGAAGAAGAAGAAGGCAAGAGGCAGGACAGGGGTATCTCTGGAGGGGAGGGGGAAAGGAGGGAGACCTCACCACCTCCGAGGTGGCTAGTCATAGATGCAGGAGAAATGCCAGGAGAGCGTGCTTTGGGAAGGAAGGGAGAGCTGGGCCAGGCCGCTCGCTCTCTCCTCAAGGCAACGGAAGAGGCGGCCCTTGGCTGGCAGGCAGGCGGGCGTGTTCGGGGAGGCCGCACTGCCCCTTTCTCGGCCCCGGAGGGGTCACTCCACCCCTAAGGACACTTCCCTGCCCCTTTCCTATGACCTCCTTCCTTCCTCTTCACCCATCTCTGCCTCGTCAAAATGGCGGCGGCGTTTGCTGCGAAGGGGACGGGGTCAAAGCGACGTCCCTCCCTCCCTCCCTCTGGAAAAGAGGAGGCCAATGGAAAGCCAAGGGACGGGGGCCCTGCGCTCCTGATTGGCTGCCTGCGAGGTTTGTCGCCGGCTGCCACTCTCGGCCCTGCCCCACCTGCCCTTCCGCTGGGCTCATTTCCGTGCTTAAAGGGATAGAGGCCAATTTCCCACGGCACACCTGATGATGGTTCACGGCACACTAGTGTGCCGCGGCACACCGGTTGGGAAACACTGATCTAGAGGTTCCTTCTAAGCAAAAAGCACCTCTGTCCTGCCCTGAATCCATCCTGTCGCTTACCCATTTGGAATTCTGCAAGTCTTTTTAGCCCTCAAACTGCAAGAAAGGGTTTAGAGGAGGTCAGAGTGAAACTCCATACTAAACAATCTCTTTTTAAAAATTCAATGTAGAGAACACTTGGGGAATTGTTCTGAAAGGAGTTTGGCTAGTCATAGCCCTTTGAGATGATTCAGTCCCAGAGGGAACCTGTCCCATTGTCCTAGCTACAGAGCAGCTCTTCCCTCTTCTTGTTGCTCCATGTTGAAGCCTTTCTCCACCTGATCTTGAAGTCCTTCCATGTTACAGATGAAGAATGCCGATTACTTCTCCAATTATGTGACCGAAGATTTCACCACCTACATCAATCGGAAGCGGAAAAACAACTGCCATGGCAACCACATTGAGATGCAAGCTATGGCGGAGATGTACAATCGACCTGTGGAGGTTTACCAGTATGGCACAGGTACACCCAAATTCCAGTTTCGGTTTCCTCTTATCTGCCTCTCTCTGATTGTGTCAAGAGCGCTTTGATAAATCAGCTTTTCTGTGTCCCACTTCTCTTTGAGCTGGTTTTTCTCTTCTTTCCAGAGCCCATTAACACTTTCCATGGCATTCATCAGAACGAGGATGAACCCATCCGAGTGAGCTACCACCGCAACATCCATTACAACTCGGTGGTGAACCCCAACAAAGCTACCATTGGCGTGGGGCTGGGATTGCCCTCCTTCAAGCCAGGGGTGAGTTTTTGTGGGCAGAATGTGTGGAATGGGACAAGATACTTTTTTAGTCTGAGAAAGAGACTGGGGGTATCAGTATTTCCCTCCCCCACCCCCAGCTCTTGGTAGCTGTCATGACGGGTTAAAAGGTTGTTTGGAGAGATAAGAGATGGCAAAGGGAATTTTGATAGAAGAAGAGGGACAGGGAGAAACTATACTTGCTGAAAGATGCAGTCTACAAAGATGCAGTCTACTATGCATTCTCTAGTATAGTTGGGTGGTAGTGTTTTTTAAAATAAAGCATTTACATCTCACAATTCTTCAGAAATATCCCCTCCTTTCCAGTATGGTCTTGAAGAATGGCCTAGAAATTAACCAGCCTGCCTGTTAGCTAGGACAGGGGTGAGCCACTGTGTCTCTTCATGTGGCTTTGAGGTGCAGCCCCCACAAGTCACCACTGGCAATCAAGCTTAGCTTCTCTAGCTTCCCTTTGTGCAAAGGCGATGCCACAACACACTTACAGTAAATGAATCCTGCCCCTTCCACTATCTGCAAAGGAGAAAGAGAATGCATGTGTTCTGCTTAGGTAGCCACAGTGCAGGCATTGCTCCTTCTCCTCCAGCTTATACATTAGCATTATGTTGTACTCATGACTGACAGGGCCAACCTCTCTCACTCTCTTTCTCTCTGTCCTCATTTTATGGAAGGGAGCTAAGCTTTTAAAACGAATCTTGGCTAGTCGGTTGAGAGTTTGAATAGTGGGTGTGAGGCTTCCATGAGTGTGTTGAACCTCCCCTACTTCTTACAGTATGCAGAGCAGTCCTTGATGAAGAATGCAATCAAAACGTCAGAAGAGTCGTGGATTGAGCAGCAGATGCTGGAAGATAAGAAACGGGCAACGGACTGGGAAGCAACCAACGAAGCCATTGAAGAGCAGGTTGCCAGGGAGTCCTATTTACAGTGGCTACGCGACCAGGAAAAGCAGGCCAGACAGGTTTGGCTGGATCTCTCAGACACAAGGGGAATGAGGGCAATATCTTAGCGATCAGTAGAGGCTGAGGGTCTCTTCTGTCCACTAGGAACTGGCTCACATGCCAGACTGATTCAGGGAAGGTGAATAAGCCCCTTGTAGCCCTGAGCGGCATCCCATTTTCTTCTCCCCACAGCCCCGAAAAGCCAGTGCTACTTGTAGCTCTGCCACGGCGGCCGCAGCCAGCGGTTTGGAAGAATGGAGTGGCCGCTCTCCGCGTCAGCGCAGTTCAGCGTCTTCCCCAGAGCACCCCGACCTGCACAATGAGCTGAATGCTGCCAAACCGCCTTCCCCTGGAAGCACAGCAGCTCTTGCACTTACCAAACCCCCCTCGCCTTGTGCTCCTGGTGAGTGCCATCTGGGTCAGGGCAGGGAGCATCAGGTTTCCTCTCTGGGGAATGGCCTCCTCCATGCTAAGGGATTCGGGGGCACTGTGCCACAGGGAAAGAGTTGGAAGATGGATTTGACACATTCAAGCTACACCATACCCATTTCCAAGCATCAGCACACAGTACACTTGTAAACCGTCATGGGTGTGTTGATGCCTATTCTGGTGGCACACATTGTCAAGAAACAGCCATGCAGTTTGTCACTTTCCTGCTTAGAGAACAAGGAGATTCCCTATCTGAATTTGCATTCCTGTGTAGCAGGAATACAGACGCTAAAATGATGTTCTGTTTTGGCCCATGAGGTGCCATTACTATTATGCAGCATTTCAGCCTTTCTTAAGGGGTGCATCTTTGTAGTCATTTTCAAAAGCTGATAAGGAACTACAGGCTGGAGAATGTAATCTAGTATCTGGCATGGAGCATAATGACAGGACAAGAAATTGAGTCTTACCTTTACAGGTATCTCAACCACCTTTCCTGTTGTGATGCCTGGAATAGTTTGCCTAAAGTGTTACATACAAACAAAACAAAATTTTAATTCAGGACCTGAGAATGTAACAGAAGATGATAAAGTAACAGTACATAATTGTGCAATCAAAAGCTAGAAATAAAGACCCTTTCAGACAAGGGATCTAGCTGTAAAGTACACTTTGACTCAAAGCTTTAAATAAACCCTATATGCGTGTATGCGCAAACATTACAGTTATGCAAAAAAAAAAAAAAAAACCAACAGTTTTCAAACTCTGAGGGAAAGTCAAAACCAGAAGGGATTTTTCTTTCAGATAGGCTTTACTACGAAGGCTGTTTTCCTGCTTGAGCACCTCCATACATTTTACTGCCTGAAAAAAATGAAGGTGTGGACTGTGTTGCTCTTCATATAATTCTTGACTCCAGTGCTCAACATCCCTTGCCATTCACTACACCAGTGGTTCTCAACCTGTGGGTCCCCAGATGTTTTGGCCTTCAACTCCCAGAAATCCTAACAGCTGGTAAACTGGCTGGGATTTCTGAGAGTTGTAGGCCAAAACACCTGGGGACCCACAAGTTGAGAACCACTGTACTACACTGACCTGATCTGAAGGGAACTGCAATCCAGTAGCATCTGAAGAGCCACGTGTTCCCAGCTCTGGTTTCTAGCACATGCATTACAGAGAATAAGCCAAGCAAGCAGAAACCATTTCCATAATGCATACAGTGCTGGTTTAAAAATCTCCTTGCTGCAAATATGCATTTGAATTTTCATGTAGATCTCACCTCCATTCTCCGTAACCATTATTTTGACTGTTTTCATATTGTAATCATTTGAAAGGTATTATTTGCCTTTGTTGCAGCTAAAAGGCATCCTGATTTTTGTCCTTAAAGATCTCTTTAAAAAACAAAAGAGAATTCAATTATAACACTGTTGGCAGCCTCTGATGGGGAGTAGAATGTGAATTAACCGGCACTTATTCTGACATAGCTGAATATTCCACCCTGTCTTCCCTCACCTACACAGGAACAAGCAGCCAGCTTTCTGCAGGCAGTGGCCGAGCAACCCCTCCCTTAGTGTCGTTGTATCCAGCCCTAGAATGCCGGGCAATAATGCAACAAATGTCACCCACAGCGTTCGGTAAGTATCCTCCTGTCAGGCAGTCAGGACATCACAGAGAACCGGTTCAGTCCTTTCAGCTGTTAAAAAACGATCCCCCGGATTATAACCCCAGATTTCCATGTTTTTCTCTTACAGAATCTTAAATTTAGTAGTGTACGTTCAAAGTGAGCTAACACATTTCCATCCTTTTTCCCTATCATCATGTGGACCAGAAACTTGCCTTTGCTGTTACAATTTTGGATAAATAATGGAATTCCATAAAAAGTAGCACACTCCATGCAACATGGCGTGATTGCGAATTTCTCTGTCCTTTGTGTTGAATTTATAGGAATAAGTTTACTTTCTTATGTGGAGGTTACTTACAACACCTTTTCATAACATGGTGCTTTCCAGATGTTGTTGGATCCCAGCGCCCACCAGCCCCAACTAGCTGATGATCAGAAATTATCCTTTTTGCAATCTAAAATAGCTAGCAGGTACAGTTTTGAGGGAAGCTGAATGCTTCTTATGAGATATCATACTTTGCCCAATTTGCTTCTGGCTGCAGGTGATGGAAGGATGTTATGGCACAGTGTACAAGAAAGTAAAGCATTATAAAATGTAGAAATTGTGGATCGTAGTGCTTTGAACCCTAAAGTTATTTCTACTAATTGTGTCTTACATTATGTAAAATTAAGTATTCTCAAGCAGGGAAAGAGAAACTTTTTCTTAAACTGGATTGTACCTGAATCAACAAACTATACATTCTAGAACTGGAAGATTTGGAGCTTTGGATTTAGTCTTCAGCCGAGTGAAAACTTTACTGGTACATTTTGAGATCTTGGTGTAAGTGTTGAGGTAACTTATGTGAATGGAGTTGTATTACCATACTTACTTGAGTCTAATGCACACATTTTTAAAGTTAAATTCCATTGTCAAAATGGAGGTGTGCATTAGATTTGATAGCACTGCTTCAATGCTTCTGAAAGTGAAGGCCTGAGGAAGGACTGCCTTATCTCCTAGGCTGGACATATCTAGAAAGTGTTGCATGAAGTGGCTATGAAGCAAGTTATCTCGGCTGGGACTGGAGGAGAGTCTGTGGCCACAAAAGGGCTGCTGGGAAGATGCACCCCTCCAAATTTAATGTGAACTGGCAGGTTCTGTGCAAAGGCTGGCAAACTTGTATTGCATGGTTCCCAACTGAATTTGAATTCGCTAACCTTGGCCAGATGAAAAGTAATTGTCGCTTCATACTATATTTAGAGGTCCTGGCTTCCCACCAGCTTTTTGCAGCCATCACTGCCTTGTATTACATTCAACAACAAATCTTTTTTTATTTTATTTTATTTTTTTGTAATGCGCACCTTTTAAAATTGAGATGCACATTGCAGTCAGTAGCAAATTATACTTGAGTAAATATGGTAGAAAGGGCTCTGTGTTGATACAACCTAGCAGAACATGGAACTAAGTCAGTAGACTGGGCATGGTGAGGAGCCAGCATGCAAAGGGAGCACAGGAGGGACGAGGCTAGGGAATGGCTGACATTATAGATCAGAGATGGGGGTAACTGTGCCTTCCCAGAATGAATGGAAACTAGCCACCATAGTTCTTCCCTATTTTCTGTACTTGCGAGGTCTGATGTAAGGTGGAGTCTCATAACTTTTGGAAGGCTCTATCTTTCCCACATTCCTGCCTCAATCATTTCCATTATTTCTCTTTTGGCAGGTCTGAGCGACTGGGATGATGACGAAATCCTGGCTTCTGTGCTGGCCGTGTCACAACAGGAATACTTGGAAAGCATGAAGAAGAGCACCCTGCACAGAGACAGTGGCTCCGACAAGAGTTGATAACTCGCTGGCGACTCCTGTGTTCGCCTGACACCCTTAGGTGCATGTTTTTTGGCCGGAAGGATGACAACGTTATCTGGGACCCCTCCCCTCCTCTCCCTCCTCCTCTTCCTCCTCCTCCGCTGCTGCTGATCAGTGCTCCTTGGGCTGCCCCTTTTGCTCCTCCTCCACTTTTGACTCTCTGCATCCAATCCCCCGCTCCCCTTGGTTTGTCGGGGGAGACAGCAAGAGAGGGACAGGACCTCCTCGCAAAGGAGCTGGAACACGCACAAGCTGGGGCATGCTGGGCTTCCCCTTCATCAGCCATTCTTTCATTATTAAAAAAAAGGAATTACTGATTTTGTCCTAAGTAAGCCCTCCCCACCTTGGGATGTGTGTCCACAGGGAGGGAGAAATGTTGTAATTTGCTTATGGAGGATGAGGGAAAGTGGACCGAAGCTGAATCGAGGGCAATGAGGCATAGCTGCTTTTGGTTCCCTCTTCCCCTAATACACTGTGAGAATGTGAGATCTAGCATTTTAGACCACGAGAGAGGGGTTGACAGTGTGGGCAATTGTTTTCTGCCTTTCCATTGGAGAGGGCTCTTCAACATGTAACCATTTGAACCGATCCGCCATCACCTCTGAAGAACAACTCTGCCTCACATGTGCAGGGGGGCCACCTGAACGGCTGCCTCTTCATTCTCCCTGCAGTTATATGCTTCTTTTTTGCTTCCCATCTGTGTGTAATTTCCCATGTGTTCACTCACTGCTCCTGACCACCCCGACAGGGGCCACGGTTTCCATGGTTGCAGTGGCTTGTCCAGCACCGTGGTCCCTCTGGTGCTGCTGATGTTCTTGGCCTTCCTTTGTCTCTCCTGCTGCTGCCTCTTTGATTCTTCCTGTGCCTAGCAGCAGGGGAGGGGCCACCCGGTGTCCCTACTTGCCCGGGCGCAGGCCAGGTCTTAGTAGTGGAAGGCTGAGGAGGTGTTGGTCACCAAATGAACTCAGAACGTCAAAACTTGGAAGTTGCAAGGGCAGCAGTGGGGAAGGTGCCAGGCTTTCTCATAGCAAGTGCAAGTTGAAACAGGGCCATACATATATCTTCCTGTGTCCTGGACTAAAGGTCAGTAAGCCCTAGAAAGGAAGAATCTCTGGCAACTTTCCTTTCCTCAAGTGCTTGTCTTCCTCACTACAGCTGTAGTTATAACCCACATACAGTGGCAATGTTTGCTCTCCAAGCCTCGCGCTGAACACATTTCTGACTTCCACTTTCATGTAATGGCAGACCATGCTCAACCACTCCTCCATCTTCACCCTGAGTCCAAAATCCATGGGGTGAATGGGATTTTCTGGAGTTCCTGCCTCCTTTTGTTGCTTTCTGAAGCTCCAAAGAGGCAACTTTAAAAGGGGGAAGGGAGATAGACTGCTGCTTTAGATAAATTGGATCCATGGACGACTGGATTAAAAAATTAAATTTGGTGCCTGATAATAAAGTATGGGAGAGTTGACCTCCTGCTCTCACTTCTTTCTCTCTGTTCCTCCCTTCCCTTTTCATGTGTGAGATGGGTGACCGACTCCTGTCAACAAAAGGGGGGAAAAGAAGCTAAAACAATGGGGATGCACTTGTAGTCCATGCAAACAAAACCTCTAAGCACATTTCTTTATAGGTTATGTCAAAGGTGCTTTCTAGTTTTCAAAACAACTATGCTGCTTGTAGCTGGACTTTGATAGTTTTTTTCCCTTGCTTCCACATAAGCGCCTTGGTCCTTCAGATATTTGGGGCATGAACTCTCAAGATGATTGGCCTTGCTAGCTGGGTCTTCTAGAAGTTAAAATCCTAAACATCTGGATGGCCAAAGGATCATGGACCTTGATCATCCAAGAGAATGAAAGTAGAGCTTTTGGTGTTCATCTTTTCATAACCGAATGCTTTATGGGATCCTCTGCCCTTGATGTCATTCAGGTGCTGGTTTACAGTCAATCAGTCAAATTCCTGCAAGGATGGTATAAGGAGAGTAAATCATGTAAATACAACTTTGTTTTGATCTAGTAAAGCAATCAAATTGACTTTGAGATGCATTAAATGGAAGGATATGCACACTCAGCATCACTGGTAACTGTTCCTTTGGCTATATCTCAAGGAATTACAAAAGGAGGTTGAAATGAATTAGGAGTGTACTAATGGGTTTGTAAAAAATATAGGATACTGAGAAGGAATTGGGGGTGGCCACCAGATTCCTGGTTCATTGTTTTGCCTTTTAGGATTCCTGCTGCCTTGTGTCCTGACAGTTTGTTTAGAGCAAAAAAACTGAGGTGCTGATGGATTGTGTGCTTGAAGGTAGATTTTGACAGCAAATCTTTTGGGAAATCCATGTCCTTGCACACAGGACTTTATGTATTTAGAGTCAGTTAAACAAATACGTACTATCTAGTTGATCTGTCCTTTGATCTGAACCTCATTCCTCACTTGCTGTCTTGTCACCTTATCTCCACTTTCTTCTTGGGATGGCTTCAAAGGTTACTGTGATCCACCATTAGAATTGCTAGCCTTCGATCTCTACGGAGAACTGGTTTTGAAATCACAATATGGCAGTCTGGAGTTGGCATCTAACTCCCATTTGCGATAGAATGAATTAATGCATATTTTATGATGAGTTAATAGGCAGCTTAGACTTCTAAGCTGCCTCACTTTTATGAAAAACGCAAGATGCATTGCCAGTCTTAGGGCCAGTCCATCATACGATCAGAGCAGACCACTACTTTGTAGTGTGGAACAATGGACAATATCAGTGGTTCTCAACCTGTGGGTCCCCAGATGTTTTGGCCTTCAACTCCCAGAATTCCTAGCAGCTGGTAAACTGGCTGGGATTTTCTGGGAATTGTAGGCCAAAACACCTGGGGACCCACAGGTTGAGAACCACTGGACAATATGGTTCCAATTTTATTTCATGTATATCAGTCAGATGTATCACAGCTGAACCATTCTTCAGCACTGAGTGAAGTAGTAGGTTGTTCCACAACACATCAGGGCACCAGCCTGTATAGAGAGCTCAGAATATGGTCTGTGGTACAGGTCACTCTGCTATCTAACTGAGCAGAAGAGGGGGTTAAGAAGGAATGGAGCTTCCCACGCAGGACCTGCCACATGAGGCAGTTGCTTCACTGCCTTCAAGGATTTGTCCATACTTTCAATCAGCTGGATGTCAGAAAGATTTCATTGTAGCCAAACCACAGGCTCAAGTAATTTCTCATGGCATTTACTCCATTGTCCCTAAATTTGACCTGTAACTTTCAGTCCTGTGACTGGGGCAAGATCTGGTGTGTTACAATGCAGAATTAATGCAATTTGACATCACTCCGCTATAGAATTCTGAAAGTTGTACTTTTATAAGGTCCTAGGCCGCATTTCCCATAGAGTGTGGGTATCTTCCCAAACTATAACACCTAGGATTCCATAGCATTGAGTCATGGTAGTTAAACTGGAATCAAACTGCATTAATTCTACAGTGCAAATGCACCCCAGGACAAAGACCAAGGTCTGTACTGTAAAGATGTGCTCCCCAAGCCTAGCCAGGACTGACATACTACTTTTCAAAATAATGTAATCCATATTACTATCTACATGACTCTATATCCCAAAAAGCTTTATATTTCTGGATTTTCTAGTCTGCAATGGCACCACTGCTACCTTGACTCTTCCAGCCTACTCCCACTTGTAAGTAACATTAACATCTTATAAAAATCATTGAAACTGTTGACCAATAAATTACTTTATAGGTAACATTTCCAGACTCTGCTAGACAGCCATAGAATTTATCCTCCTGCTTTAAATAAGATAAATAAGGCAAGATTCCCCAGAGCCTTACTATCAAAGAATCACAGCATCATAGACGTAACAGAGTTGGAAGAGATCACATGGGCCATTTAGTCCAACCCTCTGCCATCATGGCCTTTTGTCTGGACAGGTGCATATTTTTCTCCACTCCAAACGGTAAATGTGCCCTAGGGTCCTTTACCTCATTTATGAGTAGAGTTAGCATCCTAATTTCTATCTTGCTTGGTTCTAATGCCAGTATTTCAAAGTCACGCGAGAAGTAGAAATATTGGGGATCTCTCGCAGAGTCTCATATCAGGGTTGAGAAGAAACTGCAACTTGTTATTACAAGCCTTGAGGTCATTTCTAATTTATAGTAACATTAAGATGACCATATTACAAGTTTTTCCTGGCAATTTTTGTTCAAGGGCATTTGCTGTTGCCTTCCTTGAAGTCATATGAATTGCCAAGATCACACACTGGGTTTTCATGACTGATTAAGAATTTGAACCCTAGTCCCTTGGAGGTTATAGTCCAATGTTCAACGCACCATACCGGCTCTCAGAAGGTGGGGTAAGAAAGGACAAAATCCCCATGACCCAGATCTTTGCAGAACCTTGGGTCTTGCCTGAACATTAAACAATACATTACAAACAAAACTGCGGGTTCTCAAGAGCCCAGAGTAGCTATAATATATTTTGTTTTATCGGAACATGCCAATCTTCCATAATCATCCCTGTTTATTAATTTGATTCAGACATGTCAAAGTGTAACAGTTTCTGAGAGAACCTAGTAGTAGTAGCAGCAGTGACACTTAGTTTGTAGGGAGAATTAGGAAAGGTGCCACATCATGCTACCTTTTCCTGGGCCCACTGCCAGATTTCAGTAGCCCTTCTGATATATTTTTCTCAATAGTGGAACTGGAGGCTTTGCTAAATCTGGCCTTGAATCATTTCCTACATCTTGGTTTTTCTTCGCAAACGAAGATTGAGGAAGGACTCATGCTTTCTACTAGCGCATTAATTACTAAAAAGGCCAATCCGAGATAGGCAAGTCCGATTACAGAAAGCACCGCAGAAAGTCTCCTTGGGTGATGTTTCCAAGTTGCGGTTCTTTCTGCATTGTCATTTCTCTTTGAGACCCGTTCGGCGTGACTTCTCGAAGGAGGCCGCAGCATTGTGGATAGTGCGTCTCCATGCCTCCCAATGTGAGGCCAGGGTGGACCATTGTTGATCAATCTGGCCGAGCCTGAGATGCTGTTTCAGGGAGTCCTTGTATCTCTTTTTTGGGGTGCCTCTCTCTTGCTGACCCATGCTGAGTTCACCATAGAGTAGTATCTTAGGGAGGGGGTGGTCCTCCATCCTAGAGACGTGCCCTGCCCAGCACAGCTGTGTTCTCAATAGCATGGCCTCAATGCTGATGACCCCTGCTTCCTCAAGGACAGCAACATTCATCACATAGTCCAGTGTATATTTAGGATTGTGCGAAGACCGCACTGATGAAAGCGTTCAAGGAGCAGTAGGTGTTGGCGATAGGTGCCCCATGTTTCAGACCCATACAGGAGAATAGACAGTACGATAGCTCTGTACACACTAATTTTGGTGCTTTGTCTCAGGTGTTTATTACTCCAGACTCTAGTGAAGCCTTCCGAATGCACCATATGCCTTTGCTAATCTGTGATCTATCTCTTTATCAATCTTGGCATCTGAAGAAATGATGCTTCCCAGGTAGGTGAACTGCTGAACAGACTTAAGCACAGATTAAGCACTTCAGCATTTCCTACACGTGTAATGTAAATATGGGTACATGCTGTTTGAATGTTGGACTAGAGTGCTGAGTCACAAGGAGTTCAAATTGCTATAGAAGCCTACTGGGAGAGCTTGGGCAAGTTTCAGTTTCTCTCTGCCTCCTCCTTTCCATCTTTGTCCTCTGTTTATTTCAATTGCAGCAAAAAGCAAAAGTAGCTTGCACTAAGTTAACGAAGGAAGGAAGGAGCGGAGTTTTGCCTTTGCCTGTAGACTCAGGCAAGTAAACCACTGTGCCCTCTCCTATCTTTCTTCATTTAACAACCTCTACCATTTTGATCACACTTAGATTCGCTTGAACACATGTGTGTTATTTGTGGAATGTTTTGGCTCAGAATTCAGATTCACTCCCATTTCCTGTGTGTCATCCCTCCTGCTGGCTTCCTGTACCTCAATCATTAGCTCAATTGACAGAAGTGGATGAATTTGATGGCAGAGGTAGTGATCGAAATTCTGACTTTCTTCCAAGACAGTTTTTTAAAAAAACCCAAACAGTTCAAAATGCATATAGATAAAAACATATGAACAATATGTTCAAATATAATTAAATTATAGCATTGGCAACAGCTTAAGCCATATTGTTTAGAACAGTGTTTTTCAACCTTTTTTTGAGCCGCGGCACATTTTTGACATTTACAAAATCCTGGGGCACACCACCAACCAAAATGACACTAACACAGTAATACATGTAGTTAATATGTTTTTAAATGTATTTATACACTCAGTGTGAAACCTGGGCCTGTTTCGATGAACACAACATAGATATGACTTCCTCTCACATATTTATACATGGCTATCATGTCTTCCCTCAGCCTTCTCTCTTCAGGCTAAACATGCCCAGCTCTTCAAGCCGCTCCTCATGGGGCTAGTTCTCCAGACCTTTGTGAAATTTCACCCTGAGTGAAACTTGCTTCCAGTTAACTATGGATGTCATGAAGCTGTTATAAACAGTTCCTTGGGGGGGAGGGGGGACACTCTCAAAAAATCCAGTAAAATAGGTTTTTTTATAATAAAAAAACATTTCCAAGTGGAGAGGCTCAACTTGTTTCTTGAAAACCTGTGAGGGGGCTGCTAGGAGGGGGGAGAGTGCCAATTTCCCACGGCACACCTGATGATAGCTCACGGCACACTAGTGTGCCATGGCACACGGGTTGGGAAACACTGGTTTAGAAAAACCTGGAAATAAAGATGTTAAAGCTCTTTTGTACAACCAATTCCTGCAAGTCTATTGGAAGAGACCTGCTTGACTACTAATAGAAGGACAGCGAAGGGGGAATCATTTTGACAATCTCAGGAAAAGATATGGGGTAATCACCATAAAGGCCTTGTCTCATAACCATGCCTATGAGGCTGGTGGAAACAATAAAGGGCCTCTCGATCTTGAGGTCTAGACTATCAGAGAGCCTGGCCAGCCAAATAAGTCTTTTTACGTCATAACAAGGATTTTGAATTGAAACAAATCAAACTACAGCAAAGTGATGATGTTTTAAGAAGGGATGTATTCTGCCCATAAAATTTATTCTTCACCGTGGTAGCCTAAGGTTGGGACAATGGTGTGTTGGGAAGCTCTCAAGCTGTACTGGGATCCTTCATTACTTGGGGCAGCCACCAAGAAGGAACTTGCTCACATTCTCAACAGACAGTCCTATGACGGTGGTAGAACTAAAAGAAATACTTATTTAGGAGAATATGGAACATTAGAAGGTCTGGAGCTGAATACTGAGGTTTCTCATAACATGACATCTCCACCCCAGTGGGATAGTAATAGCCAGTGTCCGAATTATGTGTTCCTGCATGGTAGTGGGTTAGACTAAATGGCCCTTGTTCTCTCTTCCAGCTCTATGTTTCTACAATAGAGGAATTCTTCCTCTGTGAAATTTGTGGCGAAGAAACACTCCATGCTACATACCAAAAAGAAGAAAGGCAGAATGAGGGCCAGATCCAGGGAAAGGATCTTTCTGGAAGTAAACTAGGAATATCACCTAAGTAGACAACAACATGGTCTAAGAGTTGGAAGGAGGACTTTGGTAAACCAAGTTTTGAATCCCTGCTCAGCCTTGGAAACCTACTATATAATATTATTGCTACCCTTTTGTGATACCCAAGATCAGGGGTGCTCATTAGGTAGCTCAGGAGCTACTAGTAGATCTTCGGCCCTCTTCCAGGTGATCTTCGGGCTTCACCAGCCGGATGGGGTACTCCTGCTGCTGGCTTCCGCTCTCGCGGTGCTTCTTTCGCCTGCGGGGCATTACAGGAAGAAGGAAGCATGAGGCGGGGCCTCTGGAGGGAGCGCCCTGCCTCTCGTCCAGAAGCAGCTGTGCAGCCTCCGTTGCCGGTGAGACAGGCAGGGCAGAGCGCTCCCTCTGGATCCCCCGCCTCGTGCTGTCTCCTTCCTGCAATGCCACGCAGGCGGAAGAAGCGCTGCGCGGGCGGAAAACACCAGCAGGAGCACGTGCGCTGGCAAGAGCGCATGACGGCGGGAGCGCACGGTGGCGGGGGGCAGGTAGATCTTTTGGACTTGGTTGCTTTAAGAGTAGCTCGCGTGCTGAAAAAGTGTGAGCACCCCTGCCCAAGATATATTGGCTGAGGTGTCTGCCTCTCTCCCCTAATGGCAAGAGCCGATTTTGCCTGCAGTTAATGTTGAGTTCAGGAATTATGCATTTGGAAAAAGGTGGATATAAAGCACTTAGAACATTTGTTCTTGGCTGTATAGACAGATATCGGAATGATTAAATTATTTCATTGTTTCTCTTTATAGTTTTCAAACATGGGGAGAGTTTTCAATGTGTCTTTGGCTGTCTCAATTTGGCAGGACAGGTTAATCCTCTGCATCCTACTTCATCATTGGCTTTTTAAATGTCCCAGTTTCTCCTCTCATTTTTGTCTAACTTCAATTGCTGCAAGCAGGTGTAATGAGCAGCCATGTCCCTTCCTAAACTCAGTACATAAATTTCAAGATTTCTCTTGTTTTCCCTAGCAGTTTGGTGTGTTTTTCCTTCTTGATAATGTTTGCATCTTTATCACACACCCTTGACCATAAAATGGACTCTTGGTATGAATATCAAAGTCTGTGGATGCTCAAGTCCCATTAAATACAATGACATAGTAAAATGGGTCCTGACATAAAAAGTCCAAGTAAAAATGTGTGTTTTCAGTATTTATAAAAAGCCACGGATGATGGAATCCCTGAATGCAGAATCCGTGGGTATGGAGGGCCGTATGTGCTTTCATGTAGCTCATGCATATAGGTGTTGGCCCTAATCCATGAAATGTTGGAGGGCATTGGCCCAGTCTCCACAGAACACCTGCAGGTTGCACAGGGCTCTAGGACAAGTTCTCACTATGTATGGCCTACCCACGCCCCATTTCTGCAAAAGAAGGGCTAGGTCTCTTCTCTTCCCATCAAAGGAATTGGCACAGAAGAATGAAGCAAATACTCCCCTCCAGCTATGTGTTGCAAGGGGAGTGGTAGCGGTGAGCAAGGCGCTTTACTATGAGTTAGCATGCCGATTGTTGTGCTTTTGTGCCCTTTCGTTTTCACACAGAGGATTCCCAGATAACAGTTCCAACACATTCATGGCATTGCCAAAACCCATGAGCCTTATGATACCAGGCAGCTCAAGACAACTTGGAACCCAAGGCAGAAACTCCACAACACAGCAGCTTCTATGGGAACAAGTAGAGAGAGAAAAAATTAGCTCATTCAATTTGCATCCATCCTTCGCATTCACTGGGGTTAGGAGACCAGAACTCCCATTAAGGTAGAAAAGCCACTTTAAAAAAAAACCCAAGATAACAGCTCTCTAGGAATCTCAAGGTTATCCAGCATAACTCTATTGTTAACATTTGCTGGAAGTTGACCATAGACTTGTACTGGAGAATCTAGAAAATCCATGGAGAACATAGTAATCAGATCTGCAACGGTAGGTCTACAAATGTGGAGGGCTGGCTATGTATTTCTTGTTCTTTAACAGATATAATATGCAGAGTTGGCTTTCCCATTATGTGAAAACAGACAGCAGAGTTATTATTATTATTATTATTATTATTTGGACTGTAGCCTAACTATGCAGCAATCTTGAGGCCCTTCCAGACTGCCCCTTTATCCCAGGATCTGATCCCAATTATCTGTTTATCCCAGGTTATCTGGTAGTGGGGACTCATATATTCCAGTTTAAAGCAGATAATCTGGGATCAGATCCTGGGATTAAGGGCAGTCTGGAAGGGCCCTACGTTAATCATGATTGGATTATTACACAAGGGAAGGAAAATCTGCACGATTCCGCTGCCTCAATTGTTAGATTGTTACACCACATACCTTGGTTTTAAGAGTCAACAGCTGCCAATGGCTGTCCAGAGTCAGACAACACAATGTTTTGGACCAGTGCTGAAGTCCTGTATCCTGGGCAAGCAGAGCACCATGTGCCTTGTCTCGGCCTGTATCTGAGACATATTGATGTCACCACCCCAATATACATTGCGTCACCCTGGCCTAGATATGTTTGGACATCAATGCTCACACTGATGGGAGTTGCAGACCAAAAACACCTAGGGAGGCACATTCCTCTAGCCTTGTTTTGATAGTCTGTGTCCCGTTTATTTTCATAATGTATTAATATATGTCTAACCAACACACCATCATAAGATCTCATTAAAACAATATAAACAAATTTAAACACTTCATCATTAGATGTCATTAAAACAATGTAAACAATTTAAAACTACTTAAATGGGATGACAGAACATTGAACAGCTCGCAAAGTTAAAACAACAAAAGGCTAGAACCGTTAAAACTTCATACATATATATCTTTAAAAGTTCAGAGATCAGGACCCAATGGCTTTAACAGGAAACCATGTTTTAACAGGTTACAAACTCCCAAATTGTCTTACTGAGCAATTGGAATGAACTTCATGCTGAAGACTTCAGGCCCGGATTATCCATAAGGCCACACTAGGCCATGGCCTAGGGGCGTAGCCAAGGGGAGGCGCCAGATCTGGAGCCCCCAGTTTTTATAAAAGTCAATTTTCTGTCGCTTCTGCATCTGCGCATGGAGCGCCATCCACCCCTGCCCCCCCCCCCCTTTGCTCTGCTGCACTCACTCCTCCTCAAGGCTGGAGAAGCTGTGGGACAGCTGAAGCCGGGAGGAGGGGGCAGGGCATGGCACGGCCTGGCTCCGCCCCTCCCCGCGGCTTCAGCTGTCCCACAGCTTCTGCAGCCTTGAGGGAGCACTGCCAAGCCAGCGGTGGCATAGCAAGCACAATGCTGGCTTGGCAGTGCTCCCTCAAGAGGCTGGAGAAGCTGTGGGACAGCTGAAGCCGGGAGGAGGGGGCGGGGCATGGCGCGGCCTGGCTCCGCCCCCTCCCCGCGGCTTCAGCTGTCCCACAGCTTCTGCAGCCTTGAGGAAGCACTGCCAAGCCAGCATTGTGCTTGCTATGCCACTGCTGGCGCGCTCTCTCTCTCGCTCTCTTGCACGCTTGCTCTCGTGCATGCCTTTGGAGCGAGTTTGCACCCGCGGCATGGCTCTCCCCAAGCCTCCTGACTCCCAAAGAGACCTTCAGAGCACAGCGGAGCTTTCCAGCCGGTGGGAATGGGGACCTTGGAGGTGGTGGGAGGTTGGTTTAAAGGGGGCGTAATTCCAAACTGTGGACTAGGGCGCAAAAAAGTGTTAATCCGGGCCTGGCTGAAGTTCTGACATGTTTGGGCTATATCGAATTCTGTACACCTCTATTGTCCTACTGGGCATCTTCTCACCTGGGAAATTGGTTTCGTAAACAAAATCACAATGTTAGAGACTCTGACTTATGAATGTGGATTTTGTTGACAAACCACCATGCCATAACCTCCAACAGGACATGTGTGGCTAAGCAACATTAGAAGCTGGTCAAGATGGCAAATGTTCTCAATGAGGAAGGAAAGACAACGAGGAGAGACTTCAGCAGTTTGGTTTTGCATGGGAAGGGCTATTTATTTATTTATTTATTTATTTATTTACAACACTTGTATACCGCCCTTCTCAACCCTCAAGCAAACTCAGGGCAGACAACATTCTGCCTTCTCTCCTGAGCTGAACAGATTGGGTCCAAACTACTTTAGCATTTCCAACTTAGTTTACAGCAATTTATTTATTTATTTACGTCATTTATATTCCGCCCTTCTCACCCCGCAGGGGACTCAGAGTGGATCACAATGCACATATACAAGCAAACATACAATACCATAGACATACAACATATATAGAGCTACACAATTGGTCGAGAGCTCACCCTGACCCGGGCAGGCCTCAAACTCATGACCTTCTGGTCAGAAGACATCCTATGCAGCTGACTCCCAGCCAGCTGCGCCACATTCTGCACCAAATGGAGTAAGCTGAGGACAAAGAGGGAAAATATGAGAAGGAAAGAGAAACTGGGGCATTTTAAAAGCAGATGAAAAAATGGGATGACAGAATCATAGAATTGGAAGAGGCCACAAGGGCCATCCAGTCCAACCCCATTCTGCCATGCAGGAAAAGTACAATCAAAGCACCCCCAACAGATGGCCATCCAGACTCTTTTTAATGCAGCCAAAAATCATTGACTTTTTGAGCTGCTGCATCACATTGTTGGCTCATGTTCAATCTGTCGTTTACTAATCAGAATTGTTTTTCTCAAATTGGGACAGTTTCGGAATATGCCTGGCTCAGAAATTTAAAAAACTTGTTTTACAGGATTAACAAAACAACAAAATATGTCACTGTGAAGCCAGACAGTGATTGCAGCTGCACTGTGAAGAGACTTTAGGTGCAATAGGAGAGAATTCCAGTCATGAAAAACCAAAGTGTGATCCGAAAAGTCTTAACTTCAACCTGCAAAATCTCAACCGTCAATATAAAACCTTTCGACGTCTCCAGAAAGGGCAGTGAAACGGCATCTTCTCTTCCCAACCGACGTTGGCTCTTCCTTTTGACATTTTCTGCGCAAACAATTTGGAGAGCAGCAAATCCTAGAGGTTAATTATGTCCTGCCCCAACTTCCTCCTTCCAGGGAGTGAAGATGGATGGCATGAGGAAAAGCCACGGAAAGGAATCCAGCACTTCTTTGCATGGTTCCCAATGCCTAATCCAGTCTGACTGGATCCTTTGGACCTGAGTCACTCATATGTGCAGCTGGGACATGCCGGTGGCTAAACCAGTTGCACTGCCAACCAGAATGCTTCCTCCAACTCTTCCTTCTCTTTCTGAAGCACGATGCAGCCGTGTCCTTCAAGGGAATACATATTTCCCTTTCAAGGCACCCCACTATTTCTTCACCATGGAGGGCCCCACTGGCCTCCTAGCATTTGAGGCTTACTCTGAGCAGGAAATGCTCTTTCACCTGTCAACAGTTTGGTTTCCCCTTCTGAAAATACCCTTATAATTGTGTGCCTTCAAGTCATGTCTGATCTAAGGCAAACCATCACAGGATTTTCTTGGAAAGATTTGTTCAGAAGATGTTTGTCATTGCCTTCCTCTGAGGGCCCTTCCACACAGCCCTATATTCCAGAATATCAAGACAGAAAATCCCACATTATCTGAGTGTGGACACCAATAATCCAGTTCAAAGCAGATATTGTAGGATTTTCTGCCTTGATATTCTGGGTTATCCTCTCCAATGCTCTCTCGGAGCCCTTTCTAATAACTAATGGAGTGAAAAAAGATTGTGTTCTTGCACCAACCCTATTTACAATCTTCTTCAGCATGATGCTCCAAAGGGCTACGGCAGACCTCAAAAAGGAAGACGGCATATATATGCGCTATCATACTGATGGTAGCTTGTTCAACTTAAGCCGCCTGAGGGCTCGCACTAAGACTCTAAACTATCTAGTCCATGAGCTGCTTTTTGCAGACGATGCTGCCCTTGTCGTCCATTCAGAAGCAGCCCTGCAGTGCCTCACATCCTGCTTTGCAACAGCTGCAGAGCTGTTTGGGCTGGAAGTCAGCCTGAAGAAAACAGAAGTTCTCTACCAGCCCGCACCACAGAAAGAACACCATCATCCTCATGTCAGCATAGGCACATCTGTGCTTAAGTCCGTTCAGCAGTTCACGTACCTGGGAAGCATCATCTCTTTAGATGCCAAGATTGATAAAGAGATAGATCACAGATTGTCAAAGGCATATAGTGCATTTGGAAGGCTTCACAAGAGAGTCTGGAGTAACAAATACCTGAGGCAAAGCACCAAGATCAGTGTGTACAGAGCTATCGTACTGTCTGTTCTATATGGATCTGCTTTGTGCTGGTCTGTGACCGTAATAAAGTTTTGATTGATTGATTGATATATGGATCTGAAACATAGGTCACCTATCGGCAACACCTACGACTCCTCGAACACTTTCATCAGCGCTGTCTTCGCACAGTCCTAAATATACAGGGGACAGACTATGTGGCTAATGTTACTGTCCTTGAGCAAGCAGGGATCACCAGCATTGAGGCCATGCTATTGAGAACACAGCTGTGCTGGGCAGGGCATGTCTCTAGGATGGAGGACCACTGCTTCCCAAAGATACTACTCTACGGTGAACTCGCCACGGGTCAGCGCAAGAGAGGCATCCCAAAAAAGAGATATAAGGACTCCCTGAAACAACATCTCAGGCTCGGCCAGATTAATCACCACCAATGGTCCACCCTGGCCTCACATCGGGAGGCATGGAGACACACTATCTACAATGCTGCGGCCTCCTTCAAGAAGACACGCTGAATGGGTCTCGAAGAGAAACGACAATGCAGAAAGAACCGCAACTTGGAAACAACATCACCCAAGGAGACTTTCTGCTGTGCTTTCTGCAACCGAACTTGCCTATCTCAGATTGGCCTCTTTAGTCACCAACGCGCTTGTAAAAAGCGTGGGATGAGTCCTTCCTAAAAATCTTCATTCGCGAAGTAATGCTGAGAGAGATTCTGGGATATAGGGCTCTGTAGAAGGGCCCTCAGAGGAAAACTGACGTAAGAACATAAGAACATAAGAAGAGCCATGCTGAATCGGACCTCAGCCCATCTAGTCCAGCATTCTGTATCAGATCTCGAGCAGAAAAAAACTGGCCTGCCTACCTCAACCAACTCCGTGTGGCTGAACAACATCCATGTGGCTGAGATGCAAACAAAGGAGGAAGAACAGAGAGTGTAGAAGAGGCTGAAGTAGTGGAATATGTGTGGCCAAGCAAGTTTACAGTTTGGTCAAGATAGCAAGTTTTTAATAAGGAATAACAGACAAGTTAGAAGAGGCAGCAACAGATTTCTTTTGCCTCAGCCTACTAGGAAGGACAATATTAAAGGCAATGGAAAAGCAGCATGGCAGAGGAGTAGCTGTGACTATCCCAGCCAATTTGGAAAGCTTTTACTCATGGTGACTGAATGAGACACCTCCAAGAAACCCTATAATCAACAGTCCAGTTCAGTTGCTGGAAACCCAAATCCTGCCTTCCTAGATTGAATCTATCCACCTGTAATAGAGTCTTCCTGTTTGTCAACTGCCTCCGCTTTACCATGCATTGTTATTTTCCCCAATATGTCATGCTGTCTCATGATTATGACCAAAGCATGATACTCTTAGTTTGGTCATTTTGGCCTCCAGGGACAGTTGCTAGGTCTTATTTAATAGTCCATGGCATCCATAGAACATTCTTTCAGCACAATTTATATGGGTTTATTTTCTATCAGCTTGCTTTTCTATCTTGCTTTTATAATAGTAGAAATTGGAGATAAGATGGCATGAACAATTCTGACTTTTACCCAATTCGATATATTTACACTTTGGGCAATAGGTGCTCCAATACTTTGTGATCTTCTGCTACTAATATGGTATCATCTGCGTATCTGTGATTGTTGATGTTCCTTTTCCCAGTTTCGACACCGCCTTCCTCTGAGCCTAATCCTACTTTCCATATGACATGCTCAGCACATAAATTAAACAGATAGTGTGGTAACATGGAGCCAATGATAAACCCCTCAATTTCTCCATCTTGTCCTGACAGTGGCCTCTTGTCCTGAGTATAGGTCACGCACAAGGACAATAAAGTGTTATGGCACACCCATTTCTTTTAAAGCAATCCATAACTTTAGTGTTTTACATAATGAAAGGTGTTTGCTATAATGTGATTGCATGGGGTGATTTTTTCCTGAAGTTATTTGATGTGGGCCATTATGTAAATATGTTTAAAATAAGACAAAAGACACCTGCTGAACTCGCATCTCATCAGTGTATTCAAGATAGAAGGACCCTTTCCTTTTATGCATTCGGCTTAAATCCCACTGTAGTTAATGGCACTTAATTCTGGGTAAATACAGTGCTGAAAGCGTGATTTGCACAACATAAATTCTTTGTGAATAGGATTATAGAATTGGAAGAGACCACAAGGGCTATCCAGTTCAACCCTATTCTACCATGCAGGAACAAACAGTGAAAGCACTCCTGACAGATAGCCATCCATTAAAAAAGTTCCAGTTGAGACTCCACCACATATTCCACTGTCAAACAGCTCTTACTGTCAGGAAGTTATTCTAAAATTTAAGGGGATTTTTTCTTGCAATTTGTATCCATTGCTTCATTGTCTTCAGCAGACCCAGATTACCCATAAGGCCAACCTAGGCCAAGGCCTAGGGGCACAAGCCGAGGGGGGTGCAGATCACGGACCCCCCCCCCCCAAATGTTGAAACAAATAAAAACGCAATGCGCATGGAGATGAGGAAGGAAGTTTTAAGTGTGAACGAATTGCTCTGAATTACTAAGGCGCAAAAAGGTGTTAATCCGGGCCTGCCTAGGAAGCACTCTCCTCCTCCGGCTGCGAATCTTCCAAGTGCGTTGGCTCGGATGCCACCAGGATCCGCGCTTCTCCTGCCTTCCCTTCCAAAGAGGGGCAGCAACAGCAGGAGGCATCACTCCCCTTCCTGGCGGAGCCTCCTTCACCTTGCGGTTTCCTCTCCCGCAAGCAGCGAGCAGCCACCGGATGCAAAAAAAGGAGCTGCAAGAGGAAGCGCACGCACGAGGGAGACCGCGAGCGAGAGAGCTGGTGCGCGCCTGCTTACAGAAACGCACACACACACACCCCTCTATCGAGCGAGGGGAGGGCTCTGGAGGCTTGGCATGTTCCCCGGTGGAACACACCCTCCTCCCTTCAATGTGACATCCGTTCACATATTTAAACATGGCTATCATGTCCCCTCACGGCCATCTTTTCTCCAAGCTAAACATACCCAGCTTCCTAAGTCGTTCCTCATAGAACTTGGTTTCCAAAGATTTGATCATTTTTGGTTGGCCTTCTCGGGACACTTTCCATCTTGTCCATATCCTTCTTGAATTATGGGTCCCAGAACTAGACACAGGATTATTCCAGGTGAGGTCTGACCAAAGGAGAATAGAGGGATACTTTTACTCCCTTCAATCTAGACTGGTGTCTCTCAACCTGTGGGGTCCCCAGGTGTTTTGGCCAACAACTCCCAGAAATCCCAGCCAGTTTACCAGATGTCAGGATTTCTGGGAGTTGAAGGTCAAAATATCTGGGGACCCACAGTTGAGAACTCATATTGATGCAGCATAGAATTGCATTGGCTTTTTTAGAATTTTGCATCACATTATTCACTCATGTTTAACTTGTGGTCTACTAAGGCTCCCGTTTCCAAGTCAAGTGTGACCCATCATATATATCTGTACATTTCATTTTAATTGCCAAAGTGTGGTGCCATCTATTCCTCCTTCTTTTGGCCCAGCTCTCCAATCTTTGAGGTCGTTTTGAATTCTGATCCTGTCTTCTGGAGTATTAGCTGTCCTTCCAATTTGGTGTAATCTGCAAAGTCGATAAGCACGCATTTTCTTCCGTTTTCTTCCATCGTCCAAGTCATTTATAGAGATGTAGAGTAGCCCCACTGGTCTCTTCTCTCCTGGATGAACAGGAGCCATTGGTAATTTGAATAATTTTCAAATCATGCAGACAGCCTGACTCTATGTACACTTATTCAAATGTAAATGCCAAGGAAATAAACTGGGCTTTGTGTCTGAATGGGTGGAGGACAACCCAACCTCACCCCATGTTCCGTGGAATGAATTCCCAATGGGTTCATCAAAACTTCATTTCAAGCAGACCTTAGGAAATTATTTTATTGCAACTCAGTTTGGGCCCAGGTAATTGGAGAAACTAGAATATGTTTCTCTCTATCAATTCCTTAGAGCAGTGTTTCCCAACCACAGTTCCGTGGCACACTAGTGTGTCATGAGTGATCACCTAGTGTGCCATGGGAAAACCTCTCTTCCCCCCTTTCTTCCCCCTCCTGCCGAACTCCTGCTGCTGCTTGGGGGAGGAGGAGGAGAAGGAGGAGGAGGAAGGGCTGGGCAGCGGCGAAGAAGAAGGGGCCAGGGCGCCGCCTCCTTCGGCCATTTCCCCAGCCAGCCAGCCTCCAATCGAGGGAGGGTGGGGAATGGAAGTGGAAGTGCGCTTGTCTGGGCGCATGCGCACTAGGTCCCGGGGGTGGCAGACACATTCACCTTCCTCCTGCGGCAGTGAAGGAAGCGAAGGAGCCAGCTGCTTCCGGGGGCGCCCCGGCTTGGCCCTGCTGCATCCCAGGTGAGGCCCCGGGGCGCCCTTCCCCTCGCCCCCCCCCAAGCCCCTCAGGGAGGAAGGGCCCCAAAAGGAAGAAGGGGCTTTCTTTTGCAGGGGGAAAGGGTCGGGGCCTGGTTGGTAGGGCCCTCGGAGGAAGGAAAGGCAGGCGGGATTCCGTGAGGGACTCCCTCGCCAGCCTTCCTCAGCCTTCCTCCCAAATGTCAAGGTCTATTTTTCCCAAACTCCATCTGTGTTCACATTTTGCGTATTTGCATATTGCGTATTCATGCCAAGTTTGGTCCTGATCCAACATTGTTTGAGTCCACAGTGCTCTCTAGATATAGGTGAACTACAACTCCAAAACTCAAGGTCAATGCCCACCAAACTCTTATAGCATTTTCTCTTGGTTATGGGAGTTCTGTGAGGGAAGTTTGTGTCTTTCTACCATTCCTGCCAGGATATCTATGTTGTGTTCATCGAAACAGGCCCAGGTTTCACACTGAGTGTATAAATACATTTAAAAACATATTAACCATATGTATTACTGTGTTAGAGTGTCATTTTGTGTCATTTTGGTTGGTGGTGTGCCCCAGGATTTTGTAAATGTAAAAAATGTGCCGCGGCTCAAAAAAAGTTGGGAAACACTGCCTTAGAGCTCTACCATCAACTATAGCAGTGGTTCGCAACCTGTAGTCTGTGGACCACCAGTGGTCCGCAAGAACAAAAACATGGTCTGTGGCCTCACCATTACTACACCTTGGCCTCAAAACCACATGTCAACGAGAGCGACTGGTCTCACAAAACCCTCTTATAGTGCCAACGCAATGGGGATGTCAGGAGGGGAGAGGCTGACTACCCACAAAAGATTAGTACTACCACATCAGCTCTAGATTATTAAATATGGTTTTCTGTGGGCAAGTAGATGGTGACTTACTGAATGTCATATGTTCAGTATCAGGAACTAGAGCTGATGTGGTCTATCCAATGCAATTTTCTGAATCAGCACCCCAAATCATGGTATTATAAGAATCATAGTTGGAAGAGACCTTGTGGGCCATCCAGTCCAAGCCCCTGCCAAGAAGCAAGATGATCACATTCAAAGCACCCCTGACAGATGGCCATCCAGCCTCTTTTTAAAAGCTTCCAAAGAAGGCGCCTCCACTGAACCTAAAATTGACAAAAAAATTGATTCATAACCGTTTTGGTACTAATGTTGGAAAGTGGTCCATGGTTAAAAAAAAAAAAGGTTGGAAACTACTGATCTGGAGAGACTCTTCTCTCTGTCCTGGTACCTTCCCAGTCTCCTTTGGTGGGAACAAGGGAGAGGGTGAGATTTGGGAACCTCCTTCCTAGCGCTGCCAGGATGGCCTCATACTTGCTCTACTTTCTTCAGCCATTTAGTTTTTTTAAATGCCGTCAGGGCTGGGGCTGGGATTGGGATAGGATTTTAATGCTGGGCCATGCTGTTTTAGATTTTTCATTGGCTTTTGAAATGAATTTTAACTTTATAAAGTGCTTAATGGCTTAATATAAAATACAGAAATTCTTACATTCTTACATTCATTAATTAATTTGCATGCAGGATGACGCCCGTATCTGCAGGGAACGCATTCCAAGGCTTTGCATGGATACCTAAAACCATAGTGAACTCCATTGAATGGATGATTTCTAGTAGAGACATACCATAGTCTTGTGCTGGAAATCCTAGGAAATACTAATAGAGCAGGGCTGCCCAGGAAGTCGATTGCGATCGACCGGTCCATCGCAGGTCTAAAGGAGGTCGATCCCAGTGCGCGGGCCAGCTTGCGCGTGTGCACCTTCCGTGGGGCATTGCGGGAACGACGGAGCGCGAGGCAGGGCCTTGGAAGGCCCGCAATGCCCCGGTGGGAGGAGCAGTGGGCGGGAACGAGGGAGTGCGAGGCGGGGTCTTCCAAGGCTTGTGCTCCATCGTTCCCGCAATGCCCCGGCGGGAGGAGCGGTGGGCGGGAACGAACGAGCGTGAAACGGGGTCTTCAAGGCCCCGCCACGCGCCCGTCGTTCCCGCAATGCCCTGGCAGGAGGAGCGGTGGGCGGAACGAAGGAGCGTGAGACGGGGTCTTCCAAGGCCCGCCTCGCGCTCCGTCGTTCCCGCAATGCCCGGGCGGGAGGAGCAGTGGGCGGGAACGAAGGAGCGTGAGACGGGGTCTTCCAAGGCCCCGCCTCGCGCTCCGTCGTTCCCGCAATGCCCCGGCGGGAGGAGCGGTGGGCGGGAACGAAGGAGCGTGAGGCGGGGTCTTCCAAGGCCCTGCCTGAGACGCTCCGTCGTTTCCCGCAATGCCCCAGCAGGAGGGCGGTGGGCGGGAACGAAGGAGCGTGAGACGGGGTCTTCCAAGGCCCCGCCTCGCGCTCCGTCGTTCCCGCAATGCCCCGGCGGGAGGAGCGGTGGGCGGGAACGAAGGAGCGTGAGACGGGGTCTTCCAAGGCCCCGCCTCGCGCTCCGTCGTTCCCGCAATGCCCCGGCGGGAGGAGCGGTGGGCGGGAACGAAGGAAGGAGAGCGTGAGACGGGGTCTTCCAAGCCCCGCCTCGCGCTCCGTCGTTCCCGCAATGCCCCGGCGGGAGGAGCGGTGGGCGGGAACGAAGGAGCGTGAGACGGGGTCTTCCAAGGCCCCGCCTCGCGCTCCGTCGTTCCCGCAATGCCCCGGCGGGAGGAGCGGTGGGCGGGAACGAAGGAGCGTGAGACGGGGTCTTCCAAGGCCCCGCCTCGCGCTCCATCGTTCCCGCAATGCCCCGGCGGGAGGAGCGGTGGCCGGGAACGAAGGAGCGTGAGACGGGGTCTTCCAAGGCCCCGCCTCTCGCTCCGTCGTTCCCACAATGCCCCAGTGGGAGGAGCGGTGGGTGGGAACGAAGGAGCGTGAGACGGGGTCTTCCAAGGCCCCGCCTTGTGCTCCGTCGTTCCTGCAATGCCCCGGCCGAAGGAGCGGTGGGCGGGAGGAGTGGCGCACGGGAGGAGCGGCGCATGGATGGTGCGTGCGCACAAGGTAGATCTCCACTTGGTTTTCAAAAAAGTAGCTCGCATGCTGAAAAAGTGTGGGCACCCCTATTATAGAGGATACCTCTCTAGGCATTGCTGTCCTCCAACACAACTCAATGGTTAACCTTTCATGGATGTATACCATATACAAACTCTCCCCAAGCTATAAGCATCTGACTTACAAAGGATTCATAGTTAAGGACAGAGCTGAGAGAGCAGGAAGTGAGAGAAATCTACCCCTTGGAAGGGAAATTCTCTCCTGAAAATTTATAATGGGAAAAAGTTGTCTCCGTTGAAGCTTTCTCGCCAATCTTTGTTTCCACAACGAGCCAAGTTTTTTCAAAATCCAATTATCACAGGGACAGAAAGTGAGGCAAAATCTTCCGAACAGGGGCACAGATAGCAAAACAAACACCGTAGGGGTGTAAACCCTTCCCTTTCCTATCCAAAGCTAAAAGATACATATTTTTGGCTGGAGTTACTCTTACAAAATGTATCTGTTCCAACTCACATACAAACTCAACATAAAAACAAACCTACAAACCTATTTTGTTTATAACTGGGATACTGCCTGTAATAGAAAGGAGCAGCTTACAAATTGCCCATAAATGACTCCCCGAGAGGTTGATAAATAAAGCCTGGGTCCTGGTCCTGTATATATGGGGATTATATTATAGTTTGAAGTCCCCCGTGGTGCAGTGGGTTAAACCACTGAGCTGAAGTTGCTGACCAAAAGGTCGGTGATTCAAATCCAGGGAGCGGAGCGAGCTCCTGCTGTTAGCCTCAGCTTCTGTCAACCTAACAGTTCAAAAACATAGAAATGTGAGTAGATAAATAGGAACAGCTATAGCGGGAAGGTAATGGTGCTTCATGCATTCATGCTGGCCACATGACCTAAGAAGTGTCTACGGACAACGCCGGTTCTTCGGCTTAGAAATGGAGATGAGCATCAGAGTCGGACACAACTGGACTTAATGTCAAGGGGAAAACTTTACTTTTTATCATAGTTTTGATCTATTTATTTTTAAGAGGTTCATATCTTGTGTCCAACTATTGGGAGAAAGGCAGGATATAAAATGATTGATTGAATGAGTAATACTCCCATAAACTTCACAATTTCCAAAGTTGTGCTATCTAGGGATTGTGAAAGTTGAAATCCAAATGCAAGCTCTGCTTCCCAGCTGTGCTCATTGCGTAGTCTGGGTCCATGAAAGCCAATATGATGGAAATATCTTCTTCCCAAGTTACTCGCAGAGATGTTGCTTGATTCCTTGTTGTCTTTTTAATGCTAAAGCAGAGGAATACAGTGATCTCTAAACAGACAAGTTGACCTGTCTGTGCTGCACTACCCTTCTCTGAAGTACATTCCCACAAGCTGAGCAGGGCTGGCATCCAAGGGGGCACCTACACTGCAGAATTCATGCAAATTGGCCCCACTTCCACAATAGGATTGTACGAGTGGGGGTTAAATGAAGCACCAGCACTCTTTTCCTAAAGAGAAACAGCTTCAGCTCTCCTGATTCTACAGCACTGAGCCATAGCAGTTATAGTGATGTCACACTGCATTCATTCTAAGTGTAGATCAGCATGTACAAACTTTGGCCCTCCAGGTGTTTTGGACTTCAACTCCCACAGTTCCTAACAGCCTACCAGCTCATCCCGCGCTTTTTACAAGCGCGTTGATGACTAAAAAGGCCAATCTGAGATAGGTAAGTTCGGTTGCAGAAAGCACAGCAGAAAGTCTCCTTGGGTGATGTTGTTTCCAAGTTGCGGTTCTTTCTACATTGTCGTTTCTCTTTGAGACCCATTTGGCATGTCTTCTCAAAAGAGGCCGCAGCATTGTGGATAGTGCGTCTCCACGCCTCTCGATGTGAGGCCAGGGCGGACCATTGTTGGTGATCAATCTGGCCGAGCCTGAGATGTTGTTTCAGGGAGTCCTTATATCTCTTTTGGGGGTGCCTCTCTTGCGCTGACCTGTGGCGAGTTCACCATAGAGTAGTATCTTTGGGAGGCGGCGGTCCTCCATCCTAGAGACGTGCCCTGCCCAGCGCAGCTGTGTTCCCAATAGCATGGCCTCAATGCTGGTATTTATTTATTTACAAGTATAGTCAATAAATAAATACATAAATAAATAGCAGAATAATTAAAACATTTGAAATATATAAATAAACACATAAAAATGGCAAAAACACTACTAGTATGCATATTCCTGTAAAAACCTACGTATTAAAATGCATTTCTATAAAATAAATATTGAAATACACAAATGGTGTCAAGCGGCCCAGTCCCCTACCGGAGAGGCCGAAGGGACCGAGTTCCCAGAACTGGTCCCCCCGCTGGCTCGCCGGAAGAAGGACAATCAACATTGAGAACGGTGAGGGCCCGGAGGACGTTCTCAACCAGGATGTTCTGGAGCTCCTGCTATGAGCAGTTGAAGCTCTGAGGGACTCACCGGGCTACCATAAAAGACATGAAGGACACTGCGCGGACGGGCCGGGACCCTCAGCGCGGACTCCCATATGGGAGTTTGCGGTCTCCGCTCCCCACCGGCGCCCTGGTACCGGCGATCCTGCTGGGACCTCCCTGCCTGCCCTCTTTTGATGGCAGGGTGGTGCCTTAGTGGGCATCGCCGCTGACCCTACCCTATTCCCTCCTCCCCTCCCCACCCTTTTGCTCTTCCCTCTGTGTCCCATGTATTATGTTGTCTTGATGCTGCCGTTGGGCACTCAAACTGCTGCAAACCGCTCCGAGCCTTCGGGGAGTGGCGGTATAAAAGTTTGAAGTAATAAATAAATAAATAAATTCATTCTACTCTGCAAGGGGCAGCTACACTGCAGAATTAACACAGTTTAATCCCACTTTCACAATGCCCCAGCACTCTTTGCCAGAGAAGGATTTTTTTGAAATCCGCGAAATAGCGAGCCCGCAATAAGCGAACCGCGAAGTAGCGAGGGAGCTCTGGAAACCCATAACCGTCACGATTCCTTCCCTTTCGTAAGCGTTGCGCAAAGACGCTTTCCCAAGAGAGAGGGGAGAAACCCCAGAGCGCTGCGCTTCCTCCTCTTTCCATATAAGGAAGGGGCTCATTTGCATCCCGGGGGCGGGCGTTCGCCGCTTGTGGGCGGGGCTATGCAAATCGGCCGGGCTCCCTGATAGGCTCCGGCGCGGGCTTGGTTTCGGGCAGTAGCGCTCGAGGTCAGGGTCGAGGCGAGCTGGCTTCTGGACTTATACCGCGATGATCCCGCTCGGGCGGGAGTAACCCGGCTCTTGAGGACTTTTCGCGGATAGGTTGCCTTTTGGAAGATGGTCCCCGAAAGGAACGAAGTGACTTGGAGTCCAACAGGTAAAAAAAAAACCTGCTGGTTTTCATGTGATGTTAACAATTTGGAATAGTTATTCTGTTTTGTAAACAAAGGTACTGTTTAGCTACCACTTCCCATGCGACTTTTGGGATCCTCTGTATTATAGGCTTTGAATGGTGCAGTTTGGAGTGTTGTTGGCCACTTTGAATGCCTTTTAAGAGAAGGAAGCAGGAGATGAATCATCAACATCCCTGAGAACCTTGCTTCTCCCTCCCAGGGATTGTGGGCGCATCTACACCCTGAAATTAATTCAGTTTGGCACCACTTGGATTGCCCAGTGCGTTTTCCTTTTAGCCTCCTTTGCAAGAGAAGGCTGCCAAACTTTAGTTCCCAGGATACCATAGCATTGAGCCAAAGTAGGGTCACACTGCAATAATTCTGCAGTGCAGACACTCCCTTTCATTCAGACACTTAGGCCCTTCCACACAGCCATATAACCCAGAATATCAAGGCGGAAAATCCCGCAATATATTATTATTTATGTATTTATATCATTTATATTCGCCCTTCTCACCTCACAGGGGACTCACAATGCACATATACAGGCAAACATTCAATGCCATGGACATATAACATATATAGACAGAGAACGAGCTACACAATTGGTCGAGAGCTCACCCCGACCCAGGCAGGCCTCGAACTCATGACCAGTTGAGATCTTATGCAGCTGACTCCCAGCCAGCTGTGCCACATTCCTGGTGCAGCTGGCTTTGAACTGGGAGCCCTTCCACACAGCTATATAACCCAGAATATCAATGCTATCTCTCTCTCTCCCTCTCTCTCCCCCCTCTCCCTCTCTCTCCACACACACACACACACACACACATATATATACACACACAATATTTATTTATTTATTATTTATATTTATTATTTGGACATATACTAGGGCTTTTGCATTGATTAATCATTAGTCAATTTGACCATATCAAGCCATACAAAACATACACACTTGCTGATACATGCAGAAAATGCCAAAATGAGTACAAAGCATATCGAATACCAAGGCAGAAAATCCCACAATATCCGATTGTGGATTCAGATAACGCAGTTCAAAGCCGATATTGTGGGGTTTTCTGCCTTGATATTCTGTGTTAAAGGGCTGTGTGAAAGGTCCCTGGGTCATCTGAGTCCACACTGCCATTTATCCCAGTTCAAAGCAGATGAGGGATTTTATTCAGCTGTGTGGAAGGGGCCTAAGAGATCAAACAATGCGCTGTTGTAGGTTTTTTCAGGCTATATGGCCACGTTCTAGAGCAGTGGTTCTCAACCTATGGGTCCCCAGATGTTTTGGCCTTCAACTCCCAGAATCTGTTAGCTGGTAATTGGCCGGGAGTTGTAGGCCAAAACACCTGGGGACCCACAGGTTGAGAACCACTGGTCTAGAGGCATTCTCTCCTGACGTTTCGCCTGAATCTGTGGCAAGCATCCTCAGAGGTTGTGAGGTCCATAGATGCAGGCAAAACGTCAGGAGAGAATGCCTCTAGAACATGGCCATATAGCCCGAAAAAACCTACAACAACTCAGTGATTCCGGCCATGAAAGCCTTCGACAATGGATCCAACGATGCTCAATGTATAGTGTTGGTGTTTGTGCTCACCTTCTCTGCTTTGACGGATTGGCGGTTGTTTTGGCACATACCGGGATTCTTCCTCCTTGCTTTTAGCTAAATATTTTGGGTGCCGAGTTACAACGCTGGAGGCAAACAAAACAAAACAAACAAGCAGGGTGCATCTGCACAATAAAATGAATGCAATGTGACACCACAATGACTCCCATGACTCTATACCAGGCCTGGGCAAACTTGAGCCCTCCCTCCCTCCAGGTGTTTTGGACTCCAACTCCCACAATTCCTAACAACTGGTAGGCTGTTAGGAATTGTGGGAGTTGAAGTCCAAAAACAACTGGAGGACCCAAGCTTGCCCAGGCCTGCTCTATGCTATGGATTCCTAGAATTTAGGCTTCTCACCGCACATTCTGGAATCTCTACAGTGCTTTTTGGCAGAGGAGTCTGAAACTTGTGAAACTACAAATTCCAGGATTCCATAGCACTGAGCCATGGCAGTTAAAGCAGTGCCAAAGTGCACCGATTCTACAGTGTAGATGTACCCCTGGTCACATCATATTTGGGCTTGGTAGAGTCTGCTTCTACTGCAGTATTTCTCAACCTATGGGTCCACGGGTGTTTTGGCCTACAACTCCCAGAAATCCCGGCCAGTTCACCAGCTGTTAGGAGTTGAAAGCCACTGCTCTAATGTATGCAGGGATGCCTGCCTATGCATGAGAATGTTTTGATGGGAAAAGGTACTGAATTCTAGCACTTCCAGTCATTTTGTGGTGTGATGGACTTAGGATAAACTTTAGGAAGGAGACGGATAAAAGTTGTGACTAGTTGAGGCGCTCTCTATGAACAGGATTGTAAACATCCCCCACCGCATTTATTTCCCCATTCTTTCTAAAAGTTCATCTACACCATAAGATTAAAGCAGTTTAACACCCTGTTAACTGCCACGGCTTAATGAGTTGTAGTTTTACCTGGTGTGTAGCCTTCCCACCACTTTCTAGGATTCCATAGCAATTATTACACTATGTAAAAATTTGAATTTTTGAAGGCTTATGATGTGCTTTACTTCGCTTTTACTGTGTTTTTACTGGTTACTATGTTGTTACCTCTGTGTATTTTTACATTGCTGTAAACCACCCCGAGCCTTTGGGAGTGGCGGAGTACAAACCCAATAAATAAATAAATAAATAAATATTTTTAAAATTTGGGGAAAAAAATCTGTTCCTGGTTTGAAAGTGTTATTAGTTGTTTTAATTATGGTACTTACTTTGAAAGTAGTTGTTCTATTCCAGAAACTTTGTTTTTGTGGCTGCCAAAAACTATATTGAATTGATTGAGACTCATTGAAAAACGATAACAAAATGTGCTGCAGGGTGTGCCACAAAAACAAAGTTTTTGCAGTTTAATAAACCTTTACCATGGTTTTGTGATAGAACCAATTAGGAAATGAGTTTTATAACCCAGGAACAAAAAAAATGGGTTACATAGTATTATTACAGTGGTATCAAACTACAGATGCACCTTTAAGATATAGGAACCCCAGTTCTCCATGGCATCTAGTCACCTTGGGTGTAACTACTTGATAGGTAGGGATCAGAGTACTGTGTACAAGGGGCTGGCGAAAGGGCACAACACCTAGTAAGTAAGCAAGCAAGTAGCAGAGTTAGAAAGGTCTTTGCAGCTGGGTGTGTGTGTTGTTGCTTGTTTGTTTTTTAAAGACATTGAAGCATCTTTCAGTGGCATTTGACTCTCTGCTGCCCTCTACCGAGATGAAAGCGTATGTGCACAAACAGGTTTAAAGCTGGCATTGATTGTTTCCCATTCACCAAGTGTCAGAAATCCTAAATGCATGAAAGCTGGCCAACCAAATGCACAAAATGCCTTGTGCCAGCTTTTGAAGCTTCACTAGCTTCTTCATAAGGCAAAGACGTTGGAAATCATACAGGAGAAGAAAAGCAATGTTGGGTTGCTGTGAGTTTTCCAGGCTGCATGGCCATGTTCCAGAAGCATTCTCTCCTGATGTTTCGCCCACATCTATGGCAGGCATTGAGATTGTGAGGTCTGTTGGAAACTAGGCAAGCCAGGTTTATATATCTGTGGAATGTTCAGGGTGGGAGAAGCTGACACTTGTCTGTTAGCATCAAAGGGCCTTGCAGCTTCAAAGCCTGGCTGATTCCTGCTTGGGGGAATCTTTTGTAGGGGGGGGGGTGTTAGCTAGCCCTGATTATTTCCTGCAAGTATCCCCCCTTTTTTTAGTGTTTTCTTTATTTACTGTCCTGATTTTACAGATTTTTAATACTGGTAGCTAGATTTTGTTCCTTTTCATGGTTTCCTCCTTTCTCTTGAAATTGTCCACATGCCTGTGGATTTCAATGGCTTCTCTGTATAGTCTGACATGGTGGTTGTTCCAGCCTTTCTGTGTTTTCAAATAATATGCTGTGCCCAGGTTGGTTCATCAGGTGCTCTGCTATGGCTGACTTCTCAGGTTGAGTTAGCCGGCAGTGCCTTTCATGTTCCTTGATTCGTGTTTGGCAATGCTGTGTTTCGTGGTCACTATGTAGACTTGTCCACAGCTGCATGGTATCTGGTAGACTTCTGCAAAGGTGAGGGGATCCCTCTTGTCCTTTGCTGAATTGTTGGATTTTCGTAGTGGGTCTGCAGATAGTTTGTAGGTTGTGTTGTTAGAGTCACAGCCCTGCATTTGTTGCTTCTATTGTCAGTTGAGATGGTTTGGATGGATCTCAGTGCAGGTAGAAGCCACCCCTCTCCAAGTTTTCAATGAATATTAGCATCATTTATAAACAAATACAAATGAAGCAGGAATGAAAGAAACCAGGCAGTCCTATAAAGTGGACAATTTTACAGTAACTGCAGTTTTATTAAGTTCATAGAATTGGAAAGGCCCACAAAGGCTATTTATTTAATCCAACTGCCTGCCATGCACGCATGCAATTAAACCACCACTGAAAGATATCTCCCACTGTATCACTTAAATTATGAATTGTTATTTCTCTGTCACATACTTTCACAAGCTACCTGGTGGGGTATCATCTCCAGGTTCAGATCAGTGTGTCTACATATGTACTGTATGTTTGTGCAAACATCTGTTGGCTTATAGGGACCCCATGGATTTTATAGATTTTCTTAGGCAATAAATAACACTATGTAACATTTGAAAAAAAAAATCTGTTCCTGGTTTGAAAGTATTGTTTCCTGTTTAATTGTGTAATACTTACTCTGAAAGTAGTTGTTATACTCTGGGAATGTGGCGCAGGTGGCTAAGTGTCAGCTGCATAAGATCTCTCTGACAAATAAGTCATGAGTTTGAGGCCTGCCCAGGTCGAGGTGGGTGCTCGACCTTAAGTGTAGCCTGCTGTCGACCTTTGCAGCCCGAAAGACAGTTGCATCTGTCAAGTAGGTGATAAACGTACCACATTAAATGGGGAGGCAAATTTTGACTGAATTATGAGGCCATTAAAAGAACTCCAGGAAACGCTAACAAATGTGGAAGGAACAACAAAGGACGCTGAGAGATGAGGAGTGTGTCAGCTCCCCCTGTTGGCCAGAGTTTGTCTATGTTCGTTTATATGTGTGTACTGTGTACAGTGTGTACTGTGTATGTGGAAAACGGCAGGGATTGTCTGGTAAATATGTTTACCTGTAATCCTCTCTGAGTCCCCTTCAGGGTGAGAAGAGCAAAATATAAATAAAGTAAATAATACTCCAGAAACTTCGTTTTTGTAGCTGCCACAAACCATGTTGAATTGGTTGAGACTTTATGAGATATTCATTGAAAAACTAGAGCAAAATGTGGTGCATTGTGTTGTGCAAAAACAAAAGTCTTTGCAGCTTAATGAACTTTTCCCATGTTTTTGTGAAAGAATCCATTAGGAAATGACATTTATAACCCAGGAATAAAAATCGCATTACATACAAATTTTGGATTATGTGATTTTAACGTTTATATTAATATACATTTAACTCCATGTTTTATGTCCAAATGTTACGTTTTATGACCTAATTGATAGTTATATGTTATTGTAGTTTTATGTTAGGTTTCGTATATATGGGAGGCATTACATTTTGGCATAAACATGTTGGAAACCACTTTGAGTCCCGTCCCGTGCCCCGAGGTGAGAAAAGCGGTACATAAGTGAAGTAAATAATAAATAAGTATATAGTGTAACCAGAGGTGCTTTTGTCAGTTCCTTCCTCAAAATACAGTTTTCTTCATCTGGAAGTGCTTCTAAGGCAGGCCTGGGCAAACTATGGCCCGCCAGGTGTTTTGGACTCCAACTCCCACAATCCCTAACAGCCGGTAGGCTGTTAGGAATTTTGGGAGTTGGAGTCCAAAACACTTGGAGGGCCATAGTTTGCCCAGGCCTGCTCTAAGGTATCTCTTTCAAATTCAAATAGGGATTCCCAGTCATCATGTGCCCATTTACAAACAATTAACTCACTTAATTGAACCATCAACCTAGCTTCCTGGAGCTAATTAACGGATATTCTTCTGAACAAAGGGATGCTGGTTTAGGAAACATGGCTGATGGAGAAGTTTCTGTGACATGGATTGTAAAGTATATAAAGGGCATTTCTCTCTTCTTTTTTCTTGGAAGCTCTCACTCCTAATTCACTAATTTCAGCAGATAATGTTTTGATCCTTTTTATGCTTTGAAAGGGAGGGAATCAGGTAAACCCCTGTTTGTAGGGCTATAAAAGCCAGGGAGGTGAGCCACTGGTATTATAGTTTTGATTTTTGTGATCTCTGCAAGCACAAATGTGGCAGGTTCTCAATCGAGGTGGTTGTAAGTTTTCCGAGCTGCAGGACCATGTTCCAGAAGCATTCTCTCCTGACATTTCGCCCACATCTATGGCAGGCATCCTCAGAGGTTGTGAGGTCTGCAACATAAAACCTTCAAGGCCTTGTATGGTCTAAGGCTGATGTATCTGAAGGACCGTCTCACCCCCTACCAACCCCAGAGATCACTCCGTTCTGAAGATCTGAACCTACTCGAAGTGCCTAGTTTTAAAGCCATCCATTTAACATCTATGCGGCGCAGAGCCTTCTCTGTCGTGGCGCCATCCATTTGGAATACCTTGCCAACTGAAGTCAGTGCCCTGCGAGATCTGTCATCCTTCCGCAGAGCATGTAAAACCTATCTATTTCGGCTGGCATTTGAGTGCTGAAATTCGGAATCTTAATCTAGTTTAATTGATGTTTTATTTCTGCTTTTATGGTGTTTGTGTATATTGTGAGCCGCTCCGAGCCCTCGGGGAGTGGCGGCAAACAAGACCAAATAATAAATAAATATTTACTTTATTTATATTCCGCTCTTCTCACCCCGAAGGGGACTCAGAGCGGATTACAGTACACATACTTAGCAGACAATCCCCATCGTTTCCACACACACAACATATAGACGAACAGAGGCAAACTCTGGCCACCAGGGGGAGCTGACACACTCCTCATCTCTCTGCGTTCCCAGCGTCCCTTGTTGTTCCTTCCACTTTCCTCAGCGTTCCTGGAGTTCTTTAATGGCCTCATAATTCAGTCAAAATTTGCCTCCTCACTTAATGTGGTACCTTTATCTCCTTGACAGATGCACCTGTCTTTCAGGCTGCAAAGGTCGACAGCAGGCTACACTTAAAGGTTGAGCACCCACCTCGACCCAGGCAGGCCTTGAACTCATGACCTATTGGTCAGAGTAATCTTATGCAGCTGACACTTAGCCAGCTGCGCCACATTCCCGGTGCAGGTTCTCAATCCTTTGTTATATAGAGGACTTTATAATTCCCTTTGCTGCTCTATGTACTGGAAAAGTCCAAACCCTAGGCAGTTGTGCACCAACAGGTCAAAAGGAACAGATGCAGTCTTCTCTATTGTTCAATCTTCTTTTCTAAAGAAAGCTTCACCTGTTGATCTTTGCCTTGCTTCCCAGCTGTTGACAGTAAAAGAACTGCCATTCATGAAAAGGATGACTCAAAAAGAATGCCTCTCCATTCATAAATGTCAACATTACACCCAGATATCTGGAGTCCAGAGTCCTCCCCTCCTTCTACCTTCATGTCTTACCTGGGCCAAGAGGTGTTCAACCAAAAGACGCTATGTTGAACTTTCCCAGTTGCTAGGCTAGGGAAGCCGGTTCCTGTAGGGCGGATATGTCCGTTTCTGTGAGTCATTGTAAGGATTGGCGTGGCTTTGCCATGAGATATACTTCTGGCAGGAGAGATGGGAATTTAACCAAAGCCTGTCTTCTGCTAGTTTTTCTTAGCAGTCCCCTCCTTCACTGTTCCGAAAACTCTCTGATTTGGGGGGCTACCGATGTCTACTTTGTGCCCATTATCTTTTCAAGAACTATATTTCCTCTTGGAAGTTTTGACCTGCTGATGAAACAGCTGTGGCTTAGGTATGACTGTACCTGCGCCATGACAGGAAGCTGGAGCTTTGAAAGCCCGCAGGTGCCTTAGTGGAAATCCAGTCTATTTATAATGTTGTTTTTGTGTCTGTTCTAGGGAAAGACAAGGAATCCTTTGAGGCTCTGTACAAGAGGGGGACTCTGCTGGGCAAAGGTGGCTTTGGGACAGTCTATGCTGGGCACAGGATCGCTGATGGACTTCAGGTGAGACTGGTGTGGATAGCAACTGTAGGGTTGCTTCATTGATCGTATGCCAACAGATGTTAAGTCCATGGTTGTGTGAAGTAGGGGAAATAAAAAACAAGGCCTTCCTGTATCCCTGTTAAATCTGGAAAAGTTCTCCCATTGATGGACTGCCACTCTCAGAATCTGCCCCCCAGCCAGCGCTGAAAACACTTAACTTCTTGATGTCGTAATGTGCTTGAAGATTGTGGCAATAATAAGCAATGAAGGTCTCTGATAATAATAATAATCATAATAATAACAACTTTATTTGTATACACTGCCACCATCTCTCCAAAGAGACTCGGGGTGGCTTACATGGGGTCAGGGCCAGTCAACAGTTAAAACATAACATGTACAAAATGCAATAATCAATATAAAGTTACATAATCAACGTAACAATAAAACAAGCAACAGAAACCACAACCAATAGTATAAATCAAGTCTCATTGTTGTGATTGGCTGAACTGCCTCATTGTATTGGAGCCCTGGTGGCGCAATGGGTTTAAACCAGTGGTTCCCAAACTTTTTTGGCCTACCACCCCCTTTCCAGAATTTTTTTTACTCACCGCCCCCCTAGAATTTTTTAAAAAAATTTAATAACAAACAGAAATATATATGTATTAATATTTCTACCTTTTTTGTAAAATATAAAGTTGTAAATTCGAAACATTGAAGTTTGAAATTATGAAACTATTTATTGAACTTAGAATAGAAAGGTAGTACAAAAAAATGTTAAAACATTTGAAATCATCTTCATGAGAAGGATGAACCTGGCATGCTGTTACCAATCTAGTCATCCTCGGCTCTATTTTCGTCAGCAGTCATCGCAAATCATCGTGATTGATTATTTTGCAATCGGTTTCTTTTTTTGTTGATAAATTGGTTACCGCACCGAATCCATGTTCCACTAAATATGTTGAAGGACATTATTGTTGTTGTTATAAGACTCAACCAGTTGGAAGGGAACCCCAAAGGTATTATTATTATCCCTTGCTTGGCGAGAGGAGGAGGAGGGAGCAGGAGGAGGGAAGAAGAGAGAGAGACACACACAGAGATGGATGGTAGCCTGTCACCTGGCTCACGCCACTGCCCCCACCCCCCTTACAAGGGTTCAGTGCCCCCCAAATTCTCCTGGGCCTTCCAGCGCCCCCCTAGATCACCCCACCACCCAACAGGGGATGATACTGCCCACTTTGGAAACCACTGTTTTAAACCCTTGTGCTGGCAAGACTGCTGACTGCTGTCGGTGGTTCAGATTCAGGGAATGGGGTGAGATCACATCTGTCAGCTCCAGCTTCTCATGAGGGGAGATGAGAGAAGCCTCACACAGGATGGTAAAATATATGCATATTCCCTGAGCAATGTCCTTGCAGATGGCCAATTATCTCACATCTACACCATAAAAACCTGGCTATTTAGACAGGCATTTGGCCCATAACTAATGAGTATTATCAGCATCCTGTTGTGCCGCTGCCAGCATATTCCTACTGCCATCGCAGTTCTGCTGGAATTTGATTTTAACTGGGGGTTTTAAATCGGTCTTATTGCATTTTATGTGTTTTATCTGTTTTATCTGTTATTAACTCTGTAAACCGCTCTGGGCTCCAGAGAGAGCGGTATATTAAGTCGAACCAATAAATAAATAAATAAAATTAACACTATGTGCGGAAGGCCTAGACCAGTGATTCTCAACCTGTGGGTCCCCAGGTGTTTTGGCCTACAACTCTCAGAATTCCCAGCCAGTTTACCATCTGTTAGGATTTCTGGGAGTTGAATGCCAAAACATCTGGAGCCCCACAGGTTGAGAATCACTAGCGTAGAGTCTCAAATAACTGAAGAAGGAATGTTGGCAGGTGCTGCTTAAGTTAAAAGGTCACAAAGACTGTACCTGCTTCATTTTTTAATTATAGACACGTCTTGCTAGTATATCTCATGACTTTCTGGCACATGAATACATTGTATGTTTAGCTAGAACTATAAAACTTCAATAGCAACAGAGATTCTGCCTCTGACTCTGCTGCTCTTCCCGGGGATTAAGAGAGATGTCAGTGGTTTGGCTTAGGCTCTTACCTCTTCGTTTGTTTTCCTCCACAGGTTGCGATCAAACATGTTGCCAGGAACAAGGTTTCAGAGTGGGCAAAACTGGTGAGTTTCAAGAGGACCTCCCCATGGCTACTCAAGTGCATTCCACTTCCAGAAAAATCTAGAGGCCAAAGATTTTACCCTAACCCATTCTTTCGAGGAAATCATGATATTAACGTAGCAGATTAAGTTCCTAGTGTAGAGCAGGGGTGCCCACACTTTTTCAGCACGCGAGCTACTTATAATAAAACCAAGTCAGAAAGATCTACCTACCTCCTTAAGGCTGGAGAGGGGAGGGGCGGGGGAAGGGCTTGGTGCAGCCTGACTCCGCCCCCCTCTGGCTTCAGCTCTACCAGCAGCTTCTCCAGGCTTGAGGATGGCAGTGCCAAGCCAGCCTTGTTCTAGCTATACCACCACTGCTTGGTATTGCCATCCTCAAGCCTGGAGAAGCTGCTGGTAGAGCGGAAGCCAGACTGGGGCATTGCCATCCTCAAGCGGAGAAGGCTGCGCCAAGCCCCCCCCCCCCTCTGGCTTTGGAGCTCCCAGCAGCTTCTCCAGGCTCAAGGATGGCAGTGCCAAGCCAGTCTTGTGCTAGCTATGCCACCACTGGCTTGGCATTGCCATCCTGAAGCCTGGAGAAGCTGCTGGGAGTGCTGGAGCCGGGGAGGGGGCGGGCTTGGCGCGGCCTGGCTCCGCCCCTCTGAGAAGCGCCCCATCCTGGGATTGACCTCCTTCGGTCCTGGGATCGACTGGTCGATCCCGATCGACATCCTGGGCAGCCCTGGTGTAGAGCATTTGTTTCTTTAGGTTTGGTTCTGAGTCAGGGGTGGAGATCTTCTCTCACTACAGATTTTGAACAGCAAACCCCACTCATGAGGTATAAAGGGATCTGTGTGTGTGTGTGTGTGTGTGTGTGTGTGTCACCTGTGGGCTTAAGGGAATCCTGTGGATTTCATAGTGTTTCCTTAGGCGGGCAAAGGATGGAACTGTTTGAGCAATTTTCCTCTAAAATACATCCTATGGCACCTGATATTTGTTGGTAGTCTCCTATTCAAGTACTGACAAATGCTTAGCATCCAAGTTCAGACAATATCTGGTGCTTTTAGGGCACTGGTTTTCAACCTGTGGGTCCCTAGGTGTTTCGACCTACAACTTCCAGAAATCCCAGCCAGTTTACCAGCTGTCCGGATTCCTAGGAGTTGAAGGTCAAAACATCTGGGGACCCACAGGTTGAGAACCACTGCTTTAGAGTTTTTAGTAGTCCAGCTATATCTGGAGAGCACACATCTCTCATCCTTATTCCAGGATAAGATGAGCAACCATGATCTTCCAGTTGTTTTGAACTACCACCCCATAGCCCCTTGCCAGGGGCTACACTAGAAAGGACTGATAGGAATTGTAGGCCAGAACTAGTTAGAGGGCCACATGCTCCTCATCCATCCTGGAAGGACCACTGAATGGTGTAGGCTTTGAGGACTTTCATTCTTTTGTCCTTGTGCTGAATTTCCCCCACCTTCTTTTTTTGCAGCCGAACGGGACGGTGGCACCTATGGAGGTGGCCCTGATGAAGCTTGTCTGCACAGGAACTGGGCACCGTGGCGTAATTCGGCTCTTGGACTGGTATGAGGCTCCTGAAGGCTTCTTCCTGGTGCTGGAGAGGCCCGAGCATTGCCAGGACCTCTTTGACTACGTGACTGAGCAAGGGCCCCTCCCTGAGAAGCTGTGCCGGCAGTTTTTCCGCCAGGTGGTGGAAGCGGTCTGCCACTGCCATGCCCAGGGGGTGGTTCACCGGGACATCAAGGACGAGAACATCCTGGTGGATTTACGCACAGGCAACATCAAGCTGATCGACTTTGGTTCTGGGGCCGTCCTGAGGGATTCTGTCTACACAGACTTTGATGGTAGGTTACAAGAATCGCTGGCTGCTTTTTGGTGTGTGTAAATGCAATATAAAACTGAGTCTAAGGGCCCTTCCACACAGCCATATTGCCCAGAATATCAAGGCAGGAAATCCCACAATATCCGCTTTGAACTGGGATATCTGAGTCCACACTGCCATATATTTCAGTTCAAAGCAGATAATACGGGATTTTATTTACCTGTGTGGAATGGGCCTAAGAAGAAGAAAAACCACTGTGTGCATATGTGTAGTTGTATATCTGTATGCATGGGGCAAGGCTATCAGGAGGTTCTATTGGCAAGATTTGTTTAGAATGGCTTTGCCTGTGTATTCCTCTGCAGCAGAGAGAGTGCCACTTGCCTAATCTCACCCAGGGAATTTTCATGGCTGAGGTCGGTTTTGAACCCTGTTTACAAGAGTCATTGCACAGCACTCAAGCCATTACACAGTGCTGGGTCTATATTTCTAGCTAGATAGATATGTTGTGGTGGTGTTGTTTGCTTTCAAGCTGTGACTGACTTACGGTGATCCTGTCATGGGGTTTTCTGGAACTGAGAGTATAAGTCACTCAAAATCACACAACGCATTGCTGAGCTGGAATTCAGACCCTGTTCTCCAGAGTCATAGTTCACTATGACACACTGGCTCCATATCTATAACAAGAGGTAGATGTCTAGTAAGCTAATTAGGTGGATATCATTTTGATGCTGCCTCCAGGACTCCCTTATTCATAGTCTTATAGCTTTTACCTCTCTATTGGTGCCCCCTTATCGTGGGGGAGAGGCTTGCGTACCCTAATGAAGTTGTGAGCTATGCTGGCGGTGGCATAATAGCCACTGGTAGGGCCTCCCATGCCAGACAGGTCACAATCGAAGGGTCTGACAAAGAGCTTCAACGGGCAGGATGGGCTCTCTAGCCTTTTGGCAACCATCCTAGGAGAAGGAAAACTCTGATTTCAAACCTGGGCAGATGGTGCTCGTCTAACCCTGTAAGGTTAACTATCTAGAGAAGGAAACCCAAATCAAACCTATGAGCTGAGGACCTCGCTGCCACCGTCCCAGCTTGCTAGGCCCCAGCAGACGAATCTTTGGTTTAAAGGTTGAGGCCAGTTCTGTGCACACTGCGCTCCATCAGAAAAATCCATTGCACAGGCTCGAAGGACACATCCAACCTCCGAAAAAGTCATCAACAAGCTTGTAGAAAGCGTGGGATGGGTCCTTCCTAAGAATCTTTGTTTGCGAAGTAATGCCAGAGAGATAGCTTTTAACTTATTTTTTCCAAAATAGATACAGTTATACCACAGTTCTAACAATTTTTTAAAAACCCAACAACATGACTTTCCCAGAATATCCAATGTAAAACGAAACCTAATCTGTTAATGCCCCGTGCTTAATGTTGTTCCATTCATTTAAAGATGACACTTCTTGCTTTTTCCAGAATTTTGCTAGCAATTTTCAAGCTGAAGTTAACATCTGCAGCTACCCTTAAGTGCTCCTAATCATTTTAGGTTGCCTAATACTAGGACAATTGAATTTGAAAAGGGATAATTTATATCGCTCCTTCCGATGTTCTGAATCCATTTTTAATATACTGCTGTATAGCCTATGGACTAGTCTGAACTAGAGTGGACCCTTTGACTCATTGCTAAAGGGTGAGTCAATACTTATGGAAATCTCGTTGATTAAGTGGAGCAATAAGTTGAATTCATGCCCATTTCTAAATTTCCTGGTTCTAATTTGGATGCTGCTTTTAGTGCTTTGTTTTTAGGAAATTCTCTTAAGTTGCATACTCTCCAACTGTCTTCATATGAAGAAAACTGTATATATTGATTCTGACATTCCCCCTTTTCAGTCGCTTTTAAAATGTCTTTCCTCCCATGTTTCCCTTTTGTCCTCTTGCAGTCTGAATTCAAGGTACAAAATAGCTTGCATTCAGTTGATGTGCTGCACTAGGAGGAAAAGTAAAGCTCGCTCTTTCCTGTAATTCAGGCAAAAGCAAACTGCTGCAGCTCCTCCTAGCTTGTATAATCTTGGCCACATCCTAATGCTGCTAGGCCACTTCTTCCACATTTAATCTGTGTTGTGTTGAAGGGTATGAAATTAATGGAGTCACCTTAAGGCAGACCTGCACAACCTGTGGCTCTCCCAGAAGCAATAGCCAGCTGGTCCAATGGTCATGAATTCTGGAAGATGAAGTCCAAAACACCTGGAGGGCTGCAAGTTGTGTAGGCCTTCCCTAAATTGACACGTGACTTGAAGGCACACATGTGCACACATTAACACAAAGTTGTATGTGCAGAATTGTCCTTTTTTCAAGATGTTCCGGGCCCTGTGTAAGTTGTTGGTTCTGACCTTTAAGGCGCTTTATGGTCAGGGGCCAGCATATCTCAGAGACCGCCTCTCCCCTCTTCACCGCCAGTGGTCGGCACGACTCCTCCAACTAAACTTACTGTATGTTCCAGGCCCCAGGGAAGTACGTCTCGAGAGCACAAGACGTAGGGCCTTCTCCATCTCTGCCCGTCTTGTGGAACTCCTTGCCTCCCCATGCGTGACCTGCGACCCTTTGCTCAGGCACTCAAGACCTGGCTTTTTAGCAGAGCTTTTAATGTTTAATGCCGTCTATTTGGTATTGTGTATTTTTAATGCTATTGTTTTATGGAAATCGCCTGGAGAATTTTAATGGAGGGCGATTAACAAGTGAGAAACTGATGATGTTGCCTGATGGCAGTAGTAACCTGTTTGTTCTTGCCTACCTTTCTTTCAGGAACGCGTGTGTACAGTCCTCCTGAGTGGGTGGAAACCCAGCAGTACCATGCTCTTCCGGCCACGGTCTGGTCCCTGGGCATCCTTCTCTATGATATGGTGTGTGGCGACATCCCCTTTGAAAGGGATGAGGACATTCTGGCTGCCAGCGTGGAGTTCCGAACCCCGGTCTCTGCTGGTGAGTACTGGGTACTGTTTTTCGGCATGCTTTAATACAGTTTTAATCGGGGTAGGCGTGACCCTCCTATCATGAGACAGAATGAAGGAGCTGCTTCATGCAACATACGTTCTGAGTGTGAAATGAAGATTGCAAGATCTTGTGTAATTATTATATTATGCAAAGGGACTTTTTGCAGCTTAGAGACTTACAGATAATGAAGTCGGAACCATAAACTTTTGTAGACTTAAGGTATTATTATTTATTATTTACGTTATTTTTACCCCGCTCTTCCTAACCCCAAAGGGGGACTCGGCGGCTAAGAAGCAGCAATTCAATGCCTAATACATAAAATCGCCATAAAACATACAAAATAAAGCAGAGCAATAAATTAAACAAATCCAACAATCAATTAAAATCAGAATTAAAACACTGTTCAATTCACATATCCAATTACTAAAACAGTAAAACTGTGTCCTCATTTCGGTCATCAAGCCAGTTCATTCAAGTTAAAGTGCTGCTGTGTCATTGTGCAAAGGCCTGGTCCCACAGCCAGGATTTTACCTTTTTCCTGAATGCTAAGTGGGATGGGGTCGCTCATATTTCGCTTGGCAGCGCATTCCACAGTCATGGCAGTTAGTGATGCAAAACTGCATTTTCTATAGTGTAGATCAGCGGTTCTCAAAGTGTACTCCGCAAAGCTCTCTTTCTGGACTTTGTAAATTTATTCACACAAACACACACTATCCATCTGCCACTGCCCTGGCCCATGCCTGATATATAAACATGATATCTAATATAATATGTAAACATTTATTGGGGCTCCGTGAGAAACTTTTGCTTCAAAAAGGGCTCCTTTATTTGTTATTGCGAGGAACAGGAGAAGACACTTCAATGGGTGTTAAAATAGTTTAGCAGGCTCTGTGTACCTTGTCTTGTCTTGGAGAATAGGAAGAAAAGACATGTACATTTTCATAGAATCATAGCATCGGAAAAGACCATAAGGGCCATTCAGTACAACCCTCTGCCATGTTTTGGCTAGGCCAGGCCAGGACTGTGAAATTTAAATTCAGTCAAGTGGTGCTCATCTCCATTTTTAAGCCAAAGAGTTGGCATTGTCCATAGACATCTCCAAGGTCATGTGGCTGGCATGACTGCATGGAACGCCGTTACCTTCCTGCCAGAGTGGTACCTATTGATCTACTCACATTTGCATGTTTTTGAATTGGTAGGTTGGCAGGAGCTGGGCCTAACAGTGGGAGCTCATCCTGCTCCCCGGATTCAGCTTACTTGTCTGAACGCATCAGCCTCTACGTCCCACCTCGTAATTTAAGATATCTGGGGAGACCCTGCTCTTGCTCCCGCTGACTTCTCAAACGCGGTTGGTGGGGCCGAGAGATAGGGCCTTCTCAGTGGTGGCTCCCCATCTGCATTCAGGAAAAAAGTGAAATCTTGGCTGTGGGACCAGGCATTTGCACATTAGCACAATGCGGCACTTTGGATTGATTGTAATGGCAAGTTGATGGATATGGCTCAATGCTCCTATTATGGACGGAACACTGTTTTTAACTTAAGTGAATGTATATGATGTATTTATTTATTTATTTATTTATTATTTGCATTTGTATTCCGCCTCTTCCCGAGGGCTCGTGGCGGGTTACAAGACATACATAGTGATCGGCAGGCAACACTCATGCCGAACTCACGAACAAAATAAAACAATGCTATAACCATAAAAATAACAAAAATGATACTAAAAACATCATTAAAACATTGTTAAAATTACACTAAGTGACAAAAACGGTATCACATAGTAATAAGTCGATTGAAAGCAAGATGCGTTATATGTCAACAGAATGCCTGCTTGAAAAGGAAGGTCTTTCAGGCCCTGCGGAAGGGGGCGAGCTCACGTATTGCTCTAGCCTCCTCCGGCAGGGCATTCCAGGCCGTTGGAGCTGCTACTGAGAAGGAGCGCTGCCTAGTTGATGATAGGCGGCAGAGGCGGATCGGTGGAATCTCCAGCAGGTTTTGCTCTGCTGAGCGGAGTGATCTCGGGGGATCGTATGGGGCAAGGCGGTCCAAGAGGTACGCAGGCCCTAGACCGTACAAGGCCTTAAAGGTCAACACCAGCACCTTGAAGGTGATTCGGTACTCAATTGGCAGCCAGTGCAGTTGCTGGAGGATGGGCGTAATGTGCTGCCTCACCGGCACTCCTGCCAGCAGGCGAGCAGCGGCATTCTGCACTAGCTTGAGTTTCCGAATCGTCGCCAAGGGAAGGCCAACGTAGAGGGCGTTACAGTAGTCTAGTCTCGAGATGACCGTCGCTTGGATCACCGTAGCCAGGTCATTCCTGGACAGGTAGGGGGCCAGTCGCCTAGCCTGACGTAGGTGGTAGAACGCCACCCTGCTGACCGCGGAGACCTGGGTCTCCATGGTCAGCAGGGAGTCGATCTGAACACCCAAGCTCTTAACAATTGACGACGTGCCGTCCAGAGTAGGCAACCGGCACTCATCCCGGCCAGGCCGACCAGGCCATAGGATCTCCGTCTTTTTAATGTATTTTAATGCTCAATGTTTTTTGGTTTTTATATTGTATTCATACTGTGTTTCGGCATCGAATTGTTGCCTTTGTTAGGCCGCTCTGAGTCCCCCTTCGGGGGTTGAGAAGAGCGAGGTAGAAATGTTGGAAATAAATAAAAATAAATAAATTCAAACCACCAACTTTTCTGTCAGCAAGTTTAGCAGCTCAGCAGTTTAACCCACTGTGTCGGGGGGTTGGTTATGTTTGATATTGAGTTGATAGTGATGTTTGATAGTGAATTGATTTTATAGAGATGTATATTTGTCTTGCAGTAAAAATGGCTATAATGCCAATTCTTGATTATAGTTGGGATTTATATACCAGGGATGGGTTTGAATAGCAGAGATGCCTGGCTTCCTTCAGACTCTGTCAATTCTTCTTTCCTAGACTGCCAAGATCTCATCCGATGGTGCTTGGCCCTGGAGCCTTCCACGCGGCCCACACTGGAGCAGGTGCTCTTGCACACGTGGCTAAAACCGGACCCCCTTCTTCAAACCGAAGAACTGAAGACGTCTACATCTCTCAGGGCCACACTTTGCAACAGAAACAACGGAGAGACCTAACTCTTCTTTTCTTGCCTCCTCCCCCCTGTGGGACGGGTTGGTGCTAATGGGACTGTTGCTCACTGAACCTCAGGCAGACAAACTTGGCCATTGGCCGAGAAAAAAAAGTTCACCTGGTTCTACAGGTGTTTAAAACAAACTGAATGAATTGATGGAGGGAAACAGGGCTGTGGAAGGGAATTGTAGTGTTTCAACTCGGAAGCCTTGCTCTCCACAGCCCAAATGATGTTTGAACTTTGGCCTGCCCAGGGACCAGACATCTCCATATGTGTAAATACTTGTGTATTTGTTATTCCCCTAACCTATGGGGAGAAATGGACTTCAGGCATGGTTTTCTACTGGCCATCAATAATTATTTTCAGACCCTCTGAGACCTACCAAAGTCTTATATGTGTGCGTTTATGTATTTTTGGGTGTGTGTGTGTGTCCTTTTATTTTATTTTGCTAGGAAGCATTTGCGCAGACAAGTTTTGCCCAACAGTGAAATCTATTTAATAAATTTAAAAATCATTTTGTAAAATGCCTTTATTCTCAAATCTCTAAGGTCGAAGAACCATTTTGTCTCAGCTCACTGACTCTAATCCTCGATATACTGAAAGTGGAGGAAATTGGAAAGTGAGTTCGAGTAGTACAATGATCAAGAGGGAAGGAGGATGTAAATACATAGGCCCCGGTCTTGTACACTGGATCTCTCACTGCAAATATTTTGTGGTTCCTGCAATCCCTGGTGTCCCTCTCTCTCTCTCTCGGCATTACTTCGCGAACGAAGATTCTTAGGAAGGACTCATCCCACGCTTTTTACAAGCGCGTTGATGACTAAAAAGGCCAATCTGAGATAGGCAAGTTTGGTTGCAGAAAGCACAGCAGAAAGTCTCCTTGGGTGATGTTGTTTCCAAGTTGCGGTTCTTTCTGCGTTGTCGAGACCCATTCGGCGTGTCTTCTCGAAAGAGGCCGCAGCATTGTGGATAGTGCGTCTCCATGCCCCCCGATGTGAGGCCAGGGTCGACCATTGTTGGTGATCAATCTGGCTGAGCCTGAGATGTTGTGTCCACTTTCTTGGTAACTGGAATGTATAATGGGTGTTTCCAATCTATGGAGCATTGTTTTGTTTTCCATATTTGTTGACAAATTTTAGTTAGAAATAAGAGTTTATTCTTTTTGCATGGCCTGAAACAGCTATTTATTTATTTATATTTATATTAACTTTATTAATACCCCGTTCCCATCTCCCCAAGGGGACTCGGGGTGGCTTACATGAGGCCAAGCCCAACAACACACAACAACAACAACAAGCAATTATAAAAACAATACAATCAATGAAACTCAAACACAAGCAATAACAGACAATTTAAAACCATTTCGCGAGGGCCAAATGTAAATGTTAAAAAATTTAAAATAAACGCTGGGTGCAGAAAGAGGTAGCTATGCCAGCAATTCCTAGTGATTTTATTTTTCCCAACAGCTCTGACTATATCTTTCACTTTCTAAAATTGTAGTTTCATCTCCAAAGGTTCTTCCTTGAGTTAAATCTGTCATCCTTTCATCTCTTTTATATAGTTCTTCAGTGTATTGTTTCCATCTTTGCATTTCTTCATGGCCATGTCATGCATTTACATGGCGTTGAATTGTTGCCTTTTGTAAGGCTGCTCTGAGTCCCCTCCAGGGTGAAAAGGTTGGGGTAAATAAATTTTCCAACTGATTGTAGAGTAGTCCTACTTTTCCTTTAAATTTCTCTTTGATTTCTCGGATCTTGTGGAAGAGATCTTTTTCTTTCTTTCTAATCTTTTTTCTATTTCTCTGCATTGATTATTATAGTACTTTGCATTCAGGGTTCTGACTCATTTTCTGTCACCTTTTGCTTCTCATCTGTCCTTGGAGGGTTTCATCTGTTATGCACCCGAGGCTTCTCTTTGGCTGCAGATGGTATCCCTTTGCTTGCCTTCCTGACAATGTCCCTGGCTTCAGTCCAGAGTTTTAGTACTTGAGTGACTGGGAAGGAAGAAGGAAACGAATACCTGTACATATACCGCCTGGAGAGTATTTACAAGTTGAAGCAATCTATAAAGCCTTGCAAAACTTAGTAAGCTACTATTTTACTAGGTGAGCCGGATTGCTGCACAGCCTAATCGTAAAGCTGAGATCACCAAACATGGAGAATGCACACCACAAAAATCGTCGATACTTCATCATTAGTGTGTATTCAATTATCCTAAAGCTAAATAGCTACCAAAATAATTACACAGGGAAATAGTTTCAAACAATCCAAAAATACATTTTATCCCAGAAATCTCTATCTCTTCTCTATACCTTTATAAAGCGGAATGTTTGTATGTATGTTTGTATCCGGAGGGCGGAAGGATATGTGGCAGCATTATTTGCATAAACTACTCCCATTGGCCAGCCAACACGAACATTCCGAGACTCTAAAGTGCCGGGGGGGGGGGGGTGTTAAGAGAAAGGCTTGAGGCAGTCAGGCATGGTGGGAGTTTCAGTCCAAAACACTCTGCAGCCCCCAACAATGAGACAACAAAACCAAACTTGGCACACAGAACCCCCAAGACCCACTTTACGTCTTGGTGCAGTTTGAGGGAGGCTGGGCCATGGATAGGCCAGCATTCCAACATCCCAAATCTCAAAGGTGCCAGACAGAGTTCTTTACAAAAAGGCTTCCTTCAGCTGATTTTACAAACTAGGCCTCAGCCTGTATTGACAGTAAGGCTTCCTCAACTTGATTTTCGAGACTAGGCCTCAGCTTGAATTCACAGTAAGGCTTCCTCAACTTGATTCTCCTGACTAGGCCTCAGCCTGAATTGACAGAAAGGCTTACTTAACTTTATTTTCCTGACTAGGCCCCCAAAAATGACAGAACAAGACTAAAGTTGGCACACAGACACCCCCCCCCCCCAAGACCCACTCTACATCTTGGTGCAGTTTGAAGGACTTGCAGTACCTTCACTCACTTACTCTGACCAGCACGGGTGATGGACCTGGACCAAACTTGGCACACATAACCCCCATGATGCCCTTTACATCCTGGTGCAGTTTGAGAAAGATGAACCACGGATTATGGGATTTGAAGTACTTCAAAGCACTTTGTTTCCCAGAGACCACTGTGGCCCACAACAAAGACTGATAAATATCAAACTTGGCACACAGAGTCCCCATGACCCACTCTATGTCCTGATGCAGTTTGGAGAAGAGCAGAGCATGGATGATGGGGCTTGAAGTACCTCCACTCACTTCCTGAGACCGCTGCAACCCTCATCCAATGACTGTTCAAGACCAAACTTGGCACACAGAGCACCCATGACCTACACTACATGCTGGTACAGCTTCGAGTAGGATGGACCATGGATGATGGTACTTGAAGTACCTCCACTCCCTGAGACCACAGCGACACTCATCCAATTACCAATAAAGACAAAACTTGGCAAAGATTGCCCCCATGGCCAACTCAACATTCTGGTGCAGTTTGGGGTAGGACGGATTATGGATGATGGGACTTGCAGTACCTTTACTCACTTCCTGAGACCACTGCGACTCTCATCCAGTGACTGATCAAGACCAAACTTGGCACATAGAGCCCCCATGACCCACTTTACACCCTGGTGCAGTTTTCAGGAGGATGGACCACGGAGGATGGGACTTGAAGTACCTCTACTCACTTCCTGAGACTGCTGCGACCCTCATACAATGACTGATCAAGACCAAATTTGGCACACAGAACCCCCTACATCCTGGTGCAATTTGGAGGAGGATGGACCATGGATTATGGTCCATGGTCCATAGTCCATAATCCTTCACTCACTTCCCGAAACCACTGCGAGCCAAATGAACAACTGATACGGACCAACCTTGGCACACAATGCCTTCCTCAAATAACCCGGGCACCGCCGGGTCCTCGGCTAGTATTTTATATAAACATCAATGTGAAGACTATGTCTTCGTACTACGTACATCTTGGTCATACTGAATATCATTTGTGTCCATATTCATAAAGAATTGCGCCCAAGGTAGAGTACCTTACAAAGCGTCTCTGTTGTAAATATAGGGCCAATTAGCACATCCGAAAGGTATTACTCCGCAATATATGGTCATGCTTATTTAGTATGACCAAGATATAGTAAGAAGACATAGTCTTCACATTGATGCTTATATAAAATATTTCTGGGATAAAATGTATTTTTGGATTGTTTGAAACTATAGTGTAGACTGACATAATCCAGTTCAATACAGCTAATCCACATTCTGAAACTGGATTATAGGGCAGTGCAAATCCATCCTGAGTCTTATGCATGAGATATATTGTAATCTAGCAGGACTTGTGCCCTGCTGCTCACCTGCTGCTTGCCACTCCCTTTATGAGAAGCAATGCCAGGTGGAAGGCTCACAGGAGGAGAGTTTCCCGTAAATCCTCTTCGCTGGGGATGTCAGTCCGGGAATGGATCAAGAAGTGACGCACCACAGCACCCAGGCGTCACTCCAGTGTTTACTTGCCTGCTCAAGTACACATTTCCTTGCCACACCTTGCTACAGGACCTGTGCCACCCACTTGAATAGCTCCTGCATGAGTGCTCTGGATGCTTGTCTTGGACCTTCCCTGTTGCAGCATCCGGTCGGAGGTTGAAATTCAAGAAATGAGTGACAGACAGGAAAATGGGTCACGGGTGGCTTTGAAAGAGGCAGAAATTCAAGTTTTGGAAGAAAAGAGTCTGTTACAAAGCCAAGTAAAGAAGAGGCAAATAGCAACCACTAAGCCAGGGCTGTCCAACTTCTTCGGGCCAAGGGCCGGAATTCAGGTGACTGCTCACCTTGGGGGCCGGAGCAGAGGGCGTGACCACTCGTGGGGGTGGCCGCAGCGGGGGCGTGGCCGCCAGCGGGGGACGGGGCCGCTCCTGCCCTGGTGCGCATGCCCAGCGTCCTGCGCGGCCCGCCCCTTTTCGGGCGGGTGACGTCAGGCGCCATGCCTGACGTCACCCAGCCCTGCCGAAAGGGGGCGGGTCGCGCAAAAGACTAGGCTTGCGCGCCAGGGCGGGATCGTCGAGCCGCCCTCCATCTCCTAGCTCTTGCAGCGGCGCGCCGAAGGAAGGTAAGCTCCCGGGCTTACCTTTCTTCAGCGCGCGCTGCAAGAGCTAGGGTCACGGCGGAGAGCGGCTCGCCGATCCCCCGGCCCACCTCCCGCCCTGGCCGGCATCGTGCGTGACCCGCCCCTTTTCGGCGGGGTGACATCAGGCACGGCCGCTGCAAGAGCTAGGGAGACGGTGGAGGGCGGCTCGCCAATCCCGCCCTGGCGCGCAAGCCCGCGAGCGGCCCTGTGCGAGCAAGAAACAGGCGGGGGGGAAGTCCCGCCCCTAGGGCATCTGACGTGGCTTCCTCCGCCTCCTCACTCGCGCAGGCCCCGCCCCTCCTCACGCCGCCCCCAGGATGAAATTTTTTGGAATTGTTTTCCCAAAAATGTTTTCAAAAAACCCCCTGATGTCTTGCAGGGGGTTAGGGGGCCGTAGGGCCAGTTGGGCAGCCCTGCACTAAGCTATTATTACTTGTAGATAAGGCTTCCTCAACTTCTTGTGCCCTCCAGATGGGTTGGGCTCTCATGTCCAAAATTCACAACCAATTCTACCCAGGGATGATGGGAACTGTAGCGCAACACAGCTGGAAGGGAGTATTTTATCACAGGCAGTACTATAAAGTGAAGCCTAACAGTAAAAGATTGTATGACAAAATGGGTGGAACACTTTGGAAACGCAATAAAAATGAAAGAATGGGAGACGATCTGGAACTCCAAATTAAAATACAGTGTTCCCTCACTTATTGCTGGGGTGAGGTTCCAGGACCTCCCGCAATAAGTGAATAATCACGATGTAGGGATGCTCTACTTATTTTAATATTTATACATTATTTTAGTAGTTCTACACTATTTCAAGTCTTTATAAACTTGAAATAAAGTGAAGGAAAGGAAGGAAGGAAAGGCCCTTCAAGGCTCCCTCCCCAGTCCTCCCTCCCTCCCTCCAGCTTTGAAAATACTAAATACTGAACATCCATCAAGGCAAACTGAAAACAGCAACAGACTGGACGGCCCTGAAAAATTATTGGAAACAAGAAAAATTATTGCAAATGTATAAAGACGGCGTGGATAAAAGTAATGTGAATTGAATTAGATATACTACCCAGATGAAAAGAATGGAAGTCAAACAACCTTCTTTGGAGACCTCCTTTTTGTTAATTCTTACTATTTTACTATTCTCACTTTTTTCACTTTTATTACTGCTATTATTTTCTTCACCCACTCCTTTATTTATTTATTTACGTCATTTATATTCCACTCTTCTCACTCTGCAGGGGACTCAAGGCGGATCACAATGCACATATACAGGCAAACATTCAATGCCATAGACCAGTGTTTCCCAACCAGTGTGCCGTGGGCGATCATCAGCTGTGCTGTGAGAAATTGGAACCTCCAATACCCTTTCTTCCCCCTCCTGCCGAACACTTTTTCTTCTCCACTTGGGCTCCCTTATGGGAGTTCTGTGTGGGAAGTTTGATTCCATTCCATCATTGGTGGAGTTCAGAATGCTCTTTGATTGCAGGTGAACTATAACTCCCACCTGTTGAGCAAGACCTTCATGTGTGTCTTTCTGCCATTCCTGCCAGGATATCTGGCAATTGTGTTCATCGAAACAGGCCCAGGTTTCACACTAAGTGTATAAATACATTTAAAAACATAGTCACTATATGTATTACTGTGTTAGAGTGTCATTTTGTGTCATTTTGGTTGGTGGTGTGCCCAAGGATTTTGTAAATGTAAAAAATGTGCCACGGCTCAAAAAAGGTTGGGAAACACTGCTATAGACATACAACATATATAGATAGAGACTCAGAGGCAATTTAACATTCCAGCTTCTGGCCACCAGGGGAGCTGTCACATTCCTTCATTCTTTTTCATACTTCCTTGAGATTTTATGGCCTCGTAAATCAATTAAATTAGCCTCCCCACAAAGTGGTACCTACATTTCCTACTTGAGAGATGCAACTGTCTTTCAGGTTGCAAAGGTCGACAATGAGCTACACAATTTGGTCAAGAGCTCACACTGACCCAGGCAGGCTTCGAACTTATGACTTTCTGGTCAGTAGAGATCTTATGCGGCTGACACCCAGCCAGCTGCGCCACAGTCCCATACCCCTTTACCCCCATACCCTAACTCCTTGAAATAAAAAATATTTTGAAAATGGACACAATCTGACTACCAGTATTAAAATAATCCTCTAAAATAAGGATGGTAAATCAAGAACACTCAGAAAACTAGGGAATTCCAAGCAAGAAATAATCAGGGCCAGCTAACAACTCCCAACAAAGGATTCCCCAGGCAGGAAGCAGCCAGGCTTTGAAGCTGCAAGGCCATTAAATGCTAATCAAGGTGGCCAATTGAAACATTCACACCTGCCTCCAACAGACAAGAGTTCTTTCTCCCACCTTGGATATTCCACAGATATATAAACCCCACTTGCCTAGTTTCCAACAGACCTCACAACCTCTGAGGACACCTGCCATAGATGTGGGTGAAACGTCAGGAGAGAATGCTTCTGGAACTTGGCCATACAGCCCGGAAAACTCACAGCAACCCAGGTTATCTGCTTGGAACTGGACTATATGCCAGTGTAGATGAATATAATAGGATCCAGTTCAAACAGATAATATGGATCTGGACTATATGGCAGTGTAAAAGGAGCGTCAGCCAAGTCATACTCTCACTCAGTCCCCTATGTCAGTGTTTCCCAACCAGTGTGCTGTGGCACACTAGTGTGCCGTGAGCGATCATCAGGTGTGCCGTGGGAAACTGGAACCTCCAATACCCTTTCTTCCCCCTCCTGCCTACAGTGCTCTCTGGGTGTAGGTGAACTACAACTTCCAAACTTAAGGTCAATTCCCAAGCAAACCCTTTCAGTACTTTCTGTTGGTAATGAGAGTTCAATATGCCAAGTTGGTTCAATTCCATTGTTGCAAGAGTTCAGGATGCTCTTTCATTGTGTGTTAACCATAAATCCCAGAAACTGTAACTCCCAAATGTCAAGGTCTATTTTCCCCAAACTCCATCTGTGTTCACATTTAGGCATTTTGAGTATTCATGCCAAGTTTGGTCCTGATCCAACATTGTTTCAGTCCACAGTGCTCTCTGGATATAGGTGAACTACAACTCCAAAACCCAAGGTCAATGCCCACCAAACTCTTATAGTATTTTCTTTTGGTTATGGGAGTTCTGTGTGGGAAGTTTGTGTCTGTCTGCCATTCCTGCCAGGATATCTATGTTGTGTTCTTCGAAACAGGTCCAGGTTTCACACTGAGTGTATAAATACATTTAAAAACATATTAACTACTGTATATGTATTACTGTGTTAAGAGTGTCATTTTGTGTCATTTTGGTTGGTGGTGTGTCCCAGGATTTTGTAAATGTAAAAAAGTGTGCCGCGGCTCAAAAAAGGTTGGGAAACACTGCCCTGTGTTATTTAACATATACATGAAGCCGTTGGGGGAGATCATCCGGAGTGTCGGGGTGCGGTGTCATCTGTACGCAGATGATGTCAGCTCTGTCACTACTTTCCACCTGCTACTAAGGAGGCTGTTCAAGTCCTGAACCGGTGCTTGGCCGCTGTAACAGACTGGATGAGGGCAAACAAATTGAAACTTAATCCAGACAAGACAGAGGTTTCACCTGGTCAGTCGTAGGCCAAACAGGGCATATTTACAACCTGTGCTACTGATAAAAACATCATTAAAACATTGTTTACTGACAAAAACGGTAACACCTTGAAGGCGTCAGGTTGAAAAGGAAGGTCTTACAGGCCCTGCGGAAGGGGCAGTTTGGGAGTGATCCTGGACTCATTGCTGAGCCTGGAGCCCCAGGTCTCGGCAGTGGCCAGGGGAGCTTTTGCACAGTTAAAGCTTGTGTACCAGCTACGTCCGTACCTTGGGAAGTCTGTCTTGGTCATGGTAGTCCACGCTCTGGTTACATCTCGAATAGAGTACTGCAACGCTCTTTACGTAGGGTTGCCTCTGAAGACTGCTCAGAAACTGCAATTAGTCCAATGCTCGGCAGCCAGGTTACTAACAGGAGCGGGGTACAGGGAGCATACAACTCCCTTCAGGCCCGGATTACCCATAAGGCCAACCTAGGCCATGGCCCAGGGGCGCAAGCCGAGGGGGGCGCAGATCACAGACCAAAAAAAAAGTTGAAACAAATAAAAATGCCGTGGCTGGCCCCTGGGGTCAATCTCAACTCTTGGAGCTTGCGAATGCCAAGGGGGAGTTGGGTGTGTTGGTTGTGGGGAGGGTGCCTGGCTCTGTCCCTGGGTCCAATCTAGAGGACCTGGCCCTCTTCTCCCTCCCTCTCTTCCAGTTCCAGACATGGCCTCCTTTGTGGAGGGAGGGAGGGAGCGAATGGTGTGCGGGCGGGTGCCCCGGCCTGGCTGGCTCCCTGCCTGGCTGGCTCCCTGCCTCCCTCCATCTTTCCTGGGGAGGCTGTCCCCGGGGCCCTTGGCTGCTTCCTTGGCTGGGAAGGAGAAGGAGGCCAGGTGGGGCCTCTGCTTCTTGGGAGGGAGGGAGAAAGAGGGGAAGAGCTTCCTGACTCTGTGTGTGTGAGAGAGAGCTATTGTTCACCAGGGAAACTCTCTGCTTTTGTGCAAATAATAACCCTTATGAGTGTGTGTGTTCTGAATGTGTTGCGCAGGAGGGGCAGTCCCGGGGGGAGGGTCTTTCTTGCCGGAGTCTCCTCCAGGGCTGGTGAGTTGCCCATGTCAGCCAGTCTTTCCTCGTGGCTTCTATCATCAAAACATGGGTGGGGAGAGAGGAGGGAGGGGGCCCCTTTCGCTCTCGTTTAGCAACGGACCCGCCCCCTCGGGGAGCCTCTGCCCTTGAGGGCACATCTTCGGGGAGCGGGCAGTCCAGGACCTTTGCAACTGGCAGGCAGGGAGGGAGGGAAGGAGGAGGCTCCTCCAGAAGACTTGGGCCGAGCAAGGGTCGGGGTCAAGGCTCAGGGTCCGCGTGGGGGGAGAACACGTTCTCCGCCAGGGGTGGGTGGGCTGGTTGTGGGTGTGGCCTGCCCCTTGCCCTGCCAGGCGGGACTCTTCTGCCTTCCTGGCACACTGGCCAGGCATGGACGGACGGACGGACACAGGGACGGAGGACACCCGCCCGCCTGCTCGCTTCACCTCAGCTCTCCTGTCCGGAGAGGCCCTGTTCTCGGTCCCGCCATCTTCGCAAGCGCGTTTGCTGGGGATGAGAGACAGGGCCTTCTCTGTGGTGGCCCCTCGGCTGTGGAACTTCCTCCAAAGCGATGATAGATCTGCCTCCTCCCTGTTGTCCTTCAGGAGGCGGGTGAAGACTTGGATGTGGAACGAGGCCTTCCCAGAATAAGCGGAGATTGATTTCGATCTGAAATGGGTGACCACTTTTTTAGACCGAGCTGAATGTGGTTTTAATGGCAATGTGGTTTTAATGTATTTCTATGTTTATGTATTTTAATATGCTGTTTTAAATTGTTTTCAATTTTTATGGCATTGAATTTTGCTGTAAGCTGGTCTGAGTCCCTCCTTGGAGGTGAGAAGGTCAGGGTACAAATATTTTAAACTAGCTGAGGACCCGGCGGTGCCCGGGTTATTTGAGGAAGACATTGTGTGCTAAGGTTGGTTCCTATTAGATGTTTATGTGGCTTGCAGTGGTTTCAGGAACTTAGTGAAGGTACTGCGAGGGGGCCATGGTGCATCCCCCTCCAAACAGCACCAGGATGTTGAGTGGGTCATGGGGGGCTGTGTGTGTCATTTTTGTCTTGATCATTCTCTGGATGAGGGTTGCAGTGGTGTCTGGAAGTGAGGGAAGGTACTGGAAGTCTCAGGATGAGTGTTGCAGCGGTCTCAGAAAGTGAGTGAAGGTACTTCAAATCCCATCATCCGTGGTCTGTCCCACTCAAAACTGCACCAGGATGTAGAGTGGGTCATGGGTACTCTGTGTGCCAAGTTTGGGTCTGGTCTGTGATGTATAGGGGCTGCAGTGTTGTTTGGGAAGTGAATGAGGTGAAGGTACTGCAAATCCCATCATTCGTGGCCCATCCTGCCCTAAACCACACCAGGTTGTGTAGTGGGCCTGTGGGCCCCTATTTGCTATGTTTGGTCCTGATCCATCATTGCTGTGGACTGCAGTGGCTGAATGCCTGAGGCCTTTTGCTTTCCCTCTGAGTCACCTTAGAAGTGTATTGGGTGAAGGTACTGAACATTCCATTTCCAACAGAAAAAACTGTCAACTGGCTAACTTCAACTCCACTACTAATGCTAAACACACTATACAACAGTCGGGTCCACAGGAGATGTTACGTTGGATACCAACCATGTATTGATTTGTGAATCCTCCTGTCACGCCTCCCATGTTATCATTTGCCGCTTGAGAAAGCCCGTACAGGGCGAAACGGATCGGGCCCGTAGACCGTTGCGGCCACTGCCGGGGCGCTCCTTCAGCCCACCGTTTGGATTTACCACCATTCTCGAAGTACCGTTGGACTTTTGTTTGGATATCGGGGAATTGGGACCTTGTGTTGGCCTTGTTTGCATCAGTGGAACTTTACACCGCATTGACTTATTCCTGGATTACCATCGTTTCCTTGAACTTTTTTCGCCCTGGTCTACACATTCCCACCCGTTGAACTCTTTCCTACAACACCCAGCGTTTTATTGGTGACGCATAACAATTTATGGGCTTTGTATGGCGTCCTCCTAATGTGCATGTATTGACACTTTAATGATTACACTGCTATTTTGCTATTTCGTGTATTTGCTTCCCTTGTGTGTTTGGTAACTTCAACTCCAGCCATTTATGCCTGCCTCAGGCCCTTCCCTCTCCTCTCTGTGCTGTGTTGGAATGTTGGGAGGCTGGCCAGTCACAGCCATTTATGCAAATAAGCCCACAGTGGCAGCCAATCGAAACGCTGGCACATATTCGCTCGGTCGCACCGCCCACCCACCGCCCGCAAACACTGACTTTTATTATATACATAGACTAGCTGTACCTGGCACGCGTTGCTGTGCCCTTTTTAGGAGATGCGAGAAAGTCCAATCATCCACGGTGTGCCCTTCTCTAAACTGCAGTTGGATGGAGTGTGGGTCATGGGGGGCATGGTGTGCCAAGTTGGGTCTTTATTGGTCTTGGTTCTGGGCCACAGTGGTCTGTGGGGAAGGATGGGTTTTGAAATACTACAAATCCCGTTTTCCATGGTGGTACTTCAAGTCCCATCATGCATGGTCGGGGCTCTGTGTGCCAAGGTAGGTTACTGTAAATTCAGGCCATACACAATGTCCCATGAGCTGAGGCCTAGTTAGGAACAGCAAGTTAATGAAGCCTTACTGTCAATTCAGGCCATACACAATGTCCAATGAGCTGAGGCCTAGTCGGGAGAATCAAGTTAATGAAGCCTTACTATCAATTCAGAGCGTAAACAGCTTCCCAGTAAGTGAGGCCTAGTTAGGGAAATCAAGTTAATGAAGTCTTACTGTCAATTTAGAGCGTAAGCAGCTTCCCAGTAAGTGAGGGCTAGTTAGGGAAATCAAGTTAATGAAGCCTTACTGTCAATTCAGAGCGTAAGCAGCTTCCCAGTAAGTGAGGCCTAGTTAGGGAAATCAAGTTAATGAAGCCTTACTGTCAATTCAGAGCGTAAGCAGCTTCCCAGTAAGTGAGGGCTAGTTAGGGAAATCAAGTTAATGAAGCCTTACTGTCAATTTTGGGCGTGGTCTGTGATTTTTTTGGGGTGTAAATTGTCGGTTGGAAGTGATTTGGGTGTTTGTGTTGGGGATTGGCTCAGGCCTTTTCCTTATTCTGTTTTGGCAGTTTATTATGGATCGGAATTTTCATGTTGGCTGGCCAGTGCAGCAGTTATGCAAATCCGCCCTTATTGGCAGCCAATCATGTTGTTCAGAATGTAGAGGCTGGGTGAGTCGTTGGCTGCCCTGGAGGATGCTGGTAAATGTAGTTTTATTTTTACTCGTTGTTTTGGGGGCCTTTTAGGTCTTGGGGGGGAAAGTTTCTTTGCTACAAACGTACCTTGCTTGAGGCCTATTTCTGTTGGCAAGTATTGTGTTTCTGCGTTGTATGGTTTCTTTGTTTGAGGTATACATCACATGACGTGAACCCATTTATATAATAGATAGATAGATAGATTGATACTCTTAGAGCCCAGCTTTTGCCTTTTCTGGGGCGTGGCTCCAAGGCGGTGTGGGTGCTGCTCTCTCAGAAACCCAGTGGAGGGGGAAGCGTCCGAATCGACTTGGAAGTTGGACGCTGTGTGTCACTCTAACCCTTGGGTAAGTCTGTGTTGTTGTTGTTCCTTCGCCCCGCCCACTCCGAGCGTGGCGCTGCGTGGCACTCGCCTTCCCTCGCGCGCGGCCCCCCCTCCCCTTCTCCGGAAGCGGAAGCCGCCTGGCGACAGGGGGATGCGGAAGTGCCGGCGACGGCGGGGCAGCTCGGTTGCCCAGCGGTTGCCACCATGGCAGCGGCTGAGGGCCCGGGAAAAGGCAGTGGCGGCGGCGGGGGCGGGGGCCCGGCGGCCTCAGGAGGTGAGCTTCCCAGGGGTGGAGGAGCCCTTCCTTGAGGGCCCAGCAGGCAGGGGGCTCCCTGCTTCTAGGCAGCCGGGGAAGAGGGCCCTGTGCAGCTTCTCCTCCCACTGGTTTCTATGTCAGGGAAGGCCTAGGGTGGGTGCCCTTATTTACTGCGTTTATTCCTATTTTAATAATAATAATAAATAATAATAATAAACCTTATTTATACCCCGGGGCGGCTTACATGAGGGCTAGCTAACCAAGGATTTCCCCCAGGCAGGAAGCAGCAAGGCTTTGAAGCTGCAAGGCCATTCAGTGCTAATCAAGCCTGCCAATTGCAACATTCACACCAATAATTTTTCCCCCTACCCTGGACTTTCCTCAGATATATAAAACCCACTTGCCTAGCTCCCAACAGACCTCACAACCTCTGTGGACGCCTGCCATAGATGCGGGCGAAACGTCAGGAGAGAATGCTTCTGGAACATGGCCATGCAGCCCGGGAAACTCACAGCAACCAGATATTCAGGCCATGAAAGCTTTCGATAACACATTTTCTCAGACTGTTCACTTAATTTGGGCGTCAAAGTGAACAAACCAGGAGTATTTTTAATCCTTGTAAGGCAATCTACATAATACAGATAACATTTAGCATACAGGCAGTCCCCTAGTTACAGACATCCTACTTATATCAGAATCAACTGGCTTGCCTAGTTTCCAACAGACTTCACAGTCTCAATGCCTGCCATGGATGTGGGTGAAACGTCAGGAGAGAATGCTTCTGGAACATGGCCATGCAGCCTGGAAAACTCATGTAAGCCGCTCGGGGCGGCTTACATGAGGCCCAGCAATACAGTAAAACAATATACAGGTCCTTCTCAAAAAATTAGCATATAGTGCTAAAGTTCATTATTTTCCATAATGTAATGATAAAAATTAAACTTTCATATATTTTCGATTCATTGCACACCAACTGAAATATTTCAGGTCTTTTTTTGTTTTAATACTGATGATTTTGGCATACATCTCTCAAAAAAAAATTAGCATATTCCATCCGAACAAATATGCTCATTTTTTGAGACAGTATTTTTGGGTTTTCAGGAGCTGTATGCCAAAATCATCAGTACAAAACAAACAAAGACCTGAAATATTTCGGTTGGTGTGCAATATATGAAAGTTTAATTGTTATCATTACATTATAGGAAACAATGAACTTTAGCACTATATGCTAATTTTTTGAGAAGGAGCTGTACAACAGAACACAAGAAAAAATAAAATACAATACAAACCCATTTAAAAAACACATCAACAATATACAATTGCAACATTTAATTATTCTACTTATTTATACACTATTTATTTTTACACCCCTTTCCCTTAAAGTGGGGTTCACAGATACAATGAGTCAAAACGATGCCATTCAGTACCACAAAGGCTTAGGAAGAACCTCTACCTCAGGGAGGGAAGTATTTGTATATATGTATTTATTTGCTAGCCGTCTCCTGCCAGGCATTGCTGTGGCCCAGTCTGTGTATATGTGTTTTGTGGGTGTATATATATATATGTGTGTGTATATATATGTGTGTGTGTGTGTGTGTGTCTGGTTTTGCACAGGGCTGTCTAACTGCAGGAGTTTTGGACTTCAAATCCCAGAAATCCTAACAGCTGATAAAATGTCTAGGATTTCTGGGAGTTGAAGTCCAAAACACCTGCAGGGCCGGCAGTTTGCGCATGCGTTGCCATACTGTAGATGTGGGTGAACCTTTTTTTTTGTTTTTTGGCTTTTAAAGTCTCTTCTGCTGTGTTTTTCAGTGTTTTTATGAATCGATGGTCACTCGTTGGCCTGACAGCTGCATTGTGTCCAAATTTGGTGTCAATTTGTTCAGTAGTTTTTGAGTTATGTTAATCCCACAAACAAACATTACATTTTTATTTATATAGATTGCTTGTTTGGCTTATGTTTGCTTGGCCCGCATGGGTTTTTTCTTTTTTTCTATATATCTTAAGGTGTTGTATGTTTTTTTTTCTTTTCCCCCTTCTTTCTTTCATTCTAATGATGCTTATTATTATTATTATTATTCACAAAGTGTACTTATTTTTAAATATATATATATAAAGATTTTATTTACATACAATAACAACTTACAGTGTAAAAAAAAACATCAACCATTAATCAAATGTCAAATGTCACATCCAAAATTTCAGACCAACAGGGTTTACTTTCCATTTTCACTCTCTAAAGTGTATTTACTAAAGACCGACCAGTATGCCTCAAAATCTGATCTATTAGTTCCCCCCATGAATACCCTCATTTCCATTGTTAGCTTATCATTTAAGGCTACATTGCATATCCCAAAGTGTACTTATTATAACAAAATTATCTATATACAAAGTCACCAATGTACATAGTAATTTTATACTTTCCGATAACAGTAATACCCATGTATAGTTTGAAAAATGAGACCCTACACTGAGATAGTGTCTTATAATAACAATGATAATAATCATAATAATCATAGTTTTCTTTCTTACCTGCCTCTCCCTGTGGCTCATGGCAGCTAACAGTATATTTAAAACACATAAAAATTGTAACCCCCCCCCAAAAAACCCCAATACACATATTAAAATGTATTTCTGTACAATATGCATATTAAAACTTTATTTCTATAAAATATGTATTAAAATACACAACACGTAGATTAAACAAAGGACACATGTTTAAAATTCATGTTTAAAAACAGTCTAGGTAGAAGAAATAGGTCTTTCGATGGTTTTTAAATTTTGACGCCTCATTTAGCTGTCCTTCCACAGTCGTGAGGTTGCCAATGAAAAGATCCTCTGCTTTAAAACCTCAAGAGGAGGAGACTCCACAGAACTCCAGAATAACACTTTCTTCTGCTGAACCTCAGGGCGTTCTTCCTAATGTTTAGGTGGAATAACTTTTCCTCGATTTGAATCTATTCACCAATGTGACAATCGATTATGGGCAGAACTCAGTGGTAGATAAGTCATCTGTATTAGTCATGATGATTAGAAGTGGAGCTGCTGGGTTCAGTGTCTACGTGATGTTGGGTATAAACATTAAAACATCACGCTCCTCATTAAAGAATCTTTGTGAGCAAGTGGTTAGCTGCAGTCAGTGATGAGGCAGTGGATTAAATAAGTAGGAGTGTTTGCCTTAATGCTACTGTTGCAATCCAAAGTTAAGTAAACCTCAGAATTGGGATGTACAAGATACCAGTTACCTCAGTGACAGATAATTGAATTGTGGTTCTAAATTATTGAATGCCTTCCCAGTCCTTTACTGTTAAACATTTCTTTGCTTTGTTTTGCATTAAATTTTTATTATTTTCCAGGAAAGAGATGACTACTATTCCGAATAATAGAATGTTGTTTGGCTGTTAGATGTGGCTGTTCAGTTTCCTTGTTCTCACTTCCTGCTAGGTATTATCTTCCCTGGCAGGTGCAAGGGAGTGTTTGCAAAGCCACATAGAACAGGATGCCGGCTCTTTCTTGGATCCGGTTTAGGCATCACCAAAGCAGGATGGAAACCTCTGACCTTGATTTCTTCCATTTTTTGGAGTCAGTCACCTAGATCAGTCTTTCTCAACCAGTGTGCCATGGCACACTAGTGTGCCGTGACGGACCTCCTGCTGTGCCGCGAGAAAAGCTCTCCCCCCCCCCTTCCTCCCCCCTTCCTTCCGAACTCCTGCTGCTTGGGGGAGGAGGAAGGGCCGGGCAGTGGCGAAGAAAAAGAAGAAGGGACCGGGGCGTCATCTCCTTCGGCTGTTTCCCCAGCCAGCCTCCAATCCGCCATGACTCCCACCATGACTCTCGCCCCTCGCTCGCTGAAGCCGCGTGGAGGAGGAGCCGCCCACTGAAGCCCGTTCACGCTCATGCTCCTCTGTAGGTGAGCTGAAGCTGGGGGGAGGGGGGGGGCATGGCGCGGCCTGGCTCTGCCCCCTCCCCCAGCTTCAACACTCCCAGCAGCTTCTCCAACCTTGAGGGGACAGTGCCAAGCCAGCACTGTGCTGGCTCTGGCACCGCTGGCTTGGCACTGCCCCCTCAAGGCTGGAGCAGCTGCTGGGAGAAAGGTGGCCAGGGGGAGTAGGGAGTGAGGCATGGCGCAGCCTGGCTACGCCCCTCCCCAGCTTCTTCACTCCCAGCAGCTGCTCCCAGCAGGCCACCAACCCCTAACCATTCTTTACTGTGTTAGAGTGTTATTTTGGTTGGTGGTGTGCCCCCAGTTTTTTTTTAATGTTAAAAGTGTGCCGCTACTCAAAAAAAGTTGGGAAACACTGACCTAGATCAACAGATGGGGAGGGCAGCATGGGGATTTTGTTCTCTATCCATGATTGAGCAGACAGAATATTTTTTATCTACTGTTGTAGGAATTTCATTTTAAATGAACAAGTTTTGCAATGAACAAATCTAACAATGAACAAGTTAGATTAGGAACAAGTTTTTCAATTCAACATGACCTAAAGGGGGTTGGCCTCTAATAATAGCTAGTCTGTAAACCTGTTATTACTTCTTACGAATGCTGATCTTGCTTGCATCTTTAAAGTTTTGGCCCTTGTTGTCACACTTTGTATATACCAATGCCTGGCTTGATTCCGACAAAGTCTTGGTATGCTGGTCAGCAGCTTACTATAGATCAAGTTACTTTCAGGGAAGTAGCAATTTGTGGATCAAGCTTCTTTCTCCCCTGAAATTTATTGTCCAGGACTACTACCATTCTTCCTCTCTGGGTTGAAGGCTGCAGGACTGATGAGGTGAAGTTGCCAATTCCAAGAAATGGATGGGTTGTTGGCGTGATTCCAGTTTTTTTGTGTCTATCTTAATGGCTTTTGGCTTGTGGAATCCTTTAAAAATCAGGTGTTCCCATTATATTGTATTTTCTGTGCTCTTCCTCTGCGATCTCTAGTATTTTTGCTGTAAGGGTATCCTCTCATACTTGTGCCTCTGTTCAGCACTAGGCACTTTTGTCTCTGAAGGGCAAAATGCTGAGATAATTCCTGTTCTTTCATTCTCAGGTAACCGACAGCTGAAGTACATCAGCTTAGCTGTCTTGGTGGTGCAGAATGCCTCTCTCATCCTCAGCATCCGCTATGTTCGCACTCTGCCTGGGGACCGCTTCTTTGCCACGTCAGCAGTGGTCATGGCTGAAGTCCTTAAAGGAGTCACCTGTCTGCTCCTTATCTTCATTCAGAAGAAAGGTGGGCATCTTATACCTCCGGCTACATGCAAAAATCACCCCATTCTCGTTCCTTGTTTCATAGGATGCGTACACTATGGAATTAATGAAGTTTGACACCACTATAACTGTCTTTGCTAAATGCTATGGAATCATGGGCACTGTTGTTCATAAAACCTTTGGTCTTCTCTGCCGAAAAGTGTTGGGTCTCCACCAAACTACAAATCCCAGGATTCCACATCATAGGGTCATGCCAGTTAAAACAGTGTCAAACTATATTGATTCCACAGTGTAGGTGCACCATTAGACAAGAGTATTTCTTTTGAGCTTTTGCCTTTTTAATCTAGTGATTTATTTGAAAAACCGAAAATGTTTTTCAACTGTAATCCTTTAGATTTATTGTTACTACATCTGAAATTGCCTGGTTATGATTTTGATGATATTGCTATAAAGATGAGGATGTGGTGGTGCTCTTTCCCTGTGAGTCAAAAATAATAAAATATCTACCTCTGTCAGAAAATAAAAATTCAATCTACTCAAACAAGTAGGCCACAGAGTTTAATAAAGAGAAACCTTTACTTATAATAGTATGTAGATGATCACTAACATAACTTCCATTTAAAGGGGACAGAATGGAAGATACCTCTGGCTATTGGCTACAACGGCACCAACGTATCATATTTCATTGCATAATAGTCACCTTTCTCCCCTTTTTGTTTGGTCAAAAAAGGTGGATGCAACTATTATGTGAGAAAAAGGGACTTTTTTTGTTCCAAAACAGCAATTTTTTTATTCAACCAATTTTGAAAATGAAAATGTCACTCACTTGCTCATCCATCAACAACTGAGTGCGTGTGTGGGTGAATGTGTAGGTTGTTGGGTGGATGATTGCATGTAGCACAGTCCTGACTGTCTCAGCATGTCAGTTACTTATATTCCTGTGTATTCTCCAAGGCAAAAGTGGGTCTCCCAGTGCCATCACAAGTGGGTCTCCCAGGCTAGAAAGAATGGGAGTGAAAAATCCTGTTTATCTTGCATGAGGAAAAGGTTCACGTGGTGCATTCCTGAGCCATTGTTATTGGCATTCCAGACTTTTCTTGGCCCTTGTTAAAAGCTTATTAGCAACCAAATCAGTAGATTCTGAGTGTGTTTCTTCTTCTCCAGGTAATGTGAAACAGTTTGCCAGCTCCTTGTATGACTCCATTGTGGTGCAATACATGGACACACTCAAACTAGCAGTGCCTTCTCTCATTTACACCCTTCAGAACAACCTCCAGTATGTGGCTATTTCCAACTTGCCTGCAGCCACCTTCCAGGTGAGACACAAGTTCTGGGGTTATATCTATATGCAGGGTTTATCAAGGCTTATGCCTTAGAAATTCATGTTTAAATTATTCACAAGTATCTTGCTCAAGTTTTCTTCACTCACATTATACACAAGAGCCATTCCAATCCCTGCATCATCATCTTGAATGGTGTATATTCTGAATCGTGTTCCTTGATACTTTGAAACCCCTCTAGTAAACGGTCAATAAAGTCATATGGAAGTGGCTAGCAATGTCCTTTATTCTGTGCTTCTTTATTTTATTTCCATAATCCTTCATTCACTATACATCTAATCCCTAGCCAGTGGAAACATTTGCCGTAGAAAGTTTTCATTAGAAAAGTAGTTCCTCTTTTATATAGTTGGTAGAAGCATCTTGCAAAGGATTTCATACTGTTATGTTTCTCAAAAAACCAATGCTGCAGAAGGAAAATATTATTTTGGGGCAGGGTGTTCTGCTCCCTGAAAGGATGGATTATGTGATTATATACATTATGCAAAGCAAATAAATGGTAGATTCTTAAGTTGAATTTGTTTGTAAATAGGAACAGGTACATTTTAAGTGTAACTCTAGCCAAAGATAGGTAAGTAGGTAGGTAGGTAAGATAGATAGTTAGAGCTTTTCATAGGGAAGGGTTAACATCCCTGAGGTGTTTGTTTTGCTGTTTCTGTACCTGTTCCGAAGATTTCATTGCACTTTTTGTACCTGTGATAATTGGATTTCTAAAAAATTAGCTTATAGCGGATAAAGATTCCATGAAGACACCTTTTCCCCATGATAACTTTTTCAGGAATGAATTTCTTTTTCCTATGGGTAGTTTTATCTCACTTCCTATTGTCTCACCTGAGTCATTTTTAAGTCAGGTGTTTGTAAGTTGGTCACTACCTGTATTCTGGTTTTTGTAGCTGGAAAAAAGATTTTATTCTACTCCTACTTTTTTTGAGCTGCCTTATACATTTTGTGTATGGAATAAACTGTTCCACAAATAGACTCTTTGAAGTGTTTTGTTTTCAACTTCTGTCTTATTAGAAGCTTACAGGAGAGATTTTTTCTTTAGCTGGAAAAAGAGCCATCTGCACAAATACTGTCCATTTGTTCTCAAGTATGTGTTTAGGCAATTGTAAGGGCGAGAAACTATATTACTGTGAACGCAGGTATGGTTTGTAGTGGCTCTGCTCCCCTACTCCTGCTCTGTGTTCTTTATCTCCCCCACCCCTTTCCCTCGAATCACAGTATGAATGCACAGGTTTAAGGAATCTGGTTTTGCCTTTTTGACTAATGGGGAAGAAGAAAAATATAGCACTAAGCTTTTGTAGACTTGTTTCATCATCTGCAAGTGAACAATCACATATAATGAAGTTGATTGAGGTCATGGCAGTTTATGCTAAAAATGAATTTTTCCCATTTAGTCTCAAAGGTGCTTCAGAATCTCTACAGGTATGTCTTTTATGCTCAAACTGATTGACAGGCTGTACTTCTGAATACTACAGTATACACCAGTTTTGAATAAATATTTCTGTCCCCTTTCAGTTCAGCTGGCCCTCCCTTATTGTCATGAGGTTAAACAGTTACCTGAGTTTTATTCCCGATTTTATGAAATCAGTGCAAGTCTCTTTGAGAGTTTACTCTAGAATGTTATATGGATAATGAGATGCAATGTGAACAGCGTTACTAGACTAGACTACACCTCTCATCCGATGCATTTATCTGATCTCAGTAATGGAGCCTGAATTTCTGTAGCTATCTAGAGAGTACGCATAGACACAGTCGTGCTCTGACCGACAGTTGTCCTGTTTTGTGACATTTTGCGATGCCTATTAAACTGCACTGCCTTTTTCAGGTCACTTACCAACTGAAGATCCTCACCACAGCTGTCTTCTCAGTGCTAATGCTCCGCAAGAGCCTGTCCCGTCTCCAGTGGCTCTCCCTCATGCTCCTTTTTGCCGGTGTGGCCATTGTCCAGGTGGAGCAGCAGCAGGCAGGGGGCAAAGGAACCCCTGGGGCCCAAGGGACACAGCAGCAGCAGAGCTACATTGTGGGGCTGGTGGCTGTGGTGGTGTCGTGCCTCTCGTCCGGCTTTGCCGGAGTCTATTTTGAAAAGATCCTCAAAGGCAGCGCAGGCTCGGTCTGGCTCCGTAACGTCCAACTGGGCATCTTCGGGACCTTGCTGGGGCTGTTGGGCATGTGGTCCACGGATGGGGCGGCCGTAGCTGAGCGTGGATTCTTCTTTGGCTACACCTCGCTGGTGTGGGGCGTGATTCTGAACCAGGCCTTCGGGGGCCTTCTAGTGGCAGTAGTGGTGAAATATGCGGACAACATCCTCAAGGGCTTTGCCACCTCCTTCTCCATCGTGGTGTCCACCGTGGCTTCCATCTACCTCTTTGACTTCCACCTCAACTTGCCCTTTGCTCTAGGAGCAGGGCTGGTCATAGGGGCCGTCTATCTGTACAGCTTGCCCAAGGGACCTTTGGCCAGCCGGTCCTTAATGGGGACTGCTGTGCAGCAGCAGGGCCACACAGCACAGAGCAAGGAAGTTCCTTCCGTGACGACAGATGGCTTTCTGACCAAGTCAGTGCTGGTCAATTGAGAACAACAGACCACATCCTTCATACTTGGGTTTTGCAAGAAGTTTTCACAACACTGGGTCAACCCACCCCAGTCTCCTATGGTTCCCATCTGGTTTTCTCTCCCCACTCATTCTGCTCCTTTCTTTTTCTATTGCTTCCCCCCCCCCCTTGACTTTGTGCTGAACTGTACGCATTCCTTTTCTGTTCCCAGCTGCCCCTTTGCTAGTCATCTTAACAGATCTCCTCTCTTTCATTGGACCTGCTTTGTAGCACTCATGTAGCGCTTCTCCTACAAACTGCTTCTGTCATTGTCCAACTCAAGCTATCCAACTTCTCTCCGCTCATTTACACTTTTCTTGTTTCCTCATTATCCCTGTTTAAGAGCGCAGACTGCTCCAGAGGAAGCAGTTAATGGGGGTGGTGGCTTTTGAATTGCTCACGCCATTTACTCTTAAGACCTTTCAAGTTATCCCTCTTATTTGGTCTACAGGGAGCAAATTTACAAAGAGATGTATTTTTATATGAACACTTTGAATGATGGATCAAAGTGGTGGGGTGGGGGGATGTGATATCCTTGTTTTCTTGGAGGGTGTAAGGAGATCTTACTTTCCATTTCAAGTCTACCAATATTATCTCTCTGTGTGAGTGGGGGTGGGTGTCTAAAGGTCACCTCAATGAAAATGGTTGGGATTTCTGTTTTTAAAAGTGGTCAGTAGGGATTTGCCAAATTTGCCTTTTATGGCAGATGTAGTTACCTTTTATGGCAGAGAGAGTTGAGTACAGAGGGGGGATTATGAAACAGAACCCAACTCCATGTGTGTAAGTAACCAAAGTATGGGATGGATGGGTTGTGAGTTCTGCATGGAGAAACCGACAATAGCTGGATTACTCCTATCTCCAGCTCAGGGTGTGTAATGGTACTTGTTGAATAATAGTGGAATGTGAGCTGAATCTGAGGCATCATTTATTCTTTACTTCCTTCAGTGTATATTTGATGTCCATAAGAATCTGAAGGTCACTTGGGGTGGGGCATGGGAGCATAATCACTAGTTACTAATTGAGATTTTACCATGGGTGAAGGGCAAATGAATTGTCTCATTGAGACATTTAGCTTGAACGAGCTTTGAGGAAATGGACTGGTTTGCACAGGCTTGCCAAGTGTGGATAGTGTGGAAGATAGACTTCCATCAACTGGAGAATGGAGTCAGGCAAGAAATCCTTCATATCACATATTTGTTGCTGCTGAGTGGAGATACTTGGAAACTGAAACTTGAATGCCAGTTGGTTTTTTTTTGAACTGAAGGGTGCCTGCAGGGGTAAATGTATAGCAGGACAGTGAGTAGTCAACCCGTTATTTTATGAAACGGGGTTTGAGTGTGTCCATCAATTGCAACCAGGATTTCTGGTCATCTCTCAGCCACATACCATATCTGGTTGCAGCTTGGACAGGTTACTTTGCTGGGACAGCGAGTACCAGAATTCTTCAGCTGGGATGTCACTGAGATTCTGGGAGCAGGAGTCAAAAGTAAAAATACAGCTGCCCTTGAGCTCTGTAGAGGAGCCGCTAAGTTGAAGGCAGCATGCCTCTGTAGCCTGCCAAGCGTTTCCATATGTCCTTGGCTTTGACCCTCCAAGTAGTCAGTGTAAGAGGCCCTTGCAATCTGGAAAGCATGGTAGTGTGGCAGTGGTGAGCTTAGTGGATCAGTTGTTTATGGGCTTGAGCCATAGCTTTACAACTGAAGAGCAAACTGCATACAGGCAGGTCATGCCCATCATGATACCTGTTTCCCAGCTGGCAGGGTGAGGATTACTGGGGGTTGACCTGCCTTTATGTATTTTCTACTGATTTGGGGGTGTTTGTTGGGTGGTGGGTTGAGGTGGAATGGGAAGCACTAACCCCTCGAGGGCCTGGGGATGGGGGCTGTCGCCAGCAGTACAGGTTGGGTTTTTGTGTGCTGGAGCGTGGGGAAAAGATAATCGGAAAGTAACACAGTGTATATAAATGAGGTGTTTTTTTTAAAAGACTGTTGATTGTTTTCTACAAATCCTGCTTTTTAAAAAAGGAAAAACAAAACAAAAAAATAGCCTGTACTGTTTGCCAATGTACATAAACCACAGATGAATAAAGAGAGTGTATTTATTTAGCATTATTCTTGAATGTTTGAGGAAGCCTTTAAAAAAGGCAGGTTTCCATCTCACTCACTGCATGTCTAACCCTATTAACACTGGGAAGGGGCTGGATTGGTTTGTTAGGAGAGGGAGGGGGCTTTTCTTCCATGGGGGTTTGGGCTGGGGAGGGGACGCAGTCAAGAGTCACAAGAGGCAAGCAGGAAAGGGCTGGCTTTTGAGCAAGGGCTCAGTGCAGGGCTGTTTTGTTTCTCCAAACATAAAGAAGGAAGCTGCTCACCATTGACTAGCTCTGGTTTACTTTTTGCCCATCACCTGAAGTAGCTGCAGCAAGACCCAAAAATTGAGACTAGGAGTAAACAGTGTGACCTGCTGGCTAAATATATTTAGTTTCTTGTTCGTTTATTTAATGTCAAACCTATAAATTAGTGATATGGCTTTTCAGCAGATGTGTAACTAAGGGGATAGGGGCAAAATGAGTCCCAATAAGAATTCCAACCCCTAACACACAGCACACATAACATTTTCCCTCAGTCCCCAAATTGCTGGCATTGCAGAGACTGAGACAGAAAATAATTCACATCTTAAATTCTCTTTTATTTTGGGGAGATGCCTAAACTCTTATTTCCAAATTCTCAACTGAAGTTTCTAATCACTGCAATATTTAAAATTTGGAGTATAAAGGAAAATTTCACTGGAGGGGGGAACAGAATTCTTATTGGAACTGATGCCTTCATTTTGCTCCCTGTAACGCCCTTTGTAGATGAAACCATTCAGCCCTGGTTTTCTCAAGAAATGATAGCGTTCTTAATGAAGAGGTTCATAGACTAAATACTGCACACTTGGGTCAGCAGACCTGCATAACCTGTGACCCTCCAGATGTTTGGAACTCCAACTCCCAGAAGCCCAAGCCAGTTGTTCCAATGGTCGGGAATTCTGGGAGCTGAAGTCCAAAACACCTGGAGGGCCACAGATTGTGCAGCCCTGGGAGGGTCTGACTTGAGCAACTCCTTATTTAAAATATTAAGATGTAGGAGCATACAATGAGAATCGAGTTATGATCAGATGCTGCACCTCCTGTTGAGATTGTCACATTGTCATGGGACAGAATCAGAAAGATGGATTGTAAGTGGCCTTTGGACGTAACATTTCAAATATTTATTTTAAATAAGGCACATCCTATTATCTGGCTCCTATCCTGACCATATGTTATTAATGGAAGATAAGATTGCATATCCTATTCGTGCACAAGCATTACATACATAAATATTATGAAATGTTAGTTAACGTTGCGGCATCACTCGTTCATCGATTCCAGTTCATGGGCGGCTTGAGTTCAATAAAGTTAAGAATATAGTCCGACGGATACTAGAGAAATATCAATTTGTAATCCAGTATTGAATGGTCATCTAGTCCATATGTAAATCGCCAAGTGTTGAGATACTCCAGTCGGAAGAAGAGCTGGTAATCCGATTATAGGAATGAGTCGCCGTTTGTGTTCGTTGCGTATGCGCAAGATAGGTAGCAAAAGCCAAGTTGCGGTGACTCCGCTGAATCTTGCCGCAAAATGCGGATTGAGCAACTGGGTGTCTTCATGAAGAAGGCAGTTTAAGGAGCTCTGTGTAAGGGGCCTGGCGGCATGATCTATAGGCCTCAGCCGGTTCACTGGGGGGTGGCTTTATCAAAGGCCTTCCCTGGAGCGAAGTCTCCCAAGTAGGTTGCAATTCAATTCATCAATACATCATGATAAGTATCAACATAGCTTTGCTGAAATCCATAGTGATTTACATATGGACTAGATGACCATTCAATACTGGATTACAAATTGATATTTCTCTGGTATCCGTCGGATTATATTTTTAACTATTGAACTCAAGCCGCCCATGAACTGGAATCGATGAACGAGTGATGCCGCAACGTTAAGTAACATTTCATAATATTTATCTATGTAATGCTTGTGCACGAATAGGATATACAATCTTAGCCTGTATGATGATATATTAAATTGTGATTTAGATTTCTTACAGCATGGTGCCCGCTTGCCCATTTTAGAGCTTTGATTAGCAACTCAGTCCTACTCCGATTGTTTACTTAGTACTAAGGTACTCCAGCTTCCCTTTGTGTTCTACATTAATGGAAGATATTCTTGAGGTACCCGTTTTTGAAGTGTGCAGTGCTCAATTTCAATTCATATTCCTGCCATGCATTTTTCAAAGAAATTCAGGATTGGTTATTAATTGTGACAATTGCTAAATGGGGAAATTCTGGAAGTTATAATTCAAAAAAGGAAATATTCTAAATTAAAGCCTTCATTTTTTTAAAGTGGAAGTTGGATGGGAAAGAACATAAAAGGGAACTAGCCCTGGCTGTAAGGTCAGAGTGGAGTTACAAAAGATGCCTCTACTACAACTTTGAAATATTAGAAATGAATGTTAATATGACCCACTCACACCAGAGTTCAGGGGGCAGCTCTTGTCACACTGGGGGAGTTCATAATAGTCTTCTGAGATTGGATGACACATTTTACTAGGTTTCTCTATCTTCACTCCGACATTCTGTAAGCTTGCAAAACAACCTTATGCTGACTGGGGGTTTCTGAGAAATATAGTCAGAAGAACGGCAGGTTTGGACCATACCACTTCAGCCTGTGGGTGAGGAGGGACCATGTGGTTGAACTGAACCTCTATACAACAAACTCCTTACAACTAAAAAATGAGATTCAAAAAGGCCTGGCCTGGATGCAGAAGAACTAGTGCATTCTTAATGCACCTCCTTTGCAAGTAGAAAGGCCCTCATTGCCTTCCCTGGATCTGTCTGAAGACCCAAGAAAGACTGAAACTAGGAGAGTTGATGGCAGAAGAGACAGTATAATATTGGAGAACCTCAGTGATGAGACAGGACAACTTATGTTCTGCACATAATTGGGGTTTGTTTTTTTTAAAAAAGTAGAATGGATTGCAAGTCCACTGTCAATGGAACAATCTATGAACATTGGTTACCAAAATAGTCTATTCGGTCTTCAATCCCCTCATCCCCCTTCCCAAGCAGTTTAGAATCACAAAAATATTACTGTCAGAAAAATAAAACAGCATCAAAGCAATGATCTTTGTAACAAACCACAAAATAAGGGCTACCAACTAATTTGCTCTTAGTGTGGCCTGGACCTTGATTTGGTAAATACTGGTATTTTAGCTACCTGTGCTGTCCAGACCCAGAGCTTGGATATATTACATACCTTCCAAACAACTTGATTTGGCAGGGGGAGTCCCACTTTTTCAGCTGTATTTAAAATACCCCTTTCTTTCGCCTCTTCCATTTTTGTCCTCAGCGTGCTTCGTGAAACTGATTTGAAAGAGCACAAGTAGTTTGCACTCTATTAATAATAATAATACACTTTATCTATATTCCGCTCTTCTCACGCCGAAGGGGACTCAGAGCAGATTACAGGTACACATACTTTGCAGACAATCCCTGCCGTTTCCACATACACACATATAGACTAACAGAGGCAAACTCTGGCCACCAGGGGGAGCTGATGCACTCCTCATCTCTCAGCGTTCCCAGCATCCCTTGTTCCTTCTGCATTCCTGGAGTTCTTTAATGGCCTCATAATTCAGTCAAAATTTGCCTCCCTACTTAATGTGGTACCTTTATCTCCTACTTGACAGATGCAACTGTCTTTCGGGCTGCAAAGGTCGACAGCAGGCTACACTTAAAGGTCGAGCACCCACCTCGACCCGGGCAGGCCTCGAACTCATGACCTACTGGTCAGAGAGATCTTATGCAGCTGGCACTTAGCCAGCTGCACCACATTCCCGGTATTAATTCAGCAGGAGGAAAAAAGAGGATAAGTATCTTGCTTTTCCTAGTAATTTCAGGCAAAAACTCACTACTGTGGCTTATCTTAGCATCTTTCCATCTTGACCACACACTGATATTGCTTGGCCACTTTTGGTTCCGGATTCCATTTGTAAAGTATTGGGAGGTGTGGCTAGGGAGGGTATACCGTCCCAAATTCCCACAAACAGCATTCTGGAAGTTGTAATCCTCCTCACTACCCAGTCACTTTCTGTGTCCTAACTGCTCTTTAGCTGGGAAAAGCCAAACACAGAACAGCTAATCTCGGTCCAAACTCTGGTTTTCAAAACCAACTTGGGGATCTTTGAAGTGGTGTCCTAATTGAACAAAGACACCTAACTGAGGAAATGTCAAAATATCAGGCTCCCCCAGCTCTATCTAAGATAGCAGCCATGACATAAAAACAATTCTATGCTTTTAAGCGTGCCTGACCTTGCACTCAGCAATATTTGCATTTTGATTACACAATGAATCGGATTCCATTATAGTCTAGGAAATATGCAGTTGGTAGTATCGGGAAATATTCAAAAATGGGGGAGAAGCCTTTTGTGGCATCGTTGCCAACTTCCTCATCACTTTTAGTTATTCTGTATGCTAATGTCATACATATTTCTACACTGGTGGTTTCATTTCCTCTCCACGCCCTCCTGCTGCACCTAAAAACCAGATTCTTTGGAAATTACAGCTGTAAAACCAGCTAAATATTGTAAAATGGGGAAAATGCATAATAATGCCCCAGAGGAGGACTCTACACTTCCTTATTTATAATGTGGTTTCTTTTGGGTCATATGTATGCTACCCAGGATCTGGAAATTGTTTGTGGTGCATAACAGTGACTGACAAAGCATTGTGTCTGGCAAAGCATTAAAAAAGTGAGCAATGCCTCCCGAAAAGGTAGCATTGTCGGAGTTCAGGGCCTAAATACTCCAGGGTCCCTAGATCCTTTCTGATTTTGGAAGTTAAGCAAGGATCAACCTTTGGTTAGTCTCTCTCTGGCATTACTTCGCGAACGAAGATTCTTAGGAAGGACTCATCCCACACTTTCTACAAGCACGTTGATGACGGAGGTTGGATGAGTCCTTCGAGGCTGTGCAATGGATTTTTCTGGTGGAGCGCAGCATGCACAGAACTGGCCTCACCCTTTAAACCAAAGGTTCGTCTGCCGGGGCCTAGCAAGCTTGGACGATGGCAGCGAGTCCTCAGGTCGTAGGTTTGATTTGAGTTTCCTTCTCTAGATGGTTGACCTTACAGGGTTAGACGAGCACCATCTGCCCGGGTTTGAAATTAGAGTTTTCCTTCTCTTGGGATGGTTGCCAAAAGGCTAGAGAGCCCATCCTGCCCGTTGACGCTCTTTGTCAGACCCTTCGGTTGTGACCTGTCTGGCATGGGAGGCCCTACCGGTGGCTATTATGCCACTGCCAGCATAGCTCACAACTTCATTAGGGTATGCACGCCTCCCCCTCCCCACACGACAAGGGGGCGCCAATGGAGAGGTACTAACCTTTGGTTAGTACTCACGTGGGAAACCACCAAAGACTACCATGTGCTATTATTAACTCTATTTCAAAGAGAGGAACTGGTAAAACTACTTCTGAGTATACCCTGCAGCAGAAAACCTAAAAATAAACAACGTCACCATAAATTGACAAGCAATTTGAAGGCACACATACATGTAGTTCCAGCCTCTATTTACATCTTTGCCTCTCCGTGTAGCTAGTTGAGTAAGGTGAATTAATATTTTTTGTCAAATAAGCAAAGTGACACATAGTAGCTTAATGTATATATTTATTTTGATACTGATGAATATTTGTAAATCGGTTGCTTCCTCTTTAAACTTTTCAGATGTTTTTAATTGATTTATTGTTGTTGTGAACCTTCAGGTTGTTTCCAATTTACAGGGAACCTATTGCAACTCAATCATGATTTTTGAGGCTGAGAGTATGTGACTCACTTAAGATCACCCAGTGGGTTTTCATGACTGAGCAAGGATCTGAACCTTGTCTTCCATAGTAGTAATTCAAACCACTATACCACAGTTTAATAAAGAGTGTGTATAAGTAAGTAAGCGGGTTTATTTTCCCATGAAGAACTGCCTGAGTTAGTATTAACCCTTTTGCCTTCCTTGCCTCATTAACTATAATAGTGTTTCCTTCAGCTAAAAAGCAAGCTCAGTAAAAATAGCATATCTGGTTTTAAGCAATAGGCTTTACTGCCACATTTCCTTCTATCACATGCCTAGTTTCAGTCATAGGGGAGAAAAGGAATGAACAGTAATAAACAACTAATCTTCCCAGGCACTTTGCTTAGATCAGGTGTCCTCAAACTTATTAAGCTGAGGGCCAGTTCACGGTCCCTGAGCTTAGACTGTTGGGCGCCAGACTATAGTTTTTTGGGGGAGAAAGAGCGAGTTCCTATGCACAATGCACATATCTTATTTGTAGTGCAAAAAACACAAAAGAACAATACAATATTTAGCCAACATAAACTTACCAGTATTTCAACTGAAAGTGTGGACCTGCTTTTGGCTGATGAGACAGTAAAGTTAATTGGGATTGTTGTTGTGTGCCTTCCAAGTCGTTTCAGACTTAGGGCAATGCTAAGTCTAAAGTTTAGGACAGGTAAATGACCTTGGAGAGTTGCATCCACTCCACGGGCCTTAGTTTGGGGACCCTGATTTACAATATCAAATTTGGCATATCCCTCACACTTTAAACACTCATGCTTTGGTGTGTTTTTGTGCCCGTAATCTGGAGAGATAAGCAAAGAGGCATACCATGATGTTCCCCAAATGTTTATACCTTCCTCCTCTCTTTGTGGATTGTAACATTTGTGCTTGAGTCTGTTGCTTAGAGTAGTAGGGATGACATACTAACTGATCACATTGTGTCTCCTCCCCCAATAGCTATTTTCAGACAAACCCTACAAAGTAGTTCAGACTGCAAGGGAATGCTTTGCCTGTGGACGATGATTTGATTGCACACAAGGAAAACAGCATGTTAAAGGGGTTTTGTCTCTTATAGCCATAGGAGGAAGTGAGCTCTTGCCAAAGACTCAAACTCTGGCCTTGGCTACTAGAAATGTTACCTGGTGCTTATTGTTGAACTGGAGATTTCGCTCAGTGCCTGTATATTGTTGAGCCTATCTTTGGAGCTAGGTGCATTTGGTTTGAAGGTTTGCTTGTTCAATGAAAACGATTTTGGCAAGTTTTGAATTCTGCTCTCTAGTGATAGATTCCACAATCATGGAGTAACATTGATCCTTGCTTTTGTACAGGCACATACCCATCACCCTGTGGCAGAAATGTGACCTTTTGGCACATTGTCACTATGCCCGATGCTTCCTAAATTTGGGTCCTCTAGAGCAGTGATTTTCAACCTTTTTTGAGCCGCGGCACATTTTTTACATTTACAAAATCCTGGGGCACACCACCAACCAAAATGATACAAAATAACACTCTAACACAGTAATACATATAGTTAATATGTTTTTAAATGTATTTATACACTCACTTAGTGTGAAACCTGGGCGTGTTTCGATGAACAAAAAATAGATATCCTGGCAGGAATGGTAGAAAGATACACACACGAAGGTCTTGCTCAACTGCTGTCAGTCTCTCTCTGTTTTTAGTTTTCATCGCAGTCAAGCTTGAGAAGCTCATCTCACACAGATATGTGGTTAAAAACGGGAGCAATGTCAAAATAGCTTTGTTGGCCAGAATGTCACTTGCTTGTCTTGCTGTGATCCCAAATTGACGTGCAGCTGCAGCACTAACTCTAACTTTGTTTATTTAGCCACGCCTGAGCAAATCCAAGATGGCGCAACCATAGCACTCTCGCGTCACTTAATTGGTGATGCGAGAGTGCTATGGTTCCATTTCTTAAAGGGACAGATGAGCTTTATAGTTTATATATGAATGAAGTTCGAAAATAATTTCCCACGGCACACCTGATGATCTCTCACGGCACACTAGTGTTCTGTGGCACACTGGTTGAAAATCACTGCTCTAGGGTTCCTGGAAATCCTTATCGATCCTCCGCAAATCTTACAAAGAATGAGAAATCCCACAATAAAACTGACTTTGGTTTCACCGACGATAGGCAGGAATCTCAAGTGTTCAGCATTCCAGAATGAGATTGTTGTCATATATTGAAAATCATGTACAGTAGAGTCTCGCTCATCCAACATAAATGGGCCGACAGAACATTGGATAAGCGAAAATATCAGATAATAAAGGAGGGATTAAGGGAAAGCCTATTAAACATCAAATTATGTTATGATTTTACAAATTAAGCACCAAAACATCATTTTTACAACAAATTGATAGAAAGGGCAATTCAATACACAGTAACGTTATGTAGTAATTACTGTAGTTATAAATTTAGCACCAAAACATCGCAAAGTATTGAAACAGCTGTGGATCCGGGTGGGAGGCAGCTTGCATTGGATAATACAGAACATTGGATGACTGAAGGTTGGATAAGCGAGACTCTACTGCATTTATCTATTAGCCTTCTTCCAGGAAGCTCAAAGGTAGTGTAGATTACTTCTTCTCGCGCCCCTTTTTTCCTGACACAGTAATCCTGTAAGGTAAGGTAGACGGAAAGACAGTGACTTGTTTGAGGTCTCACCAACACTGGTATAACCTGTTAGCTCAGGGGCAGCTATAGCTTAGAATAACCTGTTAACTTGGGATAAATATAGCTTGCCATAAGCAATTTGTTTGAGGGCAGGTAACAAAACTTTATCTTAGCTTAATCATTGTTTGTTTTCCTGCTTTCTCCTAGGATTTCATCTAAAGAAAAAGGATCTTAAAAGTATTGACAAAGACAACCGGCAAGACCTCAGTAGGGTTTCATCTCCGGCACTTTGAAGGGCTAAAGAAATCTGAGTTAAAGATTTGGCTTTGACCCTTCGTAGGAATCTCATTTTACATCAGTGCAGAAACCTTCCCAGTGATTGCAGCTTTTTAGCTTTGCCTGCCATATAGAAGAGGAATCCACGTGCTTTCCATTCAAACTGGCTGTCCTTTAAGGCCTGGTTCACACCCGCACAATTCATGTCGAAAAGCAAGTGAGATCGAGCAATGGTTTTCTTTTTGTGATTTTGGACCATCACTAAACAGCTATCCAACTTATTTATTATTTTTTACATGGTAGGGCACCCATGGTTGCTTCTCAGTCCGTCATCAGGACATGTTTCAAACTCTGACTCGCACTTTCTGAAGGTCTGATTTGGTTTACATTTCAAGAACTTATCCTGCACTCCATCTTAAAACATTGTCAGAAGCTGCAGCATTTGAGGCAATGCCGGACGTCCTTTTCTCTCCATGCTCACACCTCTTCACCCATGGTGAAGGGACTCATAGTGCTCAAATTATTTGTGAAATTTTGAGCAGTCCTGATAATGTGTTATCTTACCTGGTTTGTGGTTAAGGTTTTTTATTTTTTTAATTTCTTGGACCAATTTGGGGAGGAGAGCATCACAGCTCTGTTGCATTTTCAAGTGGTCTCAGAAAAATGCTTTTCAGTGGAATCCATTACCTGATCCCAGTCATAGTTTGGGGTTTAGAGGTACATCAAGGACAGTTCAGGCCTGGGTTACCCATAAGGCCACACTAGGCCATGGGCTATGGGCGCAGGCCTAGGGGGACGCCAGATCAAGGACCAAAAAAAAAGTTCAAGCAAAACCACAACGTGCAGCATGACTCTCTCTCTCGGGGAGGGGGGGAGAGCGCTGCGAGGGGGTGGGGAGGAGGGAATGGCACCCCCCCTCGCCATTGCCCCACCCCCTTGTCAAGGAAGGAGGGCGCGAGGATGATGAGGCGGAAGCCCCGCCCCCAGGGCCGCTGGCACCTAGCAGGAATGCGCGCGCGGCAGGAGGGCGCCTCTTCCTCCTCCGCCGTGTTCTTGGGTGCCGCGCATGGCCGCCAGTGGCACCAGGGGCTTACCTTCCTTCCTCCTCCCAAGGAGGGACCCAAGAACACAGCGCGGCACCCAAGAACACAGCGGAGGAAGAGGCGCCCTCCTGCTGCGCGTGCATGCCCACCAGCGGCTCCAGGGGCGGCGCTTCCAAAGTGTGGCCTAGGGCGCCAAAATGAGGTAATCTGGGCCTGGGACAGTTTATGTCTATACACACTTGGTGACATAGGAATCCTCTGAAAGCATTTTGTTTGTGACGTGAGTGTTCGATCCACTACAACCTGGGAATCCTATGGCCAACCAGATGTCAAACTACAACTCACAGCAGCTTTAGCAAGGTTCATGAATAGTGAGGAATGTTGAGAGCTGCATATCAGGAGAGCCAAGGTTTTTATCCTGGGCTCTACGGTATGTTTTCTGCATCTGTGGATTTCCAGTTGAAGGTTACTCCCTTGAAACCCCAAGCTCAAAACCAGTGTCTAATTGCTGCCAAAGCCTGGTTTGTTCTGCTGAGAGCAAAACAACTTAATTAAAGTGTTGTTGAAGGCTTTCATGGCTGGAATCACTGGTTTGCTGTGAGTTTTCAGGGCTGTCTGGCCATGTTCCAGAAGCATTCTCTCCTGCCGTTTCACCCACATCTATGGCAGGCATCCTCATTGGTTTTGAGGTATGTTGGAAACTAGGCAAGTGTTATTTATATATCTGTGGAATGTCCAGGGTGGGAGAAAGAACTCTTGTCTGTTTGAGGCAAGTATGAATGCTGCAATTGATCACCTAATGTCATTCCACAGATATATAAACCCCTCTTGCCTAGTTTCCAACTAGCCTCACAACGTCTGAGGATGCCTGCCATAGATGTGGGCGAAACGTCAGAAGTTAATGCTTCTGGAGCATGGCCATATTGCCCGGAAAACTCACAGCAACCCAACTTAACCAAATCCTGACTCAAGGATAAGAAATGTGTGGGCCTCCAAGATGTTGCTCTTTCATTTCCTTACTATTCGTTACGGCCTTTGGCAACTGTAGCCTTAAGTTGGGCATTTGCTCACCCCTACTTTAATGGCACTGTTTGGGTTTTGACAGATTTGTCATGTAAAAGAATGGGACCAACACATTGTTTGGAACCAGGCACTTCAGATCTTGTGGCTCACAGAGAGAGAAAATGAAAGGGGAACATGGACTTTTGAGCACTTTTGGTGACTCCAGGATACAAAAAGCCTTGATCTTTTTTTTATTTTTTTACATTTGCCATCCCTGGCTCATTGCTTCTAACCTCACATTAAAAGGAGGAATTATAGTATGCAGTAAGTAGGAATTGCAGTCCCAGTTCGTCACTTTCCTCTTTCATCGTAGTGGGACTAAAAGCACTGCACTCAGTATTATCTTATGATGAAACTGCTTAAGGAATTCCATGCTTGGAGTTCTATTTTAGGTGCTCATGATACCGCTTGTTTCACTGGTGTTTTTTTTTTGTTTTTTTAATGTAAACATTAATACAGCTTTGTAAGCAAACAGGTTGGATGTGGAATGGTCATTTAATCTGAGCTGAATCTCTGTGGCTATGGTTATAAGATGGATATTTCCTAAGGGCATCAAAACATTAGGAGCCAAGTTCAAATTGGGCTTTCTTATCTTGGCTTTTATGGCAAGACACATATTCAGCATCAACTGAAGGAGCCAATACAACCCTTTCCTTATAGGTGAGTGGCCATGATGTTCAAATATAGGGCATTATTTGGGGTGGGATGGGGGAGGCATTCATCATAGTGGGAACCTTTATATCTCTGGAAAGATGTTGGCTGGCATACTGTATTGCAATTCGTTGTAACAACCTTAGGAGCGCCCCCCCCGCTGCTCTGAGATCAAAGGGGCCAGGAAGGCAGTTCCATCTTGCCTCCTGCACTGTGCTTATATTGTATATATATATATAATTAATAATATTATAATGTAATACAATATAATACTATTACTAATATATTATAATTATATATTTTATATTACATTTAATATTACTAATAATATTACAGTATAATGTTATAGTACAATGTAATATATAATATTAATATTGTGCTATGGCAATAATATAATTTTACTTGTAAGCTGCTCTGAGTCCCCTTTGGGGTGAGAAGGGCGGCATAGAAATGTCGTAAATAAATATTACACTGAGTAATATTACTCAGCTCTAGTAACTGAAAGGAGCCCCCAATAGTACAATGGGTTAAAGTCTTGTGCCGGCAGGAATGCCAACCAAAAGGTTGGCGGTTCAAATCCACAGGGAGCAGGGCGAACTCCTGTCTGTCAGCTTCAGCATCCTGTGTGGGAACATGAGAGAAGCTTTCCACAGGATGGTAAAATATCCAGACATCCCCTGGGCAATGTCCTTGCAGACGGCTAATTCTCTCACACCAGAGGCGACTTGCAGTTTCTCAAGTTGCTCCTGACACCAAAAAAAAAAAAAAAAGTTACGGGAAAGCCAATTGTCTATCACTGATCACTGTCATAGAGCCTCTATGATCTTTGTGACACAAAATTACCCTACCCCCAAATGTGTTTTTCATATAACTTTATTATCAAATATATTAGGGAAGGTGAGTGAATGGGTGTCTCAGTCCTGCTGCTTGGCTCGGGAAGCTTCAGCATTTGCCCGCAAGACAGCACCAGGGCTTGGATAGGGACGCTGCTGGAAGAGGGGCCCAGCCGCAGTTGTGTCTGCCCCAGTCTTGGCTTCATTTCGCTTGGGCAGCCCAGTGGACCAGGTTCCCCTTGAACGAGAGAGATAGACAAAGAGTTAGAAACCATCTAGAATCATACCAGATGATCTACCTTGCCTGTTTTCCTTTCTAGCATCACACAACTCTTTGGTCCAAGTCTTTCTTTGCCATTCCTGCTTGGATAGCAACACGGTGGGACCTTCATATGAAGTCTTGTATTCCAGAGACTTCATATAAAGCTCAAGCACCACCTGATCCCTTCCACCCCAATGTACGCCCCAAAAGTAATTGTCCCCAGCCTCCCTTCTCCATTTTGACAACCAGATGCGTCTCTTCCTCACTCTGTCTCTGCAAACTTGAGCCAGTCCCAAACTTTCTTTTACACACTATCAACAACCCCTTCCTCTTCCTACCCCACACTCTCCCTTCCATATGTGCATAAACCTGACTTTCTGACAATCAAATTCTTCTCTTTCAACTTCTCATTTTATTTCTCCTGCATCAGCAAGTTTGATAGTCTTCCCATAAGGCCACTGGGTGGCGTAAGAGAGCAATTAAACATCCTGCATTCCTCTTTGTTCATTTTTGAAGACTATATACTGGTATTTATTTTTAATGCAATATAGATTTTTAAAAAAAATTGTGGTTGTTTGTTTCTGTGGATCTAAAACCTGTAGATCCAAAGAGTTCGCTCTGCATTCATTCATTCATTCAGTTTATTATTTGTTAATCGCCCTCCATCCAAGATGCTCCGGGCGATTTACATAAAAGGATAAAACATTGAAACATGCAAATATTAAATCTATTTATCCCTTAGTTTCTTGGCTTCTAGAGTTTAAAAACTTTTTGAAATGGCATGAGAGTCTCTAAATCCTATGAGCAGTGCAAAGAAAGCACTCAGTAGTAATGCTGCATGTGTGAACACATGCTATTTTTAAGACTGATATCGGGTGCAAAATTTTAAAAGCAGGTGTCTACCTGCCAGAGGTTTAACACACAGTTGAAACTGGAATAGCAATGTCTGTTAAAATTGGTGGTGTGCTGAACTTGTTAGGAGAGTCTCAGGTACCTGAACACATTGAATCTAGAGTTGGAAGAGACCACAAGGGCCAGGCATGTAGCCAGGGGGGGGGGGGCTAAGGGGGCTTCAGCCCCCCCGAAATTCTCAGGGTGTTCCGCGAAAAGGCCTTACTGGTACATTATTTAAACTGTTATGTTTATTCATATCATGATCTGATCACCATGCTCATTATATCCCACCTTCATGGGGTTACTGGGATAACAATACAAAAGGTTTACTAGGGTAGACCCTCTTCCACCCAGTTTAACCCCCCCGAAACAAACAGCCCCCCCCCCCGAAACAAAATCCTGGCTACGGCCCTGACAAGGGCCATTCAGTCCAACACTGTGCCACACAGGAATACCCAATCAAAGCACTGTTCATAATGTTAGCATCTCACAAATTTAACATTTCACTGCTAAATTGGTGACATGCTAACATTATGAACATATAATACTGCAATATGCAGTATAAATGCCAATATAAACATGCCAATATAAATGGTGATATGGTAACCAGAGGCTCTTGAAAATTGATAGGAAAGGGTCCTTCTTGCTAGAGGGGAGTTTTTAACTGCAGGTGTCATTAGTGTAGCACAGTGTCTCCCAACCGCTGTGACGTGGCACAGTAGTGTGACGTGACGGACCTCCTGCTGTGCCGCAGGAAAAGCTCTCTGCCCCCCTTCCTTCCCCCCTCCTCCTGCCAAACTCCTGCTGCTTTGGGGGAGGAGGAGGAAGGGCCGGGCGGCGGCGAAGAAAAAGAAGAAGGGGCCGGGGCGCTGCCTCCGGCTGTTTCCCCAGCCAGCCTCCAATCCGCCATGACTCGCCCCTCACTCGCTGAAGCCGCGCGGAGGAGGAGCCCCGCCCACTGAAGCCCGTCCACCACTCATGCTCCTCCTCCTCCGGGCGGCTTCAGCTGTGGGAGAGCTGAAGCCGGGGGAGGGGGCGGGGCATGGCACAGCCTGACTCCACACTCTCCCCTCGGCTTCAGCTCTCCCACAGCTTCTCCAGCCTTGAGGGGGCAGTGCCAAGCCAGCATTGTGTTGGCTCTGCCACTGCTGGCTTGGCATTGCCCCCTCAAAGCTGGAGAAGCTGTGGAAGAGCCGAAGCCCGGGGGGGGGGGGGCATGGCGCGGCTTGGCTCCTCCCCCTCCCATGTCTTCGGCGCTCCCAGCAGCTGCTCCCAGCAGGCCACTATGTTAAAAGTGTGCCGCGGCTCAAAAAAGGTTGGGAAACACTGGTGTAGCGGTTCTAATATTATGCTCTGGGGAGCCCCCTGGGCTCTGAAAGAGATGCTCAGGGGCTCCTTGGGCAGCACACCTCCTCTGGGGTTTCTGCTATTATTACTACAAAGACTGGATGGCCGTCTGTTGGGGGGTGTTTTGATTGTGCTTTTCCTGCATGGCAGAAGGGGGTTGGACTGGATGGCCCCGGGGGTCTTCCACTGAAAAACGGTTACATTTATGTTGGTTAAAATTGTTTTTAATTTTAAATATTGTGTTTATTTTTACATTGTATGAATTAGTTCACACAAACACTCTCCATCCATCTGCCGCTGGCCCAGCCCATGCCTGATATGTACATTATGTATAGTATAATATAATATATAAACATTTCTTGTGGCTTCATGAGAAACTTTTGCTTCAAAAAGGGCTCCAAGGCTGAAAAAGTCTGAGAAGCCCTGCATTCGCTGAACCGGAGATCTTAGATGCAACCCAAGCATAGGCTCCTATCCCTGAACTGGGTACACAAGGGCACACCTGGCCTTACTGTGATCTTCCATCTGCCCTCTATTCATTTCTTTGCTGGGGAACTGAGCTTTAATGAGGATGGCACTGAGCATACTCACCGAGGAGCATCAGAGTAAGCACTAGGGTCCATGGGGTCGAGTTCTTCGTCCTTCCGGCTTGCTGCATAGGACAAACGAGAGATACAAGACACTTATTATAACTCCCATCTTTCCCCTCCACCGAGCTGCAGGTTTGGGGAAACTTTAGCTCTCCTGAGGTTTTGGACCTTAGCTCCCTCAATCTCTTATCATGTATGGTGAATGTGGCTGATGGGAGTTAATGTCTTAAATATTTGGAATACTGGAGGTTCTCTGCCTTTGTCTTAGCAGGGCCCCAAGAACAAAGGGGTCCCAGAAACCCTGCCTTAAAGGGCCTGGCATGACCAAGAAGTATCTGTGGGGCTTGGCGTTCACTGGCTGCATCTCATGACACAAAGGCAGCTGCACTTACATTTCTTGCTCTTGGGATAAGGGGCCAGCTCCTCTCGTCGGTGGTACCGGCGCTCCTTCACCTCTTCCCGCTCCACTTTTTCGTGCAAGCGCTCTGTTTTTTCCTCAACATCTGTGGGAGATTAATGTAGTTAATGTAGGTGCACCGGAAATGTGGCGCAGCTGGCTGGGTGTCAGCTGCATAAGATCTCTAATGACCAGAAGGTCATGAGTTTGAGGCCTGCCCGGGTCAGGGTGAGCTCTCGACCAATTAAGTGTAGCTTGTTGTTGACCGTTGCAACTTGAAAGACAGTTGTATCTGTCAAGTAAGAAATTTAAGGTACCACGTTGTGTGAAGGCTAATTTTAACTGATTTATGTAGCCATAAATATCTGTAGGAAATATGTGAAGGAATGCGGCAGCTCCTCCTGGTGGCCAGAAGCTGAAATGTCAGTAGCCTCTGTGTCTCAGTCTATATGTTGCATTGTAATCCGCCCTGAGTCCCCTGCGGGGTGAGAAGGCCGGAATATAAATGAAGTAAATAAATAATAGTTTGTATTTCGGTTCGCAGACCTCCACCTTCCACTTCCTCTTGACCCTACAGACTTGAAACAGAGTTCTGTACTCCCATTTCTTTATAAACATGGTGAGACCTGGAATTGATGTTTGTCAATGGTGTGCTGACAGATTGTTCCTTGCCACAATTGAGGACTCTTAACATATTGAAACTTGGTATACGCGTATGTGACACTTAAGATTAATTTAACAGTCAAGCTTGGTATGAGATTTCAATCATGTGAATCTCTGAACAGTTGCAACCCCCAAGTGTTTTCAGACTACAATTCCCATGATCTTTCAGCAGGGAAATTTCAATTCTCTTCCCTTTTTCCTCAATCAAAGAAAATACTATTCATAAAGGTCTTCTGTTTTATCAGGCCCCAAAGAGATTGTGCCCCTTGATGGCACAGCAGGTTAAACCACTGAGCTGCTGATCAAAAGGTTGGCCGTTCGAACCCGGGGAGCAGGGTAACCTCTAGCTTCTGCCAAGCTAGCAGTTCGAAAACATGCAAAATGTGAGTAGTTCAACACGTACTGCTTCTGTAGGAAGGTAATAGCGCTCCATGCAGTCATGTCGGCCACATAACCTTGGAGACATCTACAGATAACACCGGCTCTTCAGCTCAGAAATGGAGATGAGCACCACTCCCCAGAGTTGGACATGATTGGACTTAATGTCAGGGGAAACCTTTCCTTTTTAAAGACATATGGCCTTCCAGATGCTGTTGAACGGCAGCCCATCAGCTTTAGTCATTACTAGCTGTACCCAGCACGCGTTGCTGTGCCCTATTTAGGAGATGCGAGAAAGTTTGAGTATGTATGGGTTGGAATTGATGTTGTGTAGCCTCGTGAGCAGGAAAGGTAGGAAAGAGGCAAAGAAGGAAGGAAAAGGAATGAATGTGGGGTGGACATACGTGTAGAATAATGAATAGGGTGGGAGAAAGAAAGAACTCTTGTCTGTTTGCTGTAAGAGCGAAAGTTGCAACGGGTCACCGTGATCTGCACATAATGGCTTTGCAGTTTCAAGGTGTGGCTGGTTACTGTTGTAGTTGGATCCTTTGTTGGGAGGTGATTAGCTGTCCCTGTTTTTTTTTCTTGTTTGGAGTTCCCTTGTTTATGATTTTTTTCTGGAGACCTGTCCACCTCCTCTGAGGATGCCTGTAGCCATAGATGGGGAGTAATGCCAGGAGAGAATGTTTCTGTCCCCCCCCTTTTTTTTTCTGTCTCCGTCGCTTTTCTCCCCTCCCTGATGCCTGGACTTACTTGATGCGGGTCCCCATGGCTGCCTGCCTGGGCTCCTGTTTGACTGTTTGAGGGCTAGTTCACTGGGCTCACTGGGAAGGAGGGCGGAGACTGGGTCATGGGGTCTTCTGGGAACGGTAGTCCCTTGGTGGTGGACGCTTTTCTGGCGTCTCTCAGCAGCTTTTGGACTTGTTTTGTGCGGGTGGTGTCGTGGCGGCTCCTCTGCCGCGGGTGGTGTCGTGGGGCGCCTCCGAGTCCGGGACCCGCTGGGAGGCTGCGGAGGAGGCCGAGAAGACTCTCGGCCTCCTCCGCAGCCTCCCAGCGGGTCCCGACTCGGAGGCGCTGTGGCCACCTGGTCCCGTCGGCCATGCGGGTCGGGTCCGCCCCCCTTCCGTAGGCCCCCCCCCTCCGTCCCTGGCTCCCAGGGCGCCGCGGATCGCGATCTGACAGCGCCCTGGGAGCCGGGACGGAGGGGGGTGGGCCTAAGGAAGAGGGAAGCAGGCGCCTGCTTCCCCCTTCCTTAAGCCCAGCGGAGGGGTGGCCCCGCCTCTTGCCACGCCCCCCCCGCCACTCTTCCTTACCGGGAAGAGCGGGGGGCGGAAGAAAGGTGGGAGGGCTGGGGGAGCGGAGAGTATGGCCGCCTCTTGCCACGCCCCCGCCACTCTTCCTTACCGGGAAGAGCGGGCGCGGGAAGAGGTGGGAGGGGCTGGGGGAGCGGAGGTGTGGCCCGCCTCTTGCCACGCCCCCGCCACTCTTCCTTACCGGGAAGAGCGGGGGCGCGGGAAGAGGTGGGAGGGGCTGGGGAGCGGAGGTGTGGCCCGCCTCTTGCCACGCCCCCGCCACTCTTCCTTACCGGGAAGAGCGGGGGCGCGGGAAGAGGTGGGAGGGCTGGGGAGAGGAGGGGTGGCCCGCCTCTTGCCACGCCCCCGCCACTCTTCCTTACCGGGAAGAGCGGGGGCGCGGGAAGAGGTGGGAGGGGCTGGGGGAGGCGGAGGTGTGGCCCGCCTCTTGCCACGCCCCCGCCACTCTTCCTTACCGGGAAGAGCGGGGCGCGGGAAGAGGTGGGAGGGGCTGGGGAGCGGAGGGGTGGCCCGCCTCTTGCCACGCCCCGCCACTCTTCCTTACCGGGAAGAGCGGGGCGCGGGAAGAGGTGGGAGGGCTGGGGGAGCGGAGGTGTGGCCCCGCCTCTTGCCCCGCCCCCCCCGCCACTCTTCCTTACCGGGAAGCGCGGGGGGGGGCGCGGGAAGAGGTGGGAGGGGCTGGGGAGCGGAGGGGTGGCCCGCCTCTTGCCACGCCCCCGCTCTTTCTTACCGGGGCGGTGGCAGGGGCTGGTGAGGAGGGGAGGGGTTTCCCCTCCTCCTTCCAGGTTCTCCCCCCCCCGCTCTTTCTGTTCAAAGGAGGAGGCGGAGGCGCTCTGGCTGCCATGTGCGAACGTTCTAAACGTTCGCTGGCAGCAAGTGGCCGGGTGGGAGTTCCGTTGGCAATTTTTGGGGATCGTTTTGGGGTGTTGGGAGGTATGTAGGTTCGGTTTTTTTACTGTTGTCTGTACCTCGTGGTCAGGGCCAGTTAGTTGTTTAGTTTGGTGTTTCTGCGACTTATAGTTTCTTTGTCTATATCCTTCTTTGCACGACCGTGTCTCCTTTATATATATAGATTACTAATTCCATGGGATGATGGAGCTTGTCGTCCAATATCTAAAGGGCTCCACATTACCCACATCTGATTTAAAGACTAAAAATTTTAATCAGGTGGCTCTAACTATTCTCTCCTTCTTCAATCAACAATTCTAATTTGCCCCAATAAAGAAATAATTAGACATATCAGCATCTCACTAAGGGAAATACTAGCCAATTATTTGTCCTAAAATGCAAAGATACACAGATCAATATGTTACAGTTGCAAGAGGTCCAGGTAAGTAGCGGAGAACAAAATCCTTCTATTGTGCCACACAAAACACATGCCTCATAATATCACTGCAGCTTCATAGGTGGATAACAGAAAAAGGAAAAGATTCCTGATAATTTAATGTATTTATTCTAACCATTGAAGGCCCACTCAACTAGAGCAGGCCTGGAGACCGCAATGGCTATCAGTCTTAGCCAGTGTTATACTTCTGAACAGTCTTCTGTCCCTCGAAGAAGTCCATCCTGCCCTCTTAACCTGGTTCCCACTACCACTATGCCATCTTACTCAAATTGGCAGTATGTACCATCAGAAACAGAAACACAACAACTCACCCAAAATGCTCTTCAGTTTCTTGGCTGCTTTGGTCACCACAGAGTTGGGATCATTGGGTGAAAGCCATGAAACCAGATCAGTCTCTAGGTTCCAGTAGTAAGGGAGGCCGCTATGGGGGGAAAGAGCTGTTTATGCATTTGATACCATAGCTCACACCAGCATTTCTAGACATCAGGAGCTTCCCTGTCCTTTGAGGACAGTGAAACATTATTGCCTTTGGGGTATAATACAAACCCATTTGGAGTTGTGACCCACAGTTTAGGAAGCACTGCTCTAGAGGGCCTATGGCAGTGAATGAAGGAAAAACCTGCCAATTTAGCCAATAATAGAGGCTTTTTAGAGGTCACTCTGAGTTTAAGAGACATTTTGAGGACTATAATTTCTAAAATTCCTTCTGTAGCACAACTGCTGGCCATTTTGGCTGAATGATTCTAGGAAGCATAACCCACAAAAATACCTATTCCAAGTTTTGGTGATATTCTCACTATGCTGAATGAACCAACTTTGTAAACATAAACACAAAGCATCCTAATAGAAAAACAATCATTTCTGGAAGAAGGAGCTCTGCACAGCTTCTCTGTTCTTACCAGATAGGATCAATGACTTTGTACCAGTTTGGGGGAAGGTTCTCCATCCTCGTGGCTTCATAATCAACGTGGTCATCGTCATAATCCTCTGCAATGATTTCTTCCTCTGGCTCTGATGAAGAAAATAGAAGGTAAGAAGCACTAGTTCCTCAATGCAAATTAGCTGCATTGAATTAATATAATCCAGTTCTAAGCAGTTAATCTACATTCAGAATTTGGATTATATGGCAGTGTAGATCCAACCTTAGAGACACGTATCAGCAACGCACGATGAAATGTTATGAGCCACCACAGCTACAAATGTAATTAGAAAATCAAATATCCATGTAGGAGCTGAAATGCTCTGATACTGGGACTATATTAAACTTTTTGAAGCAAAATCAGTCGCACAAATGCTGTATGGAGCCCAGCTTGGACCCTTCTCAAATGATGCCCCACTAGAGTGTGTCCAATCGAAATTCCTAAGAGCGGCTCTACAGGCTCCCAGATGTGTCCCTAACGCTACCCTGCGATTGGAGACAGGCTTCGTGAAAGTGGAAGCGAGAATATGGACAGCTATTCTCAATTACTGGCTACACCTATGCTTCTCCCCATGTGGTCTTGCCCCCCTCATCATGAGAGACGACTTCCAGTCCACATGGATTAAAACAGTCTCAGCAAAGATCGCAACGCTAGGTTTCTCCCAAGGACAATGGCTAAGCATGAGATGGGACCAAGCCAAGGATAACAACAAAACTGTACCCACGAAGGGTTCAATGTAATAAATCACAAATTCAATGGTTCATCAAATAATATTATATTGAATATCATATAATATTGAAGTCACAGAAAGACTTGCAAAATAAAACAGGGTATATATAACAAACCTAAATGAAATCCCACGAGGGGGTTAATGCTGGTTATCACTTAATATCCCTCGCAGGGGTTAAATCCACATGTATATATCTATTGCTCAAATAGCATGTCATGAAATCATATGTCATAAAGAGTCCAAAAATTATACTCATCCCTGGTAGGGAGAATAAGGAATGCAGGACGCTGAGGTAATTAGTCCCCTCAAGGTGGATAGGTCGGGCCGACGGAGTCGCCATGCGTATGAAAGGCCCAGAAGTCCGTTTCACGGTAGTCAGTTTTTCAAGGCAAATCAATGTGCGTCCAATATCATAGTAAAGTATCCTATATAATATATAACCCAGGCGTAGTAGCCGATCATGGGTGACCCAAAGGCCTGACCTATCCACCTTGAGGGGACTAATTACTCCTCAGCGTCCTGCATTCCTTATTCTCCCTACCAGGGATGAGTATAATTTTTGGACTCTTTATGACATATGATTTCATGACATGCTATTTGAGCAATAGATATATATATGTGGAATTAACCCCTGCGAGGGATATTGAGTGATAACCAGCATTAACCCCTGCGTGGGATTTCATTTAGGGTTTGTTATATATACCCTGTTTTATTTTGCAAGTCTTTCTGTGACTTCAATATTATATGATATTCAATATAATATTATTTGATGAACCATTGAATTTGTGATTTATTACATTGAACCCTTCGTGGGTACAGTTTTGTTGTTAGCTTTACAGCCCTCGAGCTCTGTTAATATACCAAGCCAAGGATCTCATTAAGCAACGGATCCTGGACATAGAGCGCCAATCCGACCTAGCCTGTTCCCCAGCCTTCATTGTTAGGGAAGCCACTAGATACCTCACTGCCCCCATGGCATACCTAACAGACCTGGAGGTGCCCAAACACCGAAGGGCTTTTACCCTGGCAAGATGCCATGCCCTCCCATCGGCTGTATTGGAGGAGAGGTATCAGAAGACCCCCTTCAAGCAGAGACTATGCCCCTGTGGGTCTGGTGATGTGGAAACAACTGAGCACGTGCTTCTTCAATGCATGTTCTACAGAGATCTTAGATCCAATGTCATTGGGCCATGGCTTTTAAAGTACCCGGGGCGCAGTGAAAGATGCTATTCCACCCTGCTGCTCTCGGACTCTAGCACTATAAAAATATTTTTTATACTGATTTCTAGTCTGATTTTAAATAACTGTTTACTGGGGAGTTGTCCTTCTCCTCTTAGGGCGCTTGTGCCCGCTTTGTGCTGGTCTGTGACCATAATAAAGTTTTGATTGATACTGGGACTATCTGTGGAAGACAGATTCACCACCATTGCTTTAGAATCTAAAATTAAAATACTTTTAAAATCTTAAACATTGTCAAACTTAAACTCTCATCATCTCCAACTACTGACTGGGTCAGTGGGTACTCAAGTAAAAAACAAACAAACAGCTGGAGGGCGATAGGTTTCCCATCCTAGAGCCCCTTCCTCTTGCAAGGAAATAATATTCTGTCCTTACCAGGCTCCACATGTTTCAGCAGGCCTCTTCTGGCCAGGCGAGACTGCAGCGCTACTGGCAGCGGCATTGAGGAGCCTCCGATCCAGGAATGATAATGGATTGCTTCTCTTCAGAGATGGATCCTCAGAAGAGAAGGGGAGAGATCCGCAACAGCTCCAGAACTCTGATCCACTCAGGACTGAAGCTCGGGAAGGGGGGGGGGGGCTGTTAAAACAATTCCACAGTTATCACACAATGATTCCCAGAATGGAAGCGTCAGCAAATCCACTCCATCTTCCACTATCACCAAGGAACCATCTTAAAGGTTCACCAAAGTCTTCTCAGTCGTTGATGGAGTTGCGGTCAATATTGTAGCAGAGCAATGTATTACCAACCCTGCTGCATCATTTTAGGTTTAATACTAAACTTGTGCTAAATACTGAGTTGATATTCTTAATTTAGAATCATGAGTAGTTCGATGAGTAGCTGTTGAAACGCAATAGAGTGCGTTGGGGTGTGTGGGTGTGTGTGTGTGGGAAAATGATGTCCTCCTTCAGGTGGAAACTATTACAAAAATGTCCTAGTTTGAGTGACAAAGTATGTGTGTGCAAAAATGTATCGAGAATGAAAAAAATTGTATTAAAATAATTACATTGGTTCAGGTGCAGCCATAACACCTAAACTAAAAAGGGCCTGAGAAATTAGATATACAGGCAGTTCCCGATTTACAAATGACTCACAGTTAAGAATGGAGGTAAGACAATAGAAAGTGGGAGAAACCTACCCCTCAGAAGGGAAATTCTCTCCTGGAAGAGTTATTCTGGAGAAAAGAGATTTCCACTGAAGCTTTCCCACCGATCCTTGTTTCCACAAGCCAATTTATTTTTCCAAATCCTATGATCACAGGGACTGAACGTGCAATAAAATCTTCTGAACTGGGGCACAGACAGCAAAACAAACACCACAGAGATGTTAACCCTTCCACGTGCTATCAAAAGTGCTCTCTCTCAATACATATATGGATGGTTGGAGTTACAATGAAAAATGTATCTGTTCCAACTTGCAAACAAATTCAGCTTAAGAACAAACCTACAGAACCTACCTTATTTGTAACTTGGGAACTGCCTGTAATATAAAGGTTCATTCTGGGATTGGAGGAGCAATCCACTGCAATTGGGTGTAACCAGATTCTTTTTCATGTTCTTTTTCAGGTCAGCTATTAAGCCCGTTCTTCTTCTCCAGCAGGTTTACTATCAGGCTTTAACCTAAAACCCGGGCCCCTTCTACACTGCCATATAAAATTATTTTATTATTTATTTATTTACTGCATTTTATCCCATCCTTCTCAACCCCTGAAAGGGGACTCGGGGTGGCTTAGAATTGAGCCCTATCAAGAGGCCATTTCAACAGTTGCAATAAAATCACAACACATAGACAACCCAATAAAACATCATAATTAAAATCAAATACAGTCATCCGTTAAAAACATAAAGCAGCCTCATCCGTCTTAACATCAATCCAGATTTACCCCTTTAGGGTGCTGTTACTTCTACTGACCAAATGCCTGGTCCCAGAGCCAAGCCTTTACTTTCTTGCAGAAAGTTAGGAGAGAAGAGATCGCTCTTATGTCTGTTGGGAGTGTGTTTCATAGGAGGGGAACCACCGCTGAGAAGGCCCTGTCCCTCGTCCCCGCTAGGCATATTTCAGCTGTTGGCGAGAGCGAGAACAGGGCCTCCCCAGATAATCTTAAATTTCGAGGTGGGACGTAGGGGTGGATGCGTTCGGACAAGTAAGCTGGGCCAGAACCATTTAGAGCTTAAAAGGTCAAAACCAGCACTTTGAATTGGACTCAGAGATGGATCAGTAGCCAGTGGAGCTGGCATAACAGGGGGGTGGTATGCTCCCTGTATGTTGTCCCAGTTCGTAACCTGGCTGCCGACTGTTGTACTAGTTGAAGTTTTTGAACCGTCTTCAAAGGCAGCCCCAAGTAGAGTGTGTTGCAATAATCTAATTGGGATGTAACAAGAGCGTGGACTACAGTGGCCAAGTCAGACTTCCCAAGATACTGGCGCAGCTGGTGCACAAGCTTTAACTGTGCAAAAGCTCCCCTGGCCACCGCTGAGACCTGGGGTTCCAGGCTCAGTGATGAACCCCAAGCTGCGAACCTGCGTCTTCAGGGGGAGTGCAACCCCATCCAACACAGGCTGTAACCCTATTATTTATTTATTTATTTAAAATTTTTGTACCCCGACCTTCTCATCTCTATAGAGGGACTCAGACCGGCTTACAGCAAAATTCAATGCTCTACAATTTTAAAACCTGTTACAACAATATATTAAAAACGTAAAAACACCAAAATCTCTCAGCAATACTTCGCGAACAAAGATTTTTAGGAAGGACTCATCCCACGCTTTTTACAAGCGTGTTGATGACTAAAAAGGCCAATCTGAGATAGGCAAGTCCGGTTGCAGAAAGCACAGCAGAAAGTCTCCTTGGGTGATGTTTCCAAGTTGCGGTTCTTTCTGCATTGTTGTTTCTCTTCGAGACCCCTTCAGCGGGTCTTCTCGAAAGAGGCCACAGCATTGTGGATAGTGTGTCTCCATGCCTCCCGATGTGAGGCCAGGGTAGACCATTGTAGGTGATCAATCTGGCCAAGCCTGAGATGTTGTTTCAGGGAGTCCTTGTATCTCTTTTTGGGGGCGTCTCTCTTGCGCTGACCCATGGCGAGTTCACCATAGAGTAGTATCTTTGGGAGGCGGTGGTCCTCCATCCTAGAGATGTGTTCCTGCCCAGCGCAGCTGTGTTCTCAATAGCATGGCCTCAATGCTGGTGATCCCTGCTTGCTCAAGGACAGCAACATTAGTCACATAGTCGGTCCAGTGTATATTTAGGATTGTGCAAAGACAGCGCTGATGAAAGCGTTTGAGGAGTCGTAGGTGTTGGCGATAGGTGACCCAATACATACATACAAATCACACTGCCATTTAAAACAAATCCAACTCGATCCCTATGCCCAGTTCGGCCTTTTGACTGACCAGGAGAACCTCTGTCTTGTCTGGATTCAATTTCAAATCCAGATTATCTGTTTTGAATTGGATTATATAGCAGTATTGTAATAATAATATTATTTCTAATAACAGACCAGCTGTGCTGCCAGTTGGACCAAGGTGGGTCAGCACTGCTCGTATTATTGGACCTCACGGCAGCATTTGACACAGTTGACCATTCTCTATTGATCCACTGTTTAGCCATGACGGGAGTTAGGGGGTCCGCCCTTAAATGGGTGGCCTCCTTTCTCCAAGCTCTGGGACAACGAGTGGAGAGGGGAGGGATGGCCTCAGAAAGGGTCCCCCAAGGGGCTATCCTTTCTCCTCTATTATTTAACATCTATATGCGTCCACTGGCCCAACTGGTGCGTAGTTTTGGTCTGGAGTGTCATCAGTATGCTGATGACACCCAGCTGGTGCTGAGGATGGACAGACGGCTGGACTCTGTACCCGATTATTTCCATCAGTGCCTTGAAGCCATGACTGGGTGGCTACGGGCCAGCAGATTGAAGGTGAACCCGTCGAAGACGGAGGTCCTGTGGCTGGGTCGCCCGGGGGGGAGAGCTCCGGTTGCTAATCATGGATGGTGAGGTGGTTAGCCCGTCACCCTTGGTTAAAAGCCTGGACCCTCTACTGACGATGGAGGCTCAGGTCTCCGCCGTGAGCAGAGCAGCGTTTTTCCATCTGCGCCAGGCAAGGCAGCTGACGCCCTACCTTTCCGGTGGCGACCTGGCCACAGTAATCCAGGCCATGATCATCTCAAGACTGGACTACTGTAACGCCCTTTACATTGGCCTTCCTTTGTCGGTAATCCGAAAACTTAAGCTGGTGCAAAACGCTGCGGCTCGACTACTGGCTGGAGTGACACTATCATGCCACATCACGCCAGTCTTGCAGCGTGTGCACTGGCTCCCGATTGAGTGCCGGATTGCCTTCAAAGTGATGGTACTAACCTTTTTTAAAAAAAATAATTTTTATTGCATTTTTCAATATACATATAAAAGCATTGCAACAGAAAAAGAGAAAAGGTATAGACAGGTTAAGGAAAAGAGTGGGGAGAAGGGAAGGGGAGGGTAGGGAGAATAGTTAAGCAGGGAAGGGAAAGAAAGAGCAGGGAAGAGTAGAAAGTAAGTAGAGAATTGAAGAGAGGAATAGGTAAGTTTAGTTGTAGAGCATGAAAATGAATAGACGAAGACAGTCTTCCAGTCCAGTCCGCGGATATAGGTCTTCTTGTATCCTTAAATCTTCCCTTTTTCCTGCAGTGTATCACCTGTAGTGTTTTAAGCTACTTTGTATCTAACTAACCAATAAGTCACTTCTCCTTTATTTTATTTTCACTTCCTTCAAGTACAAAGATATCTGTTTCCAGTCCGTCCTGTTGTCCTGAGGTTGGTCATTAATTATATCTTTGAGAACATCTAGGTCCATTAATTCTTTTTTCTTTAATAACCATTCGTCAATTTTTTGGGGGGAGTTGCTTTTCCAATTCTTAGCAACTACTAGTCGTGCAGCTGCAGAGATGTAAAAAAAAAGTTTATCTTTATTCCTTTCAATAGTATCGTCCATAATATTCAGGAGGTAAGTTTTTAGTTTGAATTGTAAACTGAGATTTAGCATCTTCTGTGAATGGTCGTGGACACTTTTCCAAATTTTTTTTATCTTGTTACAATTCCACCATGAGTGCATATAATTTCCAACCTGGTCTTGACATCTCCAGCATTTATTATTCAAATTTTTGTAGATCTTTGCAAGTTTTAGTGGAGTTAGATGCCACCTAAAAAACATTTTATACCAGTTTTCCGTCACTGGTGTTAGTCCAGCATACTTGATTCTCCTTTTCCAGAGTTTTTCCCATTCCTTCAAGGGAATCGGGTGCCCCAAATCCTGCGCCCATTTAATCATATTGTCCTCCACTAGGTCAGCTTCAGTACTCCATTCCAGCAATTGGTTATATAATATCCCAATTTGTCCCTTTTCTAGGGACATCACTTTTTCCCATGTTGTGACAAGCCCCCGATTTACAATCTAGCAGTTCTTATAAATCGGGGGCTGACCATTTGTTTGATTACATCAGAAGGTGTGGCATTCAGGTAATATTCCCAGTCCACCTATCTGGTCAAGAGCTAAGTAAGCACTTCAAAGAAGTGCGTCAACGAATTAATGACATTGCGGCCCAAACCGATATAGACTCTTTGGGTTCTACTGTTTCCCTGAGATGGTTGAGTGGTTTTAAGAAATCCTTCCAATTAACCACTTACTTACAGCAAGGAAGGTTACACCACTTAAGGAAAATTTTCACTAGAGCCAGGTTTGAGCAATTAGGTCATTAAAGCCAGTCTTTTTATCTATTTTGAAATACTCTTTCACCTGAAAATATTGGAGCCATGGGATCCCGCTGTCCAGTTCCCGAACTTCTAGAGATTTAAGCCTCCACGTCGACCCCTTTCTTACCAAGAGGTTTCTGTATGTGTGCCATTGATTATGTGGTGTCTCCCTTCTGTGTTGGGCTTCGGAGATCCAGAGTGGTGATGGTGCTAACCTTTAAGGCCTTGCATGGTCTGGGGCCAGTGTAACTGAAGGTCCGCCTTTTCCCGCACATTCCCCAGGGGCCACTACGGTCCATGGATCGCAATCTATTGGAGGTTCCATCTCTCAAGGTCTGTTCCCTGTCATCAACGCGGCAGCGCACTTTTTCTGTAGTAGCGCCTACTCTCTGGAACGCCCTCCCAGAGGAGGCCCGATCAATAACTGATCTGCAGGCCTTTCGGAGGGCCTGTAAGACCAATCTTTTTCGACAGGCGTTTAACCTCTAAGGCTGCTTATTCCACCCTGGTCTAAAGCTGTTTTTTATGGTTTTAATTATGCTGTGATGGTGTTGCTCATTGTTGTAAACCACCCTGAGCCTCTTGGGAAGGGTGGTATATAAATTGAAATAATAAATAAAATAATAATAATAATAGTATTTAATTATATTCTGCCCTCTCTCTCCTGGGAGACTCAGGGCAGGTTCCAACAAACAAAAAGGCCAATGCAATGCCTCAATAACAGTAAATAGAATAACCAAAAGCAAACCCACATCAAGATCAACTCTGTAAACGCATATAATCCAGTTCTAGGGGCCCCATGGTGTCAAACTGCATGAATTCTGCAGTGTAGATGCACTCTATGTTTCAGATTTATCTGTGCATCATGAGGTGCCCCCTCTCCATAGACACAAAGGTAAAAACAACGCAAACACCCTGTGTGAAGGAACTCTCACCTGATTCCCCGCTTCCAGTCTTTTCGCCGGAGCCAAGCGAGCACCCTGCTTCTTCAACACAACCCTTTCCAGCATTAGAAGCTTTTTGGCCCGGCAAGGCCTCCGTCCGCAAGAGCTTAGGCTTTCCTTTCTCCTCCTGCGCGTGACACCACCGCAGCCTATCGGAATTCGGTATCTATTTCCCCCTCCCCCCGCCCTTATATTATTGATCGTCAGGTATACAGGCAATGCAACCAATCCGAGGGAAAGCCTTTCACATCGTCCCGCCCCTTAAGTTCCTTTTAGCCTATCAAACTCAACCTTAGATGGGGAAACAAAAAAGAAACAAAAACCCGCATTGGTTGGTTGAGTCATTTCTCCATAGATATAAGTAAATAATAGAGTCATAACAGAGCTCGGAATTTTTTGTATTTATAGTCACATTCCTCACATAATACTTTGGTAAAGGGTGTGCGTACCACTTTAAATCCAGTGCTGAGTTTAGGGAGGGGACTTTGACATCTACAAACTACAAACCCCAGAATGCTGCAGGAGGGAAGCAGCAGCAGCAGCGGGATTTAAAGTGGTAGGCACACTTTTGACTCAACTGTAATGTAGGCTTGCTTTCCTATCTCTAGAGTGACACAACGAACCCCCTGGAACGAGAGAGAGAGCCTGTTGGCGGCGCGCGCCTTCCAAGCGAGGAGTTTGCTTCTCTCCCCCCCCCCCCTCCCCCCCTCGCGCGCTCACTGGCAGCCAATCGGAGGCGGCTGCGTGATCCGGGACCTTTTGAGTCTCCCCCTTTCACGTGACCGGCGCTGGGAGCGATGGAGGAATATGCCCGGGAACCCTGGTAACCGGGCTCGGGCTTGGGCTGCGGGTCGGAGGAGGAGGGGAGGCCTTTCTCGCTTGGCCATTGCCATTCAAAGGAGCCAGCCTCGGTGGCCCGCCCTGGACAAGGGCCTTCAGGCTTCCCCGGGGAGGGAACTGACTCAGAGGCCTTCTTGGGCTGCCCTTGGAGGGAGGCCTCTTTCTAGATCAGTGTTTCTCAACCTGGGGGTCGGGACCCCTGAGGGGGTCGCAAGGGAGTGTCAGAGGGGTCGCGAAAGGCCATTGGAAGGCAGAGTATTTTATGTTGGTTATGGGGGGTCCTGTGTGGGAAGTTTGGCCCAATTCTGTCATTGGTGGGGTTCAGAATTCTCTTTGATTGTAGGTGAACTATAAATCCCAACAACTACAACTCCTAAATGTCAAGGTCTATTTCCCTCAAATTCCACCAGTGTTCACATTTGGGCATGTTGAGTATTCCTGCCGAGTTTGGACCAGATCCATAATCGTTGGAGTCGGGGCTGTAGCCAGGATTTTGATTCGGGGGGCTGAGACTGGGTGGAAGAGGGTCTACCCTAGCAAACCTTTTGTATTGTTATCCCAATAACCCCATTAATGTGGGATATAATGAGCATGGTGATCAGATCATGATATGAATAAACATAACAGTTTAAATACTGTACCAGTAAGGCCTTCTCGCGGACCACCCTGAGAATTTCGGGGCTGAAGCCCCCTTAGCCCCCCCTGGCTACATGCCTGGTTGGAGTGCACAATGCTCTCGGGATGTAGGTGAACTACAACTCAAATCAATCTCCCCCAACCCCACCAGGATTCAAATTTAGGTATGAGGTATTTGTGCTAAATTTAGTCAAGTGACTGAAAATATATCCTGCATATCAGATATTTACATTACAATTCATAACAATACCAACAAAAATAATTTTATGGTTGGGGGTCACCACAGCATGAGGGACTGTATTAAGGGGTCGCGGCATTAGGAAGGTTGAGAAACACTGTTCTAGATCCTCTGGCTTCCTGGATTGGGCCCACCCACCTGCATTTCCTTTCCACCTTACTCAGCGTCAAATCTCTTTCCCCCCGAGCCATTTCTTCAGGCTTGGAAACAAGAAATAGTCACTCGGGGGCTAAATCCGGAGAATAGGGCGGGTGAGGGAGCAACTCGTATCCCAATTCACGGATTGTTGCGATGGCAACTGCGCATGCCTGCACCCTTGCATTGTCCTCATGTAAAATAACTTTTCTCTTAGCCAAATGCGGTCGTTTTTGTTACCAATTCCTCATTAAATCAACCCAATAAGTTGGCACACTATTCGCCATTGATTGCTTTACCCTTTTGAAGGTAGTCAATGTGGATTATACCGCGTGCATCCCAAAAAAACGGTCGCCATGGCTTTATTGGCTGACAAACCCACCTTGGCCTTCTTTGGCACTGATTCACCCCGAGAAACCCACAGTGTTAGCTGCTGTTTGGTCTCTGGTGTGTTGTGGTGGATCCACGTTTACGAAACGGCGCAAAAACCCGTCCATATTGCGGTTGAACAACAGCAAACACTCCTGCGAAATTGTCACACGATTGCGTTTGTGGCCGATGGTGAGCAAACGCGGCACCCATCTTGCGGAAAGCTTTCTCATACCCAAGAGATCATTTAATATTGAAACCACTGAGCCATGTGAGATGCCTACGGCTTCCACAATCTCTCACATTTTCAATCTCCGATCGGCCAACACCATATCGTGATTTTTTTCAATTGTTTTGGGTGTAGAGACCTCAACTGGGCGTCCAGCACGTTTGGCATCTTCCGTGCTTGTACGGCCACAACGAAATTCAGTAAACCACTTTTTTACCATTGAAATGGATGGTGCAGAGTCCCCACAGTATTTATCAAGCTTAGCCTTGGTTTCAGTGATGGTTTTTTCCCCGCAAAAAATTATGCTTAATGAGCACACGAAATTCACTTTTTCCCCATTTTCTCCTCAAATCATGCAGTAATCTGCTATCAATGGCTGTCAAACACCAACATTTCTTGGCCAAATGCGGTCGTTTTTGTTTTCCAAATCCTCATTAAATCAACCCAATAAGTTGGCACACTATTCGCCATTGATTGCTTTACCCTTTTGAAGGTAGTCAATGTGGATTATACCGCGCGCATCCCAAAAAACGGTCGCCATGGCTTTATTGGCTGACAAACCCACCTTGGCCTTCTTTGGCGCCGATCCCCCCCCCCCCCGGCGATAAACCCACTGTTTTGGCTGTTTGGTCTCTGGTGTGTTGTGGTGGATCCACGTTCCGTCCACGGTTACGAAACGGCGCAAAAACCCATCCATATTTTATTTATTTATATTTATTTATTAATTCGATTTAGTACCCCGCTCTCTTCGGAGCCCAGAGCGGTTCACAGCAGTAAAACCAAGTAAAAACACAGATAAAAACACAGAAAACAGCATTGTAAAACCAATTAACCCCGCTCCCAACAATAAAATCCCAGCGAAACGACAATAATACAGGCGGCAGAGACGCGGCAGGATGGCAAATTATAGCAGGCATCAGTCAAAGCCAAATGCCTGCCTAAACAGCCAAGTCTTTACGGACTTGCGAAATGCCATCAAGCCCCGTAGGGCTCGCGTCTCCTCAGGCAGTGAGTTCCAGAGGGTCGGTGCAGCCACTGTGAACGCCCTCTGCCGCGTACTCGATAACCTGTAGTTCTTGATACCAGGCACCTCCAGTAAATTGCGCCCCTCTGAGCGCAGTGATCTTCTGGGCACGTATGGGGTAAGCCGCTCCTTCAGGTACACTGGCCCCAAACCATATAAGGCCTTAAAAGTTAAGACTAACACCTTGAAGGAGACCCGGAACTCAATAGGAAGCCAGTGCACTTCGTGCAGGAGTGGGGTCACATGGGCAGATTTTGCGGCTCCTGAGAGCAGGCGCGCTGCTGCGTTGAACAATGCCAAACACTCCTGCGAAATTGTCACACGATTGCGTTTGTGGTCGATTGTGAGCAAATGCGGCACCCATGTTGCTGAAAGCTTTCTCATACGCAAGTGATCATTTAACATTGAAACCACTGAGCCATGTGAGATGCCTTTGGCTTCCACAATCTCTCGCACTTTCAATCTCCAATTGGCCATCACCATATCGTGAATTTTTTCAATTGTTTCGGGTGTAGAGACCTCAACTGGGCGTCCAGAACATTCGGCATTTTCCGTGCTTGTACGGCCACAACAAAATTCAGTAAACCACTTTTTTACCATTGAAATTGATGGTGCAGAGTCCCCATAGTATTTATCAAGCTTAGCCTTGGTTTCAGTGATGGTTTTTTTCCCGCAAAAAATTATGCTTAATGAGTACACAAAATTCACTTTTTCCCCATTTCCTCCTCAAATCACGCAGTAATCTGCTATCAATGGCTGTCAAACACCAACTAAATTACGCAGCTTGTTCAAATTTTGACAGGAGTCAACTGACAGATGCCTGTTGACAGAAGAAGTGTTGCCTGCTCCTGTCAAGTTAAGAGGCGGGAAATTCAAAAAGTCACAGACTTATTGACTCGCCCTCGTATTTACTATGCTTCACTAGAAACTGAAAATTAAGGAACTTTTAGTCAAAAAGGTAAAAGTTTCCCCTGACTTTAAGTCCAGTCGAGTCCGACTGTGAGGGATGGTGCTTATCTCCATTTCTAAGCTGAAGAGCCGGTGTTGCCCATAGGTACCTCCAAGTTCATGTGGCCGGCATGACTGCATGGAGCGCCATTACCTTCCCCCCAGAGCAGTACCTATTGATCTATTCACATTTGCATGTTTTCGAACTGCTAAGTTGGCAGAAGCTGGGCCTAACAGCAGGAGCTCACCCCACTGCCTGGATTTGAACTGGCAACCTTTCGGTCAGTAAGAGACCACTTTGGCTATCTAGTCCAACCCCCTGCCATGCAGGAAAAGCACCATTAAAGTACCTAGACAGATGGTCATCCTGCCTCTGTTTAAAAGTTTCCAAGGAAGGGGCTTCCGCCACACACCAAGGCAGAGAGTTCTGCTGAACAGTTCTTACAGCAGTGGTTCTCAACCTGTGGGTCCCCAGATGTTCTGGCCTTATTATTTTATTATTAAACTTCATTTATACCCCGCAACCATCTCCCCAAGGGGACTCGGTGCGGCTTACATGAGGCTGAGCCCAACAACACATAATAACAACACAACAGCAATTATAAAACAGTACCATTAATAAAACTCAAACAATCGATAACATACACTTTAAAACCATTTCGAGCAGGACAAATGTGAATATTAAAATTTTAAAATAAATAAACACGGGATGCAGACAGAGGTGGATTGTATATAACAGGAAGGTTTCAAGGACAATGTGGGGCAGACACCCAACCTGTAATTAAAGTGCTTCTGAGGACATTTGCAAGGATTGAACACAGAAGGGCATTATTTACTTCATTCAGGGAAGGCACATTGGATCAGCCACATCTTCAGGCTCCTCCTAAAAACTGCCAAAGTGGGGGCTTGTCTAATATCCTTGGGGAGTGCATTCCAGAGTTGGGGGACCACTACAGAGAAGGCCTTCTCCCTCATCGCCATCAAACACGCCTGCGAAGGCGGTGAGAGCGAGAGTAGGGCCTCTCCAGATGATCAGAGAGATCGCTTGGGTTCGTAGACAGAAACGCGGTCACTTAGATAGGCGGGTCCCAAACTGTTCAGGGCTTTGTAGGTAAGAACCTGCACCTTGAATTGGGACCGGAAGGTGAACAGCAGAAATCCCAACAGCTGGTAAATTGGCTGGGATTTCTGGGAATTGCGGGCCAAAACACCTGGGACCCACAGGTTGAGAACCAGTGTCTTACAGTCAGGAAGTTCTTCCTAATGTTCAGGTAGAATTTCAAGAGTTTCAAGGGCAGCAGAAAGAAAGCCTGCTCCCTCTTCCTTATGGCACCCTTTCACATATTTATAATGGCAATCAGGTTTTCTCTCAGCGTTCTCTTCTGCATTCTAAACAGACCCAGTCCTTTAAGCCGCTCCTCATAGGGATTCATGGCCTCCAGACCTTTGATCATTTTAGTCCCCCTCCTTTGGACACCTCCCAGCTTGTCAATATCCTCCTTCAATTGCGGTGCCCAGATTAAAACCCAATATTATACCAGGTGGGGTGTAATCAAAGCAGAATAGAGAGGCACTATGACTTCCTTCAACCTAGACACTATACTCCTTTTGATGCAGCCCAAAATCGCATAGCTTCTATATCGCACTGTTGGCTCATGTTCAACTTGTTGTCCATGAAGACTCCAAGGTCTTTCTCACATGGACTGTTGTTGAGCAACACCCATCCTCTATCTCTGCATTTCGTTTTTTCTACCTAAATGTCATATATTACTTTTGTCATTGTTGAAATTCATTTTGTTAGTTTTGGCCCAGCTGTCTAATCTGTTAAGGTCCTTTTGAATTCTGTCCTCTGGAATATTAGCTATCCCTCTTAATTTGGTGTCACCTGCAAACTTGATAAGCACCCCCCCCCCCCAAAAAAAACCCCTTCATGCAAGTTATTAATAAATATGTTGAACAGTACTGGCCCCATGAACGAACACTGTGACACTCCACTAGTCACTTCTTTCCAGGACGAAGTGGAACCATTGGTGAGCACCCTTTGGGTTCGGTCACTTAACCAATTGCAGATCCACCTAATAGTAATATTGCCTAGCCCACATTTGACTAGTTTGTTTGCAAGAACGTCATGGGTGACTTTGTCGAAGGCCTTATTGAAATCAAGATATGTTACATCCACAGCATTCCCTGCATCTATCAAGCTATCCCTCCTAATTTGGTGTTATCTGCAAATTTGTTAAGCTTGCCCTCTAAACCTTCATCCAAGTAATTAATTATTGCAGTTTGACACTACTTTTAACTGCCATGTCTCATTGCTGTGAAATCATGGGAGCTATAGTTTTACAAGTTGTTCACCACACCAATCCTCAGGGTGATTTTTCAGCACCCTGAACTAACTCTCCTTCTCATTCCTTCTGGCAGCCCATGGCGGATTGTGGATGATTGTGGTGGTGCCTTCACCATGGGCATGATTGGTGGGGGTGTCTTTCAGGCTGTGAAAGGCTTCCGCAATGCTCCAGTGGTGAGTTACAAGTTTTAACCCTCTTTTTTTTTTAAATTGCCCCAAATAGTAAATCTGACACTCCTGCAAATTGCCCAGTTCTGTCTTAGAGATGCCTCTATTCTCTCACTTTTCATTTCTGCACCACAGAGATGGTAATTTCATATTACTTCATAGAACCTTTTAAAAAAATTCCGTAATATACACTATAATGTATATGCATATATATGTTCTGGTTTGCATTTTCTTTGTGGATTTCTTTTCTTCCTCTTTCTTCCTCATAAAACTTTCTCTTGCCTTTCTGTCTTTCTTCCCTTGCTTTCACTCATATACCTTTCCTCCCCATTCCCCCTCCCTCCCTTCTTTTTCTTTTTTCCCTTCCTTTTTGTCTCCTTTCCGCTTTTGTCCTCTTTGATGGTGCCATCTTTCTCTTTCATCCCTCTCCTCGTATCTTTCCCCCTTTATTTTTTCTTCCTCCATTTGGGCTTTTCTCAATCTTCCAGTGCAATTCTGTCATGCATACTGGGACCAGAAGCGAGAGATATATATTGTTATATTATTTTATTCTTTTGTAGTTTTTCATGTGTAACCCATTATTTTACAAAGAGCATTTCCTAGGTAGTTGAGAGAGAAGTGCAGTAAACAAATGAACAAGCAAAATGTCTTGGACTGGTTAGTGGTGGAGTGTTATTATATTGAACCCTGCTTGAAACAGTTTCAAAGTGGGGTTTTGATGCTTTGGTGTTCCTCCAAGTCATTTTCAAATTAAGATCACCCTAAGATTGTTTCAAGTTGGACTTCCGTCTGTACCTTGCCTTGAGATCTTTGTTATCAGGTGGGATGTAAATATGTTTGTAAAGAATAATAACAGTAAATTATATTCAACACCAAAAGGATTGCAAAAATGGAGACTGTTTTTGTGGTCATTGTTTATCAACGTACTACATTTCCCTTGCGAGAGCGGAGAGAATAAAACATTCATTGACAGCAAGAAGCACAGAGGGGAGAGCTGGTGTAAATGGAAAGGGGTTGTCCTGTATAGCTTTCATAAAGATAAACGAATGGTAGAAAATTTACAGTTAACTGCTAATACTGGTTTGTGGCTCCATGGTAATACTGGGATTGGGAAGTGAGATGTGTATCATAAGACTTGGAGAAACTGTTATGTTAATCATAAGAATATTTATTTCTTTCCCACCTCTCCATGCAGATCAAGGCAGGGAATAGCAACAAATAATATAACAAGCATAGCATCAGTTAAAACAGTGTATAAAACAAATACATATTAAAATTCATCAAAAAACACTTTAAAAACTATAATTTAAAAAATAATTTGGATAGGCCCATCTGGAAACTGGTCTTTACTGTTGATTTAAACTCACATTGCTGCCGAAGCTTCTGGCAGATCATTCCAAAAGTGGGGTGTCCAAAGATAATATCCTATAGATCAGGCGTGGGCAATTGCCGGCCCTCCAGGTGTTTTGGACTTCAACTCCCAGAAATCCTAACAGCTGGTAAACTGGCTAGGATTTCTGGGAGTTGAAGTCCAAAACACCTGGAGGGCCGGCAATTGCCCAGTTCTGCTATAGAGCAATGGTCTTCCGGATCCTCTGGGAAATGTCTACTTCGGCCTAATTTTGGCTGACTGAAGTAGAAATCTCCCATAGTTCTCCACTGGTCTATCCTTTCTGCAATCATCTATGTCCTAAATTAGAGTTCTTCTGCACTCGTTTGAAACTCCCCTCTCCCACTCTTTTGAGCTTATTAAGTCCTTGTATAAACCAAGGAGGCGCATGCCTAAAGTAGATGTTTTTCTTCATTTCTAGGGGGTCAGGCATCGATTCAGAGGCAGCGTTAATGCTATCAGGGTCAGAGCACCACAGATTGGAGGTAAGGAAGGGCCCCCGCCCCTTGGACAGTTTGTGTGTGTGTGTGTGAGAGAGAGAGAGAGAGAGAGAGAGATGAGCTTTGTGACTCTACAAATGGTTGTGAGTTGAGAGAGAATGGGAATTCCTGCTTTTTAACCAAGAACCTAGTTAATGAGTTGGATCAAGACCGAGAAGATTTGGGCAAAAATCTACACTTGGCTAACAAGTTCAGCATATGACAATGGATGAAGCTCTGTCTCCTTCCCTTCCATACCTGGACCTGATATTTCTATTTGGCTCCAAGAACCTGCACAGAAGTTGAATTCATGAGTCAAATTTCTTTGTAGGTAAATACAAAGAAATGTTCTAGCTGACTGTTTCTAAGTTTAGTTTAAGAATCCATTATTCAGCAGGATAAAACATCTTTGTGTTCGGCACTGTCTGTTATCCCCGGAAACTCGGGCTGAATTCTCTTCCCTGTAAGTCTCTTGTGTGTCTGTAATTTTTTTCCCCACCAGTGCCACCTCATCCTTTGCTAGTGGATTTCAACCTTCTGGCTAGTCTCAGCACAGTTCAGCATTTGTGTCGAACATACATAACAGAAAACAAACATTTTTGTTTGGTACAGAATATTGATCTCTTAAGGAGTGGCTCTGGATCCAAATATTCCCCTTCTTCCTCATAATAGGCAGCTTTGCTGTGTGGGGTGGGCTCTTCTCAACCATTGACTGTGGCCTGGTGAAGATGCGGGGAAAGGAGGATCCTTGGAACTCCATCACCAGCGGAGCACTCACTGGGGCTGTGTTAGCATCTCGGAGTAAGTGATGGTCCTTCACCCTGGAAATGTATCTCCCAGCCCTCTCTTCCTTCATTGTTAGTGACCTGAGTCTCAAGCAGGGTTTTCTAACAAGTTATGGTTCCTCTCAGGTGGGCCCCTGGCCATGGTTGGGTCAGCCATGATGGGAGGCATCTTGCTTGCTCTAATAGAAGGCGTCGGGATTTTGCTGACGAGGTACACAGCCCAGCAGTTCCAGAATCGTAAGTCGTAATGTTGGCGAAATGAGGTGCAAGCAAGTCAAAGAATAGGGAACTTCAGATCCTCATAAAAGAATTTATTTGGAGGACTTTTTTGCTAGGTGCAAACATCCTCACAAGGAGCTCCTGCCATTTCCTGTTATCTGTATTCCAAAATGATGGTTATATGTGGATTAAAACTAAAAAATGATGGAGGGGAGCTCAAGGATTAACTAGCCCAGCCTATATTAAAACAAGAACTCACAAGCAAAGCATCCCTTTTTTAACCCTTTTAAAACTTTTTAATGTAAAATTAAAATTGTAGAAATTAGATTAATTTATCACAGAGGAGTGGCTGAGAAATCAGGAGGATCCTGCTGTGGGGCAGTGCTCAGCCTTTCTGCCTTGTTTCATGAGAAGCTATTGCCAGGATTGTATTACATTTGCAAGTGGGGCTTGGTTCTCAGTAGTTTGCATTGAGTTTTGTAGAGTAAAATATAGAAGAGCACCGGGACTGTGGTGCAGCTGGCTGGGTGTCAGCTGCATAAGATCTCTACTGACCAGAAGGTCATGAGTTCGAGGCCTGCCCGGATCAGGATGAGCTCTCGACCAAATTGTGTAGCTCATTGTCGACCTTTGCAACCCGATAGACAGTTGCATCTGTCAAGTAGGAAATTTAGGTACCACTTTGTGGGGAGGCTAATTTAACTGATTTACGAGGCCATAAAATCTCCAGGAAGTATGAAAAGTAATGCAACAGCTCCCCTTGGTAGCCAGAAGCTGGAATGTTAAATTGCCTCTGAGTGTCTGTCTATATATGTTGTATGTCTATGGCATTGAATGTTTGCCTGTATATGTGCATTGTGATCCGCCCTGAGTCCCCTGCGGAGTGAAAGGGCGAAATCTAAATAATGTAAATAAATAAATAAATTTTGGGGACAGAAGATTTCATCCCAGTTAGCTGATGTTGTCGGGGGAAAAAACTTATCCCTCTATATTCCATCCTTCAATATCTTGTAAGGGGAAAGTCACAATTTCCTCATATGAGCAGAGAGGAATAGAAAGAACTCCCAGACGCGAGTGCTTTCTCTTCTCCTCTGCCCCATTATGCGATGTATGCACCTTCCTCATCCAAGCCCCTTCTCAACGTGACTGGCATTTTGGTAGTGATTATATTAACACTGCACTGCCTTCCCACAGCGTCTGACACTTTTCCCCCTTTCCTTTTAGAGGTGTAAATTTCAACCTGTTTTTGTAGCAAGAAAATTCAAAAGTTGGGCTTTTTCATGTCTCTGTTATTGAGTCAGCCTCATCTAAACCCTCACCAGTCTCTTCCCTATAGTAATTTAGAAATCTCCCATCACATTCTGATCCCAAATTTCCTGTCTTGAGCTGCCTGGCCTTAAAAGAAATTATGCCTGTCTTTTGCTTGCCACTCACCAGTCTTTCACCTTCACTTTTCAGCCAACCCCTTTGGAGAAGATCCCAGCCAGCTGCCTCCCAAGGACGGCTCACCACCAACAGCATACCCAGGCTATGGACACTATCAGTGAAGCAGTTGTGAATCAAGGATCTTTCTGAAGTTTGCAGGGACTGGACAGGATTTTCCCCTTGAAACTCCTTGAGACTTTCACCCAGCAGCAGAAACAAGCAAACAAAGCCCGCAATGGATGTACTTCCTAGAATTTTCTTTAGGAGAGAAGAAGCAGGGGGAGAGATTAGAGGTTTTATGAAATATCTACCTCTCTGGGGTTAGGGAACATCTTGGGCCAGTGAAGTGATTAGTTCTATTAGTTCTTACCCAGCAACAATTCCCAAATGATTTCTCATCTTGTAAGTCCCAGAGTATGGTAATGGTTCATTGACTGTAACAAGGAACTTTTAAAGGGCTACCTTGTGTGTAGGCATGTTTGTGCTTCTTTTTTCTCAGTACATTGGAGAGTCCTTCCCTTGCAGACTTTCAAAAATCTGTAGGAAGAACAGTCTGTGCCTTTCTTTCCCAGGTCTTGTAGGTAAGTAAGGGCATTAATGAGTTCTTCAAGCATGTATCTGGTGATGTAGCAAGAACCCGCAGTTCAAAGATATTATCTTGTTGTAGGCTCCTCTTGATTAGAATCCATGATTGCTGAGGTAACTAAGCCATATGAAGCCCTGGTGCCATATTGTGAAGCCTTTTGTATCGGGTGATCAGTAACCTCCTCCCGCCCTTGATTCTGCAAAAATGTGGTTGTCAAAATGTTTGGCAGATCCCAACAAGAACAGGTTGTCCTGCATGTAGAGTAAATATATCTGGCGGCCAAGATTTATTCTGGAAGTATGAGTGCATACAGTACATTTGCAGCATCTTTAAAGTTATGAAACAAGATGTCTTGGAGGGCCGGAAAGAGAGATTCGTATCAGCCTGCAGTTTTTATACAGTCTGTTGAAGCAGCCTTCTAGGTGTGGAGGTAGAACGATCCAAAAGTGTTGGGTAAACCAGACTGATGTGAGCCCCCACATGAATACCAGTCTGCCTGTGAGAAACCTAGGTATCCGTATCATCAATACAAAGGACTACAAACAAGGGGTATATGTCCATCATTTAAAATCCATTTGCTGTCATACATTAAAATGAGAATGTAGACCGGCTTGATATACAAAACAAACCTGGCACAGCAGGCTTGATTTCCCTGTCCTTCAGGTTGCTTATCTTTCAGGATCAATCAAAAATATTTTTGTGTAATACATGTACGCTAGTGTATATCCCATGCCAGACAGGTCACAACCAAAGGGTCTGACAAAGAGCGTTAATGGGCAGGATGGGCTCTCTAGCCTTTTGGCAACCATCCTAAGAGAAGGAAACATCTAAATTCAAACCTGGGCAGATGGTGCTCGTCTAACCCTGTAAGGTCAACCATCTAAGAGAGGGAAACTAATTAAACCTACGAACTGAGGACCTCGCTGCCACCGTCCAAGCTTGCTAGGCCCTGGCAGACGAACCTTTGGTTTAAAGGGTGAGGCCAGTTCTGTGCACGCTGCGCTTCACCAGAAAAATCCATTGCACAGGCTCGAAGGACACATTTGCATTTCTACAAGCGCTTGCAGAAAGCATGGGAAGAGTGCTTCCTGAATCTTCGTTCGCGAAGAAAAACCAATAAGTGTATATACAGTTGAGCTCCTTGGCTCCAGTCCTTAAATATCTGCTTAAATGTGAGAATAAGTAATGAGGTGAGTAGGGAAAGAACCATTAGGTGCATTGCATCAGGAAGCCTCTGAGCAGATGCTTCAGTTTTGTTAATTTCCTCTCATAAGGCTGGGACAGCTTCCACTCCACTGCCTGCATCCAAGAGTAGTAGTCTTAAGGAAACGGCAGCCAAATGCCAATCTGTAAGCCGGCTTCCAATTTCTCAAGATCGCTTGATCTTTCTTATAGTCATACAAGGTAGGTTCCTCCTGCGTCCCACTGCGTGTTTGCCTTATCCATGAGCTATAATGAGATTTGTGTTCATTTCCATCTAATGTCCATAGCAGAGTCTTTGGCCATCATCAAATATCCATCTTCAACACTTAGAAGACATGTGTTTTTTGAAGTTGCAGACTTCATCAGTATCTGGGGTGGATCTGAAAAAGAAACCAGGAGAAGTCATTGACTGGGGCCTGGAGTAGACCTCATCTCTGTCTCCCAGGAAGCTCATTGGCTAAATCCTATACAGGGAGGGGAGGCCACAGAGAAAGAGAAGAAAGGTGTTAACAAATGTGCCTCTTAGGGGCATGAAGAGGATTAGTACCTTGGTAGTTTTGACACGGTTCCCAAGCAAACACATCCAACCTGAGTTGTCAGGCAAAGCTTTGCACTCTTCTCCAACCAGGCAGGGCTCCATGTCACACCACCACTTTCCTGTCACAATGGAGGCTGCAAAGAAGAAAAGCACCTGTCTTCACCACTGCTTGTTCCTCTAGCTGTTCACTGCATTTCTAACTTGCTCCATAGTAGGAGTCAATTGGTGGAGGCAAAGTGATACACACTTCTGTAGTGTGGGACTTTGCCTTTAATATGATCTCTAAATGGAGGACTCTCCACTTCGCCAAGGCTTTATTTATTTATTATTTGGACTTGTATGATGCCACTCCCCGAGGGCTCGGAGCGGCTCACAATCAGGTAAAACACACAGAGGTAAAAGCATACATATTAAACTAGCTTTAAAAAGATTTCTGGCCTAGCAAAGGCTAGCTGGAAAAGATGAGTATTGCAGGAAAAGATGATGAGATTATAGGGAAAAAAGCTAGGCCTTAACTTCTTTCTCTAGCTAACTTGCTCTTTCTGAAGCACTTGAAGCAAGTGATGATAGCACAATCCCACAAGGATATTATATAAAAGTTGCTTCACAGCTGTTTTTGCAACCATTGATCCCTTCGGATTGGCCTTTTTTTCTGATCTGACCCCCAAATGTAAATCTTTAAGTGGACATTTAAACTCATAGGCTGTTCAACCTAACAATACATGTCCAAAAACAAACTGACCTCCAGCAACTTTTATTTTATTTTGCATTTTGGCAGTTCCAGTGGCCACCACATCCTATGTATGAAAAATGGACATGCCGAGTTGTCACTATTGCCCACTTCAATTTTTTTTTAAAAAAAAATCGATCCTATAGGTCTAGAGATGTCAGCAACCCCTCATATAATCTCCTCCTTACATCTTGTCCAGGAGGAGACGGCAGAAGGCTCAATTCCCATAATACCAATTTTTCAGAAAGAATAACAGTTACCAATCTTTAAACATCAATTTCTTGAATTCCTTGGCATTATTTTCCTTCCCCAAATCTGGATCCTTTCCTTTGAAAGGAAATCGATATTTCCTTTCACACTCTTTCAGTAGAACCCATTGAAATCCTCTTCCCCTTTGTTAGAAATCCAAGTGTTCCTTGCTTTTCTGTCTCTTTGTTTCACTATCTCTTTGGACTACACAGAAATGAGCTCCAGACTTACTATCTACACAAGATGGTTTGCCCCGGGTTGTCCCGGCCACTTTCCCTGGGAGGCAAGAGCACTGGATGGTTTGCGACCGTTCTTCAATGTGATTGTGGTTACAACAGCGGCGAACGGCAATCACCTTGCAGGTACCTCCGCCTTGAATTGGGACCAAGAGGAGATGAAAGGTTGGAGAGAAGAGAGTTACTGAAATCTATTTTCTCTTGAAGTGGAAATTTTTGGTCAACTACCTATGGCTGATGCTAAGAACCTAGGTTCATGCCCAAGTCTTGCCCATGTCCACTATTACGAGATCGTTCAAGCAAAGTCAGGTTGCTCTACCTGAAACAGCTGAGTGTCACTTGCTTGAATGTCTCCACTCCCAAAACGGTTTTCTGTGCTTATTTTGAGAATTGCAGCAGAAGCTGTGGGTTAGTCTGCTTCTGTTCACATTCCTTTCCGGGAGGAGACCTCCCTCACGCTTTGGAAAACAGAACACTTGAAGCAGCAACAAAGAAGCTGTGGTCCCTTTTGATGTATTGACCTGTAACCCCAAGAAGCCCCACCAAACTCCCTGCATTGGGAGGTTGTAGACCCAGTATGCTGTAATGGTCTAGGCATCAACACGACTCGAAATCAAGATTTTATTCCTCAGTCGGCACTGGACTTGTCATCTAAAATGTATAAAGAACCAAAGGCTACCCAGTCCAGAAGTCTGCAAATTACTGGTATATTTGACTATGACCCCACACAGCTGAATATAGCCCACAATATTTGCTTTGAACTGGAATATATGATAACGGCGCTCCATGTAGTCATGCCGGCCAAATGACCTTGGAGGTGTCTACGGACAACGCTGGCTCTTCAGCTTAGAAATGGAGATGAGCACCAAACTCCAGAGTCGGATTTGACTGGATTTAATGTTGGGGGGAAAACCTTTACCTTATATGGCAGTGTGGACTCGGATATCTAACCCAGTACAGGGCATATTTTGTGGGATTTTCCACCTCCATATTCTGGTATATATGACTGTGTGGAAGGGCCTTAAGTGTGCATTTTTGGAGCTGTTTAGTAAGCAAAACACTAGTGTCATATTAACATTTCTTAGCATGAATGGATTACTTTAGTTTTTGCTCATACAACACAATTGTACCACTGTATTTGCCATGGCAACATCCTAAGGAATCCTGGGACTTTTAGTTTAGTGAGGCACCAGAGCTTTATGGCAGAGAATTCCAAATACCTCACCAAACTGCAATTCTCAGAAATTTGTGGGTTGCTAATTATCAAGGTGTTATAATTATGTAATGTGAAATAGACTTGACACCTACATTCAGTTTCCTTATAGCTTTCTAAATTCAGCTTTCTTACATCTTGCTTGCTTGTCCTCAAAACTCCACAAAAGCAACTCACTGATTACTGGGATTTGATCCCCTGCGGTCTGGTACCAGTACTGTTCATGATGGTGCTGTTGACTGTGAATGGGGACCTGTTGAGCACAGATACCTTGGCACAGCAGAATGACACAACATACCCAGATTATCGGAACAGGTTGGCACATTGTGATAGATCTGCAGAGAACAGAAAAGATGGGAAAACACATCAAGGAGAGAAGATAAAAACAACACCTTGTCGTTATCTTTACCTCTTGTAGAACTCGTTGAATTATTTTTCTTTGACCAGTTTTTGGGGGAGGTTGGACATAAACTTTCCTCAATTTTTTTGGGAAGGGAAACAACCCCTTGTAACCTGTGATATATAATATTCCTGAGTTTTCGAACTAGTTCTAAAGAAAAGTTGGCAGTATTCATGGGCTCTCAGTGCCGCATCCTCATTTTCCAAAACATACAACAAATGCCTTTGTTAAAGTGCAGTGGATGGCAGTATAGTACAGACTGAGTATCCCTTATCTAAAATAATTAGGACAAGAAGTATTTTGGATTTGTATGCATATATTCACATAATGGGATATCTTGGAAATTGAGTCCCAAGTTTAAACACAACATTAATTGGTGTTCCATGCACACTTTGTGAACATAGCCTGAAGAAAACTTCATACATAATATATTTTTGAAAAACTTGCATGAAACAAAATCTGTGTATCATCTCAACTAACCATATAGACAATTTTGGTTTTTTGGGGGGGTATTTCAAATTTTGAGATCCTTGTTAAGGGATGCTTAGACTGTATATCAACCTTGATCATCTGTAATTTCTTTAGTGTGAATAGCTCTTCAACCAATGCATGTTGCAACTATTATCTACCATTCTTGAGTCTGTACATGCTGTGACCAGTTCATAAAGTGGAGATGATCCTCTCCAAAACTATTAGGCTGGTCCAACACTGGTAGATTGCAATCTGCTGTTTAGTCGCAAAGTCTTAACAGCTTACATTTCTTGGTGGCTGTTAGTTTTCCGGGCTGCCTGATCAGTAGCATTCTCGCCTGATGTTTCACCCACATCTATGGCAGGCATCCTCAGAGATTGTGAGGTCTGTTGGAAACTAGGCAAATCAGGTTTATATATCTGGGGAATGTCCAGGGTGGGAGAAAGAACTCTTGTCTGTTGGAGGCAAGAGTGAATGTTGCAATTGCCCACCTTGATTAGCATTAAATAGCCTTGCAACTTCAAAGCCTGGCTGCTTCCTGCTTGGGAATCCTTTGCTGGGAGGTGTTAGCTGGCCTTGAGAATGCCTGCCATAGATGTGGGCGAAACGTCAGCAGAGAATGCTTCTGGAACATGGCCATACAGCCTGAAAAACCCACAGCAACCCAGTGATTCCAGCCATGAAAGCCTTTGGTTTACATTTCATGACCATACCCTTCACAAACCCAGGGCCACTTCCCTGCCATGATGAAGTGGAAAATCCTGGAGAAATCTTCCATCTGCTTAGGCGCAGAAATATAAGTTGTGTTATAGAAACTCGTAAATCTTCCTTGATAATAGAATTTGCCTCTTTAGGAAAGATTGCACACGTGCATGCCTGTCATGTAGCATATGACAAGCACATCTTCAGTATCAGAAATATGCACATATGTTGATTACAAGAGTTTTTACTGGTTCTGCGTGCCTACCATATGCCTAGGTATTTATCCCATGAGGCAATGTGGGTTTGATATTTTTACACACATATTTTTTTAAAAATATATGCCCAGCATTGCTATTGTTTTTCAGGGTTTAGGTCCGTCCCAGAAATGGAATACAAATGGAGATGCCTTCAGCATGTGCTCTTTCCTTCCCCCGTGCCTGTAGGTTTGCAGAACACCAAGAGGATCATGCTGTTACTCAACACATGAGGGACAGATTTAGAAAGACCTCTTTGTGCTTATTTGGTATGGATTATGAAATGTACTTGAGATGTCACTTTTTTTCTCAGAAGTTTTCAGAGTGGCAGGACGTGAGTCTTCCGTTCCCTGCCATGGCACGTCAGAGCAGACCTGGTGGCGGACACTCTGCAGATCTTCGGATCATCCCTTGGACTTACACCAGTTGGAAGTGTTTTGGATTTCCTCTGAATTTAGCCTGTGATGTCAAAAGAGGGGGCTCAGTTGCTGGGCAAGTTTAAGTTAGCACCACTTTTGCAGCTTATCAAGCAGAGGGCTGTTCTGGGATATTATAATGCTGTTGGGTGCAAATTAATTTTGCCAATAAAAACAGTGGCCAGACATGGGGGTTTGCTCAAAGTCTCAAGGCAAAATGGCACTTTGTCTGTTTTCTGTGACTGTGAACACAGCCATATAATTACATGAGTGCTTTGCCATTGTTTACTATTGATGAGCCTTAGTCATTGAAAGCTTTCTACTTCTCTGACTCATACAACACTACTTATGTTCTTTAGCAACAGTATAGGTTTCTCAAGATCTAAAATTACAAGTTATGTAAGTCGGTATTTTAAAATATGACAGTGGAGAACTTGCCTTTTGAAATGTTACATTTTAAAAATAATTTCTTCTGACTTATTTTAGGACCTTTCTTCCCCCAACCCCTTTCATCCTGTTGAAAAATGTGTTTGCATCCTGTACCCTTTAATACAAAAATGGATAGATGTATTTAAATCAAATAACAGTACATATTTAGGGGGGCTTGACACAGATTACTTATTGTTCAAGAGTTCTGAAGTTGCTCTCAAATTTTTCTCTAAAATGCACACGGACGAAATCTGAGGTTTTGTTTTAAATGGCTCCGCAATCTGACATCCTTACTATGCACTTCTTTGAATCTCATTCATGGGAGAAAAACAGGATAAAAGTAGATGATGATGATGATGATCGTAATCATGATGATCATGATCCACTAGGCCTGGGCTCTGTGCAACCCCTGAACCTCATTGGAAACACAAGGAAGCTGCCAGTTCCTGGCTTACAACAACAAAAGGAGAGCAATGGGTGTCTATATAAACATTAATTTGAGAATGTCACACAACCCAAAATAAATCTTATAATATCATATGAAAAACACTCAATTAAATTCTTATTCACTATGATTTATTTTATATCAATGCAATGATCGACCATATATAATATCTCAGTCAATCATCCGAAGTGGTAAGTATACAGTGATACATTAACACATTTCATATAGTGAACTGGTACAGTGAAACAAATCTGAGTACTTCATTCAAATGTTCATATACATTAAAAAAAATCAAGTCCATTGTAGAAATAGTCTCTCAATGATTCAATATCAAATATAGGACAGTCCATGGTGATCAAATAAATTCCAAATGTCTTTCGGGGATCACACGTTGGACTCACTGTAGCCAGTTCATGTAAAGGAGTGTTTTGTGGCAGCTGGAACGCCCATGCTGTGTCCGGAGCTCGGGTCGACGGGCGACTTATGTGTGGCCACCCTGTTACCACAACAGCTTCTCAAGACCCGTCCGTCTGAACTATAGCAGGCACTACAATTGATAAATTGTAGATACTTTGAATCACAGACCATTTTTTACAAAGCTGTTGTGAAACGGGGTGGCCACACATAAGTCGCCCGTCGACCCGAGCTCCGGACACAGTATGGGCGTTCCAGCCGCCACAAAACACTCCTTTACATGAACTGGCTACAGTGAGTCCAACGTGTAATCCCCGAAAGACATTTGGAATTTATTTGATCACCATGGACTGTCCTATATTTGATATTGAATCATTGAGAGACTATTTCTACAATGGACTTAATTTTTTTATGTATATGAACATTTGAATGAAGTACTCAGATTTTTTTCACTGTACTGGTTCACTATATGAAATGTGTTAATGTCTCACTGTATACCCCCCACCACTTCGGATGATTGACTGAGATATTACATATGGTCGATCCTTGCATTGATATACATCATAGTGAATAAGAATTTAATTGAGTGTTTTTCATATGATATAAGATTTATTTTGGGTTGTGTGACATTCTCAAATTAATGTTTATATAGACACCCATTGCTCTCCTTTTGTTGCTGTACCCCTGAACCTCATGTCCGAAGCCTCCCAGACTCCCCTCAATGTCGTTTAAACATTGGATATGACTTTTAGTGTATTTTGACATAGCAATACAGCACCTGTAGAGGAAAACATTGTCCCACGCTCCTTGTACAATTGCCCACTCCCATTACATACAGTCCATAGTTTGGGAAGTTAGTTTCAAAAGCAATTCATTCCCATTAGAGTTCCTGTTGCTGTTACTTGTAGGGTTGGGATGCTGGCACATCGGGTTGTTTGTTAACACTATTGTATTTCTTCCACTTTTTTTCAAATACAAACATCTCTAAAATGGGTTACGTTTAGAATTGGTGGTGGTACTGAAATTAGGATGTGTTTTAGAATCGATAATATCTTGCAGTTGAAGAAATAGTGAACTTACTGCTTTTTGTTTGCACTTAGAGGGGGCAGGGGAAGTATTGATCAGAGACCTGCATTGAATTTGATAAAAAGGGATTTTTTAGTGTAACATTGGTACCTAACTAAAGACTGTTCCAACGCTATAGTAAAGAAATTTCACCTTTATCGTGACATTGTTGACAGACCTCCACATTAACTAGGGTTAGAGGTGTACCTGCAAAAGTGGGGAAATGCTGAATGAAAAAAAGTGTCAACTTCTGTGGGACATCGGCCAAAGAATGGCATGGGAGGATCTTCCAAATGCCCAGAGAAGTGTTCTTTCTGAAAATATCTAGGTCTTCCAGAAAAGAAAAGAAAAACTGTCAGCAGAGGCTAGCCACAAAGTTGTTCTGGAAGGCTTAGAGATTCCTAGAGAAAGACCATATTCAATCTGTGATTAAGGAAATCTTCAAAAACAGCATTACTTGTAAATAATTAAATCCTAACTATGGCACTATAGTTAAACTTAGTGGTTTAACCCGCGGTGGTGCAGCAGGTTAAATCACTAAACTGCAGAACTTGCTGACCAGAAGGTTGGCAGTTTGAATTCACGGAACAGAAGGAGCTCCTGTTCTTGGCTCCAGCTTCTGTCAACCTAGCAATTTGAAAACATGCAAATGTTGGTAGAGCAATAGGTATCACTTCGGCAAGAAGGTAACGGTGCTCCATGCAGTCATGCTGGTCACATGACCTAGAAGGCACCTACGGACAACGCCAGTTCTTTGGCTTAGAAATTGAGATGAGCACCATGCCCCAGAGTCGGATTCGACTAGACTTAATGTCAAGGGAAACCTTTACTTTTAAATGGCACTATCTGCTACATTCTGGGAGGCCTTGCATTGAGTGCAAAAATCTAAAGACTGCTGGACACAATATCTATCAATAGCGTTCAATGCCCGGAGAAGGCTATTTGCCCCTTTTCTCCTTTTTTGCCCCCCCCCCGTCTGATTGGACATCCACTTTAGGCACAGAATAGTGGACTAAAGTAATCTTTAATCTGATGTAGCCTGCTCTTGATGTTCTTGACTTAGGCAACTACAGAATGAGAATGAACCAGGAACAAATGAGTTACCACTAAAACAAAAACTATCTGGAAATGTTCTGTTTTTTAAATTACAGATTGGGTGATCCTTTACCAAAATGCTAGGGACTGAGAGTGTTTGGGGTTGTTTGGATTTTGTCAGACCTGTGTTTGCATTTACTTGCATATCTTAGATATGGGACCCAGGTCTAAACATGGGATTCTTTGATGTTTCATGTTAGACACGTATACTGATTTTATATAATATTTTAAAGAATTTTGTACATGTAACAAAGGTTATGTATACCGAACCACCAGGAAAGAAAGGTGCCACTTGCTCCCCTATCTACATGGACTATTTTAGGTTCTGGGTTCTAGAGTATTTCAGAATACAATATAAGGGGTCCCCAGCCTGTAACTTCATTTCCCTTATCTTCCCTTCCCATCTGGTGTCAAAGCTTGCACAGTATGGTTCACAGAGCAAATATAATTTTTACACACAAAAAGTGACAAAGCGTGATGGACATAAACCAAGCCATGAAACTCACCGGGCAACTTAGGGGCAGTCAGGCAGACCTACCTTGCAGGGTTGTTGCAAGGAAACAGTGGGGAAGAAGAGAGCCATGTACATTGCCTTGACATCATTTGAGTAGCAAGTAGTGTGGGTGATTGTTCAGATTTTATAAATACTGTAATATTAGCAATATTACAGTATTTTAAAGTATATTACAGTATTTTATTACATTAGCAATGACTTGATGCGAGTTTTCCGGGCTGTATGGCCATGTTCCAGAAGCATTCTCTCCTGACATTTCACCCACATCTATGACAGGCATCCTCAAGAGGTTGTGAGGTCTGTTGGAAACTAGGCAAGTGAGGTTTATATATCTGTGGAATGTCCAGGGTGGGAGAGAGAACTCTTGTTTGCTGGAGGAAAGTGTGAATGTTGCAATTGCCCACTATGATTGGCAGTCAATGGCCTTGCAGCTTCAAAGCCTGGCTGCTTCCTGCGAAACAGGATTGGGGCCCATTGATATTTGAATTCCTCCCTGTAGGGGTTTTTCCCAAGTGAGGGCTCCTCAGCTCTACTTGGTGATTTTGTTTCCCTTGATTGGAACTTATGTATTGGTGATTCCTTTCCTGATAAATACGGATGTTACCAATTCCATGAGGATTTGAATTGTTCACCTAAATAAATTTTATACAGTTTGGATGAACCCACAACTGGTTTGAGAGACTCTGATATCGCTCATCTGCTTCCTGCCAGGGGAATCCTGATATGAAACAATCAGGGCCAGCTAACACCTCCCAATAAAGGATTCCCGCAGACAGGAAGCAGCCAGGTTTTGAATCTGGAAGGCTATTCAGTGCTAATCAAGGTGGCCAACTGCAACATTCACACTTGCCCCAAGCAGACAAGAGTTCGTTCTCCTTGGACAGATATATAAACCCCACTTGCCTAGTTTCCTACAGACCTCACAACCTCTGGGGATGCCTGTCATATTTGTGGGTGAAACATCAGGGGAGAATGCTTCTGGAACATGGTCATACATCCCGGAAAACTCACAGCAACCCAGTGATTCCAGCCATGAAACCCTTGGACAACACAATATTAGCAATGTTTAAAATGCTTTATTTCTTGCTTTACTGTGGCTGTTCCCGGTGTTTCTCATTTCTCTTTTTTTTTTTGAAATATGTTTATTCAAGGTTTTAAATTGTACTTAGTTACATGTTTATATAGAAATAGAAAGGAAATTACACTTTCATTTTCAAGGTGGGCTTGGGTAGGGTAAAGGGGGTGGAGAGTTAGAGGGGGTGGTAATTATAAAGAATAAGAAAAGCAAAGAATTAGGTATAGAGTATAAAATAAAGAAAAAAGAATTGTGAGTTAAAACTATCTACATGGTGGCTTGTGTTTCTCATTTCTCTAATATGTCCATATTTCATTTATGCACAACAATCTTGTGAAGTAGGTTAGGTGAAAACAGTGACCCAAATGCCAATCAGAAAGCATTGCAACTGTGTCTCAAAAGTGTCACGGTTTCTGTCTCGACCTTTTAGCCACCTCATTATTGTTTCCAGCTCTCAATCCAAAATATTTCGAATCAAGAAATATTAAGGTGGTAATTATTTGAGGCACACAGAGAGTTCAAGCGTAGGCTTCCCAACTTTAAAAGAGGTTCTTTAGCTATAGATGTTAGCAGCCGAACTATTGTGGGATACTACTGCATTTTAATTTGACTTGTTTGTAATATTATAAATCAGCTCAGCAAAAAGGAGACAGTTACTTATGTTTTGCCTTTGGTTGGACCAAGACACCTACAGACATCAGGTACAGGATTATTGAGAATTATGAGTTGTTCTCTCTTCCTGTAGTATAAATATAATCTTACCTGTGACCCTGTCCTTGGTGCTGAAGTTTCCTCACCTCTCCATTTGGTCCATGGACGATGCCTTTGAACCTTACAGCATCCTCCTTCTTTTTCAGTGTGTTCCCTTTCCGAGGGCGATGGGGAGAGAGAAGCATTGAGCACAAAATCCTGGGTCCAAAGTAACTGTTTAGGCAGCTTTGATCTGGATCACAACCCTTTTCTAAACTCGCAACTCAACCGCTCTCCCATCCATCCAGATTTGGGGATGGAACCCAATGTCCTGGCTCCCAGCCCTCCTTCTGTAACCCAGCAGATGGTCTCTGTGTCTGTGTGAGATTGGGAATCTGGTTCTTCTTCAGCTTCTGAGCTTGATTGATACGCCAGAGAGAGAGAGAGAGAGAACGGGGGGAGTGGGATCCACAGGCTGCCTGTCTCTCTTCCTCCTTCTCCCATATATACTCTGTCCAAAACCACTCCTAGCACACCCACTCACAAGGCCTCCTCCCACGACTTTGGCATCCTAGCCTTGCTTTCATTGGGAAAAGAGCCTAGGATACAACTTTGCCAGCCCCTCCTCTCTTTATTTCCCTTTGCATCACAACTTCTCACTTTAGGGTGAAGTGTTAAGCAATTGGCACCACACAGAATGATATTTTATAAGGAGCAGCTAAAGTTTCCGGTGGCTCAGAGCTGGGCAAAGGGCAGGCAGTGGGCTATTTTTATGGTTCCAAGGGACCCTCAAATAATGTTCAGGAAGGGATTTTGCTCCGAAAATTTATTTTTTGGGGGATATGGAGGGTATTTAGCAGGCATGGTTTAGAACCCAAAAATAGGAAATTGAAAATCTAATTGGGGGGGGGGGGGTGATTAGTAATAGAAAGACTTACAAAAAATTTTCCAAAAATTTCTAAAATGTAACGTAATTACTAACGAAATTCGTTAGTAGTTCGTATGCCAGCGCATTCCAGATGGTTTTGGCCTAAACTCCCAGAAATCCTAACAGCTGATAAATTGGCTGGGATTTCTGGGAGTTGTAGGCCAAAACTTGAATAAATCACACTGAATTCTAGATGGGACTCTCCAAATAGGAAGGAGGGAGGGAGGGAGGGAGGGAGGGAGGGGTATTCTTTCTTGGAAGCAGCAAAAAAAGGAGGAGGAGCCCCCCCTCGCTCCTCGCTGCCTCTCTCTCACCCTGATCCTGAGGGAGCGAGGGCCCAAGTTTGCCCAGGCTGAGAGGAAAAGGAAGAGGCCTGAGGCTGTGAGGAATGGTGGGAGTTGAAGTCCAAAACACCTGGAGGGCTGAAGTTGGCCCGTCATGAAGCCTCTTCAAGGCTTTAGATCCTGGCAGGCAGAAGGGGCAGGGAGGTCCACTCCTCCTGCCCTGCCAGGATCTAAAGCGCATCAAGGCTTGGCACGCTTTAGGTCCTGTGAGAAACCAACCTAATGTGTACTAGAATGAATGCTAACTTATAGAGTAAGTGCCTAAATATTATAAGTAATCCAACTGGTCATATACCTACATTCCATGCACATGCAATAGTACAGCAGTAATAACAATGGGTATAAGAAGAGGTAAAATTCAAACCGATGTATTCTGACTGGTCCCTCCTCAAGCGGTGCAAACGGGCTCTTCTCTATGAGCCCGGGATTCTGCAGCAAGCAAACGCTGTGCCCGGGCTTTTGGCTTTTCCCGGGAAAGGCTGCCTCCTGTTTGCAGTTTGCACCGCTTGAGGAGGGACCACAGTCAAAATACTTCGGTTTGAATTTTACCTCTTCTTATACCCATTGTTATTACTGCTGTATTATTGCATGTGCATGGAATGTAGGTATACTACCCAATACTCTTTGATGCTTTAGATCCTGGCAGGCAGGAGGGGCAGGGAAGCCTGGAAAAATGTAAACAGAGAGGTTTACTCAGAAGTAAATCCACAAAGGAGGGCACTTCATCCAAAGTGCCCTCCTTGCAGATTTACTTCTGAGTAAACCTCTCTGTTTACATTTTCCAGGCTTCCAGCCAAAGAAGGAGCGAGTTTAGGGCTTGCCTTGCCATAATACTTATTGGCAAGGGAGGCGGGAGGGTGGTGAGAGAGAAGGAGGTGCCCACCCCCTTACGACCTAATAACGATACTTAAGAAAATCCTGGCCCCGGTTCTATAAAGAAAGTCCACTTCCTGGTTGGCGTTCCAGATGCGGAAATACTCAAAAGTAGCATTTCTTACGAATTTCTTACGAATCTTTTAATTTTCATAACTTCTTTCTCATGCCTAGTATTTAGACTATATTTGGAGCTCCCCTCCTCACTCCTAGTATCAAAAAATGCCCCCTGGAGCATTCCCAACACGTTCTACTCCTGTGGGTCAACTAATAATAATAATACACTTTATTTATATTCCGCTCTTCTCACCTCAAAGGGGACTCAGAGCGGATTACATCACACATACAGCAGACAATCTCTGCCGGAAGACGTACAGTTACAATACAACACATTCAATTTTTTGAAGGATTTTCTTCTGGCTGTGTCACAGGGTGCATCATTACGTCACAAGGGAGTGCTGTTGCTTCATCCTCATGACGGACGGCCTCTGTTCCGCATTCCACCTTCCGACAGCAAATCTTTATTTATTCAGGCGTTGTAAAGTCCTTGCTGAAAAGAATCCTCTCCCGCTTTTGGGGGTTCCCAGTTCATCTATTTACAGCTGAGCTGTTTTCGAACTGCTGGGTGAACAGTGGGCAGGGCTCAGAGCTGGTTGTCCAAGCCAGCTTGAAATCGAACTTGCAACCTTCAGATTGCAAGCACAGTTGTTCTACCGCTGTGCTATCTCTCCGGCCCAACTCATGTCTAGGAGGGCCTTTTCTGTAATAGAAAGCAACATTCATTCACTTTCTGTGGTTTAAAAAAAGACTCTTTGGGTATAGAATTGTCCAAAATGTTTCAAAACACAGTGAAAATGCTCTTCGTATTGTCTAAATCAGTCGTTCTCAACCTGTGGGTCCCCAGGTGTTTTGGCCTACAACTCACAGAAATCTCAACCAGTTTACCAGCTGTTAGGATTTCTGGGAGTTGAAGGCCAAAACATTTGGGGAACCACAGGTTGAGAACCAATGCTCTAAAGTATAGTTTTATTTGTTTGTTTGTTTTGCAGGAATTGGTAGAGTGATGTGCGTGTGTCTTGCACTCCAAGGTCTCTTGGAGGGCTAATGTGCCCATCACCCTTCTACATTTGCCCATCCATACTGTAGCTCCATCTAATCTGGCATGTAATGTAATTCAAATGCCTTCATGTCACCCATCAACCTTTGCCATTCTAATTAATTCTGCAGGGTCAGTTAAACAGCATTTCTTGTATGAATGTATATATCATTACATCAAATAATGCTCTTCCTTCACACTGACTTTTCTACTGTATTTTCCCCACCTTTTGAAATGTTCCCAACCAAGGGTTCCATACAGCCAGCCTATATTTTGATGTGCCATTTCAGCCTGACTGTAATGCTTGGAAAGGAGGAGTGTGGCCCTGTTAGTTTGGCTGGACCTCTCATTGGCTTTAGATACCATTGACTGTGGCACCCATGGTAGTCTTTCTGGGTCAATGTGCTGGAATGGGGCTTGGAGATATTTTTCTACAGTGGCACCGTTCTTCCCTGGAGAGCCTCTTTCAGAATGCTGTGATGGAAGATTCCAATACAACTCCTTGGCCATTGGCCTATGGCATCTCTTGGAGTTCTGGCCTATCCCAGTTATGTTTAATATAACTTCAGCTGAAATTATGGGGTTCCAGAGAATCTGTTTCTGTGCTAAACTAATGTCTGGCTTCTATAATGAGCTGGGTGAGCTAAATCTAGACAAAACAGAAGTGCTCCAGGTCAGTCGAAAGGTAGATCTGGGAATATGGATTCAATCTATAATAGTATTATATTTCCCATGAAAATGCAGGTAGCATTTTGGGCATGTTTCTGGATTCCTTATTGAGCCTAGAGGCCCCAGTTTCAGTGGTGACTATATGTGCATTAACTAGTGTGTCCATTATGCTTGGAAATGTCTGATCTGGCCACAATGACACATGGCTCCATTACATATTGTTTGGATTACTTCAATGTGATCTGAATGGAGCTTGGTAAGGTAAAGGTTTTCCCCTGACATTAAATCCAGTCATGTCCGACTCTGGAGGTTGGTGCTCATCTCCACTTCTAAGCCAAAGAGCCGGCATTGTCTGTAGACACCTCCAAGGGCATGTGGCCGGCATGACTGTTACCTTCCTGCTGGAGCTGCACCTATTGATCTACTCACATTCGCATGTTTTTGAACTTTTAGATTGGCAGAAGCTGGAGCTCCCACTGGGAGCTCCCTCCGCTCCCTGGATTTGAACCTGCGACCTTTCGATCAGCAAGTTCAGCAGCTCAGCAGTTTAATCCACTGCACCACCGGGGGCACTCAGTTGTCTTAAAAGGCTATAGTGACATTATTAACTGGGACTGAGTACAGGGAGCAAACAATTCCCTTCTTGAAATAGCTCCACTTGCTACTTGTCTGTTTTGGGGCAAAATTCAAAGTGCCAGTGGTGACACATAAAGCCCATTATGGCTAGGGTCCAGGCTGTTCGAAAGACTAAAACTTTATTATCCCATTAGAGTTCTGTGTTTTCTGGAGAGGGCTTTCTGTGTCCCATCAACTGCCCAGACTTTTTTGGTGATGCAATAGATTCCTTCCCAAGCTGTCCGTGTTGTTCCAATGAGTGACACACAGAGAGATGGCATCAGTGCACCCTGTTCCTTTAGTCCAGGCATGGGTAACAGTAGTCTTAATAAGTATACACTGTACTTATATGTCGTGCTTATAAATTGGCACACGGTATCCATGGCTTGAAAATATTCAGAAACAAACCCCCCAAAATCAACCTTGATCTTGCTGCTTTATATAAGAGGCAACATTTTACTGAGTCTTTGTATATAATGGGACTTGAACAGTGATTTTTTTAAAAAAAGGGACTTGAACATCCACAGATTTTGGTGTACATGGGGCGGGGCGGGGGGAGCTGTTCCTGGAGCCAAACTCCAGCAGTTACCAAGAGCCCATTATATTTTCAGACTACAGATCCCATCAACTTTCACCACTGGCTATGGTAGTTAGGATTCATAGGAACAGAAAGATGAACAACATCTGGAATGCCAGAGCTATCCTATATCCTGCTCAACTTTATTTATTTATTTATTTATTATTTCAATTTGTATACCGTCCTTTCCGGATGGCTCAGAGCGGTATACAATACATAAAATCACAACAATAGATCAATAAATGACAAGATAAAAACCCACTTCCCAGTAATCCCACTAAAACAGTATTAATCTACCAACCAAGAATTAGAGGGCAAAAGCCTGTCTAAAGAGAACAGTTTTACAGGCTTTCCGGAAGGCCGGCAATTCGTAGGTTGCTCAGGCCTCCGGCGGTAAAGCATTCTATAGGCTTGGTGCCACAACAGAAAAAGCCCTCTGTCACGTTGATGATAAGTGAATGGTATGTAGGGAAGGGATCTGCAGGACGTCGAGAACCTCAGATCGAAGAGATCTCTGGGGAACATATGGAAGTAGATGGTCCCTCAGTTACACCGGCCCCAGACCATGCAAGGCCTTAAAGGTCAGAACCAGCACTTTGAAGATGATCCTGTACCCAGTGCAGTTGCTGCAGGGTTGGAGTGATATGGGCCCTGGCTGGCACTCCGGCCAGGAGTCTCGCTGCCGCATTCTGCACCAGTTTAAGCTTCCAGATGACCGACAAAGGAAGGTCAATGTAAAGGGCGTTACAGTAGTCCAGTCTCGAGATGACCGTCGCCTGGATCACCGTGCCTAGATCGTTCCTAGTGAGATAGGGCGCCAGCCGCCTAGCCTGCCGTAGATGGAAAAATGTGGATCTGCTAACAGCAGAGACCTGCCCTCCATTGTCAGCAGTGGGTCCAACTGGATCCCCAGACTCGTTACTAATGACGACGGGCGTAATGCCTCGCCGTCCAGAGTAGGCAGCCAGAGCCCACTCCCACTTGGACCACCCAGCCAAAGGATCTCCGTCTTCGATGGGTTTACTCTCAACCGGCTGGCTCGTAGCCAACCAGTCACAGCTTCAAGGCATAGCTGGAAACAATCGGGTACAGAGTCCGGCCGTCCGTCCATCCTCAGCACCAGCTGGGTGTCATCGTACTGATGACACTCCAGACCAAAACTCCACAGCAATTTAGCAAGTGGTCGCATGTAGATGTTAAATAATAAAGAGGAGAGAATGGCCCCTTGAGGGACCCCACAACTAAGGGGGAGCCTCTTGGAAACCATACCTCCCCTCTCCACTCGCTGTCCCCGATCTTGGAGAAAAGAGGACACCCATTTAAGAGCAGTCCCCCTAACCCCAGTCACAGCTAGGTGGTGGGTTAACAATGCGTGATGTACCGTATCAAAAGCTGCCGTGAGGTCCAATAGCACGAGCAGTGCTGATCCCCCTTGATCCAATTGGCAGCGGAGCTGGTCTGTGATGGCGACCAGCACAGTCTCTGTCCCATGCCCAATACGGAAGCCGGGCTGGTAGGAAGCATCTGTACATGGAAGCATCTTTTTGTTGTTGCTTAGGTTAAAGGCACCATCTTTGGGGAAGGTAAATTGTACATCATGTTTGCCAGCAGAGGCTCTGACGTCAGTTAAAAATTAGGGTGTGAAAGAGTATATGGGACAGAGTCCTTCAACCTTGAATACAGGTTTGGATTTCACTCAATATTTCTGAAGTGAGAAGACGATGACAAAGTGTGCATGGAATGCACTGTTTATTAATTAGACCAAGGATAAATTAGCACAAACTGTTCATTTACTTAATGAGGCTTTGTGAAGTGCATCTCATGAAGAAAAAAGGCTGAATGCTGAAAACCATAACGTTTTGCTGCTGTGGAAACCAAAAATAGACCACCGTGAGGGCTTCAAAAAGATCTGAGACTGCTGATTGGAATTAACCTGAATTCAACTAGATCCTTTGAGATGATAACAATGGATATTATGTCTCCAAGCTTTTCTCTTCACAAAGCCAGCGAGACATGCACAATAGTTGTTTGCTATACAGTCTTGAAGTTGATTATTAATTGTCAGATATTTACTTGTTTCACACTTCCAAATACAGGCCTATGTATAATGTGTGTGAAAAATCTAAAATTTTAGGCCTCTGGTTTCAGAAGTGTGTTCTATACAAAACAAATAATAATAATTCAGCCTGGCTGAAATAATGCTTTTTGTACAATGCACATTAATGCATAATCCTTCCAGATGATACATATAAATGTGGAAATTGGGGTTGCCACTGTTATCCCTGACTTCTATGATGATCTTTGGGCCAGCCCAAACAATGCAGCAACACTTTGGCTCTATGGAAAAGCATTCAGTACCATCTGGCCAAAGCCTTATGTCCACTTCCAAATGTGATGCCCACACAGCAATAATAGTACTAGCCAAGAGAGAAGAACAAAAAAAATAATATCCCGATGCTATGTACTGATGAGACCCTGCCTGCAAAATGTATCTAACCAGCATGATAATCATTTCAGAAATGTTGATCAAAATGCTATCAAAAATGGGGTTCCCAAATTATGAATAGGAAAACATAATGAGCCACATGGTTATTTCTAATTGCCCCAAAAAGTAGCATTTCTATGAAATTCCTTGGAGATTTCCCATAAGGCAAACTCACTTTGAACTCACCTTGCTTCACCTGCACCCAGAGAAAATCTCCATTATCACCACACAATCAATTAGGAAGAATGGGAGAAAGATACACAATTAATTTGAGTCAGAGCCTTTAGAGTTTCCTTTAATTTATCTGGCATGATATGATCCAGGCTAGTCTGGAAATGTTCTCTTTTGTCAGACTTCTGTATCAGCTCCCTGGGGAGAGATGTATTGACCAATCAACACCTGAAAGCACCTTATTGTGTGTTAAGATTAATCTGATTGTGTTATCCATTGCCAACCCATGAAGCCCATCATGGACCCATTTCCCAATGCCATACCACATTCCTTTCCGATCATGCCCCTCTTGGAGGTGGATCAGTAAAACAGACTGACACTTCAAATGCGCAAATGACAGTTTATTGAATTTGCCTCCACACAAAGAGTCAATCAGCACAGATGTCCAACGGAGTCCAAAGTAAACCAAGGTGCAGATCCCAGACGGACAGTTTTTCAGTCAATCAGGGGTAGGGCCAGGGAGATAGCACAGCGGTAACACAGCTGTGCTTGCAATCAGAAGGTTGCTAGTTCTAATCCCCGAACTGACTTGAACGACCAGCTATTTGAGCCTGTCCACTGCCCACCCAAGCAGTTCAACAGCCCAGCTGTGAATAAACAACAATTGGGGACCACAGAAAAAGTGGGGAAGGACTTTTGCACAGACTTTACAACGTCTGAAAAAGTTTGGCTGTCGGGAGAAGGGAGATACGGAAGTGGTGGAACAAGAGGCTTCCGTCATGAGAATGGAACAACAGCACCCCCTTGTGATGTGAAAGCGCAATGACGCAAGGACATAACAACAATGATGTCGTATTGGAGCACTCGCATCCTATGACGCACACCCTGTATAATGCAGCCAGGAAAAGAAGAAGTCCTTCTAAAAACTGCACTGTACTGTCTATGTGTAAATTGTATGTCTTCCAACAGGGACTGTCTGTCGTATGTGTATTGTAATCTGCACTGAGTCCCCTTCGGGGTGAGAAGAGCGGAATACAAATAAACAGTATTATCTCAAATAGCTGTCAAATGAAAGAAAAATACTCTTTATTTTCAATTGTGTTATGTAAGTAATTTGGAGTGTTTTCTCCACTGACATTCTCTCCAGCCAGTGAGAATAAACATCAGCCTTCTACCCGTCTGTATCTGATTAAGCTTTCTGGGAAGCTAGAAAAGCCAAGTCCCCAAACCTACAGTTTTAGCGGAGCTGAAATCACTGAGCAAATTCTTCCTTAGCTTTGCATTTCCACTTCTAATGACACTCTCTTGTTTCAGGTTATTGTATTTACTTGAAGGTTCACACAGAATCTGCGAACCTCACCTAAACTGGGCTTTACAGGCCAATGGAGACTCCACCACAGACATCAGAAGAGCTGTAAGATCAAGAACAAGTCACGAGAGTAAAGACAAAGATCCAACCAGAGGAAAAGTGTTCTTGCTATATGTTAAGGGAACCACTGACCGCATACGGAAGATGATGAAGAAACACAACATTTACAGACCCACTCAGGAAATCCAACAAATGCTATGTTCAACAAAAGACAAGAGAGATCCTCTCACCTCTGTGGGAGTCTACCATATACCATGCAGCTGTGGACAAGTCTACATAGGGACCACCAAATGCAGCATTGCCCAAACACAAATCAAGGAACATGAAAGACACTGCAGACCACTTCAGCCGGAAAAGTCAGCCATAGCAGAGCACTTGATGAACCAACCTGGACATAGCATATCATTTGAGAACACAGAAATGCTGGACCACTCTAGCAACCACCATGCCAGATTACACAGAGAAGCCATTGAAATCCGCAAGCATGAGGGCAATTTCAACAGAAAGGAACAAAATCTGGTTACCAGTATTAAAAAACTCTAAAATGATAACTGTAAATAAAGAACAAAACTGAAGCACAGGGGAAGTCCAGAGAAGAAACAATCAGGGATACTGTTGCACCTCAGACTCCGGCATGGCTCCCCCTGGCCACACACGCCACAAACAGTCTCTGGTAAAAATGGTTTTTATTGAAGAAGCAAGTAAAGATGAAATACATCGGCTAATAATCTCAAAAGTTTTCAAACGAAAGACAGCAAATAATCCAAAAGCAAAGCTTGACTTGGTACATAGTCCATAGAAAAGTTCAAAGCAGCAAAGGCAAACACGGGCCAAAACTCAGGCCCAACGAGAGCAAGCTTTACATGAATCCATAAGCAAAGAGGCGTCAGATCTGAAAGTAATTTCCCAGCCAGCTCTTAAATAGAAAGTTACTTTCGATCTATGCGGCGGTCACTCCTACGAGGGTTCCAATCTCGGCGGGAAGCTCTGATGCTTCTCAGCCGATCAAACTGCTCATTAAAATCTACAGGTGCCTCACAATCTATCTGTGGGCCGCCACTGTCCTTGGGGAAAGAATGCCCATCTGGAGGCATGAGAATGGATTGATTCTCAAGGCAACCGGTGTTATCAGACATTCCACTTTGGGGCCCTGGATCAACATCATCAAGCATTGCAGGGTTTACATTACCATCAGGAACATTTTCATCAATTGGCTGCACATCAGGTATCCCATTGTCCCTGGCATTTACATGGCTACCAGGTTGAAATCCCACAGATACCTAATCACCCGCAACAAAAGAATTTCCAGGCAGTAACAAGCCACACCTAAAAACTGTCAGGCCATCAAATGCTAATCAAGGTGGCCAGTTGAAACATTCACACCTGCCTCCAACAGACAAGAGTTATTTCTCCCACCATGGACTTTCCACAGATATATAAAACCAATTTTCCTAGTTTCCAACAAACCTCACAACCTCCAAGGATGATTGCCACAGATGCAGGCGAAAGGTCAGGAGAGAATGCTTCTAGAACATGGCCATACAGCCCAAAAAAACCCCATATAACAGTCCAACACAAGAGTCTATTGCTTCCCCCCCCCCCCCCCCCCCAAGTTAAAACAAAGCATGTGGAAATGTTTGGGATGGGTTTGCTGGGCAACACAGGCTTAACCCTATAACCCTATGTAACAAAATGGGGGGGGGATGTGTTCCTGGTTTGAAAGTATTATTTCCAGTTTAATTGTGTGATACTTACATTGAAAGTAGTAGTTCTACTCCAGAAACTTCATTTTTGTGGCTGCCACAAACTATGTTGAATTGGTTGAGATGCTATGAGATATCCATTAAAAACTATAGCAAAATGTCCCACAAAAACAAAGTTTAGATTAATAAGCTTCCCCCATGTTTTTTATGAAAGAATCAATTAGGAAATGCCATTTATAACCCAGGAACAAAAAATATGTTACATGGCGTAATCTTTCTAAACCCGACTCTTGTCTAGAGAAAAAGAGATAAAGTTCCCCAGACAGCCATCACTTTCAGTCCTGATTAGACAACGGCAGAAATAAAAAGGCATGGATATGGTAGACGTCTTTAAGCCCAAGTTTGCTTTTAGTAAATGGTCAAATAAACCCTACGTGGACTAAGGGATAGCTTTTGCCGTAGAGTGGTTAAAGCTTTATAGAATAATAAAATCCTAGAGTTGGAAGAGATCACAAGGACAATCTGGTCCAACCCCGTTTTGCTGTGCACAATCAATCCGATCTCATGTTGGCTTTGACTTATGCCAATCCTATGAACGAGATGACTCTAAGACAGTGTTTCTCAACCTTCCTAATGCCCAACCCCTTAATGCAGTTCCTCATGTTGTGGTGACCCTCCAATCATAAAATTATTTTCGTTGCTACTTCAAAACTGTAATTTTGCTCCTGTTATGAATAGTCATATAAATATCTGATATGCAGAATGTATTTTCATACATGGGACCAAATTGCGCACAAATACCTGATACACCTACATTTGAATATTGTTGGGGTTGAAGGGCGTTTGATTTTGTCATTTGGGAGTTGTAGTTACTGGAATTTATAGTTCCGACAATCAAAGAGCATTCTGAACTCCAGCAATGATGGAATTGAACCAAACTTGTCACACAGAAGTCCCACAACCAATAGAAAATATTGGAAGGGTTTGGTGGGCATTGACTTTGAGCTTGGGAGTTGTAGTTCACCTACATCCAGAGAGCACTGTGGACTCAAACAATGATGGATCTGGACTAAACTTGGCATGAATATTCAATATGCCCAAATGTGAACACTGGTGGGGTTAGGGGAAAATAGACCTTGGAACTTGGGAGTTGGAATTTATAGTTCATCTATAATCAAAGAGCACTCTGAATCCCACCAATGATAGAATTGGTCCAAACTTCCCACACAGAACTCCCATGACCAACAGAAATTACTTTGTTTTCTGGTGGTTTTTGGCGACCCCTCTGACACTCCCTCGCGACCCCCCCAGGGGTCCTGACCCCCAGGTTGAGAAACACTGCTCTAAGGGAACTTGTTATTAAGTACCCTATTGAGGGCCATGGCTTGTTTGATCAAGTTAATCTACTTATAATGTGGTGAGATAGACTGGATTTACTCCTATTGTGAAAAATTACCTTAAAACATAAATTCAATTTATTATATTTTTATTTTATTGTATTTACATTTTTGTGCAGAATAAAACAAAACTCTGCCCTTCCCCCACTGTTTCTTTAGAAGTACTGGACATTGTAGTAAACAAGCAAAAGGATACGTGTAGGACTTTACTAAACTCTGACATTGGGAGAGGCAATGCTGCTCATCAATGCATCTCAAATGCTTTTGTTGTTGTCTTCCTACCTACAGGACGTTTTTGGCTTAAGTAGGTCCTATCGTAGAGTTTTCTGGGGCTGAGAGACAGTGGATTTCCATGGCTGAGCAGAAATGCAGACGGATCTCGCAGGGCTGTAGGTCAATTGCCATTCTAAAACCAAATTCTCGGCATATCTATGCAAAAGAAAGCCCAAATTGAGCTCTATGGGTCATATAGGGCAGGGCTGTCCAACAGGCGGCCCTGGGGCCATACACGGCCCCCGAGCCCCTTCCCTCCGGCCCTCTAACTTGTTTTAATAAAATACAAATTAAAAATAAATAATAATAATAACAAATACCTACTTCTGGGTTTAGGCAAGCATTGCGAGACTACGCCAGCCACAGACGGGATTTCAAGGAAGGTCGAAATCCCATCTGTGGCTGCGTAGTCTTGCGATAGCTGCCGAAATCTCGGGTCCCGCGGGATTTGTGGCCGGCCTGGGCGCACGCCTCCTCCCCCCTCGCGGATGCTTCCAGGCCAGCCCCCATTCCCTCAGAGAGAGGGAGGAGGGGAGTGAGGCAGGGAAAGCCCCTCCTGGCTCCGTCCTCTTCCTGTGGAAGGCCCTCGCTTCCCGCCCCGCGGATGGGAGAGCCGCCGCACCCGGCCTGAGCTTGGCCTCGGCTCCAGCGGGACTCTTCGGGGACGGCGTTGGTGTTGGCGCTTTGGCCCTGTGACGGGGCTCCCGCAGTATGGGTAAGGAAGGGCCTGGCTCGAATCAATCAATCTAAAAACAGTGGGACATCGGGGGAGGGGGGGGAGGGGTCCCTCAGCGGCGGTTTCCTTGGCGACGCTTCCTTCCCCTCCTCCGTGCCCCCTCCCCCTTGATGTGCTGCCTTCCCCGTGTGCAGGGGCGCAACGTGGCTTCCTTTGCGCCTGCCCCGCGGCTTGTTTTCCCTTCAGGGAGGGAGGGAGCTCTTTGGGCCTCCTCTACCCGCCTCTGGGAAAGGAGGCCCCATCAAGCCCTGCGACGGCATTGAGGTGTTTGGGGTTTTTTTTGGTGTGTCCCAATTTGAGTGTGGACTCAACTAACTCAAAGGTATTAGGAAACATTCCCCCAAATCCACCAGTGTTCCCATTTGGGTATATTGAGTATTCATGCCAAGTTTGGTCCAGATCCATCATTATTTGAGTCCACAGTGCTCTCTGGATGGAGGTGAACTACAACTCCACAACTCCAGGTCAATTGTAAGTAAATTGGAGCCAGGGAGGGGGCGGAGCCGGGGGAGGGGCAGGGTGGAGCTGGGGGAGAGGGCGGAGCCGGGGGCGGAGGGAGGCAGACCCTTCGGCCCCCCAGGTGATCAGTGACCGGAATTCCGGCCCTTGGGCCCGTAGAAGTTGGACAGCCCTGATATAGGGGAATGCAGCATGAGGTTTGAAGGCAGTGTGGGAGTCATGTGTTCCTCCAAGCATTGGAAGATGCTGGCTCTCTTATCAGGGGAAGTTCAGTAGCACAGCTGTTGGCAGAGCATTGACTCTGGCCAGAGTAAACACTTTCCTATGTTTCGGATTTATTAAATTTGTTAAATAATTTTGTGTAGCAAAGGGTAAGTACTGCATTTTAGTAGTGGATGGTATCTGGCACAGGCTAGATGTTTTGGTAATCTATATCCATTATTCTGCGCCTTACTGCTACTCTAGCTTTCATATATCCCAGGTGGTCCAGTTCGTCTTCCTGTAACCCTGACAGTTTGAGATTTCTGAGAATTGTATTTTTCCATGTAGACCTAAAAGAGTCTGTCGGGGTTAAAGGGGCCAGTCCTTTAGGTAAGTGTTTTAACTTTAGCCAGAAGTTTAGTGTAAGAGTCTGGACTCGTGCCTCCATGGAGGGTAAGCCCGCTTCTAGGCGCAGGGTGTTGTTAGGGACGCAGCATGGAGTTGCTAGAATACTTCTCAGGAATTTGGTTTGGACTTTTTCGAATGTGTCCAGTTTTTTGAAGGCACATACTTGTGCACCGTACAGAAGTTGGGCGATTATTTTAGCTGCAAACACTTTTGTGACAGCTGGGATATATTGGCCTCCTTGGTGAAATAAAAATTCTTGATGGCTCTACAGGCTCTTTGCACATTATCTGTTGCTGATTTTATCTGTTCGTTCCACCGACCCGAATAATGGAACGTGATCCCCAAGTATTTGTATTTGTCTACTTGTTCGATGGGTAATCCATTGATAGTCCATTTTGGTCTGATTTTTTGTCTGGTAAAAATCATTATTTTGGTTTTACTGTAGTTTATAGTTAGGGAATCTTTTTCACAGTATCTTTGGAGTTCTAGTAATAGCCTTTTAAAACCAATTTGTGAATAAGATACTATGGCCGCATCATCTGCATACAGTAGCGTAGAGATTGGTCTGTGGGCTAAGCGCGGGGGGTGGAAATGATCCCCCTTCAGAGCTTTTACCATAGAATTAGTCCATTAACATTTGTATTGCAAAAGATTAATTCTCAGCTCTCCTAGAAATGGCACAAGACATTGAGGAACCTAAAAACCATATGAAGTGTGTGTGTTTTATATAGAAAGCTAAATCAGAATTTCTTGCAGAGCTTATACTTTATTTTGTGTGCATTTTTTTCAAATGTATATACTGGTATATATAAAAATGTGTGTGAGTGTATTTGTGTGTATGTGTATGTATGACTGTACATGTATATATGTGTGCATACAGGTATATATATTTGTGTGTACTTCTACATATATGTCTTTCTATGTGTGCACACATGTGTATATATGTTTATACTGTATATGTATGTACATGTACATAAATGTATGTGTATACATATGTGTGTATGTATATAAATATGTACATGTATATATGTGTATATGTATGACTGCACATATACATACTTGTGCATACATAGAGACAAGTGCATGTGTGTACATACATGAATGTACATGTATATGCGTTTATATATACATGTGTGCACGTGTATGTGTGTAAATGTATATGTATGCATATATAAAATATGTCTGTACATGTTTATATATGTGTATGTGAATATATATACGACTGTACATGTATATACATGTGCATATGTGTGTGCTTGTACATGCATGTGTATGTATGCACATGCATGCATGTTTATATATTGGTGTACATGTATATGCATGTGTGTATGTATATATGTTTATATACAGTAAATCTGTCTGTGCATGTATATATGTGTGTATATATGTATGACTGTACGTGCATATATGTGTGCGTACAGGTATATACAACATGTGCATGTGTTCTTATGCATACATTTGTAAATGTGTGTACATGTTTATTCGTGTATGTGCATACGCACATGTGTATAAGTATATATTGTACCAGGAAAAAATAGTAATTCTGATCCAGCAACAACAAATAGAAGGGATGTCTACAGCTCTCTCGAAAATCTGCTGGGCAGCATTCTGCTTGGAGACTGTGCAGTCTTCCCCAAACCTTGATCCTCCAGCTGCCTTGGACTCCAACTCCCAGAAGCCTCAGCCAGCTTGGCCAACAGCCAGGAATTCTGGGAGCTGAAGTCCAAAAAACCCAGAAAGACCCAAGTTCAGGGCACACTGCTTTAGATCAGTGGTTCTCAACCTGGGGGTCAGGACCCCTAGGGGGGTCACTAGGGTGTGTCAGAGGGGTCACCAAAGACCATCAGAAAACACAGTATTTTCTGTTGGTAATGGGGTTTCCTTGTGGGAAGTTTGGCCCAATTCTATCATTGGTGGGGTTCAGAATGCTCTTTGATTGTAGGTGAACTATAAATCCCAGCAATTACAACTCTCAAATGTCAAGATCTATTTCCCCAAATGCCACCAGTGTCCACATTTGAGCATATTGAGTATTCGTGCCAAGTTTGGTCCAGATCCATCTTTGCATGGGATAGAAAAGGTGAATAAAGAAACATTATTTTCTTTGTCACAAAACACTAGGACTAGGGGGCACTCCTAAAGCTCCAAGGTAGGAAAATTAGGACTAATAAAGGGAAATATTTCTTCACCCAGAGGGTCATTGGGTTATGGAACTCACTTCCAGAGGAGGTTGTGACAGCGGTCAGCCTGAACAACTTCAAGGCAGGATTAGACAGATTCATGGATACCAAGTGTATCGGTAGTTACTGAAAAAGGACATTCAAGCGCCACCTCGGAGTTGGTTGAGGTAGGCAGGATTTCCCTGGGTACTGGTTGTGGGGGTCGGGAGCAGGGGCGGTCTCACCTCTCCTGCGGGGTAGGCGAGTCTTATTTCTGCGCCCCCATGGCTGCTGGGCGCGGCAGCCCGCGGCGACGTCACCGCGCATGCGCAGGCGTGCATGACGTACGCCTGCGCATGCGCGGTGACGTCACACGCAGCTGCGCGGCGACGTCACGCACACCTGCACATGCGTGGTGACGTCACGCGCAGCTGTGCGAGTGCGTCACGCATGCATGCGCATGCGCAGTGACATCCGCGCGCTGCATCACCGCCTGCGCCGCCTGCGCTGGCTGCACCGCCCGGCTGCACGCCGGCTGCGCCGCCGGCGGGGAGCACTGGCTCCCGGGCATGAGGCGCGGTGGGGGCGGCCAGCGTGGCGCCCGCAGGCGGCGACGCCCCTCCCAGGACCCGTCGCCCTACGCGGCTGCTTACATGGCGGAATACCAAAGGCCGGCACTGGTCGGGAGCAGGTCAGGGTTTTGCCCTCCCTTCTGCTCGAGATCCCCGTGTACAACTGGTGGGCCACTGTGTGATACAAAATGCTGGACTAGATGGGCTGAGGTCCGATTCAGCATGGCTCTTCTTATGTTCTTATGTTCTTATTGTTTGAGTCCCTAGTGCTCTCTGGATGTAAGTGAACTACAACTCCAAAACTCAAGGTCACTGCCCACCAAAGCCTTCCAGTATTTCTGTTGGTCATGGGAGTTGCATGTGCCAAGTTTGCTTCAATTCCATCATTGGTGGAGTTCAGAATGCTCTTTGATTGTAGGTGAACTTTAAATCCCAGCAACTACAACTCCCAAATGAGAAAATCAAACCTCCGCCCAACCCCACTAGTATTCAAAGTTGGGTGTATTGGGTATTTGTGCCAAATTGGATCCAGTGAATGAAAATACATCCCGCATATTGGAGATATACATTACAATTTATAACAGTAGCAAAATTACAGTTATGAAGCAGCAACGAGAATAATGTTATGGTTGGGGGTCACCACAACATGAGGATCTGTATTAAGGGGTCGAGGCATTAGGAAGGTTGAGAGAAACACTGCTTTAGATGGAGATCCTGCATTGAGAAGGAGTGGGGGCCAGGCGCAATGGCTTTCCAGGTCTAGGATTATTAATTTATTTTTTTTAAAAAAAGAAGAAGTCTCTATGCATTTCCATGACGTTAGAGCTTTTGATCAGAGAGGATGCTACCAAGTGCGATTAGGAACCTGAAGTTTCCTTTGACTACCGTCCTCATCGAGCCCTAGAGTCTAACCAAGAGGAGGCGGTGGCTGGGAGAGCGACGCGTGACGGGGAAGGGGGGGAGGAAGGCAGGCCGTTGTAACTGCGCATGTCAAGATTTAAAGGGGCCGAGCCGAGGTTGGGAGCCAGGGGCGGCCTGCTGTAGCAAGCCCCAGGATCTCCTCTGAGGCCTGCGTGAGTTGGAGGGAGTTTGTGGGCGTGTCCCTGAGAGGGGTTTCCCCATTGATGGGGACCCTGGCCAGATGTGTTTGGAGGGGGCTTGCCCTTGCTTTCCTCTGAGGCTGAGAGAGTGTGACTTGGGTTTCCCTGGCTGAGCAGGGGCTCAAAACCAGGTCTCCAGGCTGGGGCTTGTGCTTGGAGTGTTCCCATTGACCCTACACCAAATATAGATGGTTTATAGCAGTGTTTCTCAACCTGGGGGTCGGGACCCCCAGGGGGTCGCGAGAGGGTTTCAGAGGGGTCGCCAAAGACCATCAGAAAACAAATATTTCTGCTGGCCTTGGGAAGCCCTTTGGCAGAGAAGGTTGAAGATCTCTCTGCTTGTCCTTCTCTTTCTTTTTGGAAACAGACTGTGAATTCTCCCACCTAAAGCTCTCCTCTGCTGTGATTGGCAGGCCTCCCAGCCAAGGGGAGGGCTGATTCTGAGACTCCAAGCGGGGAGGGGAGAGCAGGCGTGCTTGGCGCATGGCAACATGATGCGCATGTGTGGGTGAGGGAGAATGTGTGAGGTGGGATGGAGGTTCACGCCAGCTAGTCCCTTCAAGGCATGAGGGTTCTGTGTAGGAAGTTTGACCCAATTCTATAATTGGTGGGGGCTCTTTGATTGTAGGTGAACTATAAATCCCAGCAACTACAACTCCCCAATGTCAAGATCTATTTTCCCCAAACTCCACTAGTGTTCACATTTGGGTATATTGAGGATTAGTGTCAAGTGTGGCCCAGATCCATCATTGTTGAGTCTATAGTGCTCTCAATGTAGGTGAACTACAACTCCCAAACTCAAGGTTAATGCCCACCATACACTTCCAGTATTTGCTGTTGGTCATGGGAATTTTTTGTGCCAAGTTTGGTTCAATTCCATTGTTGGTGAGTTAAGAATGCTCTTTGATTGTAGGTGAACTATAAATCCCAGCAACTTCCAAATGACAAAAACAACCCCCTCAAAAATACAGTTATGAAGTAGCAATGAAAATAATGGTTAGGGGTCACCACAACATGAGGAACTGTATTAAGAGGTCGCAGCATTAGGAAGGTTGAGAAACACTGGTTTATAGGAACCCTAAATGAATTTCATTCAGAGAGAGAGATACACACACATACATATGTGTATCAATGTATATTTAAAGATATCTCCCTATATATGTATATATGTATGCATGTGTGTATACATGGCACAGTGGGTTCAACCGCCAAGCTGCTGAACTTGGTTGGCAGTTTGAATCTGGGGAGTGGGGTGAGCTCCCGTTGTTAGCCCCAGCTTCTCTCAACCTAGCAGTTTGAAAACATGCAAATGTGAGTGGATCAATAGCTACCGGGAATGTGGCGCAGCTGGCTAAGTGTCAGCTGCATAAGATCTCTCTGATCAATAGGTCATGAGTTCGAGGCCTGCCCGGGTCGAGGTGGGTGCTCGACCTTTAAGTGTAGCCTGCTGTCGACCTTTGCAGCTCGAAAGACAGTTGCATCTGTCAAGTAGGAGATAAAGGTACCACATTAAGTGGGGAGGCAAATTTTGACTGAATTATGAGGCCATTAAAGAGCTCCAGGAACGCTGAGGAATGCGGAAGGAACAACAAGGGATGCTGGGAACGCTGAGAAATGAGGAGTGCGTCAGCTCCCCCTGGTGGCCAGAGTTTGCCTCCGTTTGTCTATATGTGTGCATGTGGAAACAGCAGGGATTGTCTGCTAAGTATGTGTACGTGTAATCCGTTCTGAGTCCCCTTTGGGGTGAGAAGAGCAAAATATAAATAAAGTGTATTATTATTATTACCGCTCTGGCGGGAAGGTAACGGCACTCGGTGCAGTCATGCCGGCCACGTGACCTTGGAGGTGTCCATGGACAACGCCAGCTCTTTGTCTTAGAAATGAAGATGAGCACCAACTCCCAGAGTCAGACAAGACTGGACTTAATGCCTGGGGGAAAACCTTTATTTTTATACACACACGGTTCTGTAGGATTGTTTTTAAGTTGAATTTGTATGTAAGTCGGAACAGGTACATTTTAAAGACTTGGATTTGGGGCCTTTTTCATCTTGGAAGATTTGCGTTCTCATCTGTCCTGGAGATCCGACCCAAATCTCAATATTTATTTATCTACTGCATTTATACCCTGCACTTCTCACCCCGAAGTGGACGTAGAGTGGCTTAACAAAAATACAAATTTTACTTCTCTATTGTATCAACCTTCTACACCAGTGGTTCCCAAACCTTTTTGGCCTACCGCCCCCTTTCCAGAAAAAAATTTACTCAGCGCCCCCCTAGAAATTAAATTTTTAAAATTTTTAATAGCAATTAAACAGAAAGATTAGTGCAGTGGTTCTCAACCTTTCTAAGGTTTGTCATGTTGTGGTGACCCCCAACCATATTTTCATTGCGCCACTACCAGAGAGGGCTCTGAGGGGATGGGCAGCCGCGGCCTGAGGGGACGAAGAAGCAAGGCCTGCTCTCCCCATGGAAGCCCCGGACTCTCCTGCCACCTCCTCCGGGGAAGCCTGCACTTTCTTCCGCGGTGGCGGGGAGGCTCCGCCGGAGGATGCGGAAGCCTTTGCACTGCAGCCTTTGCTGTGTGGGGGGGATCAAAGCAAAGGGAGTGGGGCCAAAGAAGAGGGCCGCGCGACCCCTCCTAAATGGCCAATCATTCACCGCTCCTTTAAAGGGGTTCACCGCCCCCCAAATTCCCCTGAGCCTCCCACCGCCCCCTTGGATCGGCTCACTGCCCACTAGGGGGCAGTACCGCCCACTTTGAGAATCAGTGTTCTACACTTATCCTCATGGTCATTTTATTCACTATCTTAAATAATTGTGTGTGTGTGTGTGTGTGTTCGTTGAACCACCAGAAAGGAAAGCTCTCTTCATCTCTGCTACTTTTGTGGACAGTGGATTCTCAGGTGACTGGCACTCAAGCAACTGGAGCTCTCAAGCAAACCGCATACAGTGTTCCCTCACTTACTGCTGGGGTTCAGTTCCAGGACTTCCCGCAGTAAGTGAAAAACCGCGATGTAGGGATGCTCTATTTATTTCAATATTTATACATTATTTTAGTAGTTATACACTATTTTAAGCCTTTATAAACTTAAAATAAAGTGAAGGAAAGGGAGGAAAGGCCCTTCAAGGCTGGAGGGAGGGAGGGCTGAGGAGGGAAAGGGCCTTGGAGAGTGACGGCGGCAAAACCCCACAAAACAGCAAAAATACCGTGATATATATTTTAAATTAATATTTTTTAAATCGGTGAAACAGTGAATCTGCAATAAGTGAACCGCAAAGTAGCGAGGGAACACATACACATATACTGTTTTATTATCTGGGCGGAGGCCACTAGGAGGTGCTAGAGAGAGAAGTGGGTGGGTTGAATGAGTAAAACCATTTTCTTCTTTTCCTGTTATTCCCCCCCACCCATGTCCCCATCGTGGAAACAACCCTTGCTTATGATATGGGAAGTGGGGAGGGGGAATAAGCAGCAAAAACAGGGGAAATGGTTTGCCTCTTTCACTCCCCGCCCTGCATGGACTATCCTGCTCTCTCTAGCACCCCACAGTGGCCTCCGCTCAGATAACAACAGTTCTGGGGGGGGGGGGATAATTAAAAATTAAAACAAAATCAATTTTAGTCAAAATGTAAAACTTAAATTTGTATTCATTTGTGTTTAAGCACTGTGTTCCAGTATTTATTCATATCAAGTCGATACAGAGTTAATGGTTATGGTATAGCGTGGAGTATTCATAAGGTCTATTTTTAATAGCAACTCTCAAGCAACCAGAAACTATATTTATCCAGCATTTACCAATCTCCATGGTTGACAATTAACTGAGTGTCTGCTGTGTTTGCGATTTTGGAATTATGGTTAAGTGTATTGGGGAGTTCTGCACCTTTTAACAGCTGAAGCTTGCTTCATACTTACCCAGCATATCCATTGGTGAAGAGTGATGGGAATTCAAATAAACATGGCTCTGAAATGTGTTGTCGGAGTCTTTCGTGGCCAGAATCACTGAATTGCTGTAGGTTTTTTGGGCTGTATTGCCATGTTCCAGAAGCATTCTGTCCTGAGGTTGTGAACTCACAACCTCTGAGGATGTCTGCCATAGATGCAGGTGAAACGTCAGGAGAGAATGCTTCTGGAATATGGCCATACAGCCCGAAAAACCTTCAGCAAGCCATGGCTCTGAAATATATATTTTTTAATCCAAAAAGCAAACCTGGATTTTGCCACTTGCTGACCACTGTGATAATGTACAGGCATAGCTGTTTTGTCCCCTGCCAGTTCACTGATCCCCAAGCTCTCTCTAGTATTCATTTGAGTAGTTCATCATTTTATATTAAGGAAAACATTCTATTATCCCATTGCATAAAATGGGATTTGTGCATCTAAGGATTTTGGTGTCCATGGAGGGTCCTGGAAGCAAACCCCAATAGATACCTAGTGCCCACTCTATGATCTTATTGTCATAATATGCACTCCAGGTTGCATCTCACAACTGAGAAGGCAATGTGTCTTTTTTTTCTCTTTCCACTCATAGAAGCACCATGGACCAATACAGCATCCTGGGCCGCATTGGAGAAGGGGCACATGGCATTGTTTTTAAAGCCAAAAATATAGAGGTAAGTGGGATCTTTCTTGTCACCACAACTCTTCTTCTTTCTCAAATATGGAAGTTTAAGACCTGTTTTTGATTTTTACTGTCTGTCTCGGCATTACTTCGCAAACAAAGATTCTTAGGAAGGACTCATTCCACGCTTTTTACAAGCACGTTGATGACTAAAAAGGCCAATCTGAGATAGGCAAGTTCGGTTGCAGAAAGCACAGCAGAAAGTCTCCTTGGGTGATGTTGTTTCCAAGTTGCGGTTCTTTCTGCGTTGTCGTTTCTCTTCGAGACCCATTCGGTGTGTCTTCTCGAAAGAGGCCGCAGCATTGTGGATAGTGCGTCTCCACGCCTCCCAATGTGAGGCCAGGGTGGACCATTGTTGGTGATCAATCTGGCCGAGCCTGAGATGTTGTTTCAGGGAGTCCTTATATCTCTTTTTGGGGGCGCCTCTCTTGCGCTGACCCGTGGTGAGTTCACCATAGAGTAGTATCTTTGGGAGGCAGTGGTCCTCCATCCTAGAGATGTGCCCTGCCCAGCGCAGCTGTGTTCTCAATAGCATGGCCTCAATGCTGGTGATCCCTGCTTGCTCAAGGATAGCAACATTCATCACACAGTTGGTCCAATGTATATTTAGGATTGTGCGAAGACAGCACTGATGAAAGGGTTCGAGGAGCTGTAGGTGTTGGCGATAGGTGACCCATGTTTCAGACCCATAGAGGAGAATAGACAGTACGATAGCTCTGTTCACACTGATTTTGGTGCTTTGCCTCAGGTGCTTGTTGCTCCAGACTCTTTTGTGAAGCCTTCCAAATGCACTATATGCCTTTGCTAATCTGTGATCTATCTCTTTATCAATCTTGGCGTCTGAAGAGATGATGCTTCCCAGTTAGGTGAACTGCTGAACGGACTTAAGCACAGATTTGCCTATTCTGACGTGGGGATTATGGTGTTCTTCCTGTGGTGCAGGCTGGTAGAGGATTTCCATTTTCTTCAGGCTGACTTCCAGCCCAAACAGGTTTGCAGCTGCTGCAAAGCAGGATGTTAGGCGCTTTAGATGTTTAAGACCTGTTTTTGATTTTTACTGTACTCTCTTAACAGACTGGGGAGACAGTTGCCCTAAAGAAAGTTCCTCTCCGGAAGTTAGAGGACGGGATCCCCAACCAAGCACTTCGGGAGATTAAAGCCCTGCAGGAGATTGAAGAAAACCAACATGTGAGTAGTTGGTTGAAATGTGTGCCAGTAAGTGGATTAAATGCACCAGCCCTCCAGGTGTTTTTGGATTTCATTTCCAGTGTTGACTATGCTGACTGGGGCTTCTGGGAATGCAAAGATCAAAGACTGAAGAATGGGGAAAGTGTGGTTTGCACGAGGTGTTCTTGGAACCAAATTTGTATCTGATGGCTGGAGATGGGTTGATTTTCTTCCCATTTCCTTAAGTCAAAGGTTTTGGTGTTCTATCGTAGCATAATGTGATTTGAGTAGTGTATGGAAGAGGCTTTCTGATTTGTAATTTGTTCCCTTTGGCATGAGATTTTGGAGTCTGCAAAACCGATGTCAGATCATTCCTTCTCTCTCTTTAGGTGGTGAAATTGAAGGATGTCTTTCCCCATGGCACAGGCTTTGTGCTGGTGTTCGAATACATGCTGTCTGACCTGTCTGAGGTGATCCGCAACTCCGAACAGCCTCTCACTGAGGCCCAAGTGAAAGGCTACATGCTTATGCTGCTCAAGGGAGTGGCCTTCTGCCACGCCAACTCCATCATGCATCGGGTAAGCACCAAGTCTAGTCTGATTATACTTTTCTTCTTCAGGGTTCCTTTTCCTGAGCCTGTGCTCACTTCCCATCTTTTCCTCTGAACACCTGCAGGTCTTCTGAATCTTTGTCTTTTCTTTTCAGGACCTGAAACCAGCCAATTTGCTGATCAGCTCCACAGGTCAGCTGAAAATTGCTGACTTTGGTCTGGCCAGGGTCTTTACCAGTGACGAGGAGAGGCTCTATAGCCACCAAGTAGCCACCAGGTGAATAGGGATTGGCAGGGGGCATGGACCGATAATTAAGACAATGTGTAGTAGTTTGACCATTGGTCTTCAACTCAAGATCGGGGTTCTGTGTCATGCTTGATCATGAAAACCCATTACGTAACCTTGAGGGAATCACACACTCTCAGGCCCAGATAAGGTCACCTTAAGGTAAAAAAACATGAAGGCATGCAACATCAAATGAACATTAGCCGCCACTCAACTTGCCGTAGCACAGAGACCAAGTAAGCCAAGCCCAGATGGAAAAGGGGGTAACAAAAAGTTTATTGAACAATCAAATGGAAAGGGGACGAACAAAAAAGCAGCCAACTCAGCTAAAAACCCTCAAAAATCCCAGGAAACCTAACAAAAACCCTGAAGCACGATGCAAAACAAACTCAGGACGTCCGTCTGCGACGTCCGATGTAGGATGATCCAGAAGAGTAGTCGAAAGCCGGTCCAAAGGTCAAGGGCAGGAGAATGACGGATGAAAGGAGGAGACGGTCCAAGGGTCACAGGAGCTGAGTATACAGGAATAACACATATCAGAGTCCCCATAAAACAGTCTCAACCTCCGTCCATGTCATACAATACCAAACTTGCAGCTGGAACTCACAGCACATTCAGTGGAGATAAAACCCCGCCACAGGAATACATGGCAGCAACTAGACAGAAAGAACAAACATTGAATCCCAAACCCCCCATCTTCTCCCAAACAGTAGCAGAGCAGCTGTAGCAACTCATCCCAAGAAAGGGGGTGGAGTAACCCATAACTCACGAGTAACTGGAACCAGGAACAAGACACACTATGCCAAGATGCCAAAGATCACAGTAACGCCAGACAAAAGCACCAGATCAACTCTTTGACTGCTGCAAGGCAGCCTCATAAACTCATTCATTATATAGCCCCTTAGGTGTCGGACTCGCCCGACGACTCCCCTTGATCAGGGGCAGCAGCTATTTCATTTCCTACAGCTGCTGTGCTTGGTGCATTCCTCCAATTTTGCCAACGTTCTTGGAAACTTAAAGTATCCCAGTCTGAATCACTATCGAAGCCTAGGAAGGTATCAGAGTTAGACTTCATTACACACATCTCTTACTTCCTGATCCAATGTTGATTCTAGGTCAGTATCACTTTCCTCTGACCCCATTTCTTCCCCAGAAAAACCTTCAAAGGTTTCAGAATCTGAAGGAGCCCTAAGTATTTGCCGGGTCTTCTTTCTCTGCTCCAATCCCTCAAGGCTAGAATCACTTGCAGCCCTCTTTCTCCTAGCTCCAGCGTCTTGATTACTCAGAGCCACACCCCATTCCATACTACTGCTAGATGCTACTGACTCAGGATCTTCCTTATCACTACTAGCAGGAGACGCTGAAGGCTCAATTACAACACAACTACATATTTTATTCCAAGACTCTTGAAGTCTAGCTTGGAAGTGTAGCTGTGGAGTAGCGCTGGAGTAAGAAGATGCTGAAAACTGTGGCATAGATTGTGTGGGAAGGGCGGAGTCTGGTGTGTAAGGAGTGATAGAGATGAATGGGTTTGGATCTTCTCAGAGGCATGACTTTTGTGATCTTCTCCTCCATCAGGTGGTATCGGGCTCCTGAACTCCTTTATGGTGCTAGGAAATATGATGAAGGTGTGGATTTGTGGTGAGTAACTTTAATAATAATAATTATTATTATTATTATTTATATCCCACCCCCTCTCCCCGGGGGACTCGGGGCTGCTTACAACATAAATAATACAACAGGTGCAATACGATCAAATACATGAAATGGAACAAACAATAACACATACAATCAATATAAAACACAAAATACAGAGCAATCAAGTAACAAAATTAATTAACAATAAAAACACAGTCGTTCCTATGAGCTAAAAGGGCTTACTATCCCATTGAGGTAAATCCATATCCTAGAGATTGACGAATCACTGTCAAAAGCCTGTTTAAATAACCAGGCCTTCAAGTCCCTCCTAAATGCTGTGAGGGTGGATGTCTGTCTAATCTTCCTGGAGAGGGTGTTCCAGAATTGGGGGGCAACCAATGAGAAGGCCCTTTCTCTCGTCCCTGCCAGGTGGGACTGAGAGGAGGGCCTCCCCAGCCGATCGTAAGGCCCGATTGTGTAAATAGGTAGGACCCATTTACTTTTTTGCTGCAAGAGTCCTGAGCCTCTCATTTGGACACTATTTTGTGGGAATTCTTTCTTGAGAATGGAAATTTAACCCCAACCTATTGAAACTGCAGGGTTAGACAAAAAAATAGGGAGAATTTTGGATTCCATGTCTAGTTAAATATAGCATATGTAACAATAAATCAACCTCATAATAAAGTGAGGGTAGGTTTGGGGGCCAAAATGATGCATTTCGCTATGATCCATGGATTAAAATGTATTAAAGGAATTTACTTAGAAAGAACTAAAGAGAAGGAGATCTGTTTATTTGTCGGATTACAATAGAGAGGGGTGTAAATCGCATTGCAAATCTTAAAATGTCTACACTTTTAAAATATAGATAGGAAAAGGAAAATAAATGAGGTAGAAGAATGAAAAATGGGGAGCATGGGGAGAAGGGCAAGAAAAGCAATCTGCCTCTATTATGGTCCGAGTGCTAAGATAGTGACAAGAGGCAGAGAGGAGAAGCTCCCATCCCATTACCCATACCTTGCCGAAATTAGAGAAAGAATGGCAGCCCTTCCTCCTTCCTCACCTTTCCCCCCCTGCCTAAGTAGCATTTAGTAGCAACATGGAGGAGCTCAAAGAATGCATCTGTTTTGGGCTGTTGAGGTGGAACTGAACAGTGGTAGCCATTTTTAAAATAAGAGCTTGCTGCATTACTCTCTCTGCAGAAAGACTGTGATGGCCATTTTTAATAGGTGCAGAGAGGCTTTTGCAGTATGTCCCTATTAAAAATGGCTGTCATCAAAAAGGATAACATTGGGGGGGGGAGGAGGGAAGCCGCAACAAAGAATCTCATTCCACAGCAGTTTGAACCAAAGAACTACCGGTAGGATTTAGTAAGATATTGAAATGTAGATGATTCAGCTCCACCTTGCCGTTTCATCTCCTGTAATTTGGGCTACCGATTCTCTCTCCTTTGACCAGGGCTGTGGGCTGCATCTTTGCTGAACTTCTCAACAATTCCCCCCTCTTTCCTGGGGAGAATGATATCGAGCAGCTATGCTGTGTCCTGAGAGTGCTTGGGACTCCAAACCAGAAGATCTGGCCGGTGAGCCTTAGTTGTCAGGGGCTCAAGGGTGAGAATCATGTTGTCTTCCAGGTATCTTTGGACTGTAACTCCCATCACACCTAGCCAGCAGTGAGGAATACTGGGAGTTGCAGTCTGAAAGCATCTGGAGGTCTATACTTGCTCTCCAGCGCTCCCCTTCCCTTTAGATGACTTGCTAAGACAGGAGCCGAGGCTTTGGCTATTCCTCCTTGGGAAGGATGGAGACTTTCAAAGTAAAAGAGATATTTTCTTGTTGTTGGGACAGGAGATCACTGAGTTGCCTGATTACACCAAAATCTCCTTCAAAGAGAAGTTGCCCATTCCTCTGGAGCAAGTAGTACCTGATGCCTCTCCACAAGCTGTGCAGCTCCTGAAACAGTTCCTGATCTATCCTTCCAAACAGCGTGTGCAGGCAGCAGAGGTAAGGCTGAATACACCCTATTTTCCGGATTAGCGGAGGTTCCTAGATGGTTTTCATTGCTGCAAGAATGTTGGACATGAGGAATCCTTTAGTGTCATAGTCAGCAAGTAGCAGGGCACATTGGCCAGCAGCATGCTGCTGAGCTACACAACTGAGGCTTATGGCTGCACACAGATGACATCATAACCCTCACATGTATTTAGCCATGTATCAAATGTATTAAATAGTCAGACCAGTGGTAGGAAATATCATCTTCCATAAGGCCCTCACACCACAATGTGGCTCTCTAGGATGTAGCTCTGTCTCTTTGCTCACCTATGTGGTTGCTCTTTGACTCATTGTAGGTGCTCTTGATCACCAAAAAGGAAGAAGTAGCTTTATACCGTAAGTGGAGTCTGCTTCATCTTCCTTTAGTGGTCAGAATTAGGCCGAAAGAGAGTTGATGATCAGTGTCTGAGGTGCTGGAACTGCACCCAGCAGCCTGCTCTCACTTAAGTGCACTGTGGGAAGTGGCTGGACAGAGGGAGTAGCTTCTGCTGTCTCTTGTATAAACACTGATGGAGACTGCTGCTTCACCATTGTTACGACTGGCAACCATATCCCCAAATGTTCCTACAAAATTTATTAAATAGTCTACTACGGTTTAAGCCCCAAATCTGTAGGGGATACATTCCAGGACTTCTTCTAAATGCATCAAAAGTAATGGGGAACCCTATTGAAAAAAATACTTCTAGCAGAAGAATACCATGGAGCTGTGTGGAGGACCTAGAACAGGGGTGGGCAACATAAGAACATAAGAACATAAGAAGAGCCATGCTGAATCGGACCTCAGCCCATCTAGTCCAGCATTCTGTATCACACAGTGGCCCACCAGTTGTACGCGGGGATCTCGAGCAGAAGGGAGGGCAAAACCCTCACCTGCTCCCCATCCCCCACAACCAGTACCCAGGGAAATCCTGCCTACCTCAACCAACTCCGAGGTGGCACTTGAATGCCCTGTTCAGTAACTACCGATACACTTGGTATCCATGAATCTGTCTAATCCTGCCTTGAAGCTGTCCAGGCTGACAGCTGTCACAACCTCCTCTGGAAGTGAGTTCCATAACCCAATGACCCTCTGGGTGAAGAAATATTTCCCTTTATTAGTCCTAATTTTCCTACCTTGGAGCTTCAGGGAGTGCCCTCTAGTCCTAGTGTTTTGTGACAAAGAAAATAGTTTTTCTTTATTCACCTTTTCTATCCCATGCATGATTTTATACACTTCGATCAAGTCACCTCTTAAACGCCTCTTTCAAGGCTGAAAAGACCAAGGCGTTGCAACCTGGTTTCATAAGGGAGCCGCTCCATCCCTTGGATCATTCTTGTTGCCCTTTTCTGTACCTTTTCCAGTTCCGTTATATCCTTCTTAAGGTGCGGAGACCACAATTGTACACAGTACTCCAAATGTGGCCTTACCATAGATTTGTAGAGAGGTAATACAACATTTGCTGACCTATTTTCGATTCCCTTTCTGATCATGCCTAGCATAGAATTTGCTTTTTTCATTGCTGCTGTGCACTGGGTTGACATCTTCATTGAGCTGTCCACCAAAACCCCAAGATCCCTTTCCTGCTTCCGTGGGCCGGATGTGGCCCGGCAGCCGATTCTGTCCGGCCCAGAGAGAAGGGCATCGGGGGTGGGGCCAAGAAGAAGTGGTGCTGCTGCCACCATCCTATCGCGGGCTCTGTGGGGCCTGTGTCGGCAGACAGGCCAGAGGAGCGGCTGCTATGGAGTGCCTGCCATCCCTGGAGGCGATCCGGGCCTGCAGCGGGAGCACTCGGCGACCTGCGGGGGCTGATCGCCCTGGCGACCTGGAAGACTTGATTGTCTTCCAGGTCACCAGGACAATCAGCTGCCTCAGATTGCCGACTGCTCCCCCTGCAGGTCTGGATTGCCTCCAGGGATGGCAGGCACTCCATAGCAGGAGTGCCTGCCAGGGAACGGCTGGGGATGAGAGAAGGCGGAAGCCTGCAGCCTCCGATCGCCTGCTGCTCTGCTCTGCTCTGCTGCGAAGGCGGCTGGGTCAGCTTTGCCATTCTCTCGGCTGGGTCCATTGGGCCATTCCATCTTGGGATCCTTCCTCTCTTGAGGATGTCAGCCTTTATCTTGGTTCGCACCTTGTCTTCTTGAATTTAATTTAATTTAATTTTAGTGGTTTTTATTATTATTTTATAATATCTTTATTATAATAATATAAATAATATAATATAATAATGTTATATTATATTATAATTTCAATATATTATAATGTGTATATACAGTATACTATCATATAATAATTATATTAATACGAATAATATATGAATATTTCTTGATATATTAATATGTTAATATTAATGATGCGTAATATATAGTAAATATAGTAAATAAATCAATAAATAAATAATGTAGATTAGAATGTGGTTCAGCCGTTAGGTGCGGCCCTCCATAATATTTTTTGGCTCTTGTGTAGCCCCTTGGAAAAAATAATTGCCCACCCCTGATCTATAGCCAAGTAGATATTTGAACCCAGGACCTCAGAGTCATAATTTCATGCTTAAACCCTTATGGCCCACTGTAGATACTTCAAATATTTCCTGTAGGCAGATGCAAAGGTAGTGTTGGTATCTGGAGTACCTCTGGCATGGAGCTAATGATTATTTCAAGTTCAACCACTTGGAGGCACCCTATACTCCCTCTCTAATTGTTTAGCAGGGGGAACAGTAAGAAAGCTGAGCAAGATGCTCACAGAGTTTTGCACAACAAGAGAGCATAACTCTTCTTTAAAAGTATGCATTCTGCCATGTGGATCATATGGAAAGGGTGAGAGGGCTTTCAATGAAATGGCAGCTTTAAACTGACTAATTCGCCATTTTATAGTGAAAATAGGTTGAGCATCCATTATCTAGATTCCCACAATCCAAAATACTCCAGAGTCTGAAATTGTCCACATGAGGAGCCGAGTTAGGGTCATTCCACACAGCCATATAATCCAGATTATCAAATCAGATAATCCACAATGTCTACTTTGAACTGGGTTATCTGAGTCCACACTGCCATATAATCCCGTTCAAAGCCGATTTTATACAGCTGTGTGGAAGGGGCCTTAGAGACACCTTTGCTTTCGGATGGTTGAATACACACAAACTTCGCTTTGTGCTCAAAATTATTGCAACATAATGAAACATTAAGGAATGTTGTGTTTAATCTTGGGTCCCATTTCCAAGATACCTCATTATTTATTTGAAAATATCCCAAAACTTAAAATATGGAACACTTCTGTTTCCAGGTTGAGTATCCATTAACCTAAATAACTGGGAGCAGAAGTATTGTATTGTAACTTTTAGAAGGACCAGAGTGCTGACTTCCTAAAGTGACTGAGTGAAAGGACACCCTTCTCCATTGACTTGCTTGTTGCTGTGTATTTAAACCAAGGGCGAATACTACTTCACCGAAATTATATCTTATTTAAAGTCCAGCAAAAATCAAAAACAAAAAAAACCCTTCAGTCTTCAAGTCCTGCGAGCACAAACTTCCATTCTTCCTCCTTTATGAAAGATAAAAACAACCCCAGTCTTTTAGGAACTTTCCCAACAACTTCTCCATAATAAGGGAAAGTAATTTGCCCATTTCAGCCATTTTGAATTTTTTTAAATCCATTACTCTTATTTTTCTCCATTTTCATATGATAGCCTTACTGTCAGTTCCAAAGCAAAAGGAGTTGGGTGTTCTCAGAAAACGTTGTGGGAGTAAGCAGAGAAGGGTTTCTTGGAAGGTATTCAAGGTTTAATGTTCACTTCAAATATATCACAATTCAAAATAGAAGAGTAAGTGGAATGTATGCTGTTGTAAATCACAGGTCACACACTTTCCAGCCAAAAAAAAAAGTCCCAGGAGTTCATATATCAATGTGTAAATCACTAGCAGTATGCAAACAAATGGTGCGGGACAGGCGGACAGGAAATGGGTCAACGGTCAACTACAGGCCTCAACATTTCCCTAATTAGGCTTCTTCCGGACCCCAAAGTAAACAAAATATAGTGCACAGTGACCATTCCACTGGTCCAAGGGTTCAATATTATATTAAGATTATATTCATCCTGAAGGAGGTGGACACAGCCACCCGTATGGTTCGACCATACCGCTGTGTCCACCTCCTTCAGGATGAATATAATCTTAATATAATATTGAACCCTTGGACCAGTGGAATGGTCACTGTGCACTATATTTTGTTTACTTTGGGGTCCGGAAGAAGCCTAATTAGGTGAAATGTTGAGGCCTGTAGTTGACCGTTGACCCATTTCCTTTCCGCCTGTCCCGCACCATTTGTTTGCATACTACTACCGTAGTGATTTACACATTGATATATGAGCTCCTGGGACGGAAAGTGTGTGACCTGTGATTTACAACAGCATACATTCCACTTACTCTTCTATTTTGAATTGTGATATATTTGAAGTGAACATTAAACCTTGAATACCTTCCAAGGAAGCCTTACTGTCAGTATCATATTTTATTTATTTATTTATTGTTGCGACTTATTAGTCGCCCCTTCCAAAAGGCTTGGGGCAACTAACATACACATAAAACCATAAAAGCACCGTAAAAACAACGGACCAATGTCCACATATTAAAATTAAAACAAGCAGATATACATTAAAATAACTCTTAGGCCTGCATTACAGTCAAGGGCCTAGAGATGTCTATGGGCCGAAGGCTTGAACGAACAGGAGGGTCTTACAAGCCCTGCGAAAGGCTAGCAGGTCGGTCTGTGCTCGAATTGTGGATGGAAGGGCGTTCCATAAGACCGGCGCAGCGGGACTGAAAGCCCTCCTCCACGTTGTAGACAGATGGATGGATTGACACTCAGATTGCAGTGGTCGTGGGGGATTGTATTGGGAGAGGCGGTCCCTTAGGTCAGTGTTTCCCTACCAGTGTGCCGGGGTAGTGTGCCATGAGCGATCATCAGGTGTGCCGTGGGAAATTGGAACCTCGGGGGGGGGAGAGTCTAGTGTGTTGAAGTATAAAAACCCTAAGAAACCTACCTCGATAAAAACACAAAATTACAAACACCCCCCCTCCCCACCCGTTGTCTACTTGTTCTCTCCCTCTCCATGCATTGGGAAGACCCGCCTCCCTTTCCCCAAGTAGAGACCTCCTCTTGCCTCCTGGGGGTTCTGTGTGGGAAGTTTGGCCCAGTTCTATCATTGGTGGGTTCAGAATGCTCTTTGATTGTTGGGGAACTATAAATCCCAGCAACTACAACTCCCAAATGTCAAGGTGTATTTCCCCTGAACTCCATCTGCGTTCATATTTGGGCATATTGAGTATTCATGCCAAGTTTGTTCCTGATCCAACACTATTTTGAGTCCCACAGTGCTCTCTGGATATAGGTGAACTACAACTCCAAAACTCAAGGTCAATGCCCACCAAACTCTTATAGCATTTTCTCTTGGTTATGGGAGTTCTGTGAGGGAAGTTTGTGTCTTTCTGTTATTCCTGCCAGGATATCTATGTTGAGTTCATCGAAACAGGCCCAGGTTTCACACTGCGTGTATAAATACATTTAAAAACATATTAACTATATGTATTACTGTGTTAGAGTGTCATTTTGTGTCATTTTGGTTGGTGGTGTGCCCCAGGATTTTGCAAATGTAAAAAGTGTGCCGCTGCTCAAAAAGGTTTGGGAAACACTGCCTTAGGTACACTGGCCCAGACCATTCAAGGCCTTGAAGGTCAGAACAAGCACCTTGAAAGTGATCCGGTGCTCTATTGGAAGCCAGTGCAGTCCGTGCACGACAGGCCTGATGTGGCAGCGAGATGGCATGTCACCGTAAAATTAACAATTTTAAATTGCTCATTTGACAACCCAAAAGAAAAATAATGTATTATTTTAAAGAGGGTTGTAAGTACACTGTATTCTGAACCAAGAAATGCATTCTCATCAGTCAGCAACTGAGCTCAGGCAAACAAGAAATAGCCGTGTGAAGAAAGAGGGACTAGGTTCATATAGCAGTGCATTGACATGCTATATTTTTAGATTACGCATTCCTACATCTGTCGCCCTCCAGCTGTTTGGGCCTCCAACGCCCAGAATTCCTGACCATTTAACAAGTTGGTTAGGGTTTCTTGGAGTCAGAGGCCCAAACAGCTGGAATGCCACAGTTGTTGGATGCCTATTTTAGATACTACATGCCTTTGCACTATACTTTCATCCCATGCCCTTGTTTCTTTAGCTGCACTTTGCACTATCCCATTCCCTTGTCTTCTTTACTGTCTGGCCATATCTTATGATAGTTGTCACCATAGGTTAATGGGTGTTGTTCTGAGTTTTAAATTGTTGTTTTATATGCTACTAGCTGTGCCCTGCCACGTGTTGCCGTGGCCCCTAAAGTAAGAATTTTCGAAGTAGAGGTAGATATCTGGACTATTATGAAAGAGAGGTACCTACCTATTCCTTCCCCCCATTTTCTTCCCCTTCCCCTTTCTCTCCTTTCTTCCTTCTCAACCTCCTTCTTTTATTCCTTCTTTCACTCTCTGGTTTCATCCTTCTCTCTTTCCTTCCTTCTCTCCCCCTTTCTCTACTTCTTCCTTTGTCTCCTTTGTTCCCTCCCTGTTTCCTTCCTTCTTTCACATTTTATTTCCTTTTCTCCTTCCTTCCTTCTTTACCTCTTTCCTGCCTTTCCTTTTCCTTTCCTTTCTACTTTCTCTTCTTCCTTCCATCGGTACCTCTTTCCTTCCCTCCCTCCCTCCCCCTTCTCTCTTTCCTTCCTCCCCCTTTCTCTCTTTCATTCCTTCCCTTTTCCCTTCCTCCTTTCTTCTCTCCTTCCTTCCTGTCTGTTCTTTTTCCTTCCTTCATTACTGCCTTTCATTTCCTTTTTCTTTCCTTTCTACTTCCCTTGCAAAGGGAAAGAAGGAAGGAAGGAACGCTAGACGGAAGGAGGGGGAGTGCAGCAAGGGAGAGGGGCCGGGGCGGGGGCAGAGCAGGGAAGGGGCGGGGACAGGGCTGGAGTAGGGGGTGGGGCCAGAGTGGGAGGCGGGGCCTCTTATTGCCCCTCCACTACATCCCCCTCCCTTGCCAAAGGGAAAGAACTAAGGAAGGAACTCTAGAAGGGTAGGAGTGGGGAGTGCGGCGAGGGAGAGGGGGCGGGGCCAGAGCAGGACAACGGAGGATCTGTATTTTGTAAATTTAATGAATTTTGAGGGGTTCTTTGGGGGGATTTTTATTGTTGGTCACACCCTGCATTGTGAGACGTTTTGCTGCCAAATTTGGTGGGTATTGGCCCCATAGTTTTTTTTGTTTTGAAGGTACTCACGACGACAACAGCATTTATTTATATATCGATATGCTTTCCTTTATTGTATTGTACTGTGTGTTTATTTTATGCTTTGTTTTAGGCACTTTGTGCTATATTTAAGCCCTGAGTCCCTTCGGGGAGGTACAAGAATAAAGTTATGATTACTATTGTTTCTGTGGAACTCCTTGGGCCTCTCCTTGGTCGCTGTTGCTCAGGTGGCCCTTGGCCAGACTGAGACCACGCTTGTTTTCTTTTCCTCTCCAGGCACTCTTGCATCCTTATTTCTTTACCCCTCCATTGCCCGCTCATCACTCAGAGCTGCCCATTCCCCAGCGTGGAGGCAAAAAGGCTCGTCAGGGGCCTCAGCACCAACGTGACTTCCATGTGGAGCAGCCGCTGGAAGAGTCTCTCGTGGATCTGGAGCTTGTGGCACCATATGTGATTGATGCATGAAGAAGGGGTTTCTTTTGCTCACAGACATGTGTGGTGTGTCTTTCCCATTGAGGGGCTGGCTCACCCTGAAGAGGAACTTGGCATTCAGCTAGTAAGAGGGACCCACAAGGTCAGCAGAGCTTCTACTCCCGCAAGGCATAAAGCAGTGGCTCATGCCCAGAGTCTGCTTTTATGCAAGTATATAAAGCAGGAAGGAGGAGGAGATGCCCTTTGTATGTTGCTGAATTTCAACTTCTGTGATCCTCCTAGACTGGCTAACACAGATAGATGAGAGTTGGCATCCGACAATATCTGTTGGGGAGTGGGGAGGAGAAGACAGAAGCTCTGCTCATTGTGGCAGATTTCAGCATAGGTAACCCTTCCTGATCTTACACTTTGCCCATTGGCAGTGTTTCACTGAAAGATAACGGAGCTCCCTCACCCACCCTTTTTAGCACTTTCTTGGGCTTCAAGGACATTCCAGTTTTCTGCAGTTCCTCTGATGTTTTGTAAAGGCACTTGTTTTTTTGCAGCATTGTAAAGTTTGATAATTAAATACTTGTATTTATAAACATTCCTGAACTCTTTCTTCAAATGACAACCGTGAACTCTTTGGATCAATCCGTGTTGGCTTTCTCAGAGACGAGACGTCTGCTAAGTTTGCTGGGATGTGTGTTTGCCATTAAGAGCACATGTGTGTATCGGCTCGTGTTAGCCTTCCAATTGCCTATTGACTTATGACACTCCCCATGAATTTCGTGGGGTTTTCTTAGACAAGGAATGCACAGTGGTTTTATTACTTACTTCCTCTGAAATATGATCCACAGCAAGTGGCATTCATTGACAATCTCCCATCCATGTACCAGGGCTGCCAAGATCAAATGGGAACTGGTGATGAGGTTATTTGTATCAATCTAGCTCTCTCAAACCTACAGTTAAGGGTTTTCAAGTCTTGGTGTGGTTTAATATTTCGCCCTGCACATCAATTCCGACCATAGCCAGGCTTCTTGTGAGATGGCTAGATCGTTTCTCTCAGGTATCAGAATGGGAAGACTGGTGAATTGAGCCCTGCCTTCTGCCTCCACTCCTGAAAAACAGCCATCTCATCACCTTCTAGAATTGTAATGAAAATAATGCTGATTCCAATCAAGGAGGGAGGGTTCGTCCTCCCAGACCATTTTAAACACAATCGATGATGTCTTTTAATTTCTCTGCATATACACATAAAGTAAGTCATCAGCCATGAGCATTCCTGAAATCTTCATTTTTGAACTTCTATTGAAATGGAGCCCCTGGTGGCGCAGTGGGTTAAAACGCTAAACTTGTTGATTGAAAGGTCGTAGTTTCGAATCCAGGGAACGGCATGAGCTTCCGCTGTCAGCCCCAGCTTCTGCCAACCTAGCAGTTTGAAAACATGCAAATGTGAGTAGATCAATAGGTACCCCTCCAGCGGGGAGGTAACGGCACTCCATGCAAGCATGCCGGCCACATGACCTTGGAGGTATCTATGGGCAATACCGGCTCTTCGGCTTAGAAATGGAGATGAGCACCAACCCACAGAGTCGGACACAACTGGACTTAATGTCAGGGGAAAACCTTTATCTTTGCCTACCATTGAAACAGACAGTTTCTGATTCTCTCTGTATTAAAAAAAGGACAGTGTTTTGTCAACATTTGTATCGCCATTAGAATGGTTTTGGCAACTATTGTCTCATGAGTTACAATTTGACCCTTATGTTCATGTCAAGTTTTTTTAAAAATAGTGTTTATTAAATTTTGAAAGTACAATAAGAGTAAAAGAAAAAAGAAAAAGGGGGGGAAATTCCAACAGCAAGATTCAAACCTAATTGCCTCAGTCCCCCCCCCCCCCCCATTCACCATAGAGCATCTGTTCCATTCCCCCAGATTTGTTTTGGGAGTCCTGTCCTAATGAGGAGGGAACGTTAAAAGGGGCATGATCTCTAATGAGGGTTGCCTTGGGAAACAATGGGTAGGGTACCTAGTCTAAAAATATAGTTCATGTCAAGTTTTATGGGAGAATCGAGATTTGAAAATGAACCATTTTTATAAAAGGTGTGGGCTGATACAGAATTGTTTCTCTAAATCAGATACTTGCTATTGATGATGGGTCTTTGCCTTTTTTAGTTTTGTAGGACCAGTTTAAAAACCCTCTATCAAATAAAATACAGTATTTATAGTTGCAATATATGTTACAATCCAGATTTGGCACCGCACCCAAAGTTCCCTAAATATTAGAGGTATGAATTGTAGTCAACCAAGTATCCAAACCAATAACACACACACACACACACACACAACCCTCTATTATCTATACATAAATATAAAATGTGCATTTAAAGCAAATATGAACAAAGAATTGTAAACTTCACAGCTGATGACAGTAAAACTGACTGGAGTCTCAGGCCTCATCTTGAGCCTATGGTTCTTCCTTGGGAAGTCTGACTTGGCCACGGTAATCCATGCTCTGGTTGCATCCCGAATAGACTACTGCAACGCTCTCTACGTGGGGTTGCCTCTGAAGACTGCTCGGAAACTGCAATTAGTCCAACGCTCGGCAGCCAGGTTACTAACAGGAGCGGGGCACAGAGAGCATACAACTCCCTTGTTCTGCCAGCTCCACTGGCTGCCAATTAGTTTCCGAGCACAATTCAAAGTGCTGGTTTTAACCTACAAAACCCTATACGGTTCCAGCCCAGTTTACTTGTCCGAACGAATTCTCCCCTACGAACCATCAAGGACATTAAGATCCTTCGGAGAGGCTCTGCTCTCGATCTCGCCATCTTCGTAAGCGCGTCTGGTGGGGACGAGAGACAGGGCCTTCTCTGTTGTGGCCCCTCGGCTGTGGAACTCCCAAGCGATGTTAGATCTGCCCCCTCCCTGTTGCCTTTCAGGAGGCGGGTGAAGACTTGGATGTGGAACGAGGCCTTACCAGAATAAGCTGAGATTGATTTCAATCTGAAATGGGTGACCACTTTTATAGACCGAGCTGAATGTGGTTTTAATGGCAATGTGGTTTTATGTATCTCTGTTTTTATATATTTTAATATGCTGTTTTAATATGTTTTTAAATTGTATAGCATTGAATTTTGCTGTAAGCCGGTCTGAGTCTTTCCTTGGAGGTGAGAAGGTCGGGTACAAAAATTTTAAATAAATGAATAAATTCCTATCTGTGTGACTCCATGTCAGGGTTGAGAATACTCTCCCAAAGAAGTTGTCCTATGAAGCGTGGCTGGAGGTTGTAACTGCCAGTTTTACTTGGGCCGGCGATTGTAACCCAACTCCTTTCTCAGCCCAGCTAAATCAACCTTCTGCCAGTTCATTTTAAACAGGAAAAAAAATATTGTGCAAGTTACACAGAGGAAAGTGGTTTGATGATTTGATCTTTGAAGGCCATCATATTTGACATTTTAGAAACAAACTTCATGTAACGGAAGCAGCAATAATTCATCAGAGATAGCAATGCTGTGCATGCTCATTTATAGCTGAAAAGAGGGCAGCCTGAAAATAACGAAAGGAATGAAGGCACAAGTATGAATGGAAACACCAGAATCTGTATATGCAATGTATACAGGAACTTTTCAAGGTTATGTTCAAGCTTATTACAACCTCTTTCTACAGCATTGTCAAAACCCAGCTTTTATAATAAACTAGCTTGGGGACCCGGCGGTGCCCGGGTCATTTGAGAAGTGCAGCAGGATGTAGAGTGGGTCATGGGGGCTCTGTGTGCCAAGTTTGGTCTTGATCCATCATTCTTGGGAGTTGCAGTGGTATCATGAAAGTACTGAAGGTACTGGAAGTCCCATCATCTGTGGTCCAGCCTCCCCCAAATTGCAGTAGGATGTAGATTGGTTCATGGGGGCTCTGTGTGCTAAGTTTGGTCTGTATTGGTGAATGGATGAGGGTTGTATTGTTTTTAGGGAGTGAAGGTACTTCAAGTCCCATCATCCGTGGTCAGTTTCACACAAAACTGCACCAGGATGTAGAGTGGGTAATGAGGGCTCTGTGGGCCAGGTTTGGTGTTGATCAGTCATTGGATAAGGTTTGCAGCAGTCTTGGAAAGTGAGGGAAGGTACTGCAAGTCCCATCATCCATGTTCTGCCCCCCTCAAAACTTCAGTAGGATGTAGAGTGGGTCACTGGGGCTCTGTGTGCCAAGTGTGGTCTTTATCGGTGTTTGTTGGGGGCCGCAGTGGTCTGTGGGAACAGAAAGGTGTGAAAGTACTACAAATCCCATCATCCATTGTCAGTCCTCCCCCGAACCTCACCAGGACGTGAAGGTAGTCATGGGGGTTATGTGTGCCAAGTTTGGCCTTGATCAGTAATTGGAAAAGGGTCGCAGCGGACTTGGGAAGTGAGTAGAGGTACTTCAAGTCCCATCATCCATGGTCGGCCCTCCTCCAAACTGCAGCAGGATGTAGAGTGGGTCATGGCGGCTGTGTGTGCCAAGTGTGGTCTGTATTGGTCCTTTTTGGTGGCCTCAGTGGTCTGTGGGAACCAAAGTGTTGGAAAGTACTACAAATCCCATATTCCATGGGTCATGTCCCCCGAACCGCACCAGGACGTAAAGGGGATTAGGGGGGTTATGTGTACCAAGTTTGGTGCAGGTCCATCACCCGCGCTGGTCGCTGTGGCCTGTGAAAGTGGCTGCCACATATCCGCCCTCCCGCCCTCCGCATCCGCACACATACATACAAACATTCCGCTTTATAAAGGTATACAGATACATATGTATGCACAGGTGTCTATACAAATGTAGGTATTTTTGTATAATTTCCAGAATAAGTAGCCAAATGACCTCTTGCTGCACTTCAAGGAGTGTAGAATCCATAGTTCCAACATACACAGGTTGATCATCCCTGATCCAGAATTGGGAAATCCAAAATCCTGCAAAATTGTCCACATGGGTGGCTGAGATCATGTCAACTTTGCTTTTTGATGGTTCAGTATACACAAACTTTGTTTCATGTGATGTCAAAATTCAGCTATGATTATTTTGCCTGATGTGCTTAGAATAATAGAATCATAGAGTTGGAAGAGACTGCATGGGCCATTTAGTGCAACCCTCTGCCATGCAGGAAAAGCACAATCAAAGCACCCCTGACAGATGATGTCCATCCAGTCTCTGTTTAAAAGCCTCCAGAGAATATTTATTTATTTATTTTTATTTATGGTATTTGTATCCCGTAGTTTCTCACCCCCGAAGGGGGACTCAGCACGGTTTACAATCGCAGCATTACAGGCCACAACACCACAATACATAATAAAATCAATACAGCCATAAAATCAACATTAGTATAAACATTAAAACCAACATATTAAAAACCCAACAATACTAATAATTTAGCCATCAAGCGGAGCACATTGTCAATCTAGTCAAGTTCAAAGTGTCAATCCAGTCAATTCCAAAAGTACAATCTATGTCTGCTGCCCGAAGGCCTGGTCCCAGAACCACAACTTTAGCTTTTCCTAAAAGCCAGGAGAGATGGAGTCAATCTTATTTCATTAGGGAATGCATTCCACAGGCGAGAGGCCACCACCGAGAAGGCCCTATCTCTTGTCTCCACCAACCACATTTGCAATGCTGGTGGAAGCGAGAGCAGGGCCGCCCCAGATGATCTTAGGGTATGAGGTAGGACGTAGAGGGAGGTGCATTCGGACAAGTAAACTGGGCTAGAACCATATAGAGCAGGGGTGCTCATTAGGTAGATCGCGTAGGGTGACCTGGTAGATTGCAGGCAGGGCGGGAGGAAGGCTCAGTCGCGCCCCGCAGGCTCCCGACGCCACCCAAGTGCTGCCGGCCCTGGGTTATCTGAGGTCCTTTCCACACAGTTTAATAAAATCCCATGCTATCTGCTTTGAATCAGATTATATGGCAGTGTGGACTCAGAAAACCCAGTTCAAAGCAGATATTGTGTTATATGTTTCACATTTTTGTAGTGGGTAGGTAGATCATTTTGACTTGGTTGTTCTATAAGTAGCTCGCATGCTGAAAAAGTGTGAGCACCCCATGATATAGAGCTTTATAGGTCAATACCAGCACTTTGAATTGGGCTCGGAGATGGACAAGCAGGCAGTGGAGCTGACACAGACTCCACCACACTCTGAAGCAGAGAGTTCCACTGTTGAACAGCTCTTACAATGAACAATCCAATGAAAAACATACCTGAGTAGAGATCCAACTCTTTTATTTTTCTTTATGCAGACAATGGCTACTAGGGAATATTTTCCAAAGCTAGTACAACACCAGCATGTATATAAGACAGGTAGAAAACGTACATGAATTTTGTGTTTGGACTTGGGTTCCACCTCCAAGGTATATATGCAAGCATTTCAAAAACTGAATCACCTCTGGTCCCAAGCATTTCTAGTCATGGTATATATTCATATAACTCCAGGCTCTTACTATGTATCGTAGGCTATGGGAGTAAGTCTGGCGCACTTACACTACTGTATAGTTTTCATTGTGTGTGTTAATTCTGATGTTTTAAACTGTGTTTTTATGGTGTTTTTAGCATTTGTAAGTCACCCCGAGCCTGCCGGGAGTGGCGACTAATAAGTCGAAATAAATAAATAAATAAATAAATATTAGACAATCTGCAAACTGACCTAAACGTTCTTGTTTTATTTGTGGGAGCTGAGTGAAATAAGTAGACCCGGGTGGGCTAAAAGCAAGCTGTGGAATGGCTCAGTTGGCATACTTTGGGTATAGTCCTGATAGGGGCTCCTCCATGCAGAGCCAAGCCTACAACAGGCTCCACCGCTTGTTCTTTCCGCTGTTTGCACTGCCTGGCCTTTGGAGATAACTCTTATCTCTGCCTGCCCATCCTGCTGCATCATGGACTCTCGCCTTATTTCCAGCCTAATGGGTGGGGCTTGGCGAACTGTTGGGGAGGCAACACATTCCTTGACAGTTTCTCTTTCTTGTCTATCATGAGTACCGTAACTAGTCTTTATTAACCAAGCTCACCTCTCCATCTTATTTAATCAGTTGCTGCAAAGTGGTGGCACTTTGAATTTTTAACTTTGGCAATCCCATATATAGGAAGAAGGCACATCTTGGCCTGGACAACTAACCCTCCTTCTCATTTCAATGCACCATACTCTACTGTTTATTTATTTATTTGCAATGGATCTTTGTGTTTCTTAGGCCCCTTCCACTCAGCTGAATAAAATCCCACATTATCTGCTTTGCACTGAAATATAAAGCAGTGTGGACTCAGATAACCCATTTCAAAGCAGATAATGTGGATTTTCTGCCCTGATATTCTGGGATATAGGGCTGTGTGGAAGGGCCCTTAATAGAATGGTCACAATCCCCATATAAATCATAACTGTGTGTTTCATTTCTAGGCTAAGTATCTTCAAGGCACCAGACACTGTCTGAACTTGAAGGTAAGAAGGGTCAGTTCTGGTTAACACTTAGATCACTATTTCCCAACCGGTGTGCCGCGACACACTAGTGTGCCATGAGCGATCATCAGGTGTGCCGTGGGAAATTGGAACCTCCAATACCCTTTCGTCCCCCTCCTGCCGAACACTTTTTCTTCTCTACTCAAGCTCCCTTCTTCCCAGCCTCACTCTGCTCGCTTTGCTCTGGGAGTTGAAGTCCAAAGCACCCAGAGGGCTGAAGTTTTCCCATGCCTCTTTTAGGGACCTTAAAGTGGTGAGCCTCTTTCCAACATTGTGATTCTGGATAGAAAACCAACAACAACATAACATAACATTGTTTGAGTCCACAGTGCTCTCTGGGTGTAGGTGAACTACAACTTCCAAACTCAAGGTCAATTCCCAAGCAAACCCTTTCAGTACTTTCTGTTGGTAATGAGAGTTCAATATGCCAAGTTTGGTTCAATTCCATTGTTGCAAGAGTTCATGATGCTCTTTGATTGTGTGTTAACTATAAATCCCAGAAACTGTAACTCCCAAATGTCAAGGTCTATTTTAGCCAAACTCCATCTGTGTTCACATTTGGGCATATTGAGTATTCATGCCAAGTTTGGTCCTGATCCAACATTGTTTCAGTCCACAGTGCTCTCTGGATATAGGTGAACTACAACTCCAAAACCCAAGGTCAATGCCCACCAAACTCTTATAGCATTTTCTCTTGGTTATGGGAGTTCTGTGTGGGAAGTTTGTGTCTTACTGCCATTCCTGCCAGGATATCTATGTTGTATTCATCGAAACAGGCCCAGGTTTCACACTGAGTGTATACATTTAAAAACATATTAACTATATGTATTGCTGTGTTAGAGTGTAATTGTGTGTCATTTTGGTTGGTGGTGTGCCCCAGGATTCTGTAAATGTAAAAAGTGTGTCACGGCTCAAAAAAGGTTGAAAAACACTGACTTAGATGAGAGACCACCAATGTAGCTGTAGGCTATATTCCAGAGGAAGTAACAGGCAAGATCCAAGAAATTTGTCTAAGGGCCCTTCCACACAGCTCTATATCCCAGAATATCAAGGCAGAAAATCCCACAATATCTGCTTTAAACTGGGTTATCTGAGTCCACACTCAGATAATGTGGGATTTTCTGCCTTCATATTCCGGGATATAGGGCAGCATGGAAGGACCCTAGAGTGTGCCCCACACTATCGGAAGTGGGCTTCCCTAGTTTTCAAGCTTTGGTGCTGAAATCTCAGGACTGGGACAGACTTGACATGGCAACCCTACTCACAGGCCCTTTTCCAGTGCCATATAAAATCCAGATTATTTGCTTTGAACTGGATTCTATTGCAGTGTAGACTCATATAATCCAGTTCAAAGCAGATAATGTGGACTATCTGCTTTGATATTCTGGACTATATGGCAGTGCAGAAGGGGCTCAGAAACTGGAAACTCAGAAACTGGAAACTGAAATAAGGTGACATACATGGTTCTCCCCTCCAATCATTTTATTTTACAAGAATGCTATGGAATAAGTCTGAATGAAAGAGAGGCCCAAGATCACGGAGTAAATTTTATGATTTAATGGGGACTAGAGACCATGTCTACTCCAAGACACTTACTCCTATACTATACTGACTAGTTAAATATTAAAATTATCAATAGCAATGAACATAAATAGAGGAATCAGTGTAGGATGTTAGTGTTAATATGAAATATACCAGTATTTCCTGTTTGAAAATTAAATCTGTGTGATAAAGCTCAGTTGAATATATTTTTGTGTCCATGGTTACATATAAGCGCTCTGTTCTGTTAAAAACTTGGAACCAAAAACCTCTAAGTCAGTGTGAAATAAACAATAAATAACACACACACACACACATATATACCCTTCAGTCAGCACGTTCTGCAGCTTAGAGGTTTAGCCCACTGTGCCACCATGGCCTCTCTACCATTAATACTACTACCACTACTACATCTGGACCATTGACCACAAGGCAACAAGAAATTAATGAAAAAAAATTGGGCCATGCTGCATTGAAGGAAGAAAGGCAAACACTGCCAACATTAAAGACAGTCCCAAGAAAACATCTGGCACCCCTAATGAATGATGTGAATGCTGCATTTGCAACTGTTCAGATAACACCAATGGCAGAAACTAACCAGCTTGCATGCGGTACAACAGTGATTGTAACACAAGAACTGGGGATACAACAACTGAAACCTGCAAGAAAAATGATTGGAAAACCAAAATGGAAAATTAGGTTGGAATTAAAATTCAAAAACCTATGATCAGATGCGAGCAATCTGAAGAACATGAAGGAATAAAAACTGAAGAATGTCAAAATAAAGAATTACATGATTAAAAAATATTGGCCGAACACAAGAAAAATGGAAGAAGCACTTGAAATTGTGATACAACAAATCATGGCAACAGCCAGAAAATTTAAGCAATATGAAGCTAGAGTTACCCAGTACAAACCAAATCAACTCTTCCAATCTGCTCAAAGGCAGAGTCTGAATCAGCAGGTGGCTGTGAAAAATGAAAAACCAGAAAAAACGGCATTCTGGAAAGATCTGTGGGAAATAGAAAAAGGTTACAACAACAAAAAAGCTGAGTGGATAAAGGAAGTTGAAAATAAGTTTTCAGAGAACAAAATGAGAACCTTGGAAATAACAACAGAAAGCATAACTAAAAGAGTGAAGAACGTCAAGAACTGGACATTACCTGGCAATGATCAACTGCATGGATTTTGGCTTAAATATCTGATTAGCCTACGCTTTAAAATGGCCGAACAATTCAATAAAATGCTGCAAACTGGAAATAACAACTGGGAAGATATACTTGATACAGAAAAATCCAGCAAAAGGGATAAAATCAGAAAACTATAGGCTAATAATATGTATGTATGCCTACACTGTTCAAACTGCTGACAGGCATAGTAACTGATCAAACCCAGAATCACTTGAATGCAAACAACATCTTGCCAGAAGAATAAAAAGGTAATAAAAGAAGAAGTAGGGGTACCAAAGATCGGTTCCTGACTGACAAGATGATACTGGAGAATTGCAAAAGCCACAAAACAAACCTCTATACACCTTTGATTGATTACAAAAAAAACAAACATTTGACTCACTGCCACATAGTTGGATCACCAAATGTCTGGATGTCATTGGGGTTTGTGAAAATATTAGCAACTTCACTGAAAATGCAATGAAACAATAGAAAACTGAGTTGTTTGTGGGCAACGAAAGCTCTGGAACTGTTAACATCAAGACAGGTGTTTTCCAGGGTGACTCATTGTCACTACTATAGTTCATCATTGCAATGACCTCACTGTCAGTAATTCTACAAAAAAAACAAACCTGGGCTACCAGGCGGCAAGAAATTCATCCAAAATTTCCCACTTACTGTACATGGGTAATCTCAAGCTTTATGGAAAATCAGAAACTGAAATCCAATCACTGACCAACACAGTCCGAATCTTCAACACTGACATCAGTATGGAGTTTGGCCTAGGGGGGCGGTAGAAGCCTCCAATGAAATTGGGGGACACTGAAGCCTAGAAAGGGGGTGGTGGCATTACCCTGGCGTTGTGTTGCCAGTGCGCAGAGCCCGTCCCTTTGCTCTCCTCCCACGCCATACAGCCCTCTTGCAACTTGCAGGTGCACACACTCGCACGCTTGTGACCTTTTGCTCCAACTACATCTATGGTAGGCATCCTCAGAGGTTGTGAAGTCTGTTGGAAACTAGGCAAGTGGAATGTCCAGGGTAGGAGAAAGAAGCCCCGTCTGCTTGAGGCATTGGCCACCTTGATTAGCATTGAATGGCCTTGCAGCTGGTTATTGCCTGGGGGGATCCTTTGTTGGGAGGTGTTAGCTGGCCCTGATTTATTCATAGAAAAAAAAACACTTGGCAACCTTACCTAAACACAAGCATATTTTACTATATTCTACAAAAAAGGTAGAAACATTAATACATATATATCTTTCCATTTAAGTACTATTTAAAAAAATTAAAAAATATATCGAGAGGGGCGGTAAGCAATTTTTTTTCTGGAAAGGGGGCAGTAGTCCAAAAATGTTTGAGAACCACTGGCCTAGACAAATGTGCCACAGTGGCATTAAAGAAAGGGAAAATTATTTACAGCGAGGGCAAAGAGATCCCAAATGGACAAACCATGAAGTACAATCAGCCTGAAGCCTAGAAATATCTGGACATACTACAGCTGGACAATATCAAGCATCGACATGTGAAAACTGTGGTCAGCAAAGAATATGTCCAAAGGGTCAGAAAAATTCTGAAGAGCAGAAATACGATCAAGGCTGTCAACACCTGGGCCATCCCTGTCATCAGATGCACTGCTGGATTTGTGAACTGGATGTTCTGGACAGAAAAACAAGAAAACTGGTGACAATCCACTAATCCTTACACCCCCATAGTGATGTCGACAGACTTTACCTGCCCAGAAAATCAGGAGGCAGAGGGCTTCTGCAAGTGAAACAAACAGTAGAAAAAGAGAAACATGCACTGGCAGATTATGTGAAAGGCAGTCAAGAACCAACATTGGTGGAAGTAAAGAATAGAAAATTACTCAAAGTGCAAAAGACAAAGAGGGAATACCATAAAAATACAATGCAGAGCAGAAGAGAAAACTGGCAAAAGAAGGCTCTCCATGGGCAGTTCCTGGGAAAAATTAAGAGCAAAATTGACAAGGAAAAAACATGGCTGTGGCTCACAAATGGAACTTTGAAACAGGAGACAAAGGAGGGCCTGATTCTGGCAGCCCAAGAACAAGCCATTAGAACCAATGCCATCGAAGCCAGAATTGGAAAGTTGATGACAGATCCCAAATGTAGACTCTGCAAGGAAGCTCTGGGCTCCAGAGAGAGCGGTCTACCAAATCGAATTTATAAATAAATAAATAAATAAATGAAACAAAAGATCACATCCTCAGTTGCTGCAAGAAGATCGCACAGACAGACTACAAGCAGAGGCATAACACTGTTGCTCAGATGATCCATTGGAACTTGTGCCACAAATACCATCTGCCTGCGACAAATAACTGGTGGGATCAGAAGTCTGAAAAGGTTACAAAAAATGAACACGTCAAACTATTCTGGGACTTTTAAATTCAGACTGACAGAGTTTTGGAGCACAATACTCCTGACCTTACGATCATGGAAAAAAATCAAGTATGGATCGTTTATGTTGCAATCCCAGATGACAGCAGGATTGATGAGAAGTAACTGGAAAAGCTGACAGAATATGAAGATTTAAAGACAGAACTGCAAAGACTCTGGCACAAGCAAGTCAAGGTGATCCCAGCAGTGATCGGCACACTGGGTGCAGTGTCTAAAGACCTTGGCCTGCACTTAAACACAATTGGCACTGATAAAATTATCATCTGTCAGCCACAAAAGGCCAGCCTACTGGGATCTGCACACCTTCTTAGCATGCTGATGGATCTCCATCCACCAAAGGAAGAAAGTTTGCGATGTATTTGTGCAAAGGGTCAACCCAAAAAATAGATTATCCCATTTGCTGTACATATTTATTTATATTGTTTCTTGTTCTGTGATTGGTGGAAGATGCCCTCGGTAACCTCCTTTGCACTTGCTAAAACTGTGATATGGTGTAACTATGTGCCATGTTGCCCAGTCCACACCATTCTAGGGACCATCAGCACAAGTGGTGACCAAAATGGTTGTGATGTGTTTGCCATCCCTGACTTGTTGGAGTTCCTCGTCACATTATCTGGCCTTAGAGATAAGGGGTTTTTCAGAGAACTGACTACCACATTCACTTGAATTCTACATCAAAGGAAAAAGTGACTCTGCTCCTCCCCCTTGTTTTTCCTATTTCTATGAAGCCAGAAAAGTTTTGGCATCAGACTATTAAGTGATACGGGCAGCCCTCACATTTGCACAGGACCCTCGTGAAAGTGAAAAATTGCAAATAAAATATTGCCATTTTTTTAACCCGAAAGAACACCTTGGTAGGAATCTCTAGGTTCTCCAGCATGACTTTATGATCAACTTCTAGCAGGGATTGATCATAGGTTTGTACTAGAGGACCTAGAAATTCCTAGAGAGAACAATTTTATCAAATCCGTGAACAATAAAATCCTCAAAAGTCAAACATGCAAATAGTAAGATCAACTGTATTTTCTACACATACATCTATGCGTGATTAGGTCCCCTCCCACACAGCTGAATAAAATCCCACATTATCTGCTTTGAAATGGAATATATTATTTATTTAAAACTTTTATACCCCGGCCTTCTCACCTCCAAAGAGGGACTCAGACCGGCAAACAGCAAGTATACAATGCTAACATTTAAAATCTAAAAACATCATAAATTTACAATAAAAATTACAATAAAATACAATACAATAAATACATTTAAAAAGCCTTTCGCCAAAGTAAAATCAAGTCCAACTTAATCCATATATTCAGTCCGTATCAAGTGGTTAGTGACTTTAGTCGTTTCGCGATCTCCTCTTTCATTCTGCGAAGGCCTCATTACACAGCCACGTTTTCACCCGCTTCCTAAAAGTCAGGAGGGAGGGGGCGGATCTAATTTCATTTGGGAGGGAATTCCACAGCCAGGGGGCCACCACAGAAAAGGTCCTGTCCCTCGTCCCCACCAGATGCGCCTGCGAAGGTGGTGGGGCCGAGAGCAGGACCTCTCCAGATGATCTTAACACTCTTGATGGTTCGAAGGGGAGAATACGTTTGTACAGGTAAACTGGGCTGGAACCGTACTTTGAATTTTGCTAGGAAGCTAATTGGCAGCCAGCGGAGCTGGACCAACAGGGGAGTTGTGCGCTCCCTGTACCCCGCTCCCATTAGTAGTCTGGCTGCTGTGTGCTGGACTAATTGCAGCTTCTGGGCAGTCTTCATAGGCAACCCCACGTAGAGAGCATTGCAGTAGTCTAAACGGGATGTAACCAGAGCGTGGACCACCGTGGCCAAGTCTGACTTCCCAAGATACGGGCGCAGCTGGTGCACAAGCCTAAGCTGTGCAAAAGCTCCCCTGGCCACCACCGAGACCTGGGGTTCCAAGCTCAGCGATGAGTCCAGGATCCCTCCCAGACTGCGAACCTGCGCCTTCAGGGGGAGTGTAACCCCATCAAGCACAATATATGGCAGTGTGGACTCAGATAACCCAGTTCAAACCCAGAAAATATTGTGGAATTTTCTACCTTGACATTCTGTGATATATGGCTGTGTGGATGGGCCCTAAATCCACACTTCAACATAACATCTGCCTTCTAACTATCATGGCTATGGCAGTAAAGGAGATATCTCTCTCTCTCTCTCTCTCTCCCTCCCTCCCTCCCTCTCTCTCCCTCCCTCTCTCTCTCTCTCCTCTCCCTCCTGTTCAGATTCTCAGGACAACCTGTCAACAAAGACAAGACTGTTCCTTCTCTTGGGTTCGCAAACTGAAAAGACAGGACACAAAAGGAAAAAACAAGGAGAGAAAAGACAAAGGAGAAAACACACATACAAGTTCTTAATATTATATACTTTATCCTCTGAGAGCAGAGTTTTATAGCCACTGTTTCTCCTTCCTTGCCACTCCATTGAATGAGGACTGCGCTTATGAATGGTTCAGGAGATATTTAAAAAGTGGATTTTGAAGCACTGGTTGAATTGGGGAAAGGAATCAGGCTTAAAGCAAGAAGAGGGAGGCTTAGTCGTGGGGAGCAAACAAAAACACAGGAGAATGAGGCAGAAGGGAATACAACCCTTGGGAAGAACAAGTGGAACAGAAAAAAAATAAAATAGACAAGGAAGAAGGGGAAAATACTGGATCATGTTACAATGTATATCCAACAACAGTGGAGGTCAACCTGGAGGTCGGGACCCCTGGGGGGTCACGAGGGGGTGCCAGGGGGTCACCAAAGACCATCAGAAAACACTGTATTTTCAGTTGGTTATGGGGGTTCTGTGTGGGAAGTTTCACCAAATTCTATCATTGGTAGGGTTCAAGATGCTCCTTGATTGTAGGTGAGCTATAAATCCCAGCAACTATAACTCCTAAATGTCAAGATCTATTTTCCCCAAACCCCACCAGTGTTCGCATTGGGCATATTGAGTATTCGTGCCAAGTTTGGTCCAGATCCATCATTGTTTGAGTCCACAGTGCTCTCTGGATGTAGGTAAACTATAACTCCAAAACTCAAGGTCAATGCCCACCAAAACCTTCCAGGATTTTCTGTTGGTCATGGGAGTTCCGTGTGCCAAGATTGGTTCGATTCTATTGCTGGTGGCGTTCAGATCGCTCTTTGATCATAGGTGAAGTATAAATCCCACCAACTACAACTCCCAAATGACAAAATCAATGCACCCCCAACCCCACCAGTATTCAAAATTTGGGTGTATTGGGTACTTGTGCCAAATTTTGACTACTGGTGGGGTTGGGAAGGCATTGATTTTGTCATTTGGAAGTTATAGTTGCTGGGATTTATACTTCACCTACGATCATTAGGGTTCATAACAGTAGCAAAAATAGAGTTATGAGGTAGCAAGGAAAATAATTTTACGGTTCAGTGTCACCACAACATGAGAAACTGTATTAAGGGGTCGTGGCATTAGGATGGTTGAGAATATGTTAAATATGAAAATATGAATATGTTGATTCCCACCCACCCCTATTTGTTACTATGTGTGAACAGGGAGCTTAGGATGTGAGGACTAGAAGCTTCAGACTCCCCCAGGCATCTTGCCAGTTGCGTTTTATTCTTGGCCTACCTCCCAACTCTCTCCCACACATCCCTCTCCAGGATATTTGGGGAGATACACAACTCTTGTTCTTGCTTTGAAGCTTCGTGCATAGCATGATTGTACGCACACAGGCATGCGTGCATGCAATTCAGGAAAAAAGTGAAATCTGCTCCCCACATTGACATTCAGTCTTCTGGCTCTGCCTTGTCACCCACATTGCCCAAACCGTCAGCACTGATATCTGATAAAACCTTATCAGAGCTGTCCAGCACTGCTAGCTCAGAACTGGCTGGCTGCAGTTTCAGCACCACCCCAAAAGCAATGTGACATGGTGTACAGCTCAAGACGTTTGAGAGGCCCAGAGAAGGATCTGGTTTGTAAAACCTTTTTTGGACCATCTTGGATCTGTGGATCCAAGGGAAATTTAAACCTTTTAGCATAAAATAACATCAAATAGAAGCTATACGAGGGCGGGGCAATAAGTCCGTGACTTTTTGAATGAAACACAGGTTTTTGGATTTAAAAAATCATTTTATTTTTCAACGTAGTCTCCTTTGAGCTCTATACACTTTGTCCAACGTTTCTCCAATTTTTTTTATCCCTTCCAAAAAATAAGATATGTTGAGGTCATCAAAATAGGTATTTGTTTGTGAGATGATTTCATTGTTGGAGTCAAATCTCTTTCCACCGAGCCATTTCTTCAGGTTTGGAAATAAGAAATAGTCACTCGAGGCTAAATCCGGAGAATAGGGCAGATGAGGGAGCAATTTGTATCCCAATTCATGGATTGTTGCCATGGCAACTGCACATGTGTGCACCCTTGCATAGTCCTGGTGCAAAAGAACTCTTTTCTTGGCCAAATGCGGTCCGTCCCCCCAAACCCCTCATTAAATCGACCCAATAAGTTGGCATAATATTCGCCATTGATTGTTTTACCCTTTTGAAGGTAGTCAATGTGGATTATACTGCATGCATCACAAAAAACGGTCGCCATGACTTTATTGGCTGACAGTAGACGGGGTAGCACTCTGAGTTGGCAACGTCCACCTCGTAGATGCCTCCTTGGACACCTTTCCTTTCCCTTTTTCTTCTCCTCCTTCTCCTTCCCTTCCTTCCTCGGCCTCTTCTCCTTCCGGGCCTAGGGACGACGAGGAGCCCGCTGAAGAAGTCGTCCCTCGGGCCCACTAGCGAGGCTCCGGCACCGCCGAGGAGGAGAAGCCGCCGCTATTGGCGCTCTCGCTACTGGCAAGGCCTCCCCCGTCGGCCTCGCCATCCTCCTCCTCCTCGTCTTCATCATCAAAGTCGTCTTCGTGGTAGAGGTGGTGGTAAGGCCCCCCTCCGCCCCAACCGTCCATGAGGAGAAGGCGGTTCTGGTGGCGAGGCCTGCTGCCCTGAGGGGAAGACGAGTGGCGGTGTGGAGGCGTTCGGTGCCGGGAAAGAAGTGGCAAGGGAGGCGGGAGCGGCAAGTGCAGCCTCAGGACCGGCTGAGGCCGAGTCGGCACCACCTCCGCCGCCTCTTTCTCCTCAAAGGCGGCCTCCTCCAGGCCCTCCATGCCGCCACTGAGTGAGGAGGGGGAAGAAAGGGTATTTCCCAAGGCACACCTGATGATCGCGCACAGCACACTAGTGTGCCATGGCACAGTGTTTGGGAAACACTGAAGTAAGCCATGGTGCACTACAGGAGCAACTTCGAAACCTGGACAGTATGCTTGAAGAGCCACTGCACCAGAGAGACTCAAAGGGGCCCCAGAGAGACCATGAGCAAGTCATAGTGAGATGATGCCACTTTATCCACCATGCAGGGCCGTAGCCAGGATTTTGATTCGGGGGGGCTGAGTTTGGTTCCGGGGGCGCTGAGACTGGGTGGAAGAGGGTCTACCCTAGCAAACCTTTTGTATTGTTATCCAAATAACCCCAGTGATGTGTGATATAATGAGCATGGTGATCAGATCATGATATGAATAAACATAACAGTTTAAATAATGTACCAGTAAGGCCTTTTCGCGGACCACCCTGAGAATTTTGGGGGCTGAAGCCTCCTAGCCCCCCGGCTACATGCCTGCCACCATGGTTCAATTTTATGGAGAGGTACTTGGAATTCACATCTAGACAGCTCTATTATCTTACCAAACTACTAATCCCAGAGTCTACTGGACGTTGTGGTAACACTTAAAGTGGAATCACATTCATGTATTGTGAAAGGACCCTACAAGTGGATAGGGTCCACACAAAAAAGCACTAGGAAGAGCCTTAGAGCTCTTGACCTTGTGTTTCATTTTTGCTACTGATTAGCAGACATGAAATCTGGACCTCTTTTACCACTGCTTCTTGAACATGGAAAAAAAACCAATAAAGAAGACTACATAGCTTCTATAGAAAGCATGTTCCACTTTATTTTCTACCTGAGCTAGTGGAAAGCAATGGTCAATACTGGACCGGAGAGACTCGGATTCAGATCCTCATTAGACCATAACAACAACAACAGCAACAATAACAACAACTTTATTCTTATATCCTGCCTCTACCTCCCTGAAGAGACTCGGGGCAGCTTACATGGGGACCAAACCCAATATAAACAAAGTTACAAAATAACACAATTAAAAACATATAACAATCAACTATATTAAAACAATAAAATGAATAAACTCAAAGACATCATAAAACATAACCAAACAACACACAACCAATGGCCGAGAAAAGTGGGTCTGTGCAGATTTGAGACTAATAGGGCAGGACAGGGCTAGTGCAACGTAAACTGTAAGGCCGGGGGCTGGGAATAAAGTGCTGGAGATCCTACCAAAAGATGAGAGCTAGGCAGACTTGATCAGTAGTTGAACCATTATTGAAAGGCACTTTGGAACATCCAAGTCTTCAGATCTTTAAAGCTCAGTGAATGGCAGTGACCCAATCACCTCCAAGCTTTTGTCCTGAGTTTGGTTCGGGGGGCTGAGACTGGGTGGAAGAGGGTCTACCCTGCAAATTTTTGTATTGTTATCCCAATAACCCCATTAATGAGCATGGTGATCAGATCATGATATGAATAAACATAACAGTTTAAATAATGTACCAGTAAGGCCTTTTTCCGGACCACCCTGAGAATTTTGAAATATCCTGCCTCCAACTGTCCTTCCTGATTAATGACATTCAACCTTTTCATCGACTTTTAAAATATCCCAGTTTTTCTGCCTCCCTTCCATTTTTGTCTTTAAATTATTTCCTTGGCACATACTGAGTTCAATGTGCAAAAATGGTTTCTATTCAATTAAATCAGCAATGGAGGAGGGAGAACTAAGAAAAAGATAACATCTGGCCTTTCCCTGTAGGGACCAGTCCAAAGCAAACTGCTGCAGCCTCTTCTAGCTTGTCTTTAATTCCTCGTGAATAACTTTTGCCCTCTTGATCATATCCTGGCATGGCTTGGCCACACACGCCAGGATTTTGTATTTTTGAAATATTGGTAGGTATGAAATTAGGAGGATAAATGCATTTACCCAGCTCACAAGAGAATACCGCACACAAATAAAAGTCAAACAAGGCTTGGAGGAGGTAAAGGTCTCTTGGGGTCTTTTCCTATATTCAGGCCATGTCCTTCCTCTGGTTTATCTTCTGCACTCTTCTCTAATGCAGAGCAACAAGTGAGTACATCATGTCCCTCCTTGGGAATTAAGATTTGGCAACGTCAAGAGACTGTTGTTCAACAAAAACAAACACGTATTGCCCAAAAGAAAAATATTCAATAATTATGCACAGGGTCTCTCTGGCATTACTTCGCGAACGAAGATTCATAGAAAGGACTCATCCCATGCTTTTTACAAGTGCGCTGATGAAGTTGGATGTGCAATGAATTTTTCTGGTGGAGCGCAGCGTGCAGAGAACTGGCCTCACCCTTTAAACCAAAGCTGGGACGGTGGCAGCGAGGTCCTCAGGTCGTAGGTTTGGTTTGAGCGTCCTTCTCTTAGATGGTTGACCTTACGGGGTTAAATGAACACCATCTGCCTGGGTTTGAAATCAGAGTTTTCCTTCTCCTAGGATGGTTGCCAAAAGGCTAGAGAGCCCATCCTGCCCATTGACGCTCTTTGTCAGACCCTTCGGTTGTGACCTATCTGGCATGGGAGGCCCTACCAGTGACTATTATGCCACCGCCAGCATAGCTCACAACTTCATTAGGGTACACAAGCCTTTTCCCCATGACAAGGGGCGCCAATGGAGAGGTGCACAGGGTACTAGCAAGGCAATAATAGCCTGTATTTGTTTGCATTTCCAAACCTACTACATTGTGCAAAGCACCCGGCCAGTAGCAGTCAGTGAAAGAAGGAAGAATTTGTGGGTTCGCAAAGCTTAGGGTTCTGGGGGGTGGGGGTGGGTGGGATATCTTTTGAAGGGTTCCATGGCTGAAAAGATTTGTGAATCACTGATCTAGAGCAGTGTTTTTCAGCCTTTTTTGAGCCACGGCACATTTTTTACATTTACAAAATCCTGGGGCACACCACCAACCAAAATGACACAAAATGACACTCTAACACAGTAATACATATAGTTAATATGTTTTTAAATGTATTTATACACTCAGTGTGAAACCTGGGCCTGTTTCGATGAACACAACAGAGATATCCTGGCAGGAATGGCAGAAAAACACAGATGAAGGTCTTGCTCAACAGCTGGGAGTTATAGTTCATCCGCAATCAAAGATCATTCTGAACTCCACCAATGATGGAATGGAATCAAACTTCCCACACAGAACTACCATAACTAAGAGAATATACTATAAGAGTTTGGTGGGCATTGACCTTGAGTTTTGGAGTTGTAGTTCACCTATATCCAGAGAGCACTGTGGAGGGGAGAGAGGAAGACGTGGGGCGAGTCTGCACAGTAGCGCCTGCACGGGTCATGTCTTCCTCCCCCGCAGAATCGGCAGCGTGAGCAAAGCGAGGCCAAGCAAGCAGAGCGAGGCTGGGAAGAAGGGAGCCCGAGTGGAGGAGAAAAAGTGTTCGGCAGGAGGGGGAAGAAAGGGTATTGGAGGTTCCAATTTCCCACGGCACACCTGATGATCGCTCACGGCACACTGGTTGGGAAACACTGTTCTAGAGCACATAGGGTTGCCATTTGAATAAGGGACAGGCACCTAAAAATAGGGAAATTTTCACAAAAATAAGGAACACTTCATAAAAACTTGAAAATCACCATTTGTTTTTCAAGTATTTATGTAGTGTCCCTTCTTTTTGTGAAAATTTCCCTATTTTTAGGTGCCTGTCCCTTATTCATATGGCAACTATAAGAGCACACCAGTTTGGGGAGGGCTAATCAAGAGAGTTGAGAAAGAAGCATGGATGGGTGAGAACTGAAGAACAGCAGCTTTGGCAGCTAATGCACTGACAACATTTCCTTCAAAGACAGATGGGAAAGCAGCCTTATTTTCAAAAGCCTTGAAAAGGTATAGCATGTTAGCTATTGCTCTGTCTGACCTATTTGACATCCCTTTCTGGATAGAAATTCGGATTGCCAATAATTGTGTTGTAATTATTATAGATATGTCCACAGCTGCAAATCAATCAGATAGGCCTTTCGGTTCCTCCTCATGAGACTCTTTACTGTTATTTTAAATATGCAAACACAGAAAGGAGGGTGAGAAGAAGGGCATGCGGGTATGTAAGGATTTCTCACCCAACCTATTTACAAATCCTTTATGATCGCTTCTTGTGGTCCGCAGTAATATAAAGTCTGATGGCCATCAAATAAAGTAACGTAAAGTAAAATAAAATAAAATGAATACATGCCGCTACAGCTGCACCCCTCACACAGCATAAAAGGCTGTGCAAAAGATATCTTGTACTCAGGAACTCTTCTAGTGAGAGATAAGACTGCAAAAGATATTACAGATTGCCGACTTCCACTTTTTTTTGTTTTTAATACTTGTACAAGCCTAGCTCCTCGTTTCTTTCTATAGTTTTGGGATGAAATCTGGGAAATTGGGGTTCTGTGCCTGACATCGTGCAACACATTGTACTTGTCCAGACCTGAATGCAAACATCAGAACATGAAGCCTGCATTTAATTTCCCGATCCACACACTAGAGCTTTCCAAATGGAGAGCATCCTTTTCATTGGGCTCATATGGGGCATATATGTCTTTCCACCTCTTTCCCTCTTTCTGTCCATCATCCTTCTTGCTAGTCCCTTTTGACAGAGGCGGAGACAACACTTGGGTGGTGGTTGCTGTGTCATTTTTTTTCTTTTTTGGCTGTTAGTCCCCTCCTTGTTTGTTGAGCTCTCTTTCTGCCATCAATACAGCCCAGGATCTTGTGGGGAGGACTCAGCTGAGAAGCAGATCAACTGACGGCAGTGGGAAAATTGTTCTCCACTGCCATCTCAGCCTTTTTTCCCTGATCAACCAAAGGACCAAGAGTCATCCAGAAAGTTATCAAACTTTGGGCTCTACATCAGGTCAGTTTCATTCAATGGACACCCCAGATCTGGTGTATTAAAGGTTGTTAGTGTTGACTTGTCTTTGGGTTAGATAGGAAGAGCTAAGAATAGAAACAGAGAAATGGTAAGAGAGAAATAGGAATTCTGTTTGGCTTTTTAAAAAAAGTTGAGATAATACCATGGCTGGGTCAGGAGAATTACCAAAAGAAACTCTCATCTACTTGAAAGTCAACTCATCTACTCTGACCGCCCTTCTTGCTGCATTTGTGTAGTTGGAACTTACTATTGTTGACATGGGAGAACCCTCCTCTTAATTGTTGTTTTGCATGGTCTAAGGTGGAGCTTTGGCATTATAAACAACTTTCAAGGCTAAGCTCTGACAACTCCTTACTTTGTTTGGTCTTTCGTAAGTAGCACCATAAGAAATGTAGATAGAGAAAGTGCAGTGGGTAGATACGTATCCTATCTGCTCTCTCTTTCTTCAGATGGTGAAGTGTGTTGGAACTGGCAGCACCCAGTCCAAAGGTACCCATAACAGCTGACTAGTTTGCAAAGGTTGAAACATCAAGTGATCACAACACAAACGAACTAGCAGGGCAGGCTTTCATTTTTGAGTTGCATGAAAGGCTGTTTATGTTGATGATTTTGAAAACGGAGCCTGAAAAGGTTTTCTATCATCTTGGGGATCTTTTTTGGCAACAAAGCAATTTGTAGACATCTTAAAAAGCAAAGCAATTTGTAGACCTCCCGTATAGATTACTGCAACGCTCTCTACGTGGGGCTGCCTTTGAAGACTGCTCGGAAGCTTCAATTGGTTCAACGGACAGCAGCCAGGTTGATAACAGGAGTAGCACTCAGGGACCGTACAACTCCCCTGTTGTGCCAACTCCACTGGCTATCAGTTTGCTTCCGGGCACAATTCAAAGTGCTTTTGGCTGTTTGTGCAAGCATTCACAGACTAACTTTAATTAATCAAGATCAAAGGATTAATATGATGACGAAATGGAAACCGATTTTAAGATTGTGGAGCTGAGATTTGTATTTTGTAGTTTTAATTGTTAATTTATGTGATTTTATATGATTGTCTTTATCTTATTATGATGCGTTGTGTGTGGGCACTTGCTGCCGCTTGTTCACCGCCTCGAGTCCCCTTTGGGCTGAGAGAGGCGGTATAGAAGCATAGCAAATAAATAAATAAATAAATAGATTTTAAAAACTGAGCCTTAAAAGGTTTTCTATCATTTTGGGGATCTTTTTTTTTTTTGGCAACAAAGCAATTTCTAGACGTCATAAAAGCCCCAAAAGCTAAATGAATAAATGTGCTCACAAACAACTTTTATCAACGAGGAGAAGAAATGCATAGATTAAATTTGGTTGATTTTAAAGTCCCATTAGGTGGTCAAAATTCTGATGATAGAAAATCGTGTCAGGAGCAACATTGAATGGGATGAAGATTACAGTGCTGTATAGAACAGGCGCATGTATATACTGCTGAATTTGCCTGGATTTACTATTGAAAGGTACAGGGTTGAGTAAAGTTCTTTGAGTTTTCTTACTGATACTGGCACTGCAGAGTAAAATAAACCATCCCAAAAAGAAGAAAAGAAAGTATTTCTCGCACCATCTTTGGGCACCTGAAACGCAAATTTCCAAACACAAATCCTCTTTCTTTTGGACAAAGAATAAAGTGAGAACTGAGAAGATAAATGGGAAAGTGATGTAGTCTGAAGAGCATTGGCTGCATGGGAAATGGGTGGGTAGCGTAAATGAAAAATAGAAAGGCTGGCAACTGGCTTGACACCTCACAAATGTCATATAGCACCTTAACTCTTAAGAAATGTATTATAGCACGAGCTTTCACAGATTATATCCTAAGTCAACGTAGGCATGGAATGTGTCACACAGAACTTTTGGTACTTAGATATACTATAAATGGTTGGAGTGTTCTGTACATTTGTTGCTGGCGTCTTGAAGTTGTTTTTGACTTATGGCCACCCAAGACAATCCTATCATGGGGCTTTCTTGGAAAGAAAAGAGAGTGACTTGCCAAAGTGGGTTTCCATGGCTAAGGCCCCTTCCGCACAGCTGTATAAAATCCACATTGAACTGGATTAAATGGCAGTGTGGACTCTAACCCAGTTAAAATGGATATTGTAGATTATCTTCCTTGATATTCTGGGTTATATGACCATGTGGAAGGGCCCCCGGTGGAAAATCAGACTCTGGTCTAACCCAACACTCAAATCATTACTCTACTGGCTTCTATCCACCTCCTTCATGCGTGGAGTTTGGATGTTTATTTTTTACGTCCTTGGAATGATCATTGAAAGCTTTTCTTACACCCCTCTTTGGGACTGAGTCTTTCTCTTTGGAGTACCAGATTGCACCCCGCCCTGACTTGTGGATTTATATCAGACTTTAAGCCGATCCATTGGGACACCGGGATAATCCCGACTTTACAGGTAATTTCAATTGGACGTTACTCATGTGTCGGGTACTGTATATGGAGTGCTTTCTGGCTGGTTACTTATTGTGTTTAGACTTCGAATTATGAAGGTTAGACTTGCATTGTGATTTTTGAACTGAATATATGTGATATTATCAGTCCTCTGGGTTATGCGTTTATCTGACTGATCCGAGTAGTTGTTGTAGTGTTAAACCCCTGCTCTTTGTTTTGGTTAGTCGTACGTGTATGCATAAATTCTACAGTGTAGATGACGCCATGTAGTTGAGTAGATGGAACTTGTGCTCTGACTCACCTAAATAATAGTTGGCAGGGAAAAATTGGACTAGACCATGTTGGAATAAATCATAGTTCAAAATGACAATCTTATAGGGCAAATTGGTATTTTGATAGCCATATATAATACGCTCAGGGGTAGAAGTTGAGAGAAAGTACTTCACTAGTGAGTTCATGGCGAAGGCAACATTCAAAATGGAGATTTCCCACCACACACTCTTTGCAGCGACAGGGCACCAAATATGGAAGCATTGCTATACACACACAGCACAAGGACAACAAGCTTTCTGTAAAACAAGGGAACAGAAAACGTGAAAGTTGATAGGGAAAGTAGCCATAAATGGGTTTTTAAAAAGCATGGCAAAACACTAGCAAGTCAAACATACCACAAGAAACAAAACCCATCAACAAGGAAATACATCAACAGTAAAGATGAAGGCACGGGAAGACAAAGAGTATATCTCTTGACAGGTAAAAAAAATAGAATATAATTTAAGGGTGCAGGTTGGGGTGGCTTTCTGTGAATCTTCCTTTCCCCTCCATAACTTCAGATTCCAGAAGCAAATGCACTTGACGCTTGTTCAGTTCTTGATAACGGGAAATTCAAGAATGGTGTCTGTAAAATGGGATTTACTACACAGTGGGAGTGGGCTGCCTTGTCAATTCCTGTTGATGAGGTTCCAAGCTGTAGGCTGAGCATCTCTTATACAGAATTCCAAAATCCACAATTGACTACATGGGTGGCTGAGACAGTGGCACCTTTGCTTTCTTGATGCTTCAGTGTACAGAAACTTTGTTTCATGGAGAGAGAGAGAAATCAAAAGTGTCATCTAAAATTCAGGCTCTGTGTATAAGGTGTAAACGAAATATCCATGAATGTTGTGTTTAGACTTGGGTGCCACCTCAAAGATATGTTGAGGTTTCTCTCTCTCGGCATTACTTCGCGAACGAAGATTCTTAGGAAGGACTCATCCCACGCTTTTTACAAGCGCATTGATGACTAAAAAGGCCAATCTGAGACAGGCAAGTTCGGTTGCCGAAAGCACAGCAGAAAGTCTCCTTGGGTGATGTTGTTTCCAAGTTGCGGTTCTTTCTGCGTTGTCGTTTCTCTTCGAGACCCGTTTGGCATGTCTTATCGAAAGAGGCCGCAGCATTGTGGATAGTGCATCTCCACGCCTCCCGATGTGAGGCCAGGGTGGACCATTGTTGGTGATCAATCTGGCCGAGCCTGAGATGTTGTTTCAGGGAGTCCTTATATCTCTTTTTGGGGGTGACCTGTGGCGAGTTCACCATAGAGTAGTATCTTTGGGAGGCGGTGGTCCTCCATCCTGCCCAGCGCAGCTGTGTTCTCAATAGCATGGCCTCATTGCTGGTGATCCCTGCTTGCTCAAGGACAGCAACATTAGTCACATAATCGGTCCAGTGTATATTTAGGATTGTGCGAAAACAGCGCTGATGAAAGCATTTGAGGAGTCGTAGGTGTTGGCGATAGGTGACCCATGTTTTAGACTCATATAGGAGAATAGACAGTACGATAGCTCTGTACACACTGATTTTGGTGCTTTGCCTCAGGTGCTTGTTGCTCCAGACTCTTTTGTGAAGCCTTCCAAATGCACTATATGCCTTTGCTAATCTGTGATCTATCTCTTTATCAATCTTGGCGTCTGAAGAGATGATGCTTCCCAGGTAGGTGAACTGCTGAGGTACAACAAGCAAATACAGGTATTCCAAATTCCCCCCAAATCGAAATCCGGTTCCTAAGCACTTTGGATAAGAGATACTCCATCTGCATCTCCTGCAAAACAGTCAGGGACTCTCAAGTCCCCAAATACAGTCAGGGACTCTCAAGTCATTCACTCTGTAGTCGCTGGTTTACTTTCTGCATGGGCTCTTCTGAGAGGGAGCTGTTTTCTTGCAAAGTGGCCTGTGAAGGAAGCAATGAGTCTGAAGACAAGCTGGTCTCACAGTAGGAAACGTCTCTGGTCTGTTTCAAGGTGGCTCAAGATTGCTGCTTCTGGTTCCACGGCCCGGGTGCCCTGATAAAAAATATATACCTGATAGATAAGTATCTGAAGACAGAGGCGCTAATGATAAGACTCTACTTAATAATAGCCGGGGGCCCTTCTTTCCACATTTGAAGGAACAGAGTGAGATGGTGAATTGGCATAACAGCAACTGTAATTTGGGTTGAGATTAAAATATGCAAAAGGAAATATAATTCCTGCTGATAAAGACTGGTGTGTGTGTGTACATCAGAGATAAAGTGATGTCTCTGATGTTTGTGGCCATGTTGTTGCTTTGAGGTATTTCAGAGGTGGGAGGAGTATGTGGATGTCTAGGGTCCAAGGTTTAAATGTTGTTTTGGTTTGCTTTGGATGTAGATCAGATATGTCAAACTCATTTTCATGAACGACCACATCAGTCTTATGGTTGCCTTCAATGGGCCATTTAATCCATGGACAAAGAATCTATGGCTACAGAGGGCCAACTATATTTTTCTTTAATTTTTATTTAAATTGTACTTCCATATGTTATTGAATGAAAACTTCCATCACTTTTGATTATCTGCCGTGAAGACTGGAGATAATGGGAATTTCAACCCAACACCTCTTATGACTCTGAGGTTGGGAAAAGGTTAAAGGACATTTTGAAGTCTGACATCACATCCACAACACCTTGTATCTAAATTCAAACTCCACTACCCTGACTAAACAAAATAAATGACAGACTTCCAAATGTTACTATATCACAACTACAAGTGCCTCTAGTTATGATGTCCAATTATGAAGAATACAGGAGTTGTAGTCCAGCATCTGGAGGAGGCTTTAAGTTTGATGCATGTACTGTAGATACTGTATAACAAAATAACAAAACACAAAAACATAGCACTTGGAAATATCCACTGGCTCTATGGGAGGTAAATGGGTGACTTCTGGGGGGAAAGGAAGAGGATGCCTACCATAGATGTGGGTGAAATGTCAGGAGAGAATGCTTCTGGAACATTTATTTATTATTTCAAATTTATATACCACCATTCCCAATGGCTCATAGTGGTTCACAATACAAACACAAACAATCATAAAATAGCGGTTTAAAACACAGTAAAACAATTTAAACTAATACAGAAAGGAGGTGAGTAGGCCGGACCGATAACAGACTGATTACAAGCTGAACGCCTGCCGGAAGAGGGTGGTCTTACAGGCCTGATCTGTTATAGTTCGAACCTCCTCCGGTAAGGCGTTCCATAGATTGGGCGCTGCCAACAAGAAGGCGCGCTGCCTTGTGGATGATAGCCGGCAAATTCGGATAGATGGGATTTTCAGGAGGTTTTGGTCTTCAGACCGTAGTGATCTCTGGGGAATATACGGGGAAAGGCAGTCCTTCAAGTACGCTGGCCCAGACCATGTAAGGCCTTAAAGGTTAACACCAACACCTTGAAGGCAATCCGGTACTCGATGGGAAGCCAGTGCAGACGCTGAAGGACTGGTGTGATGTGACACGTCGATGCCACTCTAGCCAGCAGTCGAACAGCAGCATTCTGCACTAGCTTGAGTTTCCGGATCACCGACAAAGGAAGGCCGATATAGAGGGCGTTACAGTAGTCTAGCCTCGAGATGACCATGGCCTGGATCACCGTAGCTAGGTCGTTCCCAGAGAGGTAGGGCGCCAACCGCCTGGCCTGGCACAGATGGAAAAATGCTGTTCTGCTCACCGTGGACAATGGGCAAATTGCCTTGCCGTCCATAATAATATTAATAATAATAATAATACTGTTTATTTCTATCCTGCTCTTCTCACCCCAAAGGGGACTCAGTGCAGATTACAATACACATACGAAAGACAGTCCCTGTCGGAAGACATACAAACAGGCAGTCGGCGCTCCCCCCCCCCGGACGACCCAGCCATAGGGTCTTTGACGGGTTCACCTTCAACCTGCTGGCCCGTAGCCACCCAGTCACGGCTTCAAGGCACCGATGGAAATAATCGGGTACAGAGTCCGGCCGGCCTTACATGGCCATACAGACTAGAAAACTCACAGCAACTCAGTGATTCTGGTCATGAAAGCCTTCCAGAACAAACTGGATATCTGATAATATGGACAAACCTAACTTTAGTATTTAATGATGCATCCTTGCACTTTAGGATCTTGTCCTTTTTCTAATACCTTGATAGCTGTTTCCATTCTGATCAAAGACTGACTTGAGATATGAAAGACCTTTAAAAAATACATAACAAGGAATTGGTTGTTTTTTGTTGTGAAGACTTTTCCATCCCCCTCCCTCCCTCCCTTCCCCTCTCTCTCCATATATACATTGCTTCATACATCAATTATAATCCTGATGATACAATAACTCCTTCTTATACTGCGGGTTGCTCTCCCCTCCACAAATCATGAAGTCATGAATCTTTTCCCCGTCAATTGCTATCAATTTGACTTTCAAGGTGGTCACTTTCGAGGTGTTAGTTTTAACTTTCAAGGCCTTATATGGTTTGGGGCCAGTGTACCTGAGGGAGCAGCTCACCCCTTATGTTCCCAGGAGATCACTGCGCTCAGAGGGGCTCAATCTACTGGATGTGCCTGGGATTAAGGTCTATAGACTTGCCAGCACGCGGCAGAGGGCGTTTGCCGTAGCCGCGCCAACTCTGTGGAACACCCTCCCTGAAGAGTTACGAGCCGTCCGGGAATTAATGCTGCTCCGCAGAGCCGTAAAAACCTGGCTATTTAGACAGGCATTTGGCCCATAACTAATGAGTATTATCAGCATCCTGTTGTGTCGCTGCCAGCATATTTCTACTGCCATCGCAGTTTGCTGGTATTGATTTTAACTGGGGGTTTTAAATTGGTTTTATTGTACTTTATTGCATTTTATGTCTTTTATCTATTAACTCTGTAAACCGCTCTGGGCTCCAGAGAGAGCGGTATATTAAGTCGAACCAATAAATAAATAAATAAATAAATAAATAAATGTGAATGGTCTTCCTAATATTTGCATACTGTTTATGCATTAATACTGTAATACTCATTTTTCCAAAACCTCTCATGAGTCAAAGGCAGTCTTTAAGTCCACTATTATATCAAGTAATATAAACAACAAATGACTTCTAAATCTCAAATACACTGTTGTTTATGTCCGCTCTTGCTATCTTAACTTTGCATGTTAATTTCTCGGAAAGTTTTGAACCATATCCATTTTAACCACTTTTGTATTAAGAGATTTTCTAATGTTTGCCACTTTTGATCTTATTTATTTATTTATTTATTTATTTATTTATTTATTTATTCCCAGAGTGGTTTTACAGAGTTAAAAACAGATAAACACATAAAATGCAATAAACCAGATTAAAACCCCCATGGAGTGAGTCGAGAGCAAAATCATTTATGAACAATTATTTAATGGGTTGCTGTGAGTTTTTTGGGCTGTATGGCCATGTTTCAGAAGCATTCTCTCCTGATGTTTCACCCACATCTATGGCAGGTATCCATCAGAGGATTCACTCACATGTCATAGATGTGGGTGAAAGATCAGGAGAGAATGCTTCTGGAACATGACCATAAAGCCTGGAAAACTGATTCCAGCCATGAAAGCCTTTGACAACACAATTATTTAATGGGTTGCGTTTAATACCGTAGCTGCAAGGAAAAGTAAACCCTATTAAACAGGATTTTGCTTTGGCCACATCTGGCTCCTCAAAGAACTGAGTGTTCTAGGCTTGATCACCCCAATGTTGTTCAGAAGACTATTGGATGTGGATGTTGGGACAGATGTGAATGCTGCTGAAAGTGCTATTAGGGTATTAATATAACCAATCTATGCTTTTAGTTGATTTCATAGAGTTTTTTTAAAAAATTGCATCTTATGTTTTGCAATTTTGCTCCTTAGTTATGAGACGCCGTGATCATTCCCTCTGGGGCTACAAAGTGGGGTAGCAGTATTAAAATGAAACCAAATAAATACAAGACGTGTGGGTGGAATACCATAATTCATTGTTCGACATCAGAGAGAGGAAGCAAGGAGGTCCTTTAAAGGTCCCAGAGGTGGACAAAGGGGGAGGAAGTGAATCAGAAGAGAAGAGGGTATCTAGGCCCACGTTCGGGGAAACTTGGCATCTCTTCAAGGTTGATTTCAATGGCTTCATTTTGTATCTCTCTTCATGATTGATGGGATGATAAGACCTGGCACCAGATCCAGCTGCCATTTGTGAGAGGGGAACAGGGTGTTAAAAGGATGGCAACAAGGGAAATTGAAACATCATGGCAGACAGGAAGGTATAAGCCCTTGAAACACATTGGCCATACTTGCTTGCCTCTCTATCTGTGGTGGATGGAACATTAATTATTTATTATTATTTATTTATGGTATTTGTACCCCGTAGCTTCTCACCCCCCGCAGGGGGACTCAGCACGGCTTACATTTGCAGCACTACAGGCTGCACCACCACAATACAATTTTAAAATATACCATATAATCAACATCATTAAAAAGCATTAAAACATTTAAAAAACATTGCATTAAAAAATCACTACATACAACAATAATTAATTAAAGCCATCAAGCGGAACACATTGTCAGTCCAAAGTGTCAATCCAGTCAAATCCAAAGGTACATTTGGATAGAAACAGATTCCCTCTAGAAGGAAGGGAGCGCCAAAATATTTTATTTCACTTCCATAAGACTTTGGGCCCTTCCACATTATACCATTATAAGATTACGACTACATTTTAACCACTATGGGAACATCCTGTGGAATCCTTGGATTTGCCGTGGAGGGAGAAATATTTAGAATTCACAGCCTGGGAGTTCCTTTGGGGCTGATGACCTAACTACATATCCCATCTCATGGCAGTTAGAGGGCCCTCCTATTTTGCCATATGATCCAGATTATCAAATAAAATAATCCACATTATCTGCTTTGAACAGGATTATATGAGTCTACACTGCCATATAATCCAGTTCAAAGCAGATAATCTGGGTTTTATATGACAGTGTAGAAGGGGCCGTAGTGATGAAATAGAAGACTGTGGATGGCTGCGGAGGGCCGTGGTCCATGTGGCCTGGGCCGTTGCCGGCACAGCTGAGGACTGCAGAAGTGAGGGCAAAGAAAAAACTCCATGCAACAAAGAAGACGGAGAAGCAAAAGTTAAGGATAACTTCATTTTATTAAAGTTCAAAAGTAATAACAGGAGTTAGGGGTGTTCTCTGGACGCTGGTGGTTGCTCTAGATCTCTCCAGACCTCCGTATTATAGTCTAACTGCTTTATTATGTTCCAGTTGTTATTTTTTTTAAATTATGTCTACTTCTTTTATGTCTGATGAGGGAGAAAAGTGGGACATAAATTAATAAATAATAATACTTCATATAGTGTGGCATTCTTATGATAACTCAAATTGTATACACATATACAGAATAGGGATGTGCAAAAAGGCAGAAATCTATTCTGTTTTTGTTTTGAATTTCAGGTGCCTACCCTTCTGTTTTTGGAGAATTTCCAGGAGATTAGGAGTGGGGCTGTTTGGGTTCATAATTTGGGATCTGGACTTCCATTTCTATTTCAGGAAGAATCTTCCCGTAAACAGAACTGGGAGGGTGGACGGGAGAACGGACCTGAAATTTGAAATGAAAACAGAATGAAAACAGAACGGATGTCTGCCGTTTCACACACCCTTAATACAGAATGAAGAAGGTCCCATTTTCTGGAGTGTAATCAGATCTGGAAGCTGATACAAGAGAAGAAAGCAGGGCTCGAGGTGACTTTGTCAGTTCTTAGAAAGGGAAATAGATCTCACAAATAGATAGAGGAAGGAGGATGAATCAGAGCGTTGAGCTTGTTACTAGACAAAGGTGGGATGGGGATCACTAACAGGCCCTTGATTTTTCTGTACCCCTCAAGCAATTTTGTGTTGCCCTCTTGTAATTGCCTCTGTGCATTGTGAGGGAAGGCTGACAAAGCTGGAGTAGGTTTAGCAGGAGGATGAGACACAAAACCTGATACGGGAGCCACCTCTTGAACAACTGTTGCATACCTCGAACGAGCATTTGTTTTCTGTTTCTCTAGATCAACAGTGGGAATAATTTCATCCTATCAGTGTAGTTGTACCTCCGGTAACTTTGGCCAACACTGACAATGATGAAAACTGCTGGGAAGCATAATCTAGAAGGCCATGCAGTTCTCACTCCTGTCCCATGATGCCAGAAGTCAAACTCTAGTCCTCCAAGTGTTTTGGACTTCAGTTCCCAGAATCTTCCAGTTGCCTTGGTCAATGATCAAGGATTATGGGAGATGAAGACCAAAACACCTGGCCAAGTGGTATCATAGTGTGGACAAGTGGGCAAAAATTACACAAGCCAACAAGTATTTTTCATCGGGTATAATTTTAGGTCATTCTTCTATAGATGTTTTTGTGCTGAATTCAGATCTGTGTTTGTTTTTCTCTATCATGTGTAGTTTTTGTGATGGGGCTAATCAAATAATTGATGCATTTACGCACTGATATCAATAGAATCAAATTGATATCAGTGCGTAAATGCATCAATTATTCAATTCACCTCATCAGGCTAAGTGTCAGCTGCATAAGATCTCTCTGAGGTCATGAGTTTGAGGCCTGCCCAAGTCGAGGTGGGTGCTTGACCTTTAAGTGTAGCCTGCTGTCGACCTTTGCAGCCCGAAAAACAATTGCATCTGTGAAGTAGGAGATAAAGGTACCACATTAAGTGAGGAGGCAAATTTTGACTGAATTATGAGGCCATTAAATAACTCCAGGAACGCTGAGGAATGCAGAAGGAACAACAAGGGATGCTGGGAACGCTGAAAGATGAGGAGTGCGTCAGCTCCCCCTGGTGGCCAGAGTTTGCCTCTGTTCGTCTATATGTTGTGTATGTGGAAAACGGCAGGGATTATCTGCTAAGTATGTGCACCTGTAATCTGCTCTGAGTCCCCTTCGGGGTGAGAAGAGCGGAATATAAATAAAGTGTATTATCAATCAATCAATCAATAATAAATCATTGATTGATTGATTGAATTCACCTCATTGCAAAAACTACACATGATAGAGAAAAAATAAACACAGACCTGAATTCAGTGCGAAAAACTCTGTAAGAATGATTTAAAATCATATCTGATGAAAAATACTTGTTTGCTTGTGGTTAATTAGATTCTATTGACCTCAATGTGTAAATGTATTAATTTATTAACCTCACCGCAAACTACATGTAATAGAGAGAGAAAAATAAACATAGATCTGAATTCAGTGCAAAAAACTCTACAAGAATGACCTAAAATTATATCTGATGAAAAATACTTGCTGCCTTGTGTTACACGATTATGATGTGAAATGTGCAGACTTTACAGTAGTTCACCACAATGTATCATTTGTCATATTTTTAAAAAATTGACGAGATTGGGAAAAAAAATAAGGACATATTTAAAATCAACATGAAAATTTATTTAAATTGCGCTACTCTAATTTCTGATGATTACAAAAAAATGATTTTGTTGACTTGTGTTATTAATGTGGAATAACGGATTAGTTGGAGTGAGAGTCTGCCTCCTCTTCTTCTCTCCCCCCATCCTGAGTTAATTGATTACAAATTACTTTCACACACAACTCAGTTTTAGGCAAATTATGTAAGTTGAGGACAAAGAGGGAAAGTGGGAGGAAGAAAGAAAGAACTGGGAAATTTCAAAGTAGTTGAAAAGTGGGACAAAATGGGATCAAATTTATAAAAGGAACCCAAGTTGAAAAGAAGTGTATTTCTGGCTGGTCATTTCTATCATTTTGTACAATAGGTGCCAGCTTTTCCATAAGTGTGATTTTATATATACCTTGTGTGTGTGTGTGTGTGTGTGTGCGCGTATATATGAAGCATCCAGTGGTGTAGTGGGTTAAACCCAGGGGTGGGCAATTACCGGCCCTCCAGGTGTTTTGGACTTCAACTCCCAGAGATCCTAACAGCTGGTAAGCTGGCTAGGATTTCTGGGAGTTGAAGTCCAAAACACCTGGAGGGCCGGTAATTGCCCACCCCTGGTTAAACCACTGAGCTGCTGAACTTGTTGACTGAAAGGTCACAGGTTCGAATCCGGGAAGCGACGTGAGCTCTCGCTGTTGGCCCCAGCTCCTGCCAACCTAGCAGTTCAAAGGCATGCAAATGTGAGTACATCAATAGGTACTGCTCCAGCAGGAAGGTAACGGTGCTTCATGCAGTCATGCCGGCCACATGACCGTGGAGGTATCTACGGACAACGCTGGCTCTTTGGCTTAGAAATGGAGATGGGGTTACGTTCCAGGACCTCCCGCAATAAGTGAAAAACCGTGATGTAGGGATGCTGAATTTATTTTAATAGTTATACATTATTTTAGTAGTTATACACTATTTTACATCTTTATAAACTTAAAATAAAGTGAAGGAAAGGAAGGAAAGGCCCTTCAAGGCTGGAAGTAGGGAGGACTGAGGAGAGAAAGCGCCTTAGTCTTAGGGAGAGCAGCAGCAGCAAAACCCCACAAATCAGCGAAAATACCATGATATATATTTTAAATTAATATTTTTTTGAAATCTGTGAAACAGCGAGTCCGCAATAAGCGAACCGCGAAGTAGTGAGGAAACACTGTACTTATATACCGGGTTTCAATTGAGAAGCGTTGCTGTTTTTTTACTTCCTACTCCAGAATGTTGTGAGAGAGAGAGCGCACGAGAGAGAGAGAGAGAGAGAGAGAGCAAGAGCAAGAGAGAGCAAGAGAGAGCAAGCGAGAGAGAGTGCGCAAGAGAGCGAAAGATGGAGGGGATGGAGCAAACTTTGCCGGGGGAAGTAGCGAGGAGGGGCATGGGAAAGAGGGGAAAGAGGGGCGCAGACCAGTTTTTTTGGTGCGTGATCTGCGCCCCCCCCCCACCTCGCTTGCGCCCCAGGCCATGGCCTCGTTGACCTTATGGGTAATCCGGGCATGCTTGCCAGGTGAAACAAGGTATGAGATCCTGTACCTTTAAAACAGCAAGCATTGCTTGTCATGCAAGGGAAAACTATTGATAGTCAAACATTGTCATAAATCAATCAATAAATAAAACACTTAACTTTTCCTTCCTATCATCCTTACACTCCCTGTTTGTTTGCTTATTGGACTTACACCCTGTCTTTCTCTCCAAAATGGGACTTTTCACCAGTTATAACAGTTAGACTCCTGGTAACACTTTCCTTCTTTATTGGGTAGGTTTCATCCTCTGTGGACCAAAATTCAAAACAAGAGAGTCAACAATGGATTACTCCATTGTGGGGGGTCAGGATCCTTCCCCGCATTATTTGGAACCTGCCCATTTACAAGCAAGTGATGACTCAGACCTCTTCTTCCCTGGTTCAGATGGCACCGATACAGCAGCGATTTCCACATATTACTCTCGCACATCTGAGTCTTATAGACACTCACCGGGTACGTATGATATGATCGCAAGACTGATTTATGGAGGCCACTGATGCTTTGATTCTTGGTGATTGATCTCAATACTCCCATGTACATTCTAGATGCTCACCTGGTTATGCTTGTGTGTGTGTTGTTGTTTTTTTTACTTGAACATCCAAATCAATCAACATAAATAGTCCAAAAATACAAATGATATCCTTTTAAATCAAACCTTTTAAAACTCTAAACTTAGTACTTGTTTTGGGTACCAGAATGCAATAGACCTCACCAGGGCCGTAGCCAGGATTTTGTTTCGGAGGGGGCTGAGTTTGGTTCGGGGGGGGCTGAGACTGGGTGGAAGAGGGTCTACCCTAGCAAATCTTTTGTATTGTTATCCCAATAACCCCATTAATGTGGGATATAATGAGCATGGTGATCAGATCATGATATGAATAAACATAACAGTTTAAATAATGTACCAGTAAGGCCTTTTCGCGGACCACCCTGAGAATTTCGGGGGCTGAAGCCCCCTTAGCCCCCCGGCTACATGCCTGGACCTCACTGTCCTTTCTCACAAAAATCCACTCCTAATTACAGCTAGGTTTTGTTGAAGTCTTTCATGGCCGGAATCACTGGGTTGTTGTGTGTTTTCTGGGCTGTATGGCTATGTTCCAGAATAATTCTCTCCTGACCTTTCGCCTGCATCTATGGGAGGCATCCTCAGAGGTTGTGGGGTCGCAATCCCTGAGGATGCCTGCCATAGATGCAGGCGAAAGGTCAGGAGAGAATTATTCTGGAACATAGCCATACAGCCCAGAAAACACACAACAACCTACTGCTAGGTTCTCTTCATTTCAAGAATATAAAGCTGTACTTCAGTTAAAAAGGTGTCTGAGGCCCCTTCCACACAGCTGAATAAAATCCCTAATTTTCTGCTTTGAGCTGGCAATGTGGACTCAGGCCGGATCCAGACAGGCCCTTGTCCCAGAAGCACCCGCCTGTCCATACCCAACCCAGCGTGTGCTTTCTGGGGTGGGTTGTCCACACGTTCTCTCGGGACTATCCTGAGAAAACGTGTGGAGGCCCTCACCCTCCCCACAAGCCCCTAGATCAGGGGTCGGAAACCTTTTTGACTCAGAGAGCCATGAAAGCAAAATATTTGGAAATTTATTTCAGTGAGAGCCATATAATATATATAATATATTTTAAGACTGAATTCAACTAAATGTGAGTATATAGGTACATACTATGAGAAAAGGATTCCCCCGGCAGAATGACGGGACACTTCAGACCTGGCTCTGCAAAAGGCATGCTCAGGACTCTGGGAAGGAAGAGAAGACGGAAGGAAGGAAGGGGGAAGAAAGGGGGAAAGAAAGAAAGAGGAAATAAAGGAAGGAGGGGAGAGGAAGAAAGAAAAGAAGAACAAACTATGGATAAGGAAGAAAAGAAAAGCAGGAGAGAGACAAGGAGAGGAAAAGAAAGAAGGGAGGAAAGGAAGGGAGGAAAGAAAAGGGTGGGGAAAAGAAAGGAAAGGGAGTGAGAAAAAGTAAAATAATGAAGGGAAAAGAAGAAAAGAAAGAAGGGGAGAGAGAGGGAAGTGAAAAGAAAGGAAGGAAAAGGAAAGGAAGACTTGGGGGAAAAGAATAGAAGAGGAAGGAAGGAAGAGGGAGGGAGGGGGGAGAGAGAATGGAGGAAAGAGGGAAGGGGAGAGAGGGAGGGAAAAGGAAGGAGAGAAGGAGGAGGAAAGGGTGAAGGGGAGAAAGAAAAGAAGGAAGAGGGAGAATGGAGGAAAGAAGGAAGGGGAGAAAGGGAGGGAAAGGAAGGAGAGAAGGAAAGGTTTCCCGCTGCATACTGGGAAACCGAGGCCCTGGTTGCTCTGGAGAGCTAGATGCAATCATGAAAAGAGCCACATCTGGCTCCCAAGCCATAGGTTCCCTACCCCTGCCCTAGATGCCTTAGAAAACTAAGAAAAACTTACGTGATCTCCATTAGAAGCTCCAGCAAGCTCTCCGGGTGAGTAGAAATGATATGCCGGGATTTCTAATGGGGACCACATAGGTTTTTCTTAGTTTTCTAAGGCATCTATGGGCTTGGAGGGAGGGATGGGTATTCCCACAGTTTACTTGGCTTATTTAGCCCAGTAAACTGTGGGAATACTGTCTGGACTGCAGACCCGGAAATAGTGCATTTATCCCACGCGTTCCTAGGGTTTTCCTGGTTTGTAGTGAATTAATGTGGGACTGTCCAGAACATTGTCTGGACAGCCCCTCCTTTATTGTGGGAGTTCCCGTAATAAAGACCCTGTCTGAACGGGCCCCCAGATAACCCACTTCAATGGAGATATTGTGGAATTTTCTGCCTTGCTATTCTGAGTTATATGGCTGTGTGAAAGGGCCCTAACAAAGGAGCTCCTTTTCACACAGTACTTTCACATCCTCACCTTTGTTTTGCTCTTTGTTCTCTATTCAGATGGAAGTTAGAAGCATCATGGCTCTGGGAAGATTATGAAGGAGAGTAAGAGAATCAGTGTCGGTTTGCAGCAATGATCAATGCAATGCAAACTTGAGCTGGGAAAGATTCTGATTCTGCTCGAGCTGACCTTACTCTAGCTGTGTGTGCCTGTCTACAACAGGCAAGGGAAGCAGCAGCTTTCTCCAGAATCTCTTACTAAATATGCATGAACAACAAAAAAGAGTAAAACATATAAGCCTGGTTCACCAGTTATCTTCCAGCATATTAAAGAAGCATACATCTATACATTTGCTAGCTAAAATGGAAATCACAATCAAACAATCACTAGACAGAGGCTGGGGAAAGAAAAGAACACATTTGAAGGAAGATCCCTTCATTTTGAAGGAATATTTCAAAAATATCTACAAGGTCCAAAGGGTGCACAGATTCCACCATCCACAACTTGGAAAGTAAATACACACTCACACATATACTTCCAAACAAACCTTGATTTTGCCCATTTATATCAGGGACATCAGTTTACTCCGGGACTGTGGTTCAGCTGGCTGGGAGTCAGCTGCATTAAGATCACTAAGAGCACTACTGACCGAAGGTCATGAGTTTGAAGCCTGCCTGGGCCGAGGTGAGCTCTCGACCAAATTGTGTAGCTTGTTGTCGACCTTTGCAACCCGAAAGACAGTTGCACCTCTCAAGTAGGAAATTTAGGTACCACTTTGTGGGGAGGCTAATTTAACTGATTTATGAAGCCATAAAATCTCCAGGAAGTGTGCAAAGAATGAAGGAATGCAACAGCTCCCCCTGGTGGCCAGAAGCTGGAATGTTAAATAGCCTCTAAGTGTCTGTCTATATATGCTGTGTGTCTATGGCATTGAATGTTTGCCTGTATATGTACATTGTAATCCGCCCTGAGTCCCCTGCAGGGTGAGAAGGGCGGAATATAAATGATATAAATAAATAAAATAAATATTTTTACTACACCTTTGTATATAATAGGGCATGAGCATCCATAGATTTTTGTATCCATAGAGGTCCTTGAACCAAATCCCAGCATATACCAAGGACTCACTGTACTCTTCTTCTTTCTGATGTAGGAAATAGTCCCTATTGTTTAATTACTATTTCTGGGACCAAATTTTCAGCTAAAGAATTCATGTCCGAGAACGCACGTACTTTCTCATTTGAGGTATAAATCTAATTCAGTGCACGGAAGGCAGAGAATAATTTTCTGGCTACTTGGAGTAAAAAATCCATGTTGATTTACAACAAATAATGGAGTAATTGGACAGTAGGCAGAAATCTGCCTTCTGCTTTTTTCAGCCTTCTGCTACTACTACTACACAACCACCACTGCATGATTAATCTTTTGTGTGTTTTTGGTCATTTTCCCAACAGTGCGGCAGTTGTATCCTCTGCTCAATGGCTTGCAATGGGTGGATGGACACCCCTACAGCACAGCAGCTTGGGCTCCTGGGAAGCCTCATGCTGGACTCCCTATCTACACTTCCTCTTCAACTGCCTCCTTTCAGACTCTCCAAGCACCTCCCTCACCCAAGGACCTTACCCCTGAGGACCAGAAAGAGAGCCCCAGATATCTGGAGATGCTGAAGACAGAACGGGCAAGCCCCCCTCATGCTGAGCTGCTAACATTGGGGACCTCAACTGGATCTGTGGCCCACAGCCCTTATGCTGTAGGGCAGGAATATGGATACTTCCAGCAGGCTGGGAGTCCCTTGACAGCCAGATACTCCCCCAAAGTGCGAGGAGTAGCCCAGCTCTCTCCCACTGGTGAGATTTTCTGTTGTATACTGTTTGCGCCACAAAATAAAATGGGAATAAGGTAACAAGTGTGTACAGAAATATTTCCAAAACCAGGTTGGGTGGATGGATTCCAATTTTCGATGCTTTCTTGATTAAAACTTCCATGCAATATGTCATTCAATATATTTTTTCCAAAAAAAATCTACCTATTGGCAAGCAAAAATATTGGCAAGAGATCTTATTTGAAAAGTCACAAAGTTGGAGTCTTGTGCTGTAATGAGTCCAAGAGTTGAAGTACTGATTAAAGGGGGAAATGATATTGTCTTCCATCTCCAGAAAATGACCCACTATTGTTGAAAAGATTTCCACTAAGGAGAAAGCAGTAGAAAACAGAGGGAACTGTTTTACCACAATCCCTATTGTCTTTCTTCATCTTTTGGGATAGCCAGCCATCCCACGTTCTGTCTGCGTCTTTCTCCATCTTCTCCCCTCTTTCTCCAGTTTGGAGTCGAGTAACACAGTCTTTGAGTTCCATTTTCATGTACTTAAGTAATGTAGTGCTACAGAATCCCACTGGAAGTGCCCTTACGTTATTTGATGGACTCCTGTGGAGCACTGTTTCTGATGCACATGGAAACGGAGCCTGAAGACCTCTGACAAAGTCCTAAGCCAGCTGAAGTTCTCACAGTACTGTGTATTTTCCCAGCAAGATGATAATGTTGTCAGTTGGGTTTGTATGTGTGCATTAAATCCATATATACATACAGATCAACATAACAGCTTGCAATTTCGAGCCCTCCTTGGAATTGTCATGGATACCTGAGACTTCTCCATGGTCTGGCCCTTTCTATTATCTCATCTGTTACATGCAAAAAATAAGGCTTTCGTTGGGATCTGTGATATTAGCTACATCAGGGGTGCTCATTAGGTAGATCGCGATCTCCTGGTAGATCACATAGGGCGTCCTGGTAGATCGCAGGCAGGGCGGGAGAAAGGCTCAGTCCCGCCCCGCAGGCTCCCGCTGCTGCCCAAGTGCTGCCGGCCCTGGGTTATCTGAGGTCCTTTCCACACAGTTGAATAAAATCCCGTATTATCTGCTTTGAATCAGATTATATGGCAATGTGGACTCAGAAAACCCAGTTCAAAGCAGATATTTTGTTATATGTTTCACATTTTTGTAGTGGGTAGGTAGATAATTTTGACTTGGTTGTTTTATAAGTAGCTCACATGCTGAAAAAGTGTGATCACCCCTGAGCTACATCATCCACACATCCCTTCACCCAGTTTAGTAAAGGATGACTTGAGATAAGTAAGATGCAGCATCTAGGCTCATTCTGTCAATTCAGCAAAATGAGGCAGTGGAAGAAGACTTTAGTGCTGACTGTGGTTCATCTGTGGTGAGTTACAGAGGCATAGTGTATGTTTGTGCCCTAGGCTGAGTTGGAAATATTTTTGGTATTTTCCAGGTGGAGGTTTATAGTCAAGAACGCTGTTTAGAGGAATATTCATTCCTGGCAATTTAATGTGACAATTAGTGTGTTTCACACAATGGGTGATAAAATAGGAGATTCAAATGGAGTCCATGCTTGCTTTCCAATCATGTCACAAAACAGAGGGCACTAAATGCATAATATGTGTGTGTGAAAGGTATATGTTTTGACAAACAGACATCTTTCTTACTTTGAGCACTGCAGGAAAAAAAGCTGATAAACATATTCAATCAATCAATGATTTATTACGGTCTATGACCAGCACATAGAATGGGGCACAGATGCCCAAGGAAGGGGAATCGCAGTTCCCAAATAGGTCAAATACAAAAGCAGATTAAAAACATGTTGTCAAAAGAAAACAAATTAAAAAGACAAGTTAGATTACAGTTTAAAGAGCAGGTATGTGTCTAAAAGAGAGGGGCGGCTAAAAGGAGATATCAAGCTACTGGGAGGCTCTGGAGGGGGATGAGAAGGGAACATTTACAGCATTTCAGTTATAACAAATTACTCTAGCTGTATTCCCGGCAGGAAGTTGCCTTGTGGGGTCAGTCATCGACCGTCTAATATTAATTGCTGCCGCACAGAACTTGGCAACACTGTGAGTTATTGCAGAACAGGAGTCCAAAAGCAGCAGGAAGGTGTAAATTTTTCAGTGCGCCCTGGGTGGATACACATATTGTATTCTTGAGTTTAGCCCTCAGTGCCATCAAGTCATTGCCCTGAAAAGTCCGTTATAGAAATGGAAATAATGTGTTTTCTGGATAACACAGATGAGAATTTTGCAGTTTTTGCAACGTATTTGCACAACCCATAGTATTATAGGTATGAACAGAAATACCTGGGGGTTGTTTGTGCACAAGTATTTACACTAAAACCCCATCAATTTTGCACAAAACTCTTTTTTTCACTACTACATATTTTTAATATGTGCTCATTTTCTTTTTTTGTTGGGCTGTTTTTTATTGTTTATATTTTAAACTCTTTTTAATGCTTTTGATAGTTTAATCACTTTGACCTTTTTTGTATTTTAATAGTATGTTTAGTCTGTGTCTTGAGTCCCAAATGAAAGGGATAATGATTACAATAATTGTAAACATTAAAATATGTTAGGAAATTGAAATCAAGAATTTAAAACTCAGACCAGAAACAAGCCTGGGATGATGGAGCCTAAAATTCTTGAGTCAATGCAGCCTAGCTTTACGTTGGTATTGAAATTAGGCTAACATCAGTGCTGGTCGGAAATATTAAAAGAAAGTCATAAGTGCCAATAATACAAGTCATCTAGAAGATGCACCTGACATTCATGGTTGCGATGAAAAATCTGCTGATGTAAATTCCTGCATTATTTGAGTGCAAACTACTGTTGCCCTAGCACTCCTCTTAGAGAAGAGAAGGACTTGTAAAACTAGAGCTCCCAGGATTCCATAGCATTTAGACATGGCAGTTAAAGTGGTACCAAACTGCATTAATTGTACAATGTACATGCTCCATCGGTGACATTGGTTGTAATCCTATTTAAAGTTACTTGTGAGTAAGCTGTGAATGTACTTTTAAGTAGGCATATATAGGATGGCATTGTTTATCTGCCAGGACTCCCCATCTCTCTGAGCTGTTGTGAGTTTGAAATGGAGGTTGGGAAGAGATCTGTTTGCCATCTTTAGCTCATTAGAGGAAAAGTGGGTTTGAGCCTCTCCCTGTCCCCTTGTGAATTTATATTGCCAGCTCTTTCTTGACTGCATCTATCCCCACAGAGGCACGTGAGTGTGTGAACTGTGGGGCCACTGCCACTCCTCTGTGGCGAAGGGACGGGACTGGCCACTATCTCTGTAATGCCTGCGGACTCTATCACAAGATGAATGGACAGAACCGGCCCCTCATCCGGCCTAAGAAGCGACTGGTAAGTCTCCCGCTTTGACGCCCCTTTTAAGTTGCACTTCTTTGTCTATTAAAAAGATATGAGTTTGTGTTTCAGGTATGAGAGTTCTTGCACTGAAAATACCATATTTCACCATATAATGGTCACACTTTCCCCGCTTTTGGATGGGCAGGGAAAAGGGTGTGATTATTATGCAGTGAAATTTTTTTTTTGCAGGTACTGGGCTTCCCTTGGCTACTAGGCAAGGGAAATCTCATAGCTGCAAATCTGCCCAGGTGCCTTCACCTGCTCATACACCTGCCCCTCAGAGCTATGGGGGCTTTCCTCAGCTGGGAAGCTCCATAGCTCCAAGGATCAGGTGTGCAGGCTGGGTGTGTTTCTGTGCGACTATTATGTGAGGAGGACAATTATACCAATTTTGAAACCCCCAAAATGAGGGTTTGACTTATATGCTGTTGATGTGTTATTCTGGGCTTGGCCTTGTGTAAGCTGCCCCGAGGCCTTTTCGGGGAGATGGTGGTGGGGTACAAATAAAGATTATTATTATTATTATTATTATTATTTGCGATGAAATACTTGTAGGTCTTCAAGATGAACTCATATGAATTAGTATCACAAAGTAATCAGGGTGAGAAAGTATGATTTTAAAAAATAATAATAATGAAGGTCCATTCATTGAATACGATTACAATGGGCCATCCTGTGGTTTGTTTGGTTCCAGGACCTTCCTGTGGATATCAAAGTCTGTGGATACTCAAATGCCATTACGTGCAATGGTGTGATAAAATGGTGGCCCTTACATAAAATGGCAAAAAATATTTTCAGGCTGTGAGAGCTTGCATCAGTAAATCCAGAATCTGTGAACAGGGAAAGCCAGTTGTATGTTCTTTATTACCCATTGCACATGAGTTATCCAGTAGTTATTCGCTGAATGTCTTCCACCATAAGCTTATTGCAGGGGTTCTCAAGCTTTTTCATGGAACCCTTTTTGAAGCAAAAGTTTCTTGTAGAGCCCCAAGAAATGTTATTATATTATATCATATTTTGCATATAATGTATATATATCAGGCATGGGCTAGGCCAAAGGCAGATGGATGGAGAGTGTTTGTGTGAACTAATTCACACAGTATGTGGGAAATGGAAAGAAAGAACAATACAATATTAAAAACGATGAAAAATTTCAGTGAACATACAGTAAATGTAACAGTATTTCAGTGGAAGACCCCCGGGACCATCCAGTTTAACCCCCTTCTGCCATGCAGGAAAAAATAATCAAAGCACCCCAACAGATGGCCACCCAGCCTTTGTAGTAGTAGTAATAATAATAATACACAATAACAACAACAACAACATCAACGACAATAGAAACCCCAGAAGCTGCAACTGTCCGGTTGAATTAGCAGAGGGAAGGAGGAGGAAGCAAGCCCGGATACCCTCAGTTTGCTTTGCACAGTTTGAGAACCACTGGTTTATTGCAAAGGGAAGAAGCATGCTCTCTGTGCTATTTAGTATCAGAAGGTATCCATTTAATGGTTAGGGTGGTTGTGGGGCACCTGGAGAGGAGTTTTTTATGATCGTAAGGAAAGAACAATTGCTTACCTTCTGGATTTCCACTGCACTCCAGCAAGGGAATTGATACATGTCCCTGCCTCTGGTTGAATGAGCCTATGCAATGTTTCTTGTGCAACCTGCACTTTCCCCTGGCTGCTAAATCACTGAAGGGGAACGCACCAGTCTTTTAAAATAACTGGATCTGTGTTATTGTGAATTTTGACCATAGTTTAAATATTAATCGTGATTAGTAACTACTAACAGAACGCCAGAAACATTGGCCTGTGATACAAATGATACTTTCTTCCTGACCACATTGTCACTGCAGTACCCACAACAGAGTAGGAGATGGCCTCATGATGTACATCAGATGCTAACACTTGAACACTGTGATATTTCTCCTCCGCTATTTAGCAAGGGTTCTCCTTTGTAACCATACTAGTAACTTTACGCTGCCAAAAGCAAAATAAAACCTGAAGTTATTACTAAATGACATCTCCTAAAGAAATGCAGTTAGTCTTCTCTGTTAGAAAGAGGAACTAATGGCAAGTAACTGGCTATTTATAACTAGTTAATTCCACAGTTTGCAGGTTGGCATTGATGCATGGTGGCAGGATTAGAAGAGGTGGGATCAGTGTTACCTGTAGAATAAAGTGTAAAGTGTCCTATGAAAGAGAGCTCTCCTAAAGACTACCAAAATATGATATTACCATGGAAAGCTGAGAGATAATATCAGCCATACAACTAGACCAGGGGTAGGGAACCTATGGCTCGGGAGCCAGGTGTAGCTCTTTTCATGATTGCATCTGGCTCTCCAGAGCAGCCTCTTCCTCACCCCCGCTGCTCTCGGGGCCTGTGTCCTCACCGCCTCGTCTACCTCTTTGTTCTCCGCCACGGGCCTGGCCCTGGCACCGCGGACCCGGCCTCGCTGCCCCTGGGGGAAACTCAGCTCATCGCCCTCATTGTTGGGCAGCTCAAGAGCCGCAGCCTCTTTGACTCCTTCCAGAGGGACTGCCTTCTTTCCTCTTTCATTCTTTCCTTCTCTCCTTCCTTTTCCCTCTCTCTCCCCCTTCCTCCATTCTCCCTCTTCCTTCCTTCCTTCCTTCCTTCCTTCCTTCCTTCCTTCCTTTCTCCCCTTTCCTTCTCTCTTTCCTTTCCCCTTCCTCTCTCCCCTTCCTTCTTTCCTCTATTCTCCCTGCCTCTTCCTTCCTTCCTCTTCTATTCTTTTCCCTCAAGTCTTCCTTTCCTTCTCCTTTCTTTCTTTTCACTTCCCTCTCTCTCCCCTTTTTCTTTTCTTATTTTCTTATTTTCCCTTCATTATTTTACTTTTTCCTCACTCCATTTTTCCCCCACCCTTTCCTTTTCTCCCTTCCCATTTCCTTCTTTCTTTTCCCCTCCTTGTCTCTCTCCTGCTTTTCTTATCTTTCTTTTCCATAGTTTGTTCTTCTTTTCTTTCTTCCTCCCCCCTTCCCTCCTTTATTTTCTCTGTCTGTCTTTCTTTCTTCTTTCCCCCTTCCTTCCATCTTCTCTTCCTTCCCAGAGTCCTGAGCATGCCTTTTGCGGAGCCAGGTCTGAAGTGTCCCGTCATTCTGCTGGGGGGAATCCTTTTCTCATCGTATGTACGTATACATTTAGTTGAATTCAGTCTTAACATATATAATATATATTATATGGCTCTCACTGAAATAAATTTCCAAATAGTTTGCTTGCATGGCTCTCCGAGTCAAAAAGGTTCCCGACCCCTGAACTAGACAAAAGCTTTATTGTTTCCCTCCAGCTGGAGAAGAATGGAAACACACTGCCCAGATAGAGTTGATTCCAGTGCCATCTAATGATGAAGCTGTATAGTTACACTATCCATACCCCAACCACTCACTACTCCTCTTAGGTTAGGAAGCAACACTAAATCAACATTGCTGAAGAACCTGGTAGATCAGATGTTTAAGTCTTAAAGGCTTCTGGACAACTTGATGAAGGCAAATGCGGATCTTAAAAACAGCACCACTGACAGTTTTACTATATGTGTCTATCAGAGTATCAGCAGATGTAATTGAGTTTTCTGGTACTGTTTGGAAATTTGATTAAACCTTTTGAAGAATAGGAAAAGTATTTTAGTTTCTGGGTTGCTGTGATCTTTCCAGGCTGTATGGCCATGTTCCAGAAGCATTCTCCTGACGTTACACCCACATCTATGACAGGCATTCTCAGAAGTTGTGACCTCATGGGGTTTTATTGTTAAGAATTGCTCAGAGGGGGATTGTCTTTGCTTTGTTTTGAGGCTGTGAGAGTGTGACTTGTCCAAGATCGCCCAGTAGGTGTGTGTGACTGAGCAGCTATGCAAACCTTGTTCCCCAGAGTCCCCAGAGTCTAAGTCCAAGTCCAATGCTCAAACTTTTACACATTGCTGGCTTCCTGTATTTTTCTGCTGAATGAAATCTTGGCTGCAATTTTTTTGTGGTTTCAGGGGCTTCAGCAACCAGGGCATCTGGGCTTGGGTTGTTTTCTACTTGTAACTCTCCTCTGAGGGAGAACATAGAAGACCGCATACCTATTTTTCTATCTAGATCCCTGCATATTTGTGAACATACGAAGAATAAATGTGCATAACTCATGATCATTCCATTAAAACAATGCAGATTGTCAGCAAGCGAGCTGGAACCCAGTGCAGCAACTGCCAAACCACCACCACCACCCTCTGGCGCCGCAATGTGAATGGAGAACCTGTCTGTAATGCCTGTGGCCTATACTTCAAGCTGCACAGTGTAAGTTGAGACAGTGAAATTGTGGGCTGAGTGTCCAGAGTTTTGGCAAAGTTAGAACATCTCTCAGAATTCCCCATCCAGTGAGTTGTACTGGCTGGAGGACTCTGGGGATTGTGGACCAAAAGGTAAGCTGTTAAAGCTTGATGAATGAATTAGAACATAAACATTTCTCTTCCCAATTTGTGTGCACGTATGTGCATAATACCAACAGTTCCTAAACATTTTTAGCCATGGAATCCTTCAGATGACTTTTTTGTTCCTACGGAACCCCAACTCTATCCCAGATTTTCCTGCACAATCCTAACTCTGTTCCTAAGCATTTGTGAGCCCACAAAGATCTTGCTTCTTTCATTTGCTCCTATTGTCTCAGTGTTTTGCACAATGGAATAGGTTCAAAAAACTAAAGAGAAAGCATTTTAAATATAACCACAAACTTTTATTTTGGTACAAAACCATTTGGTAGAAAACTATTAACCACAAGCATTTATTTTGGTACAGGAAAGTATTGGATTCACACCTAAAGTGACATTTATTTATCATGTCAGAAGCAAATTGTTAAAACAGTGAATGAGGCTCTTAATGGGACATGTCACATTTATAATGTATTTAAAAACACAAAGTTAAAAACTTGGCATTATACTAAATGTCCTTTGACCAGAAGCTGGGCACTTTGAATGCCTCTGGTGTGGCTGTAAGAAGGTCCTCCATTGTGCATGTGGCAGGGCTCAAGCTGTATTGTAATAAGTGGTCTGTGGTTTGCTCTTCTCCACACTCACATGTCGTGGACTCCACTTTGTGGCCCCATTTCTGAAGATTGGCTCCGCACCTCGTGGTGCCAAAGCAGAGTCTGTTCAGCACCTTCCAAGTTGCCCAGTCTTCTGTGTGTCCAGGAGGGTGTCTCTCATCCAGTATGAGCTGTGGATTGAGTTTCCAGGTTTTAGCCTGCCACTTTTGGACTCTCATTTACTGAGGTGTTCCTGCGTGTATCTCCGTAGATCTTAGAAAACTATTTATTGATTTAAGGCGTTGGCATGCTGGCTGATATCTGAACAGAGGATGGGCCAGAGATGTCCATGCCTTGGTCCTTTCAGTTTTGGCTGCTATTTCCTGGCGCAGGCATGTAGGCAGGGGGCTAAGGGGCTTGAGCCCCCGAAATTCTCAGGGTAGTCCGCGAAAGGCCTTACTGGTACATTATTTAAACTGTTATGTTTATTCATATCATGATCTGATCACCATGCTCATTATATCCCACATTAATGGGGTTATTGGGATAACAACACAAAAGGTTTGCTAGGGTAGACCTTCTTCCACCCAGTCTCAGCCCCCCGAACCAAACTCAGCCCCCCCGAACCAAAATCCTGGCTACAGCCCTGTCCTGACGGATGTCAGGTGGTGCAATACTGGTTAAACAGTATAATTTCTCCAGTGGTGTGGGGCATAAACATTATGTGATAATGTGGTATGTCTCATTAAGAGCCTCATCCACTGTTTTAACATGGTGAGATGTATTCCATGCTGGGCATGCATATTCAGCAGCAGAGTAGAAAAGCGCAAGGGCAGATGTCTTCACTGTGCCTGGTTGTGATCCCCAGATTGTGCTAGCCGCTCCGAGCCCTTGGGGAGTGGCGGCATATAAAACCGAATAATAAATAAATAAATAAATAATAAATAATCAGTTTTCATATAATATTATTTTTAGTGATGAATGACATTGTTCATTTTCATACTTTGAAATTGTAGTTTTGAAATTGAGCTTTTTGCATGACAGCTGAATACGTAAGTCCAGAGCAGCATCCAACTTAGTCTGAAATTTGTTTTTGGTTAAGCATAAGCCAAAAAGCCTGATTTGCATTGAATCAATGGATATGCTCAGATAGCCTTTCTAACTACTGACAACTACACATCTATCAATCCTATTTCATAGTCATTCAGTTGCACATAGTCAAATTTTGTTTTTAAAGCAGAGATACAGTGAATTTCAATAATATCTCCATATTCTAGCACTGACTTTAAAAATATAAATATTTTAAAATATTGTTTGCGGAAGCTTTACAATGCTTTTGCTGAACTTTAGGGTCCTACAGAACACAGTTTGAGAACCGCTGGTATAAAGGCTATATCTCGAAAAACTGAATCTGGAATGTTTAGTGGAAGAAATCCAAGAGCTTAGCATCTCCTCACTATCATCTCATGTATATCTCTTCCCCGTTGCTTTCACAATAACAACTAACATTTCACAGGAGAATGACATGAACCGCCCTGAGTTGTTGTCGTCGTCGTCGTCCCCCCCCGGGTTTTGAAGGGCGGGGTAGACATATAGTAAATAAATAAGTAAATAAATGGGTTTCCAGAGTGGAAACATCTCCTGTCTCTTCAGTGACTACACAGAAGAGGGAATTTCCTCTTTGCATGACAAGTATGACCTGGGGTAATTCCCTTTTACATAGTCATTAAAGAGACAGATGGTGTCTCTAACTTTCACTCTGGTAACCTAGTTTTAAAGTCATGCAAATTAGGAGCGCAACAAACAAATCGCCTTCATTTAGTCTTAGTGGCAGCTCATGTCCCACAAGAGAACTGTTGACAACAAACCTATGAGAAAACATTTTCCTAGAAAGTAGAAAATCACTGTATCATCATCCACCACACTTCTAATGCTAATGCATTTTGCATTAACACTGTGAAGTACATTGGGAACTTATCAAATTTTGGTACACGAGGCGCTGGTACAATGCTATGGTTAAGACTGCATGAGCATTAACATTGCCATAAACTCACACAGCAAGCTTGAACAAACCTTTCAGCCAAAGTATATATTACATCTGTTTTTATACTTGATTGCTGTTTCTGAGTAGACAAAAATAGTGAGTATAAAGGGCGGTTTTCTGTCAATTGGACTTTTTGCTGTTTCTAGGACACTAGACTCCTCCATGTTCACCAGACTGCCATTTTCCCTGCCTCCCTTCTCCAAAAAAGGATGGATTATATCTCCTGTACTACTAAATTTTTATTTTCTTCTTGTGTAGAGTCTTGGCTGTTTCTGAGGGCTCTTCCACACAGCCATATAACCCAGAATATCAGGCAGATAATCCACAATATCTGCTTTGAACTGGATTATCTGAGTCCATACTGCCATATAATTCAGTTCAATGTGTGAAAGAGGCCTTATAAAAAGTGATGCTTGGCAACCTTAGTTCCCACATTTCCTGAAGTATAAAGGAGAAACTAAACTACCTTTGCATGTCCCCTCTAAAAGGCAGTGGGGATACTGACCCCACATTTACTTGGGGCTCCGCTAGTTCCTTGCAGGTGAATTGTCCCTTGGACATTTGATCAGCTAAGATGGTCTATATCAATGTTTTTCAACCTTTTTTGAGCCGCAGCACATTTTTTACATTTACAAAATCCTGGGGCACACCACCAACCAAAACGACACAAAATGACACTCTAACACAGTAATACATATAGTGAATATGTTTTTAAAATGTATTTATACACTCAGAAGCTTCATGCAGCTTCACGGTGAGTCCACATCATGCATTATAGGGGCCTGAAGTGTCCACATCATGCATTATAGGTCTCACTGTCCACATCATGTATTATAGGGGTCTCCACTGTCCACATCATACATTAAAAGGGTCTCCACTGTCCACATCATGCATTAAAGGGGCCTCCACTGTCCACACCATACATTAAAGGGGCCTCCACTGTCCACATCATGCATTAAAGGGGCCTCCACTGTCCACACCATACATTAAAGGGGCCTCCACTGTCCATAACATGCAGACTGCATTGTGGGGGTCTCCACTGCCCATAACATGCCCTTGCAAACTGCATGATATCATATGGCAGCCACAGGCAAGCCTGGAAGAGCCTGCATGCAGCCTTGAACCTCGTGCTTGCAAGTGCTGCAAAAGCAGAGAGATAAAGGAAAGCCCCCCCTCCCCCACTCTGCCCGCACGCATGCCTTGGGAGCACATGCGCATGCACAAGGCAGCGAGAGGGACACGTCTCACGCAGCAAGGGCCCTGAACCCACGCCTCCTTCCCTTGGCCATTCTCTTTCAGGGTGAGGGTGAAGGGGAGGGTGGGCTCTTCCTGGCTTGCTCGCTTACCTCTGGGTGTGGTGGAGAAGAGGGTTCCCCCCGGGCATGGTGCAGTAGTCGTGAGGTAGCTGCGAGGAGTCGCTGATGGGCACCGTCCAGGTGGGGATGGCACAGCTCTAGCTGGGATGGAGGGGCACCATGCCGCCGCCGCTGCTGTTGCGGGAGGAGAAGGAGGACATGGTGATGGCCCCAAAAGAAGCAAGCCCCTGAGAGAAAAGAAAGCGGGGAGAATGGAGGAGGAGGGGGCAGCGACGGCGTCCTTCTTGCTGCGGCTGCTGCGCTTCCTCAGCTTCAGGGCCCACCGCACCTCCGCCGCCACCTTCTCCCTTGGCCTCTGCCAGCAGCAGCAGCACCAGGAAGTGAGGGGAAGGGGGGGGGGAGGAGGAAGAGGCCAATTTCCCAAGGCACACCTGATGATCGCTCACGGCACACTAGTGTGCCGCGGCACAGCGGTTGGGAAACACTGGTCTATATAATATGGCCGACTCTTCAATCCCTGTTTACAGTGTGGTTTGGGATATATGTATGCTTCAGATATTTTGACCTATATTTCCTATAAATTCCACACAGAATGACCAGTGTAAGACTGTAGGAGTTGTAGGTCAAACCATCAGAAAGGTAAAATTTTCTCCAGGCTTGTGGGTCTGCTCTGCTGATGGCAACTTTTATGGACACTGGAAGTTCTGAATTATGAATCCCTGGCTTCTACTAGCTCTTCCTTTACTTTATGATTTGTAATGGTTCTGGTACTGCGGACCTTCCAACCCCTACCTCAGTACCAGGTATTGGCTGTCTTGATCTCTCAGTGACACTGACCTTACATTGACTTGTGGTTCCACTGGTTCCTTGCAGGTGAATCGTCCCTTGGCCATGCGGAAAGATGGGATCCAGACACGGAACCGCAAGGTCTCCTCTTCCAAGTCCAAGAAGCGCAAAGGAAATTCTGGGGAAGCAGCCATGGCCACAACTACCTCCTTGGAGATGATGCCACCTTCTCTGATGGGCGACGAAGCTACTGCCCTCTATACTCTCAGCCCCATGATGCTGCCAGGACACCTGCTCCCCTTTGGGCACAACCCACAATTTTTAGGGGCTCCGCCAGGCTATCCTTCACAGGCTTCTCCTGTCCTGCATAGCTCTCCTGGAGTTGTCTCTGCACTAGGATAAAGAGCCTTGTAATGTACAAGCCCACATGCATGTACAGAGACTCCGGGATGTGATTGAGAAAGAAGCATTTCCTCACTGGCAATATTTTAAAAGCAGCTACGTTCACTGCCTCTTGAAATGACAGGGAAAAAAGGACAATATTGGCAGGGTAATATGAGCCCTCACCCACATCAGAAGAGACTAGCATGGTGTAATACTTAGCAGCAGCGGATGAGGTGGTGATAAATGGACAAATGTTTCCAGATTTTACTATTTCAAGTTGCAGGTGGGGAATGGTGTGGTTGTGTTCTTTGTCATGTTGGAAAACAGTCACTACCTGTGCAAAAATGAGCATAAGGAATGGAGGTGGTGATTCTAGAAACCTTCTCCTTGACATCTAGCTTCCTATGTGTAGGGTGTGAGTGTGCATGTATGAAAGTGCGTTATCGTGCAGCAAAAAAGAGAAAGGCAGTAGTGTCCCAAAACAGTTTTTCTGCCTTATTACACCATCGTTCTTGGTGTAAACTCAGCCATTATACTGAATCATCTATGCCATCATCCAGCTCCTCTAATCTGTACATAACCTCTTCCATTTTTCTCCACACATATAATCTTCTTTCCCCATTCTTTAACATCCCTAAGACATCTGCATCCATATATCCCAGTGGAGTTTGCACCTATTTGTCTGTCTTGTAAATGTTGAATGAAATCTAATCTGGACACAGAATAAAAGCTTTTCTCAGCCATTTCTGCTGTCATTGTAACTGCACAAAATGGGAGACTGGCCCCAGAACCCTGCTTTCTCCACAATATCACCAAAAATGGAAATAGTTGATTTTAGTATCAACCAAGAAATGTGCTGCCCTCAAGAAGAAAAGAACAGTTGAGTGTTTTAAACAATGACCTACCACTTCTTCAGCTTTCAAAAGTTCCCAACCTAAATTTGGGATATGAAGAATTCTTAGGAGAAGTGTTGGAAGAAGTGTTGTGAGCCGCTCTGAACCCTCGGGGAGTGGGGGCATATAAATCCAAATAATCTATTATATAAATGGGTTCACGTCATGTGATGTATACCTCAAACAAAGAAACCATACAACGCAGAAAAACAATACTTGCCAACAGAAATAGGCCTCAAGCAAGGTACGTTTGTAGCAAAGAAACTCCCCCCCCCCAAAACCTAAAAGGCACCCAAAACAACGAGTAAAAATAAAACTACATTTCCCAGTATCCTCCGGGGCAGCCAATGACTCACACAGCCTCTACATTCTGAACAACATGATTGGCTGCCAATAAGGGCGGATTTGTATAACTGCTGTAACCATAGCAACGCTGGCAAGAGCCATCCAAGGCTAGGATAGAATGCTGAGAGATTTCAGTTGGTGTTTGAGGGTTAAACTGCCAAAACCAAACTCTGAGGGAGCAATTCTCCTACCCACACAACACAACACAACTTCCAATCACAACCCATCCCACCAACCTTACGGGACCCCGTACACACAACACCTACAAACACCACAAACAAAAACCATTCATTCCTTCCACACAGACATAAACTGACCCAAAAGACAAGCCATGCCTTATAAAAATAACAGCATCGGACGACACACTCACAGCGCTACATACATCAAACAAAAAAGGGCAGAACAAACGCCAGAACAGAAACACACTGCGCAGCAGAGACACAGACAACAGGTCACTGCACGACGCACAGCTGAGAATCAAATACAAAGAACTGCACGACAAGAAGAAGCGCGCAGCCAGGAACAACAAAGACGCAGAAATGCAACACAACAGCAGCGCGCAAGGAGAGCAGAAAAATGACGTCGCAACACAGAAAACAAACTTCAAAAACACCACAACCAATTCCACCGCCTAGCCTTCAGATACAACGCTGCAGAAGACTACAGCATGGCACCAGAGGCCGACATTGGCACCCTAACGCACATCTGCACACACTGCAAAGCCTGAAATACCCAGCAGAAACACCAGGAATGTGCTGCCTAGCCGGTAAAGTCTCTCTACCACCACTTGCCACTCCTCCACAACCACTACAAATTTTGCTGAGTGGAGACACTCCAGAATCAAAACACTTCCTCCGCTATATAACACAATACAACTCATGCTTCCAGATGACATCATTTGGAGCACACATAGAAAGTGCGCAATTCATGCCTACATGACCCCACCAAGACCGTAAGTAACATCATTTCCAACCCTTACATACTCAGACTTTCTCGCATCTCCTAAATAGGGCACAGCAACGCGTGCCGGGTACAGCTAGTAAATAAATAAAATAAGAAAATAATTTCTGTAGCATCATCAGTGGATGCGTTTTTTTAAAAAAATATGCAAACATAAACAAAGAATTCTCACCCCCAAAGATCTTACACTCTACATGATTGCAGAGGAGAGTGAGGAGAAAGGCAGGGATAACAGATTGATATGCATAAATATGTCGTTTTATGCTTCATTTTAATCTGAAGCGATGACTCATGGATCAGGTGGAAGAGAGAGGGGTGAGGGAGGGGGAAATTAAAATTTCCATTTGGGACAGTATGGAAGACATGGGTAGCAATGTTTATAGGGTGGGAAACCTGTGTAGGTAGTGACAAGGACACTCCAAAAGAGTGCTTTACCACTTCTCTGCTGCCTGCTTTGGGTGACTACAGTCAGCTCTCCATATCCACAGATTCTGTATCCATGGTTCCAACCATCCATGACTTGAAAATATTCTATGCACAAGCACACATACACACAAAATTCAAAATGCAAACCTTGATTTTGCTATTTTATAGAAGAGATATCCACCTCTAGCAGATATCAAGCGCCCACTGCACGGCCATTCTGGCTAGGAATCTTGATTTTGGACATATATTCTCAGCTCCTTCCTCACATCATGATTTCTTTCCCAGTGATGTTTGCTAAATCAAAGGGGAGGATCCTTCCAATTGTAGCACTGGCCCAGTTTTGATCTTCCTTGATGGTGTGGGCCTTATCTCCTAAGATCTCTTCCTCTCCATTTCCCACATCCTTCTATAAAGCCATCAAAGGAGGCAGCAGGGACTTTATCAAGCCCATCGAGGCATAACCCTTGGAAGACCGCATAATGAGATCATTGCTCCCCACGCAGTCTCCCTACTATCGCAGATAAGGGGCTGGCACCAATGCTGGGAACAACATTGAAAAGTTGCAAAAGGCAGGATGAAGTTTCTCCACCCCTTTTGCTGAGCTTTGGGCGAAATCATAGGGTTTTACTAATTGACTTATGTACAGACATGGTTCTCGGGGGATGAAAAGAAAGGTAGTTTGCTAGACTAGTTGAAAAGCTTCAGATCACAGATTTTTGATCTTGTATAAGAGACTCTGGTGAAACTGGTTTTAACACCCTGCTTCCTGCTACAGGAAGCTTTTGTGTGTGTTGTACTTAGGCCCCTTCCACACAGCTGTATAAATCCATATTGAATTGGATTACAGGGCAGTGTGGACTCAGATAACCCAGTTGAAAGCAGATATTGTGGTTTATCTGCCTTGATATTTTGGGTTATATGGCTGTGTGGAAGGGCCCTCAGAAACAGCCAAGACTGTGAACAAGAAGATAATATTTTTCACAAAGAAGCCTATTTCCTGGACTACGAACAAGAGATTGTATTTTAGGAAGACGGGAAGATGTCTTATGATCATTGATCCCTCTAGTCTAACCTAATATTGTAGACTCTGACTGACAGTAATTCTTAGGGTGAAGAGAGGTTTCTAATAATAATAATAATAATAATAATATAATACACTTTATTTATATTCCACTCTTTTCACCCTGAGAGGGATTCAGAGTGGATTACAGGTACACATACTTAGCAGACAATCCCTGCCATTTCCACATATACACATATAGACGAACAGAGGCAAACTCTGGCCACCAGGGGGAGCTGGTGCACTCTTCATCTCTCAGTGTTCCCAGCGTCCCTTGTTGTTCCTTCCACATTCCTCAGCCTTCCTGGAGTTCTTTAATGGCCTCATAATTCAGTCAAATTTTGCCTCCCCACTTAATGTGGTACCTTTATCTCCTACTTGACAGATGCAACTGTCTTTCGGGCTGCAAAGGTAGACAGCAGGCTACACTTAAAGGTCGAGCACCCACCTCAACCCGGGCAGGCCTCGAACTCATGACCTACTGGTCAGAGAGATCTTATGCAGCTGACACTTAGCCAGCTGCACCACATTCCCGGTGCTCATGGATTAAATTTGAGAGTATTTACACATAACGTAATTGCTGTGTCATGGGGATGGGATTTTCCATCTTCATTGCCATCCTGAGTTTTCAGTGTGTTACAATGTGTTTTTTTCCCCCAAGGGTATAATCAGACTGTTGTCTCAGCCAGTCCAGAAGACTCTTGTTTGGAACAATCTTCTCTTCCTCAACATTAGTGGATGGAACTGTTTGTTGCCTTGAGGTGGTAACAGTTGGCTCATCAGGATTAGGGTTACTTGGTACAGTTGACGTTTGATCTTCCGACAACCCTGTCTAAGGGCTTCTGTCTTTCAAAAAGGTGAGATCTATCCCTACCACATTTTTTCTCCTACCCCGCCTTCTCCTCATGGCAGCATCATCTCTCCGTAAACTCCCATTGACAATTTGTCCTGTGACAGGATGAATGAACCCTGCCTGAAGGATACCAGATAAATCCATGCCAAGGGAGCTTTGCAGGGCACTCGCTGTTCCTAACTTAGGTATATTTGCGCTAATGGAAAAGGGAGAGATGCTTGCTGGGGATCCATCAGATACTCTTGAGAGGTCCACTGCTGCATCCCTCCAACCAGTGTTTCTCAACCTTTTTTGAGCCATGGCACACTTTTAACATTAAAAAAATCAGGGGGACACCACCAACCAAAATGACACAAAATGACACTCTAACACAGTAAAGAACCGCTGGGGGATGGTGGCCTGCTGGGAGCAGCTGCTGGGAGTGCCGAAGCTGGGGGAGGGGGAGGAGACAGGCCATGCCATGCCCCCTCCCCTCCCCCCGGCTTCAGCTCTCCCACATCTTCTCCAGCCTTGAGAGGGCAGTGCCAAGCCAGTGGTGGCAGAGCCAGCACAATGCTGGCTTGGCACTGTCCCCCATGACTAGAGAAGCTGTGGGAGAGCTGAAGCTGGGGGGTGGGGCGGAGCCAGGCTGTGCCATGCCCCGCCCCTCCCCTCGGCTTCAGCTCTCTCACAGCTTCTCCAGCCTTGAAGGGGCAGTGCGAGCGAGGGGCGGGAGTCATGTCTTCTGTCCCTGGCACCGCTCTCCGGCATTATTCCCACCCTCGCTCGCTGAAGCCGCGCGGAGGAGGAGCATGAGCGGTGGAGAGGCTTCAGTGGGCAGGGCTCCTCCTCTGCGTGGCTTCAGCGAGCGAGGGGCGGGAGTCATGGCGGGAGTCATGGCGGATTGGAGGCTGGCTGGGGAAACAGCCGAAGGAGGTGGCGCCCCGGCCCCTTCTTCTTTTTCGCCGCCGTCTGGCCCTTCCTCCTCCTCCCCCAAGCAGCAAGAGTTCGGCAGGAGAGGGGGAGGAAGGGGGGCAGAGAGCTTTTCTCGCGGCATAGCAGGAGGTCCGTCACAGCACACTACTGTGCCGTCACAGCAGTTGGGAAGCACTGCCTCCAGCCATTCAACACAATTGAAGGATGGGATGCAACCAACTGTTAAAGGCTCTGTGACTTGGCGTCTCTCTCTCCAAATTCGTATGGTTGCAGATTTTTGGGCTCATCTTTAACAAAGGTGGGAGCCAGGAAACCATCCTTTGGGGCCTGTGTAGTTGCCATTCCATTATTGAAGCAGGGTTCAGGAGTCTCAGGTTCAGTGTAGCTGCTCCTATTGCCAGTATTGGTGGTTAATGTAGGAGTGGGCATCATGCTTTGTACTTCATATGGTTGACTAGAACAAGACCACTTGTTCTCTATGACATATGTTTTCTATCCTGTTAATGATCACTCGATCTTTAGGCCACTTTGAGAAAGAGTAGAGTGTCTTTTCCTGCAAAAGCTGGGCTATGGGTGCCCGGACATCTTGTAGTTCATCGATCTCTCCAGGTGCAACACATATGGAGCTTTTACTTTCATCTTCTGAAAAATTCTCAAAGCAATCTTGATTTTGGGTGATTTCATCTTTCTTTTTTTTAAAGAGTCGCCATGCTCCAGATGTGATCACAAACAGGTGAAAGACACACAGGTAGCTGTGACAGAGGGGAGTGAGTCCCAAGGCCATAATGAAAAGCAAAGGCTCCCTATGCAGCATCCCTCAACCCTGTATCTTATAATATCATTTCAACACATCTGGAGAGTATTGTGTCAGAATACTGTGTTATGTGTTATCTCCAGCGTCCATCCGCATATATCTTTATGCACGGAAAGTGCAGCTGCAACCTTACACTGAAAATGAGTTTGATGGGTGAAAATCAATTAATTTGCTTTCTCCCATGTTTGATTTTGTTTATTTCCTTATTTTGATTTCTTTCTGTCCTACTTTTTAACACTTTTGAGAACCCAACAAAGTTCACACCAATCTACACTGTGGTAGAAATCCAAAATATGGCTGGGAGGGCTCCTGTCTTGAGTAATCTGAAGTATTGAGAAGCCACCAAAGCCACATTAGAGCTAGGCTGGTAGTGTGCATGCTAGTGGAGCAGTGGATTCAGAATTTAACCCAAGACTTAAAAGAGCTCTCCTAAATACAGATCTCCAGTGCCGTATAGGTCAGTACCTTGGATAGCTCATTTAAATCAACCAAAACCTGGAATGGATTCACTACTCTGCTAACATGGGAGCTGCCAGTTGCCACTGATCCAGAGATCAAGAGTTTCTCACCCCAAGTTTATAATAATACATATAATAATAAATAATAAACTTTATTTATATCCCGCTATCATCTCCCCAATGGGGACTCGGGGCGGCTTACATGAGGCCAGGCCCAAACAACAAATTACAATAAAATCAAAATCAAAAACATCAACAACACAATAAAAATACAAACATATAAATAAAAGAACAATATACAAATGCAATATTTAAAATCGCAAATGACAAAGTGGTACAAGATAAAATGTTAAAAACTCAGGGTGAGATAACAGGAGTAGATTCTTTGCGAAGGAGAGCTAGTGTAGACACGGGTTGTGAGAGGCCTTCATATAAGGGGGGAGAGTGTACTCCGGAGACAGAAGCATTGAGAAGAGCAATAGTACATGGTTAGGTGGCTACTCTCCAAAGGCGCAGCGGAAAAGCCAGATTTTAAGGTGGGTTTTTTTAAGGTTTCCAAACTGGGGGCTTTCCTAATCTCTCCGGGCAATGAGTTCCAGAGTCGGGGGGCCACAGGGGAGAAGGCTCTCTCCCTTGTGCCCACCAGACGAGTCTGTGAGACTGGCAGGGGCGAAAGGAGGGCCACCCCCGAAGATCGAAGAGTTCAGGCTGGTTCATAGAGAGAGATCTGGTCATGAAGGTAGGAGGGTCCCAGTTTAGCACATCGAAGACCTCTCTAGCTGTCAGATTCAAAGCCTCCTATATTCAGATGTCAAGGCTGTATTTTGTCTCATTCATAAATAAACCTGTGAATTTGAGTGAGTTGATACAAAACTCTTACTCACAAATCCTATAACCACCTATGGAAATGCATCAGGGATAGGCCATGTGTGGCCTTCCAGATAATGAATGCAGCAAATCCCAACTTCACCCACCATTGGCAATGCTAGTTAGAGTTTATGGGAACTGCAGTCTGAAGACACCTGGAACCACAACAACAACATGGTCTGAAGAGAAGTCAAACTTCTTATAAAAGCTGCCTACTGGAGAGATCTCTTTCTCACACAAAACAGGGTCTCCTGTGATGGTGATGAACTTATTTAAAATCATTTTGTAATTTAATTTAATCCAATTTTACCAAACTAAGTATTTAATGAAGTTTTAAGTGCTCAAATCTATTTTAGCTAACTACTATAGGAGTGTTAGGATAGAAATTTGTGTTTATTGTGTCTTTGTATGCTTGCCTTTTGTATTTTACTGTTGACATGATCGGAAGACTAATCAATAAACAAATCTATTTTCCTCCTCCTCCTCCTTCTTCTTCTTAATATACTTTTAATATACTCACCAGGCTCAGGCCCTTATCTGCTTTCCTAATGCCCCGCCCCGGCTCCGCCCCTCCTGCCCCGGCTCCGCCCCGCCCCGCCCCAGCTCTGCCCCCGCCTCCTCGGCGGCGCAAACCCCACCCCGGAGCTGAAGTCAGGCCACCATGCGCTGGCCTGAGAAGTGGCCGAGGCGGCCGGCATGAGTCAGCTTTAGGGCTGGGGCGGGGCAGAGCTGAGGGGGGCGGGGGCAGGGCAGAGCCGAGGGAAGCAGAGCAAAGGGGGGCGGCGGCTGTGGATGGCACTTACGCTGCCACGCGCATGCGCCCTTTTTGTGGATTTTTTTGGGATTTTTTTTGGAATTAAAAAAAAACTTTTTGGGGGGGTCCGGACCTGCTGCCCCCCCCAAAGGTGCCACCCTATGCCATGGCCTAGGGTGGTCTTATGGGTAATCCAGGCCTGGGTCTCACATTCCCTACTTCTTGGCTATAGAAAAATAGTCGAAAGCATCCCACAATAACATATCATGAGACAAGATGAGTCCAAAATATGCAACAATTAAAGTGGTATCCAAGTGTATTAATTCTACAGCATAGATGTATCCATAGTTTGAGGCCCACATCCGTCATTTTTCAGTGTCATCTTGGTCTTCCCACCCGTTTTCTTCCACCCAATTCACAGATCTGTGTTATTTTTTAAAATATGTGGGACCTGTTAGAGAGCTATTCTTACCACCTCCTTGAGGCATATAACAAGGTTGCTGTGTGTCTTACTCTTCGCCACCTTGCCTACACACTTGTATTCATACTAGCACCTTTCCCAACATGATTATTTTACTCTTCACAATAGCAGTAAAGTACTGTCCAGATATTTTTTATTAAAAAATCAACCCCAAAACCTGGGTTGACTTATCCACCCCCTCAACTCTCTTCCTCCTGGGCAGGAAAATGATGGCAGGCATAATGGCTTTTAAGATTAGACAAGAGAGTTGGTGCTTCTTTAAGGTTCCCCCAGGACTAAATGCTCACTTGTCACCATTCGGAAAAGAGGACAGTTCCTCTTTCATGTACTGTACCTTAACTTATTTCCAATAAGAACAATCTTCTTCATTGAGTAGAGTGGTGAAAGGCCTTTTTGAATGCTTTGGTAGGGAAATGGCCTGGGTAGCTGGATTCCTGAGATGGCATTGGTGCTCACCTGTCTCTGAATGACCCTCAATGTTATGTATGGGTCATATTAAAAAAACTAACCAAATTATAACAAACACCAATACACAGCCAATAAGAGAGAGATTAGTGAACAACTAATTAGATTAGAAAACCTGTGGATTCTACGCCTCAATTCAGAGTGGCCAGCTGGCCTCAATGACCCAATCAGTATAAGCTCCATTTTGTTATAAATCAGTAGGTTTTCCTGTGAGAGTACCTTTGGGTCACCCCACTCAGCACAGAGCGGGGTTATGTGTATCCGTACACCTGATATGGTATGTATTATGCTGTATATTTCACTTATTGGCTGTGTATTGGTGTTTGTTATAATTTTGTGGATATTGATTTCCTTTATTGCTTATATTTATAGTGACTACTGCTTGGCCTAGCCATAGAGCCTTGAGAAAGGAGCCTACACATGTTGCCCGAAACGGTCTGAATGTGGCCGCGCTGGAATTAGCATTAAGCTGGCCGTCGGCTCTGCTATACACCAAGCCTATGTGTTGAGAGGAAGCTACACCGCCTCCTCCTACACACGAGTCTTGGGGAAATTTCCCCTCATTGGGCATTGATGCCATTCATTAGACTGCTATTTGTATGTTTGTGAATCCAACCCACCCTAATTGATATCCCACCATCCCCTTCCGTGTCTTGGTTCCCGGGATTCCCACCTGAGGGCCGCTTTTGACACGCCTGGTCTACCTTGCCAGAGGGGAAGAGAGTTTTGGGGTTTCCTTGTGTGAAGACGCCACGGAGCGCCTGGGATTTCCCATTGGGGATTTCCCCCTTGACGTCACCGCACCCTCCCAGGCCTCCCCACGCCCCTGCCGTGCTGACGTCAACATATCACCCACCACGTCGATGACGCCCAGAGCGGGCGCCCACACACGTCATCAGGAAGCGCCGCCCGCCTTGCCGGACCGGCATACACCGAACCCGAGCAGCTCACGCCTGCCTTTCCACCACACTGGGAACGGAGCTCAGCACTACTAATATCTACTCGCAAGTACATTGGGGGGCGGTTTGGATGCGTCTTGCTTTCCAATGCATTGTATCTGTACCATCCATGTTACTATGTGATTTGAACTTATTGATGCACTAATAGATATATTATTTTCTTATCTGTGGGGGTTGTGTTATTCCCTACATGCACTAGCATATATAGTCTAAAACCATCTGGTATATACACACTGTTGTTTTGTGCCTCATATTAAAATCCATCATTTTGGTCCCTAAACCTGCTTTTGACTTATAAATGAGGTGGACTTATAAGTGAGTATATATGGATAGTTCATTTTTATATTGCTTAACAAATAATTCTAACAACCTCATTTGGGGAGTGCTATAATATTTTGAGAAGAAACTTAAGAGCGATTCTACATTTGTGTATACTGAATGCAAGACTATGTTGCCTTACATCAACCCTGTAAGGAAGACAGATGTTGCTTTTACTCCAGTGTTTCAGGTGAAGGGATTGACAGATTTACCAAAGGTGGAGCGGCAGCCATAAACACCTGTTCTCAGGGTGGTCCGTGGGAAGGCCTTATTGGTGCATTATTTAAACTGTTATGTTTATTCATATCATGATCTGATCACGATGCTCAATATATCCCATATGCATGGAGGTATTGGGATAATGATACAAAAGGTTTGCTAGGGTGGACCCTCTCTCACTCAGATTCACACACACACACACACACACACACACACACACTTCTGAATAAAAATCCCTCTAGAGGCCACACATTTCTGTCCCCTGCACAAACTTTCATGGGCGCCATCTACATTGACCATTTAATGCAGTTTCAAACCCATATTGGAGAAAGTGGTTTTGATGTGGAGATAATAACATAGAACCAGTTTGAGACCAATATGGTCATGACACAAGCCAGAACCCCAATAGGCATTAACAGCTTTATTTTGTGGGAGTTTGTCATCTGGCTAAGTAATGAAAAAGCGGGGAAAGCGCTGCAAGACACTAAATACAATAGCAGAGTCAACAAAATAATGAGCACTGATGTGAAATAATAGTGCTAATATCAATAATAAAGGTTTCAATAGTCCCAACTCAGTCCTGTGTGTATCATAAAGTAAGTCCTATAACCCGGAAGGTCCGTACAACTCACTGTCGCAATGTATCGATGTGTCCTCGTTTTCGATCGGTAAAGGGAATATCCAAAATAAAGAATTATAATCCAATAGTTTGTCCGGTATGTACTCCAATCCGAGCATTCCCAAGTAAGTTCACTAGATCCAGTGAGTCAATGAAAAACCAAATGTGATTCAATGACGAAAGATATTCTTTTAATCCGGGTTATATCCACAATGTACGGAAAATATCCCAATAAACACAGTTTGAGTTGTGATATTCAATATATATTCAGTAGTCACAACAGTGATAATCCATATTTGATTTTCAGTTTTTTTGAACCTGTATATAATCATTTATATCCACCAGACATTGTTTGGTTCTCCCTCTAGTCCAGGGGTGCTCACAATTTTTAAGCATGTGAGCTACTTATAAAACAACCAAGTCAAAATGATCTACCTACCCACTACAAAAATGTGAAACATATAACACAATATCTGCTTTGAACTGGGTTTTCTGAGTCCACACTGCCATATAATCTGATTCAAAGCAGATAACATGGGATTTTATTCAACTGTGTGGAAAGGACCTCGGATAGCCCAGGGCCCTCCACACATCCTATTTTACAGTTGACCCACACACAAACTGATTTCTTACTACTGGACGAATTGCTGCCAAAATTGGCCACAAGACACCGACAAGGAGTGGCCATCACTTAAAAAAATTGATTTTGTCATTTGGGAGTTGTAGTTGCTGGAATTTGCTCCCATATGGGCCATAGTGACGCCTATCACGCCGCCGCCACGCTGACTGGCCGGCAGCACCTGGGCGGCGTCGGGAGTCTGTGGGGCAAGACTGAGCCTTCCTCCCGCCCTGCCTGCGATCTACCAGGATGCCCTATGCGATCTACCAGTAGATTGCGATCTACCTAATGAGCACCCCTGCCCTAGACTAATTGGTTCCTGCTTATCTTCTTACCTAATTGGATTTACCTATTCCTTTAAAGTGTTTTTTTACTTTTCTGCTTTTTAATTATCTTCATTAAAAGTGTTGTTTTCCTACGCAAAATGTGTGGTGTTTCAAAGCTAGAGGGTTATTCCCAGGGGCGGTCCTACAAGATAGGCCAAGTAGTTGGCCGCCTAGGGCGCCATCTGGGAAGGGGGCGCCATCCTGGCCGCATTGGGGCGCCATCCTGGCCCTGCCGATGTTCCTCAGACAGTGCTGCAGCTGCCTGCTTTTTGACCCCGGCCTTGTGCACGCCGACGCCGCTTCTGGGCACGCGGAGGTTTTCACGCAGGCGCAGTTGCTCTGGAGCTGAAGTTGAGTGCAGGAGCAACTGCACATGCGCGAAAACCTCTGCGCATGCCCAGTAGCTCCTTTGCGCAGAAGCCTGTAAGCAAAGCACTCCCTATCGGGCAGGCAGGGAGTGCTTCCCTCTCCCTTTGTCTCCACCGCGCGCGTTTGCAGGGAAGGAGAAAAGAATCAGTGAAGGAAGTGTAAGTGAAGGAATGAATGAAGGGCTTTCCTCCTCCTCCTCCTCCTCCTCCTCCTCCTCTGTGACCTCTTCTCTCCCTCCTTCCTTTCTTCGGCTCTATTTCTGTCTAGACCTGAGGGGCCTGAGGCTATGAGGCGTTGTGGGAGTTGGAGGCCAAAACACCTAGGGGGGGGGAGGGAGGGAGGCCCAAGTTTGCCCAGGCCGCGCTGCCTGTATTCAACCTCATTTGAACATTTTGGCTGTTTTTCTATTTACATTTACATTGGGATCCTAATTTTGGACTTATGGGAGACTCCTATGAATTATGAGACGGGTGGTAGGTAATATATTCTGATATTGATGCATTTACATTGCATTTCTTGTTGATTATTATACAGTTCTGCTTAATATTGTCATACAATATAATACAAATACAATATAACAATAGAATAATGATATATTTTATATTACCTGCAATATTACAAACAATATTGCAGTATAGTGGTATTGTACAAAATAGTAATATATAATATTTTATTTTACTTTATTTTGGGTCATTTGAGTTTTATAGGAGTCATGAAAATATTTAGTAGAGGATAATTTTATTTAAATAAATAATTTTATTATTTTATAATAATATAATAGAATGTTACATTATATTATAATGTCAATATATTATAATATAATTATATTGTAATGTAGTATAATATAATTATGATATAATATAGTATGAGTATGGTATAATATATTGTATATACATTGATACAATATAATACTACTAATGGTATTGTGATATTATAATTGTATATTTGATTTACATGGGGGGCGGCAAAATGTTTTTTGGGGGGGGCACCAAAATAATGTTCGCCTACCATTTAAAATTACCTTAGACCGCCCCTGGTTATTCCTGTCCTGGAGTGCAACATATACCTGCCATGAAATACTCAGTCTCTATTTACCCTGACTCAGTTCCCATCTACACTGCCACATAATGCCGTTTGAATCTGCATTATATGATAATATAACAGGCTGCATTATATGGGTCTACACTGATCATACAATGCAGATCCAAACTACATCACATGGCGTTGCGCAAGGGGCAACAGTTGCAGTAAATACGCGTGGCTGGACGCCCCTCTTCAAGGCAAATGGCCTCGCCCAACCCCCTCCTCCTCCTTTCACAGGTTGACCGCTTTCTGTCTGTCTCCTCAATGGTCTCGCCCACTTTTCAAAGCCACGCCCCCTTCGGGCGGAATGGTCTCGCCCAGCTTCCACCCGGTTGTTCCAGTGACAGCATCAGGCGGCGCCCTGGGCGGAACCAAGTCCCCGCGCGAGAGAGGGGGGAGCGAGGTCCCCAGGTAAGAAGGGGACACGCCCCCCTTCCCCCCCAAAAGGCGGTCTGGGGAAGAAGGGGAGGCAGGGCAAGGAGCGGGCGCGGCTCGCCTCCCGAGCCTCCTTTTCGGTTGCCCGGAACGGCCGCCTCCCTCCTGCTTTCCTTTGGCAGCTCGCTCTCCCAGCGGGTGAGTGGATCGGGTCCTGCTGCAGGCATGCAAAGCCCCTGGGATGGGCATTGCCTTTGAACCTGATCCCTAAAGCAATCTCTCTCTCTCTCTGTATACATTGGTTGCAGCAGGACATTTTTGGGGGTAGTACTGTTCCCCCAAAAGAGTGGGAGGGGGCTGTATGCTCTCACGTGTCTTCCTCTCTTTCTCTTTCTCCTTATGAATGTGCCTTCGAGTCACTTCTGTATCCAAAGCAGGTATTTTTGCGACATCCTCCCTCTGAAATCCGTTGTTAAGAGCTTGGGTGTCCAATTGGACCCTTTGCTGTCCATGGAGACTCAGGTCTCCATGGTCAGCAAATCCTCGTTCTACCATCTACGACAGGCTAGGCGACTGGCACCCTACCTGTCCAGGGATGACCCGGCCACGGTGATCCAAGCGACGGTCATCTCGAGGCTGGACTACTGTAACGCCCTCTACGTGGGCCTTCCCCTGTTGACAATCCGGAAACTCAAGCTGGTGCAGAATGCCGCTGCTCGCTTGCTGGTGGGAGCACCAGTCTGGGAGCACATTACGCCCATCCTTCGGCAACTGCCCATCCTTCGGCAACTGCACTGGCTTCCCATCGAGTACCGAATTGCCTTCAAGGCAGGCATGTAGCCAGGGGGGGGGCTAAGGGGGCTTCAGCCCCGAAATTCTCAGGGTGGTCCGCGAGAAGGCCTTACTGGTACATTATTTAAACTGTTATGTTTATTCATATCATGATCTGATCACCATGCTCATTATATCCCACATTCAGGCATGTAGCCGGGGGGGGGGGGGCTAAGGGGGCTTCAGCCCCCCCTGAAATTCTCAGGGTGGTCCGCGAAAAGGCCTTACTGGTACATTATATAAACTGTTATGTTTATTCATATCATGATCTGATCACCATGCTCATTATATCCCACCTTCATGGGGTTATTGGGATAACAATACAAAAGGTTTGGTAGGGTAGACCCTCTCTCACTCAGTCTCAGCCCCCCGAGCCAAACTCAGCCCCCCCCCGGAACCAAAATCCTGGCTACGGCCCTGCTTCAAGGTGATGGTTTTAACCTTTAAGGCCTTGCACGGTCTAGGGCCTGAGTACCTAAGGGACTGCCTTACCCCGTATGTTCCCCCGAGATCACTGCGCTCAGAAGAGCAGAATTTGTTGCTTGTCCCATCTGTCCGCTCTTGCCATTTTTCCACAACCAGGCAGCGGGCCTTTTCGGCTGTGGCCCCTGTGTTGTGGAATTCCCTTCCTGATGACACTCGAGCGATCCCTGAGCTGGCCCCTTTTCGGAGGGCTTGTAAGACCGCCCTCTTTAGACTGGCCTTCAATTAATCTGGTCTGGCCTGGCATGTTTTAACGTTATGTCCAAGGAACCCATGGGTGCCTGTGGACCTTTTTACTGAGACAACTGTTTTATGCTATGTCTTTTATTGTATGTTTTTATGTTTTTATTATACACTGTATATTGTATTGTATGTTGTGATCCGCCCCGAGTCTGCAGGGAGGAGCGGAATATAAGATTGAATAAATAAATAAATAAATACAATAACAGCCTGGTCTGGGTTGGTGGGTTGGTGGTCTCCCATCCAAGTACCAGCCAAGGCTGGCCCTGCTTAGCTTCCAAGATTAGGCAGGATCTTGGGATATTTAGGATGTGTCTAATATGTGCTCAAGATCCTGCAAGGAAGACTCCAACAATACATAGAGAGTTGCCAGATGTACAAGCCGGGTTTAGAAAAGGCAGAGGAACGAGACCAAATTGCCAGTATCCAAATTGCCAGTATCCGTCATCATCTGTAAAAAGCCTGGGGGTCCATCTGGACCCGCTGCTGTCAGTGGAGACCCAAATCTTCACTGTCCGCAGAATCGCGTTCTTCCACCTGCGACAGGCGAAGCGCCTGGCCCCCTACCTGTCCCGGAACGACCTAGCCACAGTAATCCAAGCCACTGTCATCTCGAGACTTGACTACTGTAACACTCTTTACATTGGCCTACCCTTGACCGTGATCCAGAAACTTAAGTTAGTGCAGAATGCTGCAGCTTGGCTACTCGCGGGGGAGTATATGTGCCATATAACTCCAATCCTGCAAGATTTGCACTGGCTACCAATTGAATACCGGATCACCTTCAAGGTGTTAGTTCTTACTTCCAAGGCCTTATATGGTCTGGGGCTAGTGTACCTACGGGATCGTCTGATTCCATATAATCCCCCGAGATCACTATGCTCAGAAGACCTGAATCTTCTAACTATTCCCAATGTAAAATCCTTTCATTTGAGATCTACTAGGCGGTGAGTCTTTTCCATCATCGCTCCTACATTGTGGAATGCACTGCCTCCAGAGACACTAGCTCTGCGAAATTTAAACACCTTTCGCAGAGCATGTAAGACACACCTATTTAGGCAGGCTTTTGAATGCCTGTGTTCCCTGCCTGATTTCTGTTGTGCTTGTTGAGTTTTTACTGTTCTTATTGTATTTTATCTATCTGTGTTTCGACACATCGTGCTGTTAACTGCCCCGAGCCCCTGGGAGTGGCGGTGTACAAATCTTGTGTGTGTGTGTGTGTGTGTGTGTGTGTGTATATATATATATATATATATATATATATATATATATATATATATATATACTGTATATATATACTGTATATACTGTATATATATGTGTGTATATATATATATATATATACACACACACACACAGTGTATGTATATATATGTATATATATATACAATAATGGAGAAAGGCAGGGAGTTTCAGAAAAAACATCTATTTCTGCTTTATTGACTATTCTAAAGTATTTGTGTGAATCATAATAAATTGCGGCACGTTCTTAATAGTAGGGGCATACCAAATCACCTTGTCTCTCTCCTGAGGAATCTGTATGATGACCAAGTAGCAACAGTAAGAACTGACCATGGAACAACAGACTGGTTCAGGATTGGGAAAGACGTACGACAGGGTTGTATACTCTCACCCAACCTATTCAACTTGTATGCAGAACACATCATGCGATGTGTGGGGATTGACAAATGCAAGGTTGGGGTTAAAATTGCTGGAAGAAACAACCTTCGATATGCAGATGATACCACGTTGATGGCCAAAAGCGAGGAAGAGCTGAGGAGCCTTCTAATCGAGGTGAAAGAAGAAAATGCAGCTAAACATTTTTTTAAAACTAAGATTATGGCAACCAGACTGATTGATAACTGGCAAATAGAGGGAGAAAACGTGGAGCCAGTGACAGACTTTGTATTTCTAGGTGCAAAGATTACTGCAGACGCAGACTGCGGCCAGGAAATCAGACGACACTTACTTCTTGGGAGGAGAGCAATGGCCAATCTCAATAAAATAGTGAAGAGTAGAAACATCACACGGGCAACAAAGATCCGCATAGTAAAAGCAATGGTATTCCCCGTAGTAACCTACGGATGTGAGAGCTGGACCTTTGGGAAGGCTGAGCGAAGGAAGAGAGATGCTTTTGAACTGTGGTGTTGGAGGAAAGTTCTGAGAGTGCCTTGGACCGCGAGAAGATCCAACCAGTCCATACTTCAGGAAATAATGCCCGACTGCTCATTGGAGGGAAGGATATTAGAGGCAAAGATGAAGGACTTTGTCCACATAATGAGAAGACAGGAAAGCTTAGAGAAGACAATGATGCTGGGGAAAAGGGAAGGAAAAAGGAAGAGGGGCTGACCAAGGGCAAGATGGATGGATGGTATCTTCAAAGTGACTGGCTTGACTCTGAAGGAGCTGGGGATGGCCACGGCTGACAGGGAGCTCCGCCGTGGGATGGTCCATGAGGTCACGAAGAGTCAGAAGCGACTGAACGAATAAGCAACAACAACATAATGTGTGTGTTCAACTTGCTTGTCCATTTGCGGCAACTTCTTGACTTTTCCCAACGTTTATACTCAAAGGCGGTTTCTTCAGCTCCTTTCTCTGGTCTATGTTGGTGATCTCCAGCCCAACTATGGCTTAGCTTCCAAGAACAGATAAGATTGGGTGTAAATGTATTGTCGAAGGCTTTCATGGATGGAATCACTGGGTTGTTGCAGGTTTTTTCGGGCTGTGTGACCATGTTCTAGAAGCATTCTCTCCTGACGTTTTGCCTGTATCTATGGCAGGCATCCTCAGAGGTTGTGAGGTCTGTTGGAAACTAGGAAATGTCCAGGGTGGAGATTGGGTGTCTTTATTTATTTACTCCATCTACACACCAATATAAAATCCAGATTATCTGATTTGAACTGGATTATATGTCAGTGTAGACTCAAATAATCCAGGTCAACGCAGATAATCTGGATTATATGGCAGTGTAGATCTGGCCTGAGTGTGTGTGGCACATATACAAACACATAACCACATGCTGCCATTTCATTTGGGGCCCTGGACGGCATTATGTGCTTTGTCAGAACTAAACATTTCCTTCCGCGACCCTTTTTCTTGCCCCCTCTTCCAGTGCAATGGATTCAGTGTCTGACTCTGAGGAATGTGTGCACAGGAAAGTCAAATGCTCTCATTCCAAAGGTTCAGATTCCAATAGGGCCGTCTTGCGCTTGTCTGCTTGGAAATAAATCTCCAAATCTGGTCAATGTGTGCTAAATCTCTGGTAACTATGCACCAGATTGCAGCCTGGATTCCTTCTGCTCAAATTGAGAGGTTTAGGATGAATCAGGGTTTGGAGAAGGAGGAGTGGGAATCTACTGCGCACAATGGAGACAATGCAAAAGGGAAAGAAAGGGGCTTGGCTTTAAGAGGTGGGGTCAATAAGAACACTGTTTTTAGTTCAGAATAGGTTTTTATGGATTTCAACTGAATTGTTGTAATGCCAATGATATTTAATTCTGGTTTAATGTTTGTATATTTGTAGATTTTTATATTGTATTGAAAGGCTTTTAATGTAATCTACTTCGAGTCTCCTTGTGGAGATAAAAAAACAGTATCAATAAATGTAATAATAATAATAATAATAATAGAGCCACTCAGACTGGCAGTGGCAGAAATATCATAGTGTAACCACAGGTACTGTCAAATGCTCATAAGAGGATATTTCTGCACCTGTCACTCAAAGTGCATTTGGGCATCTCTTTTGCATGTTGGTGTGCAAGAAACATAGCTTTAAATGCACTCATTTGGAGACTTGTGAAGCAGTTCATGGATGGTGGATTTTATTTATTTGTTTATTTAAAACAGTTATATCCCATCCTTCTCAACCCCCGAAGGGGGACTCAGGACGGCTTATAATTGGCAATCATTAGATGCCGACAAAGAACAATTACAGCACAGCAGTTAACATAAACAGGGCAACAACAGTAGAAATACATTAAAATATATTAGCAATAATGGCCCTTACAATATTAACACAACCAAGTCTGAGTCCGCAAATCCAAATCATAGTCCAGAGTTCTAGTCCAAGGTCTCTTCACTGACAATTCTCACGAGTCATTACAGTTGTTGCTCAGCCAGCTGCCTGAATGCTTGGTCCCAGAACCAAGACTTGAGTTTCTTATTGAAGGAGAGGAGAGATGGGGAGTGCATTCCATAGACCAGGGGTGCTCACACTTTTTCAGCATGGGAGCTACTGATTAAAAAACCAAGTCCCAAAGATCACCTACCCAGAAATGTAAAACGTATAACTATCTTCTTATTTATATATTTATATTATTCATTTTTATGTACCGCTCCTTCCAGCAGGCTCAGGGCAGTTTACATAAAATGAAGTTATAAAACACCAACATTTCAATTTAATAACAACAATAAAAAACAGAGCATAAAAATACATCCAACCACCCCATTTCTCCCACACTGCCATATTACCACACATATTATCAGCCAGAAAGTAAGAAGAGAGGCTTTTGAACTGCAAGGCCATTTAATACTCAGCAAGGTAAACAAAGGGGCATGCAAAAATACATCCAACCACCCCATTTCTCCCACATTTCCATAAGAACATAAGAAGAGCCATGCTGAATCGGACCTCAGCCCATCTAGTCCAGCATTCTGTATCACACAGTGGCCCCCAGTTGTACACGGGGATCTCGAGCAGAAGGGAGGGCAAAACCCTAACCTGCTCCCGACCCCCCACAACCAGTACCCAGGGAAATCCTGCCTACCTCAACCAACTCCGAGGTGGCACTTGAATGTCCTTTTCAGTAACTACCGATACACTTGGTATCCATGAATCTGTCTAATCCTGCCTTGAAGTTGTTCAGGCTGACAGCTGTCACAACCTCTTCTGGAAGTAAATTCCATAACCCAATGACCCTCTGGGTGAAGAAATATTTCCCTTTATTAGTCCTAATTTTCCTACCTTGGAGCTTCAGGGAGTGCCCTCTAGTCCTAGTGTTTTGTGACAAAGAAAATAATTTTTCTTTATTCACCTTTTCCATATTTCCCAACATATATTTCTCAAGGAACAAAGCAAGCAGAGAGGCTTTGGAGCTAAAAGGCCATTTTTAAACATTAAAAATAAACAAAGAGACATGCCACAGAACAATCAAGCACCCACCCCAAAGTAAAAAGACCGACCTTTGAGATGCGGTAAGGAAATGACCCCAAAGCGTCCTTCTTCTCCTCCGTCGTTGCTCCTATTTCCACGCCTCCAGCATGCGTGCTGCCTCCAAGAGCTCACGAGAAGTCCGAGGGGCAGAATGGGTGCTTCTGCGCATGCGCGCGGGGCCAGCCATGCATCGCGTCATCCAGGCCCGCCCCCTTTTGTCTCCTACGACTCTGAGTGGCTGGAGAAGGACGGAGGGAGGAGGAGGAATCCAAAAGAGGGGGCCCATTCTGCCTCTTGGACTCTGGAGCTTTTGGAGGCGGCGTGCGAGCAGGGAGCGGGGAGGAGCAATGACGGAGGACTTCTTTGCAGTGTGCAGGGGCGTGTGAAAAGGACCAACAGCAAAAAAACCTGGTCAGGGGCCTGAAGATCACCAGGATGAGGCCTGAAGATCACCCTGGTGATCCCGATCACCATTCTGAGCACCCCTGCCATAGACAGATGGCCACCACTGAGAAGGCCCTGTCTCTCATCTCCGCCAGTTGCACTTGCGAGGGTGGCGGGATCGACAGCAGGGTCTCCCCTGACGATAGTAAACTCTGAGGTGGGTCATAGAGGGAGATACATTTGGACAAGTAAACTGGGCCGGAACCGTATAGGGCTTTATAGGTCAAGACCAGCAATTTGAATTGTGCTCGGAAGTGGACCGGCAGCCAGTGGAGCTGATGAAGCGGGGGGTTGCTCCCTGTAAGTGATAATTGTGATAATAATGTTTTTAATCGATGATTTTATAATATTTTGTATTGTTTTTATTGGATGTAGTTTATATGGCATCATTGATGCATTTGTGAAGCCGCCCTGAGTCCCCCTGTGGGAGAAGGGCGGGGTAGAAATAAGGTAAATAAATAAATAAGTAGTTCCGGTGAGTAATATGGCCACCGACCGTTGGACTAGTTGGAGTTTCCGAACAGTATTCATAGGCAACCCCACATAGAGTGTGTTGCAATAATCTATTCGGGATGTAACAAGAGCAATTTTAGATCCCATTTAAATCCTGTAGCCTGTTTTGGTGTCTGTTGTGAATGCAGTCGTCCCTCATGGTTTTGATTTTTGTGGACTTGTTTGCAGCTCAACAACAAGCATTCTTGGTGTCCTGCTTTTTAAAGCCTGTTCCTGAGGTTTTTTTTGGGGGTGCTGATTTGGAAAATTGCATTGGATAGACTGCACCAGCTCTAGTTTCTTAGATATGGTTATCATGGTTTTTTTAATGGGTGAGCTGATGGTGACTGGTAATGGTATAGGTTTTGCATCCAAGAAACTAGAATTGATAAGGGGAAAGCTGGTGCCTTTTTTGGAATCAGCTGGTGAGATATACACAGAAAAAGGGCTAACATTTGAGGCACCAAAATGTGTATTGAATAGTGTTATTTACAGGTTTGTTCTTTTGAGGAACCTCTAGGTCTTTGAGTGTGACTCTGTGACCAACCTCCTCCCGTCATGTTGGAGGATCTAGAAATTCCTCGAGAGGTATTCTCTCAAGTAAAAAAAATAGATGCAATTTCTTTATTTACAGTTGTTCACTTTCACGGTGTCCTGCACCCCATCCACAGATAATATGGAAGGCTGACTGTAGATTTTTACTACCAGGAGGCCATTTTTGCTGCTGAAAAAGCCCTCCCTGGATCCCCTGGACCTTAATACTTATAGACCAGTATTTAACCTCTTTTTGGGGGGCAAGGCGATTGAGAAGGTAGTTGTCCTCCAACTCCAGGCGGTCTTGGATGACACATACTTCCTTAACCCATTTCAAACTGGATTCAGAACAGGATATGGAGTTGAGACTGCTATGGTCAACTTGGTAGATGTTCTCTATCCCAATACCGATAGGGTGAGTATGTCCTTTTTGGTGCTTCTAGACCAGTGTTTCCCAACCTTTTTTGAGCCGCTGCACACTTTTAACATTAAAAAAATCCGGGGGCACACCACCAACCAAAATGACACTCTAACACAGTAAAGAACGGCTGGGGGATGGTGGCCTTCTGGGAGCAGCTGCTGGGAGTGCTGAACCCGGGGGAGGGGGCAGAGCCAGGCTGCACCGTGTGCCGCCCCCTCCCCCGGCTTCAGCTCTCCCAGCAGCTGCTCCAGCCTTGAGGGGGCAGTGCCAAGCCAGCGGTGTCAGAGCCCGCACAATGCTGGCTTGGCACTGTCCCCTCAAGGCTGGAGCAGCTGCTGGGAGTGCCAAAGCCGGGGAGGGGGCGGAGCCAGGCCACACCATGCCCCTCCCCCTCCCCCCAGCTTCAGCTCTCCCACAGAGGAGGAGCATGAGCGGTGGACGGACTTCAGTGGGCGGGGCTTCTCCGCGCGGCTTCAGCGAGCGAGGGGCGAGAGTCATGGCGGGAGTCATGGCAGATTGGAGGCTGGCTGGGGAAACGGCCGAAGGAGGCGGTGCTCCGGCCCCTTCTTTTTCTTCGCCGCCACCCGGCCCTTCCTCCTCCTCCCCCAAGCAGCAGGAGTTCGGCAGGAGGAGGGGGGAAGGAAGGAGGGCAGAGAGCTTTTCTCGCGGAACAGCAGGAGGTCCGTCACGGCACACTAATGTGTCGCGTCACAGCGGTTGGGAAACATTGTTCTAGACCTCTTCGCAGACTTCGATACCATCGACCATGATTTCCACCTGGAATGCCTATAGGGCTGGGAATCAGAGGCATTATGCTGCTGTGGTTCTGGTGGTACATCTCAGCCAGGTTCCAGATGGTGGTGCTTGGAGATAGCTGCTCCTCAAGGTGCCATTCTATCCCCAATGCTCTTTAATATTTACATGAAAATACTGGGAGAGATCATCCATAGGCATGGGGCGGGGTGTTATCAGTATGCTGAGGACACCTAAATAAATTTCTCCATGTCTTCAAAAACAGCTTTAACTAATGATACTGTGGCTCCTCTGAATGAATGTCTGGAGGAAGCAATGGGCTGGATGAGGAAAAACCAATTGAAACAGAATCCAAACAAGACAGAAGTGCTTGCCATCAGGGGTCCTAATCTGAGGGTGGAGGTGCGGCAACCAGTTCTGGATGGGGTTACACTCCCCCTGAAACACTGTGTTCGGAGCTTGGGAGTACTCCTGGATCCATCTCTCCAAATGTCAGCCCAGGTAGATATGAGAGTCAGGAGTACTTACTATCCGCTTTGGCTGATAGGCTAGCTGCACCCCTTCCTAGATTTGGAAGACCTTAAGATAATAGTGCACACGCTGGTAACCTCAAGGTTGGACTTCTGCAGTGCACTTTATATCGGGCTATCGGAAACCCCAGTAGGTTCAAAATATGGCAGCTAGATTGGTTACAGGAACATCTAGAAGTTAGCATATTACGCGCATACTAAAGTCATTCCAATGGCTTCCAATTCGTTTCTGGGCAAAGTACAAGGAATTTTGACCTTCAATGCCCTACATTGTTTGGGTCCAGGTTACCTAAAGGAGCACCTTCTCCCAACAATTTGCCCCATCAACCAAGATCCTCTGGGGAGCGGCTACTCCAACCAGCCAGAACTTGACTGGCAACTGTCACTAAGAGGAGCTTTTCATCAGCCGCCCCACGACTGTGGAACGACCTGCCAGAAGAGCTCTGACGGCTAAATCCGCTGTGGAAATTTTAAAAACATCGAAAGACCCATCTCTTCCGGCAGGCCTATCCAGCCAGTTTTTAAGCATGAGTTTTAAACTTGTATCCTTCGTTTAATCTCTGCTTTGTGTATTTTAATATGTATTTTTTAGAAATACGTTTTAATATGTATCTTTTATATAAATACATTTTAATGTATGTATTTGTCGTATTTTTACAATGTTTACATGTTTTAGTTTTTCTGTAACCTGCCTCGAGCCATGAGGAGAGGCGGGTAAGATATAAAATTATTATTATTGTTATTATTTAATTTTAAACACAAGATAAGTCCACAGCAGACACGCTGCTGGCTGTTGTATTGGATCACACGTTGGACACTTCCCAAGTATTATTATTGTCCGAACATATTCTCCCCTATGAACCGTCAAGAGTGCTAAGATTGTCTGGAGAGGCCCTGCTCTCGGTCCCACCTCCTTCGCAGGCGCGTCTGGTGGGGACAAGGGACAGGGCCTTTTCTGTGGTGGCCCCCCGGCTATGGAATTCCCTCCCAAATGAAATTAGATTTGCTCCTTCCCTCCTGACTTTTAGGAAGTGGGTGAAAACATGGCTGGGCAATGAGGCCTTCGCAGAACCACTAGATACGGACCGAATATATGGATGAAGTTGGACTTGATTTTACTTTGGCGAAAATCTTTTTAAATTTATTTATTGTATTGTATTTTATTGTAAATTTATGATGTTTTTAGATTTTAAATATTAGCATTGAATACTTGCTGTTTGCCGGTCTGAGTCCCTCTTCGGAGGTGAGAAGGCCGGGGTATAAAAGTTTTAAATAAATAATAAATAAATATGGTTGTTATTTTTGTTATTATTTTTGTTATTATTATTACTAAAGGGTTTTTATTGAGTCAATTTTCCTCAAAAATTCAAAGAAACTTATGAAATGTTCTTGTTTAGAATTTGGGGCATGATCTGGCTTTAATTTCCAGCTGTCTGCATAGGCTTTTGTGTGTACATGTGTGGATGTGCTAGAATGGACTTGATTCACGATTCTTGCCATGAACTGCTTCAAGGGCTTGATAGGGGTTAAATTTGTCAGAGTACATGTTTTGACATAATATTGAATCTTGGATTTAATAAAGAGGTGGAGAGTGGAATATTTTCTGCAGATGATATATTTTTCCAAAGTTGACTTAAATACAGTATATGAAGTTCTCGCAAACCAGAGAAATAGAATCACAATTGAATGTGCTACTGAGCTAGTTCCTTTCACAAAATATCTTGTATCTCAGTGTGTCACTAGTATAAACAATCAAGGCAAAATGTGATAAGTTGCCCGAGTCCATAGATTTATAACTACCGAAATAAGATGTTCAACTAGTTAAACTGAATGTTTTTCCCCCAAGTTGAAATGGAATAGTATTACAGAGTGAAAGAATATGCTAATCTCTTATATTATTACAAAAATTTCAGTGAAATGATTTCCACATAAAGTTTTTATTTATTTAATTTATTTATTTGTCATATTTCTATACTGCCCCTCTCAGCCCAAAGGCGACTTGGGACGGTTTACACAAGGCAGTCTCTGCCCTTCAATCAAAAACACGAGTAACAAACCAAACATTGACCATATAGCACAACAATTTGCAATTAAAACATACAATTACAGTCTCAGCGTCACGTTGAAATCACTTTCCGTCACATCGTCGGCATTCCATATATCTAGGAGCTATCTTGGCGTGTATGTGTATTGTATAGTTTTAATGTGTGGATGTTAGTCCGTTGTTTTTATAGTGTTTTATGGTGTTTTAGCATATGTAAGTCGCCCCGAGCCTGACGGGAGTGGCGGCTAATAAGCCGAAATAAATAAATAAACCATTATATTTCATCAGCAAATGCCTGCTCAAACAGCCAGGTCTTGACTTTCTTGCAAAATGTCAGGAGGGAGGGGGCCAATCTGATGTCTCTAGGGAGGGCGTTCCAAAGCCAAGGAGCCACCACTGAAAAGGCCCTGTCTCTCGTCCCCACCAATTGCACCTATGAAGAAGGCGGGACCGAGAGCAGAGCCTCTCCGGATGATCTTAAACATCTCAATGGTTCATAGGGAGAGATGCGTTCAGGCAGGTAAGTTGGACCAGAACCGTTTAGGGCCATAAAGGCTAAAGCCAGCACTTTGAATTGTGCCCGGTAGCAAACTGGCAGCCAGTGGAGCTGGCACAACAGAGGAGTTGTACGCTCTCTGAATGCCGCTCCTGTTATCAACCTGGCTGCTGTCCGTTGGACTAGTTGCAGCTTCCGAACAGTCTTCAAAGGCAACCCCACGTAGAGAGTGTTGCAGTAGTCTATACGGGATGTAACCAGAGCATGGACCGCCGTGGCCAAGTCAGACTTTTAGTTTATTTGAAGATAATATTTGAAGTAAAATATGCTCAATCAAACAATGTTACTTTGCGCCCTTCCACACAGCCGTATGACGGAATATCAAGGCAGAAAAATCCCACAATATCTGCTTTGAATTGGGATATCCGAGTCCACACTGCCATATATCCCAGTTCAAAGCAGATAATATGGGCTGTTAGTCAGCTGTGTGAAAGGGACCTTAGAGCTCTGGAAAAATTTTCCAGTTCAGATTTTTCTTAAAACCCACCTTACTGCTTTGTCTTCATATTATACATGCACCCTTCTCTCTTATTGACAGCCGCCAATGACAGCCCTTTGCCTCTTTTCCCTTTTTGCTCTCCCTCCCTCCCCCTGTGTTCAGTGAGCCCTATTACACTATTCCCTTACAGACATTGTCTAGCCTGACAGTAGTGAGCCCCAGATAATAGGAATTGACGGGCTAATTCTAGGGCAGAGGGAGACTTCTCTTGCGGGCACATTTCCTACAATAATCCTAAAATTGAAGGGGCAGCTAGGGTTGTTTCTTGAGGTCGCTCAATGGGATATAGGTTCTTATTCCACATGAGTGATGCCTTTTATATTTTTTGATTTATTTGTCAATCCTGTCTTTGTTCCGGTGAGCTCATGGGGGGAACAAAGGTTTTGTCTCTTACCCGCTTTATCCCTGCAGCCGGTATTTCGGGTAGATCAAAAGAGAGATTGTCCCCAGGTGAGAGCCAGTGCGGTGTAGTATTTTGAGTGCTGGGCTAGAAAGGAGTCTGGGGAACCAGGGTTTGTGCCCCTGATGTAGCATGGAAACCCCCTTTGGGCAAATCACGCGCTGCTTACAGTCTATGAGGCCCCTTCTACATTTCCATATAATCCAGATTATCAAATCAGATAATCCACATTATCACCTTTGAACTGGATTATTTGAGTATACACTGCCATATAATCCTGGGCAAAGCAGATACTCTGGATTTTACATGGCAGCGTAGAGGGGGCCTGAGAAATAGCTTTGCACTAGGGTTGCTGCAAATTGAAACTAGAATGTACAGAAAGAGCCTGTAGCTGATTGAGGACTGGAACCTTAATCTCTCAGGTCTCTCTTTATGCGTATTAGTGAGTTTGAGGCTAATCTGACATTTGAATCTGTGGTGTTGACTGAGATCACTTGCTTGTACATCCAGAATCTGTAACAAGGTGTGTTTGTGTTCTTGTCTTCCACAGGACCAGAGTTGGCGGGGGGCATCTGTTGCCCCTGTCATGGCTTCAGATTTGGGAAATGACCCTATATTGGACCCTCCATCTGTGCCTCGGGCACCTCTGGTAAAGTCACTTATTATGATGATGGGAGGCAGTGATTAATCCATTGTGTCCCACCGCCCTGAGTCCCTTCAGGGAGATAGGATGGTATATAAGTAAAGTATTATTATTATTGTGCTTTGATTGTGTATTTCCTGAATGGCAAAGTTTTGGACTACATAAGAACATAAGAAGAGCCATGCTGAATCGGACCTCAGCCCATCTAGTCCAGCATTCTGTATCACACAGTGGCTCACCAGTTGTACACGGGGATCTCGAGCAGAAAGGAGGGCAAAACCCTGACCTGCTCCCGACCCCCCACAACCAGTACCCAGGGAAATCCTGCCTAACTCAACCAACTCCGAGGTGGCACTTGAATGTCCTTTTCAGTAACTAGCACTTAAATGTCCTTTTCAGGACTGGAAGCATTATTATTATTATTATTGTGCTTTGATTATGTACTTCCTGAATGGCAAAGTTTTGGACTGGAAGTATTATTATTATTGTTGTTGTTGTTGTGCTTTGATTGTGTATTTCCTGAATGGAAAAGTTTTGGACTGGAATTATTATTATTATTATTATTGTACTTTGATTGTGTATTTCCTGAATGGCAAAGTTTTGGACTGGAAGTATTATTATTATTATTATTGTGCTTTGTGTATTTCCTGAATGGCAAACTTTTGGACTGGAACTACTATTACTACTATTATTATTATTATTATGCTTTGATTGTGTATTTCCTGAATGGCAAAGTTTTGGACTGGAAGCATTATTATTATTGTGCTTTGATTATGTACTTCCTGAATGGCAAAGTTTTGGACTGGAAGTATTATTATTATTATTATTGTGCTTTGATTGTGTATTTCTTGAAATGCAAAGTTTTGGACTGGAAGTATTATTATTATTATTATTATTATTGTGCATTGATTGTGTATTTCCTGAATGGCAAAGTTTTGGACTGGAAGTATTATTATTATTATTATTATTATGCTTTGATTGTGTATTTCCTGAATGGCAAAGTTTTGGACTGGAAGTATTATTATTCTTGTTGTTGTTGTTGTGTTTTGATTGTGTATTTCCTGAATGGCAAAGTTTTGGACTGGAAGTATTATTATTCTTCTTGTTGTTGTGTTTTGATTGTGTATTTCCTGAATGGCAAAGTTTTGGACTGGAATTATTATTATTATTATGCTTTGATTGTGTATTTCCTGAATGGCAAAGTTTTGGACTGGAAGTATTATTATTCTTGCTGTTGTTGTTGTGTTTTGATTGTGTATTTCCTGAATGGCAAAGTTTTGGACTGGAAGTATTATTATTCTTCTTGTTGTTGTGTTTTGATTGTGTATTTCCTGAATGGCAAAGTTTTGGACTGGAATTATTATTATTATTATTATTATTATTATTATGGTGCTTTGATTGTACATTTCCTGAATGGCAAAGTTTTGGACTGGATGGTTCTCGTGGTCTCTTCCAGCTCTGTGATTCTAAGGTTGGGTGGGAGAAGCAACTGTCATAAATACTTCGTACACATTGGATAGATATCAAACTGACAGCGTCTCTCATCTCTCGGCTTCCTTAGAAAAAAGTGAACCGAAAGGGAGGTTTGCCAGAGGCCAAGAGGAAAGGACGGGCCAAGCGGTTGAACAAAGATGCGGAGGATCTGCTTGCGGGCATGCAGCGGTTGGTAGGTTGAGCCCTGGGAAAGCACTCTTGATTTCTTCCTCGACTCTAAAAGAGAGGAGAAAGTAAGAAGGTTGCAAGGGTTAGAAAAGCTGACTTCCAGTATCACCTATCCTACATGGCAGTGGCCATGATGCTTGCGGGATTCTGGGAACGGGAACTGTCAAAAAATAAACGTTTTCATTAGCAGCGCAAGTAAATCTTTCCGTGGCAATGTCAGCAACACTGGATGTGGCTCTCTTAAAAGTTTTCAACTCTTTGGGAACCTTTTTTTTCAAGAGAGGTGTTAGTTAATATGTTTTTTTAAAGAGGTATGGTGGAAGCCATTATATGAGTACTTTTGCTCAGTGGTAATGAAAAGATACATTATACGCAGAAATACCTTTATTATGCTCCACAACAAAATATTGTTGACCAGGGTGCATCTGATCAGAATGACAGCCAGCTGTGCCCTTTGCCTTTCCATTTCCTCTCATTCGGGTTTCCTGTCCCACAAGTAAGTCAGCTGTCTGCCGTCAGCCTTTGTGAATGATGGATTGTGCCATTTTGCTACATAAATAATGGCCTTCAGAAAATAAATCGTTCTTCGGCCCCATCTATGCTGTCATGAAGTTTCATAATGCAGTTTAACTGCATTATATGATAGTGTAGATGGGGTCCTACAGGTTTACTATTAGTTTAATCATGCGTTATTGTGTTTTAATTTATTTTATGCCCTTTCCGTTCAGCTGTATAAAATCCACATTGATCTAGATAGAGCATGCTTCTTAAACTCTGGGTCCTAACCCACAATGGCTCAATGACCTCTTTGCTCAATGTTGGGGTTCCAGAAAATTTGGCAATAGTAAAAGGTTTCTGCATGCCCCCCTTTTACACAAAATCTGTTAGCAACAACATGGGGTGTTTCCAGTGGACTCTGTAGAAAATGCTTCAGCTGTACTTCATAAAAAGGGAAATCGGCTGTCTTAGCTAACCTTGCAAATGCTGGTTTATTATCAGCATATATTTGATTTTTATACCTACTTTATATACGAGAGTGGGTCAATAAGTCCGTGACTTTTTGAATTTCCCGCCTCTTAACTGAAAGGGCAACACTGCTCCTGTCAACAGGCATCTGTCAGTTGACTCCTGTCAAAATTTGAACAAGCTGTGTCATTTTGTGTTTGATAGCAGACTACCGCGTGGTTTGAGGAGAAAATGGAAAAAAGTGAATTTCGTGTGCTCATTAAGCATTATTTTTTGCGGAAAAAACCATCACTCAAACCAAGGCTAAGCTTGATAAATATTATGGGGACTCTGCACCATCAATTTCAATGGTAAAAAAAGTGGTTTACTGAATTTCGTTGTGGCCGTACAAGCATGGAAGATGCCGAACGTTCTGGACGCCCAGTTGAGGTCTCTACACCCGAAACAATTGAAAAAATTCACAATATGGTGTTGGCCGATCGGAGATTGAAAGTGTGAGAGATTGTGGAAGCCATAGGCATCTCACATGGCTCAGTGGTTTCAATTTTAAATGATCACTTGGGTATGAGGAAGCTTTGCACAAGATGAATGCCGCATTTGCTCACAATCGACCACAATGCAAGGGTGCACACATGTGCAGTTTCCATGGTAACAATCCATGAATTGGGATACAAATTGCTCCCTCATCCACCCTATTCTCCTGATTTAGCCCCGAGTGACTATTTCTTGTTTCCAAACCTGAAGAAATGGCTCAGCGGAAAGAGATTTGACTCCAACGATGAAATCATCTTACAAGCAAATACCTATTTTATTATCTCAACAAATCTTATTTTTTGGAAGGGATAAAAAAATTGGAGAAACATTGGACAAAGTGTATAGAACTCAAAGGAGACGAGGTTGAAAAATACAATGATTTTTCATCCAAACATCAGTGTTTCATCCAAAAAGTCACGGATTTATTGACCCGCCCTCGTACTTGTGGTCATGTAAAATTTTCTTGGGCAGAAAGGGATTGCAAGTGGGAAAAGGGTTACGAAGCCCAAGATGTGACCTCAATTAGATGAGAAGTAAGAAATCACTTAGAAAAGGAAGATTAGTGCTACAAGACGTTATTTTCCTATTCACATCACTGTTTAATATTGTTCTTTCATACCAGGCTCTCACAACAGAATGCGCAGTGCCAATGGGGACGGGCCTTGTGTTTGATGAACGGATGACAGAGTTTTGCTGCCCATGGGATGAAAGGTATTTAGGGTGAAGGTGTGGGTTGTGATCCTTGAATTTAACAGTGGGGTTGTAACTTGGATTCGCTTTTAGGCAGTTCTTTCAGGATCTCTGGGGACTAAATAACTATAGTTCCTATGATTCCCTCGGACTGCATGGTGATTGACACTGCTTTATAGGGACAATGTGCTGGATTTTGAGCAGAGGAGTCCCCTTGGGGAGATAGAGCAGAATACATTCAAATAATGTATTATTATTTTTATGTGCGGCTCAAATTTTGAGGCAGGGTTAACACATTGGAACTTGATAATTATTTTAATGCATTAACAGAGTTTTATGAACTATTAATGCTAATCTCGCTGCCTATTGGTGGTGCAGGGCTTTTTTGCCTTTGCCCTCATTTGTTGGAACAATTTACCGTATTTTCAGGCGTATAAGATGACTGGGCATATAAGACGACCCCAACTTTTCCAGTTAAAATATAGAGTTTGGGATATACTCACCATAGAAGACTACCCCTCTTCCAACTCACACCAAATAAAAATTAAAAAAACATCAGATTTGATTTCAATATGGTAATTTTACTATTACTGTACCTCCTTCTCTGCCTCTCAGATCTCGTACCTGCGCACCTGCACCGCTTCACTGCAGTCTTCAGGAGCGAGATCTGAGAGGCAGAGAAGGAGTTACGGTAATGGGATACAAGGGTGGGCCAGACGGATTAAAGCAGGTGTGTTTTTCCGGGCCCAGAGCCACTCTTATCTCTTTTTTCCATACCCCGGGCGCCCCGGATGCCTGCAGCTTGCTCCGCCCTTCACTTACACCTTCCTGGTGAGGCGCCCCTTCAGCTCACCATCGGGACCACATTAAGTCCACGAATCCTGATGAATAGATTTTCTTCTACCATACTTGTACAGCGTTGCCCTTAATGCTTTCATACAGTCGCTGCATACGGCAGGGACGTGGCCACTGCCATTTTTGGGCTCCCCCCACCATATGCGGCAACCACAGATTCTCCAAGTTTCAGCACCCGCTCTATAAGACAACTCCCGGCGTATAAGGCGACTCCCGCATATAAGACGACACCTGACTTTTGAGAAAATTTTATTGGGTTAAAAAGTAGTCTTATACACCAGAAAATACGGTATTCATAAAATACTGTTCAGCCTGTTGTCCAGCTAATAAGAGATTTTTTAAGAACGTCAGAAAGTAGAAATGGCAAACCATCACTTATATTTGTAATAAGCCAAGTTAAGTAGCTAAACAAAAATACGGTACCTCCTTAGATGGATGAGATATTTGTTTAGCAAAGGTCCATATTAAAGAAAAATAATGAGAAAGGTGATTTTCTGTTTTGTTTTTGATGCTTTAGCATGCATATTTTATCTGAAGCAGACTGATTTAAAAAGGCCTAATTCGACAAATCGAAAGAAGATCTGTTCATGCCTTGAGCCATGTCAGCTTTATGGGAAAGCTGTGGTTGGAGATAATAGATGTTTGAACCAGTTGCAGATGTCCAAATAAATGGAAAGTTGTGGATAGCTGCAGGTCACTGCTGGAACCATGTTGTGGATCTTTATCAGATCCATTGGGATCTGCTAACATTGCAACTCCATGTTCCATTTGAGTCAACATGTTTAGGAAGGAGCTGATCATGACCATAATCTGCATGTAATTTTAACCAGCACTTCTAGATCTAGTTGCTTATGATGGATCTTTGCCTCTATCTAGCAATTTTCTCACTCTTAAATTGTCACTCATGTCAAGCTTAAAACACAACAAGGCTAAAAGAAATGAATGTGGTAGTTTTACTGATCAAGAATTATAAAAACTTCAAATTGTTCAAAAATGGATCCAAATCCAGGAATAGTTGGAACATTGGAATTGATTAAGGTTAAGTTAGTCACAGATTTCAGTGAGTCTCCTCTAAATTTGACAAAATCTGTATCTTTCTTTTTTTTTAATGTCAGGAGTGACTTGAGGAACTGCAAGTCGCTTTTGGTGTGAGGCAATTGTCCGTCTGCAAGGACGTTGCCCAGGGGACGCCTGGATGGTTTTTTAAAAATGGTTTGCCATCCTTGTGGGAGGTTTCTCTTATGTCCCCACATGGGGAGCTGGAGCTGACAGAGGGAGCTCGTCTGCATTCTCTCTGTATTCGAACCTCCGAATCTTCAGTCCTGCTGGCACAAAGGTTTAACCCATTGCGCCACCAGGGGCTCCTATCTTTGTCAATGCATGCTAGGGATGGAGAACATATAGCAATCCTGATATTGTCTGATGAGAATTTGTACCTGCCCTAGCCAGCCTGTTTTGAGAAATAGTCGACATTGCTTTCAGGCAACATCTGGAGAGCCATATATCCCCCATCTCTGATTTCAATAGAGTTATGGCCTCATGTGAGTCGCCCTGAGTCCCCATTGGGGAGATGGGTGTGGGGTACAAATAAAGTTTATTATTATTATTATTATTATTTCTAATATTGGAGACAAACAACCCCAAAATATCCCTTTTGAGCCAATAGTGTTTTTAGTTTTCATCACTGTTCAGACCTTATTCTTCAACGTTACATCCAACCTTGGATTCATTTATGCTTGGCTCTTTTAGCAATCCTAATGTCACATGTGGTCTGAACAGGCATCCCTAAAAACTGGAACTGAGGGGTGTCTGTTGTCAGATGGATTAGTAACATTCCAAGTACCCCCTAAACCAGGGGTGGGCAATTACCGGCCCTCCAGGTTTTTGGACTTCAACTCCCAGAAATCCTAACAGCTGGTAAACTGGCTAGGATTTCTGGGAGCTGAAGCCCAAAACACCTGGAAGGCCGGTAATTGCCCACCCCTGCCCTAAACAGTTCCAGCCCAGCTTATCGGTCTGAATGTATCTCCCTCTATGATCAACCTCAGAGGCTAAGATAGTTGGGGGAGGCCCTGCTCTCAGTCCCAGCCCCTTGCAAGTACGACTGGTGGGGACAAGAGACAGGGCCTTTTCAGTGGTGGTCCCTTGTCTATGGAACACCCTCACCAGTGAAATAAGATTGCCCCCCTCCCTCCTGGCCTTCAGGAAAAATAACTAAAACATGGCTTTGGAATCAGGTCTTTGATCAATAATGGGAGAAGTGCAATAAGAGACAATAATCTAGCATTGACCACTTGGACTGGCCTTGGATTATGACCTAGATTATTTATTTATTTATTTATTTATTATTTGCATTTGTATTCCGCCTCTTCCCGAGGGCTCGTGGCGGGTTACAAGACATACATAGTGATCGGCAGGCAACACTCATGCCGACTCACGAACAAAATAAAACAATGCTATAACCATAAAAATAACAAAAATGATACTAAAAAACATCATTAAAACATTGTTAAAATTACACTAAGTGACAAAAAACGGTAACACAGATTATGTGATTTTAAATTGTTGTTTAATGTGATGTTTTAACAGGTTGGTTTTTGTTTATTTATCGATCATATGTGTACACGCGGCATCGAATTGTTGCCTTTGTAAGGCTGCCCTGAGTCCCCTTCGGGGTTGAGAAGGGCTGGATATAAGTGCGGTAAATAAATAAATAAATAAATAATAAAAATACTCAGCACCTTGGGCTGGTAGCGTTTACTAAAAATTGGTGTAAGGTATCTTCTGCCCTTTCTTCTTCCCCTCTATAGAGGTGAGAAGGTCGGGGTACAAAATAAATAAATAAATAATAAATTTCATTCCCTTAATTTTGGGGGGACGATTGTGCCTGACCAAAATACTATGCCTGCCTCCATTTTTCAAGCTTTCTTTATATGCATTCATGATTCACCAGTGAACCTTTTTTATAGTTGCTTTTACCAAAATCTGAATCCTTTAAAAGAAAGTGAGATGGGAAATTGGGAGGGAAGGGTAAATGGATTGTTTTCAAGTTGCATGCTAAACTTGATCTGAGTGTTGTAGCCCTCAGAGCTTGTTGGACTACATTTCCCATTACGTGCTCTATAGAAGCAGTTGGGAGAGTCTAATGCAGGCATGGGCAAACTTTGGCCCTCCGGGTGTTTTGGACTTCAATTCCCACCATTCCTAACAGCCTCAGGCCCTTTCCTTTTCCCCCTCAGCCGCTTAAGCGGCTGAGGGGGAAAAGGAAGGGGCCTGAGGCTGTTAGGAATGGTGGGAATTGAAGTTCAAAACACCCGGAATGCCGAAGTTTGCCCATGCCTGGTCTAATGTATGTTTCCGAATTTCAAAACCATTGATTATTTTTTTCCTGGCAGGGGGGGAAAAGTACCCTTGGTTTGGATGTGGGTAAATATATAATCCTGATCTTACCCCCTTCTGTGCTGCCTGTAAATCTATGGTGATTTGATTTCCTCCCACTTTGCGCACTTTTTCAGCATAGTCTCGGCACAACCCCATCATGTACTCTCCACATGGTGACCCACTATGCTGTATTTCTCTATTGTCTTGGTTCCTCTCCTGTTGCCCTTAATACCCAGTCCTGATTCTGACCCTACGGCTGTTCCTTTTTAGGTCTTCATTCCTGAACCAACTATCTTCTTTTGACCTCATGCAGCAGTCCTCAAACTTTGAAGAAGTGCTTGCAATCTCATAAGATCATTTCTCCAACAACCCCTCTCCCAATGCCATGTTGGCTATTTCATAAATGATCAGCTGAGTCATGCCCGGATAACCCATAAGGCAAACGAGGCCATGGCCTAAGGGCGCAAGCCAGGGGGGAGGGCGCAGATCACGGACCAAAAAAACCCAAAACTGGTCTGCGCCCCTCTTTCCCCCTTTCTCATGCCCCTCCTCGCTCCTTCTCAAAGTCTCTGCTCCGTCCCCTCCGTCTCTCTCTCTCTCTCTCTCTCTCTCTCTCTCTCTCTCTTTCTCTCTCATGCTCTCTCTCTTGCGCGCCTTTGGAGCGAGTTTGCACCCGCTGCGCTCTCCCCAAGTCTCCCGACTCCTGAGGAGACCTTCAGAGCACAGCAGAGCTTTCCAGCCAGTGGGAATGGGGACCTTGGAGGTGGCGGGAGGTTGGTTTAAAGGGGGCGTAATTCCAAACTTTGGCCCAGGGCACAAAAAAGCGTTAATCTGGGCCTGGCCTGCGCTGAGTATGGAAGCACTCCCTGTGAAGACCCAGTGGTCTAAGAAGAATTTTTTTCTTCTCAATAGATATTTTTGGAACAGTCTGGGATTCAGCAGTGCAGAAGTGTTTCCCAGACTTCTCTTACTTACCCTGTGAATAATACTATGTAACAAAATTTGAAAACTTTTCTGTTCCTGGTCTGAAAGTGTTATTTCCTGTTTAATTGTGCGGCACTTACTTTGAAAGTAGTTGTTACACTCCGGAAACATCATTTTTGTGGCTGCCACAAACTGTGTTGAATTGGTTGAGACTCTTATCAGATTAAGAACTATAGCAAAATGTGCTGCAGACGTCCTGCAAAAACAAAGTTTTTGCAGCTTAATAACTTTCCCCCCTGTTTTATGATACAACCAATTAGGAAATGACATTTATAACCCAGAGACAAAAAATGTGTTACATAGTAAGCACTTGAAAGTAAGCACTGAATTCAGTGGGTTTACTTGTAAATAGAAATACACAAGGTGCCGTAATGACACAGCGATTTAACCGCTAAGATGCAGAACCTGCTTACCAGACGGTCAGTGGTTCGATTCCACAGGATGGGGTGAGCTCCCATTGTTAGCCCCAGCTTCTGCCAACCTAGCAGTTTGAAAACTTGCAAATGTGAGTAGATCAATAGGTTCCGCTTCGGTGGAAAGGCAACAACGCTCTGTACAGTCATGTTGGCCACATGACTTAGGAGGCGTCTACGGACAACGCCAACTCTTTGGCTTAGAAATTGAGATGAGCACCACCCCTCCAGAGTTGGACACAACCAGACTTAGTGTCAAGGGGAAACCTTTACCTTTAGACATACAGAGAGTTACTTGTAACTTCTTTGTTTTAATCCAGCTCCTTTCTATGATGCAGTATTTTCAAACCTTACAATTATTTTTAATCTTAAGACGCTACTTCAGAAACATTTTATCCATATGAGTTTTGTTTTTTTTTAAAGAAAGAAAGAAAAGAAGTTTAAAGAAGAAGTCTTTGTTCATATTATTTCTGAATGTGCTCATTTTACAGCAAATGAGATCTCTGTTTTTAAGATGGTAGTTTTTGGGAAAAGGATAATATGCTTTCAGATAGTTATAGTATGATTTTTTTTGGTATTCATTAGATCAGGGGTGCTCATTAGGTAGATCGCGATCTACTGGTAGATCATGTAGGGCGTCCTGGTAGATCGCAGGCAGGGCGGGAGGAAGGCTCAGTCCCGCCCCGCAGACTCCCAACGCCGCCCAGGTGCAGAAGGAGGTTGGACTGGATGGCCCTTGGAGGTCTCCTCCTATTCTAGGAACCTATTGTTGTTATTATTATCAGAGGCTGAATGGCCATCTGTAAGGAATGCTTTGATTGTGTTTTTCCCTTATGGCAGAAGGAGGTTGGACTGGATGGCCCTTGGAGGTCTCCTTCTACTCTAGTTGTTGTTACTATTATTATTAGAAGTAGTAGTAGTAGCAGAGGCTGAATGAATATTATCATCATTATTATTATGAATAAATTCAGGGGCTTATTATACTCACATTTAGTTGAATTCAGCCTTAAAATATATTATATAGCTCTCATTGAAATAAATTTCCAAATATTTTGCTTTTATGGCTCTCTGAGTAGGGGGTAGATCAGTTTGACTTGGTTGTTTTATAAGTAGCTCGCATGCTGAAAAAGTGTGAGAACCCCTGGATTAGATAGTTGCTTCCAACATCTTAGGAGGAACTTAAGAGGGCAAGTCCCGTTGCCTGGTGGTCTGCAATGCTGAGTGGGGTGGGATACCTTCTCCATGCATGAGCTTAATTTAGATAAAAATATATGGCATGTAGAACATTAGTTTCACATTCTTGCACCAGATCAACATGCAATCCACAGTTAAGTTTTTGTTAGACAGATTCATAGACTGCATGCCCCTAACTTCTGAACAAAAGACATCTCAGGTTAACTAGAAAGACACCTGAGCCTGCAGCCTTTGCTACCCAGAGTCATAATCAGGGCTGGCAGAAGACGTTTCACCACCTAAGGAAAAGTAGAAGACGAAACTCCTTTTATAGTTGGCAGGGTGAAAATTGGAGAGAGCTCCTTTGCTTTTAGTAGTTGTTTAGAAGAGGAAATTTCAACATGTGTTCCTTGTTGTCTAGTTCTGTGACAAGCAACATCTATTGAAAACCCTACTTCTGTGCAGCCATTAAACATTAACATAGCAGAAGTTTCCAACAAATGTGAACAGGGGGAATATCTGGGATGCAGCCATCGACACCTTCTGCTAGCATTTGCCTACACTTGCCCTGATGGACCTTAACTATTATACTTCCCTCCTTCCCTTCCTATTCCAGATCCCCTTGCATCCCTCTCCTGTCTTCCTAAATCCTGCTTTTGCACTTATGAGCATGGCAGCTAAAGTGTCTCAAAAAGCCCAACCTGTGCCCTGATGCAACCTGCTCTCATGTCGTCCTCACCCCAACCCTGCTTGTTTTGCTGTAATCTTAATCTGTCAGATTAAAGGACTGGGATCTTAAGAAAGATTGCCAATCTGCCTCTAATCAGACGCCTTTCGAGTTTTGCCTTGGTCTGGGAATGATCAGTTCTGTCCATATGTATTTTGATTGGGATGGATGTTGTTCTGTCTTTTCTCCTCCGAATGGGATTTGTATCCCTTTCCCATTTATATTTGTTCATCCCTAGGGGGAAAAAAAACTTTGCTAACCTGCCTGATTGATATGTTTTTGCCTTACCCCCACATGTCCTTTTGTTTCCGCTTCTCCAGTTTTCCAGAGTGTCCAGAGCGGCTGGTGGCCATTCGAGACAAACTGCTGCAATGTGGACTGCTGGAGCGCTGTGTCCCGGTGCTGGTGAGAGGGATTGGCCAAGGGCAAGCAAGAATTTGGGAATGGACAGAAAGCTTATAACGAAGACAAGCTAGTTGTTACAAAGAACTAGGGACCTTTCACATCCATATCTTAGCATTACGTTGGAATATTATTCTACTGTAATGGCAAATCTAAACATTAGGGAGAATTTTCTGATGGTAAGAGTTGCTTGACAGTAGGATGTGTTGCCTTCAAGTGTGATGGAGTCTCCTTGTCTCCATCACACTCTGAAGTGCTTGCATTGGCTGCCAGTTGAACACAGAGTCCTCTATAAGACTCTGGTCCTAGCATTTAAGGCCTTCCGAGGTCAGGGTCCTTCATACCTAAGAGACCGTTTAATGCCACTCCACCACCAGAGACTGCCACGGTCAGCTCATGTGAATCTTCTCTGTGTCCCTGGCCCTAGAGAGGTCTGTTTGGAGTCCACAAGACAGAGATCCTTCTCAATCGCAGCCCCGATCTTGTGGAACTCCCTACCGCCAGAGCCACTCCCGATCTACATACATTTTTAGGGGCACTTAAGACATGGCTCTTCAGAAGAGCCTATGATTGCTAAGTAACAAGCGGTGACTATGTAACCTGTTTATTTTAATTGTGTAAGTCGCCTAGAGCACCTTGGTGGAGGGCGACTCATCTTCTGTATACCTTTATAAAACGGAATGTTTGTATGTGTGTATGCGGGTATGTGTGTATGCGGAGGGCGGGAGGGCGGGAGGGCGGATATGTGGCAGCATTATTTGCATAAACGACTCCCATTGGCCAGCCACGAACATTCCGAGACTCTAAAGTGCCAGAGGGAGGTAAGGAAAAGCCCTGAGGCAGTCAGGCATGGTGGGAGTTTAAGTCCAAAACACTTTGCAGCCCCCAGCCCCCAACAATGAGACAACAATTTATTTATTTTATTTATTTATTTCAGGATTTTACCCCGCTCTTCTCAACCCCCGAGGGGGGACTCAGAGCGGCTTACAGTACGGCACAATTCGATGCCACATCATACAGTATAAAACCCCAAAACCCCACAACAATTAAAATACATTAAAACACATTAAAATACAGTTCCATCAGCAACCTACACAGTCATTCCAAGTTAAAAACAATATTCACTCCATAAAAACATTGGCCCTCTTCATCCATTCCATTAAAATCCCCATCTAACATGCTGTTAGTGCTGGTGTGCAAACGCCTGGTCCCAAAGCCAGGATTTTACCTTTTTCCTGAATGCCAGGAGGGATGAGGTGGAATGTACCTCCATAGGGAGCGCATTCCACAGGCGGGGAGCCACCGCCGAGAAGGCCCTGTCCCTCGTCCCCACCAACCGCATTTGAGAAGTCGGCGGGAGCGAGAGCAGGGCCTCCCGGATGATCTTAGGTTACGGGGGTGGGACGTAGCGGCCGATGCGTTCGACAAGTAAGCTGGGCCAGAACCGTATAGAGCTTTAAAGGTCAAAACCAGCACTTTGAATTGAGCTCGGAATTGGACAGGCAGCCAGTGGAGCTGACACAACAGGGGGTGGTATGCTCCCTGTATGTAGCTCCCGTTAGTAATCTGGCTGCCGCCCGCTGGACTAATTGCAATTTCCGAACTGTCTTCAAAGGCAGCCCCACGTAGAGTGCGTTGCAGTAATCTATTCGGGATGTGACCAGAGCGTGGACGACCGTAGCCAGATCAGACTTCCCAAGGTACGGGCGCAGCTGGCGCACGAGTCTCAACTGTGCAAAAGCTCCCCTGGCCACCGCTGAGACCTGGGGTTCCAGGCTCAGTGATGAGTCCAGGATCACTCCCAAGCTGCGAACCTGCGTCTTCAGGGGGAGTGTAACCCCATCCAACACAGGCTGTAACCCTCTGCCCTGTTCGGCCTTACGACTGACCAGGAGGACCTCTGTCTTGTCTGGATTTAGTTTCAATTTGCTAGCCCTCATCCAGTCCGACACAGCAGCCAAGCACCGGTTCAAAGTCTGGACAGCCTCCTTGGTAACAGGTGGGAAGGAGTGACAGATCTGGACGTCATCTGCGTACAGATAACACCTGACTCCGAAACTCCGAATGATCTCTCCCAGCGGTTTCATGTAGATGTTAAACAACATCGGGGACAGAACTGAACCCTGAGGGACTCCACAGGACAACGGCTGTGGAGCCGAACAGGTGTCACCCAATGACACCTTCTGGGTACGCCCTTCCAGGAAGGATTGGAGCCACTGCACAGCAGTACCCCCAAGCCCCATGTCTGCAAGGCGACCCAGAAGGATACCGTGGTCAACGGTATCGAAAGCCGCTGAGAGGTCCAGCAGAACCAACAGGGACACACTCCCCCTGTCAAGTTCCCGGCGTAGATCATCTACCAAGGCGACCAAGGCTGTTTCAGTACCATGTCCCGGCCTAAAGCCAGACTGTGCCGGATCAAGATAATCAGTGTCTACCAAAAACCCCTGGAGTTGCGAAGCCACCACACGTTCCATGACTTTGCCCAAATAGGGGAGATTGGAAACTGGCCGATAGTTCACTAATTGAGTGGGGTCCAGTGATGGTTTCTTCAACAGCGGTTTTATAACAGCTTGCTTTAAGCTGGCTGGAATCTTGCCCTCCTGTAAGGAGGCATTAACCACCACCTTCACCCACTCTGCCAAACCCCCTCTGGCTTCCTTGATCAGCCAGGATGGGCAGGGGTCTAGGATGCATGTAGTGGGCCTCGCCTCTCCAAGGATCTTGTCCACATCCTCGAGCTGAACCAATTGAAACGAATCCATTAAAACCGGACAAGCAGGTGCTCGTGTCACATCCTCAGAGACTGCCGTTAAAGTGGTATCGAAATCAGAACGGATCAGCGCCACTTTATCCGCGAAGACCTTGGCAAATTCATCGCAGCGTACCACCGAGCCGTCAGGGATCTCGCACTGAGGCGGATTTAAAAGACCCCTAACGACTCGAAACAGTTCCGCTGGACGGTTCTTCGGCGGCCACCTTGGCCGCGATAGATGTTTTTTGTGCGGCTTTTGTTGCTGCGTCATAGGTCCTCAAATAGGAGACCAGGCGCGCCTGAGCTGATCCGCTCCGCTTCTGACGCCACACGCACTCTAGCCTCCTCTTTTTCGCTTCATTGCTGCCAGCTCCTCAGTAAACCAAGGAGCTGGTTTAGCTCGGTTACTCAAGAGGGGGCGTTCTGGAGCGATCGTGTCAATAGCCCTTGTCATCTCCCTGTCCCAGAGTGAGACAAGAGCCTCAAAAGGGTCACTTACCTAGGAGGTGGGGAAATCCCCAAGAGCCGTCAGGAATCCATTCGGATCCATAAGTCTCCTGGGGCGGACCATTCTAATAGGTCCACCACCCCTGCGGAGGTGGAAAGGCACAGTGAGTCTAAACCTGATCAGGTGGTGGTCGGTCCATGGCAAAGGAATGATGGTCAATTCCTCCACTCCGCCACCTTCATCCCATCCCTGGCAGAAAACCAGATCCAATGTGTGTCCTGCACTATGGGTGGGACCCGAGATTAGCTGGGACAGGCCCATGGTTGCCATGGCGGCCATGAAGTCCTGAGCCGCTCCTGATAGAGTGGTCTCGGCATGGACGTTGAAGTCTCCCAGCACGATGAGCCGTTGAGACTCCACGGCCAGGCCAGAGACCACTCCGGCTAGCTCAGGTAAGGAGACTGTAGTGCAGCGGGGTGGTCGGTACACTAGCAGAATCCCTATCCTGTCCCGGTCACCAATCCTTAGGCCGACACATTCGAACGTGGTTGACTGTGGGATGGGGCACCTGGTCAAGGGGATGGAATCCTTATAGACCACTGCGACTCCCCCTCCCCACACTCCCGGTCTCGCTTGGTGCTGTACGGAGTAACCCGGCGGGCAAAGCTGGGAGAGATTAACCCCCCCAGCCTCGTCCAACCAAACTTGGCACACAGAACCCCCAAGACCCACTTTACGTCTTGGTGCAGTTTGAGGGAGGCTGGGCCATGGATAGGCCAGCATTCCAACATCCCAAATCTCAAAGGTGCCAGACAGAGTTCTTTACAAAAAGGCTTCCTTCAGCTGATTTTACAAACTAGGCCTCAGCCTGTATTGACAGTAAGGCTTCCTCAACTTGATTTTCGATACTAGGCCTCAGCTTGAATTCACAGTAAGGCTTCCTCAACTTGATTCTCCTGACTAGGCCTCAGCCTGAATTGACAGAAAGGCTTACTTAACTTTATTTTCCTGACTAGGCTCCCAAAAATGACAGAACAAGATTACAGTTGGTACACAGACACCCCCCCCAAGACCCACTCTACATTCTGGTGCAGTTTGAAGGACTTGCAGTACCTTCACTCACTTACTCTGACCAGCACGGGTGACGGACCTGGACCAAACTTGGCACACATAACCCCCATGATGCCCTTTACGTCCTGGTGCAGTTTGAGAAAGATGAACCACGGATTATGGGATTTGTAGTACTTCAAAGCACTTTGCTTCCCAGAGACCACTGTGGCCCACAACAAAGACCGATAAATATCAAACTTGGCACACAGAGCCCCCATAACCCACTCTATGTCCTGGTGCAGTTTGGAGAAGAGCAGAGCATGGATGATGGGGCTTGAAGTACCTCCACTCACCTCCTGAGACCGCTGCGACCCTCATCCAATGACTGATCAAGACCAAACTTGGCACACAGAGCTCCCATGACCTACACTACATGCTGGTACGGGGGACGACTGACAATGGATGATGGAATTTGTAGTATTTTCACACCCTTCTGTTCCCACAGACCACTGCGGCCCCCAACAAACACCGATAAAGACCACACTTGGCACACAGAGCCCCAGTGACCCACTCCACATCCTACTGAAGTTTGGAGGGGGACAGAACATGGATGATGGGACTTGCAGTACCTTCCCTCACTTCCCAATCCTGCTACTAACCTATTCCAATGACTGATCAACACCAAATCTGACACACAGAGCCCTCATGACCCACTCTACAGCCTTGTGCAGTTTACTGTGAGACGAACCACGGATGATGGGACTTGAAGTACCTTCACTCACTTCCGAAAAACAATGCACCCCTCATCCATTCACCAATACAGACCAAACTTAGCACACAGAACCCCCGTGACCCAATCTACATCCTACTACACTTGGGGGGGGGGGGACAGAGATGATGGGACTTGCACTACCTTCAGTAATTTCACGATACCACTGCAACTCCCAATAATGATGGATCAAGACCAAACTTGGCACACAGAGCCCCCATGACCCACTCTACATCCTGCTGCGCTTCTCAAATAACCCGGGCAGGGCCGGGTCCCCAAGCTAGTAAGAAATAAAGTTGAGTTGAGTTGAGTCTGAAGGTTTTTAAACTGAAGCCTGATGACCATGTGTCAAAAATGCTTTACTTGTGTATTCCTGCAATGTTAAATGTTATCTTGGAGTGCAATACTACTACTACTACTACTAATAATAATAATCTATATAAATAAAAATGTAATGTTTGTTTGTGGGATTAACATAACTTAAAAACCACTGGATGAATTGACACAAAATTTGGACACAATCAGGCCAACGAGTGATCACCACGCATAAAAACACAGCAGACGAGACTTAAAGAGCCAATTTTTTTTACATTACTTCCATGAGCAAAACCACACACATATGTATATGCAGACAGACATATATACACATATACACAAATATATACACACACATATACACACATAAAACACATATACACAGACTGGGCCATAGCAGCACGTGGCAGGATGGCTAGTAATAATAGTAATAGTAATAGTAATAATAATAATATTCTTACATCCTGCCACCATCTCCCCGAAGAGACTAGGGGCAACTTACATATTTATTTGTTTGTTTGTTTGTTTGCATCATTTATATTCCACCCTTCTCACCCCGCAGGGGACTCAGGGTGGATCACAATGCACATAAACAGACAAATATTCAATGCCATAGACATACAGCATATATAGACAGACAACATATATGGGACAAAATGCCCATAAATACAAAACAATCAATTAAAGCAAAAACACAATTAAAGTAAGATCATAGTAAAATATAACAACCCAGATAAAAACACAAATAAAACATAAGAATATAAAACGGCAGCATTGAAACTCAATCAAAACAATGCTCAACAAAAACCAATAACCAGTAATACAGTGGGCGTGACCAGGCTATAAAAAAGGCTAGTGCAAACAGCATACCATAAGGCCAGGGTATTAGAAGAAACGCAGAAAACAAAATATTATGAGGCAACCTGGGGACTGGGCATTTATAACTAGGGACTAGGCATTCTCAAATGCTAGCTGAAACATCCAGATGTTCAAATTTCTGCAAAAGGAGGACAGTGTGTAGAACATTTATGACCCCTGTAGTATCTACTGGGAATACATTCCAAGACCCTCTGTGGGTACCTGAAATTGTGGATAAAATTGAATTCTGTATTTTTACTATCCTGGAACTGGAAATATACCATAGGATTGTATTGAAAAACCTAAAGACAAACATGCCTGGGGATTGTGTATGTGTGTGTGTGGTTTTTTTTTTTAAGTAAGTGAAACCATATATATTTTGGATAAGGGAGTCATGCCATAACTCTTTTCTAAGATTTTTTTTTGAAAAATGTTTAAATAAGGAGGAATTCTCTCTAATGATCTCACCAAATTGTTTTTGACTACTTGGAAGCTCTTTTAGAGCCCTGAATTGGGACCCTCTCACGTGATGCTGTTATAGCATTCCGAGCCCACTCTGTAGCATTCTGGGATCTGTAGTTTGGTCTGAGGCACTAAAACAGCTTTCTGGCTAAAACTGTACATGCCCTTCCTTGAACTGCAACTCTCAAGATTCCTTAGGGTGGAACTATGGCAATTAATACGGAATTATAGCACTATAATTGCATAGTGCGAAAGGGCATACTGATTCATGCTATCAGTTACCTCACAATATTGTTAAGATTAAAGTTGGGGAAAGAAGAGAGTGGGTGAATCGGAAATGTAGCTTTCCTTTTGCAGTTATTCTTGCCCCTCTCTTTCCTTACAGGCCCGGGAAAGTACTGAGGAGGAGATTCTTTTGGCTCACAGGTGAAAGCAGATCTTGGAGTTGGGTGTGATTGAGAGTCAGAGAGGCAGTGGTGAAGATATTTGAATGTCTAATCCTCTAACATATATGTATATGCTTCTTAACAGTCAGGAGTACTTGGCACTGATGAAATCAACGGAAACAATGAGTGAGGCTGAGCTAAAATCCCTGTCAGACACATTTGATTCAGTTTATCTACATCCGGTGAGTATCCCCAGAGTTGTATGTTATTGACCACAATGTACGAACTGAGTTGGACATGACTTTATCCTGGCGAATGGTTTACATGCATTTTATAGTATATGTATTTTAATTGATTGTTTATGTATGATGGTTTAAAAGGTTTTTATTGTTAGCATTGAATTTTTGCTGATAGCCGGTCTGAGTCCCTCTACGGAGGTAGAGAAGATCGGGATATAAAAGTTTCAAACAAACAAACAAACAAACAAACAAACAAATAAATAAATAAATGTGTTTGGTGGATAAAACTGGTAAAGCACTAGTCTGCTTTCTGCCTATGAATCTCTAGATCTGGGGTGCTCATTAGGTAGATCGCGATCTACTGGTAGATCGCTTAGGGCGTCCTGGTAGATTGCAGGCAGGCGGGAGGAAGGCTCAGTCCCGCCCGCAGGCTCCCGACGCCGCCCAGGTGCTGCCGGCCCTGGGTTATCTGAGGTCCTTTCCACACAGTTGAATAAAATCCCATGTTATCTGCTTTGAATCAGATTATATGGCAGTGTGGACTCAGAAACCCAGTTCAAAGCAGATATTGTGTTATATGTTTCACATTTTTGTAGTGGGTAGGTAGATCATTTTGACTTGGTTGTTTTATAAGTAGCTCGCATGCTGAAAAAGTGTGAGCACCCCTGCTCTAGATCCTCCAGCTCTCACTCAATGGCAAAAGTTGATCACAGAGTCATATTGAATGACCTAGAGTTTCCTAGAGAGAACATAATAATCAAGTCTGCAAATAATGACAACAGCAAAAGTGAAACCTACAAATGTGGAGGGCAAACTGTATTTCTTCTCTGATGCTGTTACTGTGATATGCCTACAATGCATCAAAACCTGGGCAAAGGAGGAAAATGTGAGAGTGGATGAATTTGTGTCGCATCAGGGCTAAAAACGGTTAAAATGGGGTTGTAGAACCACAGTCCGTAAGATGTTTTGGGCCTTTGATCCCCAGCAGCCTTAGGCCCCTTCTACACTGCCAACGAAGATTCAGGTAGGACTCGTCCCATGCTTTCTACAAGCGCGTTGATGGTGGAGGTTGGATGTGTCCTTCGAGCCTGTGCAATGGATCTTTCTGGTGGAGCGCAGCGTGCACAGAACTGGCCTCACCCTTTAAACCAAAGGTTTGTCTGCCGGGGCCTAGCAAGCTTGGACGGTGGCAGCGGGGTCCTCAGGTCATAGGTTTGATTAGCGTTACCTTCTCTTAGATGGTTGACCTTACAGGGTTAGACGAGCACCATCTGCCCGGGTTTGAATTTAGAGTTTTCCTTCTCCTAGGATGGTTGCCAAAAGGCTAGAGAGCCCATCCTGCCCATTGACGCTCTTTGTCAGACCCTTCGGTTGTGACCTGTCTGGCATGGGAGGCCCTACCGGTGGCTATTATGCCACCGCCAGCATTGCTCACAAGTTCATTAGGGTACGCAAGCCTCTCCCCCACAACAAGGGGGTGCCAATGGAGAGGACTGCCATATTATCCAGTTCAAAGCAGATAGTTTAGATTTTATATGGCATTTTAAAAAGGGTTTCAGCCACCCTGAAGCATGGTATCAGGTTGATGTGATAATCTATGCATGTCATCTTTTCCTGGAAGTGCAATCATTCCCAGCACAGGGAAGTGGTGCATCTGGCTAAGTGTCAGCTGCATAAGGTCTCTCTGACCTGTAGGTCATGAGTTTGAGGCCTGCCCGGGTTGGGGTGGGTGCCCGACCTTAAGTGTAGCCTGCTGTCGACCTTTGCAGTCTGAAAGACAGTTCATTTGTCAAGTAGGAGTTAAAGGTACCACATTAAGTGGGGAGGCGAATTTTGACTGATTTATGAGGCCATAAAGAACTCCAGGAATCGCTGAAAGGAATGCGGAAGAACAACAAGGGACGCTGGAAAATGCTGAGAGAGATGAGGAGTGCGTCAGCTTCCTCTGGTGGTCAGAAGTTTGCCAGAAAATTGCCTCTTTGTTCATCTTTGTTCGTCTTTGTTCGTCTTATGTTTGTCAATATATGTATATGTTGAACTGCAGGGATTGTCTGCAAGTATAGGTACTGTAGTCCGCTCTGAGTCCCCTTCGGGGTGAGAATAGCGGAATATAAATGAAGTAAATAAATAAATAAAAAACTATAACAAGTAACATATTGCAGTCAACTGGTAGGATAATTTGTTTGCACACCTTCAAAACATTTCCAAGAGGCAACTGACCAGCAGATCCCAGAAGGGGTGCAATTTCAAGGTCTTTTATAGCTTCTTGTTTCCCCTTCATGTCCGCATGCCTTCTCCAGACAAAAAGTATACTTGTGTATGATATTTGGCTGTAAACCGCTCTGAGCTCCGGAGAGAGCGGTGTATTAAGCTGAATAAATAAATAAATAAATAAATAAACTTCCAGCAGCCCTATCCAGGGTGGTGGAAAAGTAATGGGAACTGCAATCCAACAATATTTGGAAGGCTAATTCCCAGCTGTGCTAATAAAACAGGACATATACACATTGCAAAGACAGAAAGAGCACTGGATTTGACACTTGTGTAACAATTTGTGGGACGACGCTATTGAGTACAACTCTTAAGACCTGTGTAGGCAAGCTGTCAAGCTGTTGGCTGATATGAAAGTTCTGTTTCATCCTCTGGAGTGAGTGGCAGCTGGAGCAAGAGTTATGAACTGATTCTCTTCTCCATTCAAGAATTCCTACCGCTGTGCCTGCCTCGCTGCTGGATCCGTCCTGCAAGTTGTGGAGAAGGTCTGCTCTGGGGAGCTCCGTAATGGGCTTGCTGTGGTCAGGTAGGGCATGCTTTCATTAAGCAGATTTTATTTTAAATGTGGCCATGGAATTGCACATGGGATATTGCACAAAGATCTCTTTCTAATAGGGTTTGGGAGGTGAACATACAATTTTCCTATGTGTTGTGCAGAGAAGGGATGATAAGTCATGTTCTTCTGACTCATGATAGATGTTTAGAACAATGAAACAGTATTTCATCCTGTAGCTTTAGGACAGCCATGAACTTTCTCCTTGGAATCATAGGAAAGTGGGCAGCTTTTCCTTTAAGTTGTGTAGCTTGCCTAGAACACTGCATTGTTTTTGAGAAAACATACAGCTTCTCCTGAGAATTGCACAGCTTTGGGCATAGAACAGAAAATGCAAAAAATGCCCCCGATGGCGCAGTGGGTTAAACCACTGAGCTGCTGAACTTGTTGACCGAAAGGTTGCAGGTTTGAATCCGGGGAGCAGCATGAGCTCCCTCTGTCAGCCCCAGCTTCTGCCAACCTAGCAGTTCGAAAACATGCAAATTTGAGTAGATCAAAAGGTACCACTCTGGCGGGAAGGTAACGGCGCTCCATGAAGTAATGCCAGCCACATGACCTTGGAGGTGTCTGTGGACAATGCCGGCTCTTCGGCTTAGAAATAGAGATGAGCACCAACCCCCAGAGTAGAATAGGACTGGACTTAATGTCAGGGGAAAACCCTTTACTTTTATCTTTAGTCAAAACTAGCAAAAGCGGAAGCTTCTGTAAGCATAAGTTTCCTTTCATGCTGTCTAACATTTGAGCTGCACAACAGTTGAAGTCACAAAGGCTGCAGGCACAACACTGAACACTTTTCTGTGCATTGCAGAGCTGCACAATTTTTCAAACTCTTTTTTTAAAAAATAATTTTTATTGGGTTGTTTTACAATACATAAGTAAAAGAAGGTCTTGAAAAGTTTCCTAGATAGAATAGCTACAGTAGAGGGAGAGAGAAGAGAAGAGAGGAAGAAAATAAAATATAATAATAATAATAATAAATAAAAGGAAGAAATAAAAGGAGAGAGGAAAGGAGGAGAGAAGAAAGGGAAGCGAAAGAGAAGAAAGAAAAAGAAAACAAAAAAGGAAGAAGAAAATGAGGGTGAAGTAAAGATTTCAAGATTTTAAAAAAGAAGTGCTGAAGAAGAGAATGCTGTCTAGAAAAGATGGAAGTAAGTCCCAAGATTCGTGGAACTTCTCGCAAAGATCTCCCAGTCCATTCCGCGGAGTCTCTATTCGCTTGTAGTCTCAATTCCTCCTTTTTTTTCAAACTCTTGTGTAGTTTTAGAAAGCTTGTATTATGCTGGAAATACCCACAAAGTTCCTGCAAAGTTGTCAATATACAATTTTTCTTCCTTTGACCTGGGAGCTCCAAATTTGACTCCAGTCTGGAAATGTCTGAATTCTATTCCTAGCACAAGTGTGCAAGCACCAATTGTGCTTTACTCCCCGTGTGCCTAATACTATTCTCTTTCTACCAGCCAAGAAAGGAATGATTTTCCCAAGCCATAAAATAAGAGAAAACAGGTTAAGTTATAAGAAAGCAGATTTAATATAACATCTAGGGGAAATTTCCGGATATAGGTTAGAATTAATACATTATCCCCAGTGTGTTGTTGCTTGTGTACAAGGCGGATACATGTGAGTACATGCTGATCTAATCCTGCCACATGACTCTTTATAGTCCTTTGCTTCCAGGATATTTTAAAAAGTATTTGATTCTGAGCTGAATAAAACTGAAAACAAAGAGGAAGCTGGGAGAGTTAATAACCCATCTTAGTGCTGAAAGCATGAGGCATTTTCAATAAATATGCCTATTCTTTTTTTCCCCCTACTTCATATTCTAGTTTTGACCTTTTTAAAAATCAACTTGCCAGAGGAAATTTACTTTATCATGGGATTTGGGTTGTACATATTTAACTGTGATATGGAATATGTAACCCTTTTGTTCAGCCCATTTCTATTTCTGTGATAGAACTGCACTGCTACTGCGTGATGTTTTGCTTCTAGCCTCTCTAATGTTGCATTGAAATGGAGAAAATTGCTTGCTGACGAACTTATTTTGCATCACTTCTAATCACGGTCATAGCCTGGTGAAGGGGTGATCCATTTTTATCCATTCTTACAAAAGCATATATTAAAATAAATTTGTAAGCTGCTATACGATTCTGACTTAATTTGATTTTTTCCCCTGGTTTTGTGTTGTGCATGCCCTGAGCCTTTTGAGGGTATCTGTCTAGACTAGTGTTTTTCAAACTTTTTTGAGCCGCGGCACATTTTTTACATTTACAAAATCCTGGGGCACACCACCAGCCAAAATGACACAAAATGTCATTTGGGAGTTGTAGTTCACCCTCAATCAAAGAGCATTCTGAACTCCACCAATGATGGAATGGAATCAAACTTCCCACACAGAACTCCCAAAACCAAGAGAAAATACTATAAGAGTTTGGTGGGCATTGAGTTTTGGAGTTGTAATTCACCGACATCCAGAGAGCACTGTGGACTCAAACAATGTTGGATCAGGACCAAACTTGGCATGAATACTCAATATGCCCAAATGTGAACACAGATGGAGTTTGGGGAAAATAGACCTTGACATTTGGGAGTTGTAGTGGCTGGGATTTATAGTTCACCTACAATCAAAGAGCATCCTTGCAACAATGGAATTGAACCAAACTTGGCACATTGAACTCTCATTACCAACAGAAAGTACTGAAAGGGTTTGCTTGGGAATTGACCTTGAGTTTGGAAGTTGTAGTTCACCTACACCCAGAGAGTACTGTGGACTCAAACAATGTTATGTTATGTTGTTGTTTGTGTTCTATCCAGAATCGCAATGTTGGAAGGAGGCTCACCACTTTAAGGTCCCTAAAATAGGCATGGGAAAACGTCGGCCCTCTGGGTGCTTTGGACTTCAACTCCCACCATTCCTAACAGCCCTGAGGCCCTTTCTTGCTTAAGTGGCTGGGGGAGGAAAAGAGCCTGAGGCTGCTAGGAATGGTGGAAGTTGGAGTCCAAAACACCTGGAAGGTCCAAGTTTGCCCATGCCAGCTTTCGACAGAGACCTCTTCCTCCCTCTTCCCCTTCGCGCCCTTTCTTCCCCCTCCTGCCAAACACTTACTTTTTCTTGCCACTTCTGCCGCCATTTTGATCCGAGGGGGCAGCGTGAGCGTGTTCAGGAGGGGAGGGGGGAGGGAGGGACGGAGGAAGAAGTTGGGCGAGTCTGCGCAGTAGCGTGAGCAAAGTGAGGCAAAGCGAGCAGAGCAAGGCTGGGAAGAAGGGAGCCCGAGTGGAGAAGAAAAAGTGTTCGGCAGGAGGGGGAAGAAAGGGTATTGGAGGTTCCAATTTCCCACGGCACACCTGATGATCGCTCACGGCACACTAGTGTGCCACGGCACACTGGTTGGGAAACACTGGTCTAGACATCTCAATAGACAGATAAGATTTCATGCCAACACAGTTTTAAAGTCTGGCTTCTTCGGCATCATGTATTGCCTGGGCTTTCTGAGATCCAACCCATGACTTTCTTCAGTTCTGTGATTACCTCATGTTGCTTCTTTGCTCTTTCAGGCCACCTGGACACCATGCTCAGCACGACAAGATGGATGGCTACTGTATGTTCAACAATGTAGGCATTGCAGCCCAATATGCTCGGAAGAAATTGGGGGTCGACCGGTGAGTAATAGGACCCAAGCCCAAGTTGCCTACAGTCTCATGGGTTAGCTCGATGGAAGTCAACATTGTCTGAGTTTCACTTCATATACAGTACATCATGGGTGCAATACTATTATCTTTGCCTATAGGACTGCTAAATAATTATTGCAGTAATCTATTCTGAACACTTGAAACATGTTTGAAATGTCAGGATTTATATATTGAATCAGATGTTACATTTTCAAGTAATTGCCCAGTTATTTGATCTGAGATGCCTCCTTACTATAACTCCGGCCAACACATAATGTGGTGTCTCAAATGTTAACCCTATTTCTGGGTATATTTAACCCGCTGGTTCCAAAAATGGCACCAGCTTTCGCCCATCAGTTCTAGTTTTTGAGACACAGAACATATGGCATCTGCCAGTCACCATGTACTCGTTCATAGAAAAGGATGATAACCATTAGGCCTGTTTTAGAAGGGAAAATAATGGTTCAAAAGTCACTTCGGATATAGGGGTGCTGGCAATTCATAGCTGATAGACTTCCAAAGTTTTCAGCATTATCCTCGAAATTCATTCAGATATACTTCCGAAATTCAGAAGGCTTCGTTACTGTTAAAGAGAAAACCAATAGGACCTCCAACTATCTCAGCGGAAGAATTTCAAGTTTTCTTCACTGAGAAAATAATTGCCCTTAGGCGTGATTTACCCTCTATACCTGAGGAGAGGAGCGGGATGGGTAAGGACCCAGCTCCATCGCCTAGCTTGAAACTCGACCAGTTCAAGGCCCTGAATTCAGAGGAGATTAATCAAATCTTGACCGCAGCAAGGGCAACCACTTGCTCTACAGACCCGTGCCCGTCCCATCTGATTAAGTCCTGTGCGGGGGCCTCCTGGCCACTCTGACAGGGTTGATAAATCACTCATTGGAGCTGGGAGTCTTTCCCGATGCGCTGAAGGAGGCTAGAGTCCGCCCGCTGCTGAAGAAGGCGAATTTGGATCCAGCGGTGCCGGCAAACTACCGTCCGGTCTCAAACCTACCCTTCCTCGGGAAACTGATTGAACGGGCAGTAGCGATCCAATTACAGGAATTCCTGGAAACCTCAGGAAGCCTGGACCCCTGCCAATCGGGTTTCCGCCGGACACGGGACCGAGACCGTCCTGGTGGCCATTACGGACGACATCCGCCGCCAATTGGAGAAGGGAGGTTCGGCTATCCTGGTGCTGCTTGACCTCACCGCGGCGTTCGACACGGTGGACCATGACTTGCTGTTGCGGCGACTATCAGCCATTGGGATTCAAGGCACAGCTTTGGCCTGGTTCGATTCCTTCCTGCGGGGCCGTTCGCAGCGTGTTGAGTGGCGAGGCCAAGCGTCCAAGAAATCCACCCTGGACTGTGGAGTCCCCCAAGGCGCCATTTTGTCACCAACGCTTTTTAACATCTACGTCCAACCCTTGGCAAGCATAGCCAGAAGTTTTGGATTGGGGTGCTACCAATATGCAGATGACACCCAGCTTCTGCTGAAGCTTGAGCCAGGTGTAACATCGGTGCCTGAGAACTTCAGACAAGGACTAGAGGCAGTGACCAGATGGCTCCGCTCATACAAACTCAAGATCAATCCATCAAAGACTGAGATTCTATGGCCGGGACGCCCAGAGCCACCCATTCCGCTGCCTCTCTTTGAGGGAGAGCCGCTGATCCCGGCCCCGTCGGTGAAGAGTCTCGGTGTGATACTAGACTCGAGACTCTCACTGGAGGCCCAGGTTGCTGCGACAAGTAAGGGAGCTTTTTTCCACCTACGCCAGGCACGTCAACTGGCACCTTACCTTCCATCAGATGCGCTGGCTACGGTGGTCCATGCCACAGTGACATCACGGCTGGACTACTGTAATGCCTTGTACGTGGGGGTTGCCGCAGTCAACCACTCGTAAAATCCAGCTGGTGCAGAATGCAGCCGCCAGACTCCTCACCGGGACACCACTGAGATGCCATATCGCGCCATCTCTGCAGCGCCTGCACTGGCTGCCAGTCGAGCTCAGAGCCATCCACAAGATCCTGTCGCTTACCTTTAAGGCCCTCCATGGTGCCGGCCCAGCTTATTTAAAAGACCGCTTGTCCGAACCAGCTCATTTAAGGTCGCCGCCAGGAAACAGGGACCTTCTCCGCATCCCAGGTGTGAGTGAGGCCCGCCTCGACACCACGAGACGGAGAGCTTTTTCCATCGCGCCCCTGTCCTTTGGAACTTGATGCCGGCGGATCAGAGAGCTATCCGGGACATGCCCCAGTTCCTGACCGCACTGAAGACCTGGCTCTTCCGAAAGGCTTATGGCTAAGGACACCTCCCAGACTTAGCCTGAGCTACTGGAACTATTTTAATTAATCTTTTTATTCTTTTAGCTTTTAACTATTGAATTCTTTTATGTGTTTTTGTGTGTAAGTCGCCCGGAGCACTGACGTGGAGGGCGACTCATAAATAATAAAATCAATCAATCAATCAATCAAAACTGTCACAGTAATACAGAAGCAGGTGCCCCAAATGATCAAAGTGGGTGATGGAAAGATAAGTGGATCGAAATAAGGAAAATGATCTATATAATATATAATCCTGTATGCAAGGAAGATATAAAGTATATTATATAAGAATGTATAAATCACCCAAGATATCGAATTCATTCAAAATTAGTGTGTTATCTATTATATAAAGGAGGACCCGTCATCGAACAACTGCCAGAGACAGAGAAATCTTCCAAGGCAGAGACACCAAACTTGCCAACAAAAATAGGCCTCAGGCAAGGAAGGTTTTTAGCAAAGAAACTTTCCCCCCCAAAACCTAGAAGGCCCCCAAAACAACTATTTAAAAACCCTACATTTCCCAGCATCCTCTGTGGCCGCCAGCGAAACCCATTGGCCAAGCCAGCCAAGGCTAGATTAGAATGCTGAGTGATTTCAGTTTAGTCAGTTGGTGTTTGAGGGTTAAACTGTCAAGGCCAAGATCTAGGAGGGAGACAAATAGGGCACCAGGGACACAGGCACCACTGACAAACACATATACCCAGAATACCACAAACTTGCAAAACCCACAAAAAAAATCCTGCAACACAAAAACCCACCCTAAACAAAATACACAACAAACACCACTGGCAAAAGCAACACCCCCTCCACATCACAACCAGCACACAGCCAAACTAAGACAACTATGTCACCACAACACATACAAAATACACTCCACAAATACCTGACAACTTCCCCAACACAAAACCCAGGACTGCACTCACTACTCACCACCACACACACCTCCAAATACACACACGTCCCAGGCACAATACTCCAGCAATTCCTACCCACACAACACAACTTCCTATCACAACCCATCCCCCCAACCTTACGGGACCCCGCACACATAACACCTACCACCACCACAAACAAAAACCAACTCCACCTATACTCCAACCACAACACAACACTGCACTGATACTCTACAAACACACACAAACACCCAAAACACCCCACCCACACAAGCATTCCACAACATACTACCACCCACAATGCCACCACACACCCACTAACTCACCCAAAAAGTAATACCTACACACAACACAATACGCACATAACACAACCTTGTGTCTACTGCTCAACCCATTTGTATGCAGACCAACACAAAGGAAGAAGAGTAACAGGAGGTGATATCCTAAATACTCAGTGCAATGCAAGACCAATACAGGTCATAAGCAAAAATATAAACCATTTAATATAACCACAAAACAGCAGGGTGGTGAGGCAATGGGCCTCTAGAGAAGTACAAACCAGTGAAATATCACTATATCATGAAAACAAAGCATAAACCACAGATATCCTGGATACATCCACAATGGGTCACCTCAAATGCAAGGAAATAACAATACAAACATGACTTGAAATACAATCACACAAGGCAGGGGCTCCTCAAATGAGGGTGCTCCCTGGGCGAATGGTGAGGAACCCCCCCCCCCCCGGTATCCGAGTACATACGGCTGTAGCCCAAGAAGATCCAAGAAGCCGGCCTGGAGGCTGTGTGGATGGAAGAGCAACAAATGCTCGGTCACGCCTGGAAAGAGGCCGCCGCTGTGCGGATGCCCCGGTGCAGCTGCAGTAGCTCCTCCGGCCCAAATGGGTGGAAGGAGAAGGTAGGAGGGGGACCCGAAATGGGGTGCCCCTCTTGCGGAGGCAAATGCCCCTGAAGATCGATGGGACGCCTCCCCCAGTGGCGGAGGCGCCTGGCAGCAAGATAGAAGGGCCGAACCAGGAAGTCGCCTGGAGCCAATGGGCAGGACCGGCGTTTCCCAGCGGTGTGATGCCGTAGTGGGGAAGGACGGAGTCGTCAGGGAAGATGAGTAGGGAATACGAAGATCACAGGGCTGTATAGGAAAAGATCCAAGGAGGGGGGAATTCCAAGCGCCGAGGTGAGGTTCCGTGGAGAGAAACCCTTGTCAGACCCAAATACTCAACCCATTTGTATGCCATTCCTTCCTTCCACATAGGCATAAGCTGACCCAAAAGACAAGCCATGCCTCCTAAAAAGAACAGCATCGGACGACACACTCGCAACGCTACATACATCACACAAAAAAGGGCAGAACAAACGCCAGAACAGAAAGACACTGCACTACACTAGCTTTTGCCATCACCATAAACAAGGCTCAAGGACAAACACTACAAATCTGTGGCATAGACCTTGACACAGAATGCTTCTCCCACGGACAACTCTACGTAGCGTGCTCCAGAGTTGGGAAACCACAGAACCTCTACATCAACACAGCAGACGGAAAGACAAAAAGCATTGTATATCCACAAGCTCTGCAGAACGCCAGCAACACCACACACCGACAACTCCACAGGACTTCAACATCCCACCCACCAGAACAACCCACAACGACACAGCCATGACCCCACCAAGACCATAAGTAACATCAATTCCAACCCTTACATACTCAGACTTTCTCGCATCTCCTAAATAGGGCACAGCAACGCATGCCGGGTACAGCTAGTATAGATAAATATACACGTCAATCTAATGAGGCACCAGATGCATGTAAAAACATACTACAATATGTTGGAGGGAAGGAAAGCCTTGTCCAACGCAGGTTAAACTCCCTGTTTGGGCAAGGCTTCCTTCCCTCCAAGGCAGGAAGGAAAGCCATGTCCAAAGCGGACGTTTCGCCAATGAGGAGAGGCAGCTAGAGAAGGGCGGAAATGACAACCGAACCCTATCTGAGTATGGCGACAGAAACTTCAAAATGGCGAATCTACTTCCTGTTTGGCTAACTCTCTTCATAATCGATTCATTAGTCGGAAGTACAAGAAAAACATCCGAAATTCGGATATATCCGACGTTCGGAAACAGGCCTAATAACCATATCTAGATGTTGTTGTAACTCTATATCATCCCTCACTATTACCTCTACTAGATGGAGCTGATAGAAGCTGCAGTCCCAACAACACATGAAGGGCTGTCCATTTCCCCTTCCAAAGCTAATAACACATGCAAACATGAACAATACCCAGGATCCTGGAAACTGTAGTTCAGTGGGCCTGCCAAAATCTGTCTATTTAGGATACCAGTCCTCCTGAAAGACTACAGCCAGCAGAACATCTTAGAAGGATGCTGCTGGCAGTGAAGGCTGATCCTAATTTGCCTCTTTCATTTATCAAATTCCTTTTCTCTTTTCAGGGTGCTTATTGTTGATTGGGATGTGCATCATGGGCAAGGCACCCAGTACTTATTCGAAGATAATCCCAGGTGTGAAACGCAAGGGTCGCTTTTGTTCTGCAGAGGGGAGGGGAGGCTAAAAGATGGGGCTGGGGAGTATGCTATGTTGGAAAATTAGGAAGGGGTCATCAAATATGGGCCTGAACACGGATTGCTGGGGCCTGGCTATTCCATCACTGTTTCTCTTCTGGTATCTTTTCCTAGTGTCCTTTATTTCTCCATCCATCGCTATGAAGGTGGCAACTTCTGGCCACACCTCCCCGAGTCTGACAGCCATGCCGTGGGCAGAGGTCGGGGAGAGGGATACAACATCAATGTGCCCTGGGACCAGGTAAGGAAATGGGGTGCATGAGGAGTCTTTGAACAGAGTGGGACAAATGCTAGGTAGAGGCTGTGTTGGGGGAGACTAGATCGTTCTCTTTCCAGGACCATGGAGGCTTGCACCCACTTTTCTACCCAAAACCTTTTGCCAGTCATGCCCTTCAAAGCTTTTTGGGGAGACAATGGTTAGTTTGATCTAATTTAATGCCCTTTGTATGTTTCAGGCAGGAAAGAAGCTCTTTCCCTTACCATCTTAAAAAAAAAAACATGATGGGGACTCAAAATATCTAAGACAATAAGGTGCAAGCTACAAAGACACTCTATAAATGAATAGTAGCAAAGATATAGTGTATTATACACATAAACAAGATGCAAATATGAAGCATATATAAATCAGATTTACACAGTACCCATACGAGTCCAGATAGTGATGCGCTCTCAGGAAGAGGACAAAAGGCAGTTCAAAACGGAGCAGGAAGGCAATTCCAAACTGTAATCCAGTATAAGTACCCGATGGCAAAATAAAGTATCCTGAAGAATCACAGCTCCATGGAGTGTAAATGCACTACTTTGTAAAGTTCCAACACAATAGTGAGAGCTCCGGACAGGAAGACTCTGATTGTAGGCGCACGAAAGGATAGAATGTAGATGCCTCCAGGAAAATAGCAACTAGGTTGCTTACGCCAACAAAATGCAAATGCAGATAATCCAGCCCAGGATTCGTTTCGCCATTACTGGCTTCCTCAAGGCGTAGAATAGATGAAATATAGTGTCCAATACATCTATGGGTGCACAGGTAATATGTATTAACAATCCAATACTCAAACACAATATGTCACTAGAGCATCAATATAACACACAAAGCTATACCAAAGAATACTGTGGGGCAGAACTGAGGGAGAAGTCAATAACAAGTCATAGCGTCATAAAAAGTCACTTTTAGTGTATTAATAACATATGTGCTCAATGGCTTAACAATATCACAAATGGTGCAATGTCATGCAATTCACACAAAATACAGAGAATACATGTCGCAATAATAGCAAAGACACAAAAAGCCCTTACAATCTAACGGGCAAAACGACGCCGCACTCAGTCTAAGTAACCCTGCAAATAGTCGGAGTCTAATAACTCACGAACTATGGTCTGAGCCAACGGGGGAGCCTTGAAGCGTGGAAGAGCTGGCAAACTGCCGAGTGGGCAGGCGCCTACGGCTGGAGGTAAGCTGACGCCAAGATGGCCGTTTCGCGTGAACCACTTCCTCGGGGCGCTTGAAACTTCTAGCCGCTTCTCCCGAGGGTGATAGTGAAGCAATTTTAGACTCAGGGTTGATACAGGAGATTTCTAGACAGGAATAGCAGTAAGTGAGCATATGGCCAACATAGCCTAGTGCATATAATAACAATGTAACAAAATTACAGCAGCAAAACCAATCCTTACCGCGTTTCCGCGTTCAAAATACAAATCGGTCCTGTGAGTGATCTCCCGGGCTGCAATCAGCACCGGGCTTCTGGGCTGGCTCAACCCTGAGTCTAAAATTGCTTCACTATCACCCTGGGGAGGGGCGGCTAGAAGTTTCAAGCGCCCTGAGGAAGCGGTTCACGCGAAACGGCCATCTTGGCGTCAGCTTACCTCCAGCCGTAGGCGCCTGCCCACTCGGCAGTTTGCCAGCTCTTCCACGCTTCAAGGCTCCCCCGTTGGCTCAGACCATAGTTCGTGAGTTATTAGACTCCGACTATTTGCAGGGTTACTTAGACTGAGTGCGAGCGTCGTTTTTGCCCGTTAGATTGTAAGGGCTTTTTGTGTCTTTGCTATTATTGCGACATGTATTCTCTGTATTTTGTGTGAATTGCATGACATTGCACCATTTGTGATATTGTTAAGCCATTGAGCACATATGTTATTAATACACTAAAAGTGACTTTTTATGACGCTATGACTTGTTATTGACTTCTCCCTCAGTTCTGCCCCACAATATTCTTTGGTATAGCTTTGTGTGTTATAAATATGTACTAACAAGCAAGTAGCAAAGAACAATATAGCCCAGGTAATAATTATACATACCACGTTAGTCAAACGGAGAAACATAACCCTTCCTTCATGAGGTCGGGTGCCCCAAAGGTGAGAAAATGAGGGATCTAATTAGCTTAAGTATATAAGTAACACCAGTCCCTCATTTGTGATACTTTATTTTGCCATCGGGTACTTATACTGGATTATAGTTTGGAATTGCCTCCCTGCTCCGTTTCGAACTGCCTTTTGTCCTCTTCCTGAGAGCGCATCACGATCTGGACTCGTATGGGTATTGTGTAAATCTGATTTATATATGCTTCATATTTGCATCTTGTTTATGTGTATAATACACTGTATCTTTGCTACTATTCATTTATAGAGTGTCTTTGTAGCTTGCACCTTGTTGTGTCTTGACTTTCTATAGCCCATCTTGTCTCTACAGACTCAAAGTATTCCCTCAGGGAAGCAAAATATCTGATAGCACCCTTAGAAGAGAATTTCTGATAATTTGGGAGTCTAATCTCAGTGACAACGGGAATCATTTTGGATTACATCCTCAGCATTGAAGGGAATTATTTATCATTTTAGACTCTAATTTCAGCATAGCCTTATTTGTGTGGGGGAGGAGGAATTTATTTGTCAGGTCCAGATCATAAAGCTGCTATCTTCATCTCTGTCCCTCTAGATAGGAATGGGGGATGCAGACTACCTCTCTGCCTTTTTGAATATCCTGATGCCTGTGGCCTTAGAGGTAAGAAATTCAACAAGACATCACTGGCAACCTGCTGTGCTCCCATAACAGAGGGGCCTTTTTAAGGGTTTCTAACATTACCAGCCTCAGGGACATGAGGGATGGAAGTGACTGACCATTGACATGGCCAGCGGGATTTGTGGTGTAAGCATCTGTTTTGTTTTATTTCAGTTTCAGCCCCAGCTGGTACTGGTTGCTGCTGGTTTTGACTCTGTAATTGGTGACCCCAAGGTATGAAAATATATCTGCTACTCTCTGCAAGATAAGTATCAGCATTTATTTATTATTTATTTATGGTAATTGTACCCCGTAGCTTCTCACCCCCGCAGGGGGACTCAGCACGGCTTACATTTGCAGCACTACAGGCCGCAACACCACAATACAATTTAAAAATACACCATATAATCAACATCATTAAAAAGCATTTAAAACATTTTTAAAAAACATTACATTAAAAACCACTACATACAACAATAATTAATTAAAGCCATCAAGCAGAACACATTGTCAGTCCAGTCAAGTCCAAAGTGTCAATCCAGTCAAATCCAAAGGTACAATTTACATCTGCTGCCCAAAGGCCTGGTTCCAGAACCACAACTTTAGCTTTTTTCTAAAAGTGAGGAGAGATGGAGTCGATCTTATTTAGTTTGGGAGTGCGTTCTATAGGCAAGGGGCCACCGCCGAGAAGGCCCTGTCTCACATCCCCACCAGCTGCCTTTGTGGTGCTGGCAGGAGCAAGAGCAGGGCCTCCCCAGATGATCTTAGACTGCGAGATGGGACATAGAGGCAGATATGTTCAGACAAGTAAGCTGGGCCAGAACCACATAGAGCTTTATAGGTCAATACCAGCTCTTTGAGTTGGGCTCGGAGATGGATTGGACTCGGAGCATGTTTCTTCCCTTCTTTCTAAAGGGAATGGAGATCTGTTATTGAGGGCTTGTGCCTCTCCCTTCTATGCACTCTAAACATGATTTGGGAATGTGTTCTGGGGTCAGACAGCCCAAATAGGGGCCTGTGCAAATGATGTCTATGATCTAGAACTGACTAGCCTAATGAAGGGGTCCTCTTCTGCCTGGCTGTTGTCTGCCCAAAGCCTTTTAAGTCAGTGTTTCTCAACCTGTGGATCCCCAGGTGTTTTGGCCTACAACTCCCATAAATCCCAGCCAGTTTACCAGCTGTTAGGATTTCTGGGAGTTGAAGTCCAAAACATCTTGGGACCCACAGGTTGAGAACCACTGCTGTAGGTAATTTTAATCCTTGAAAATATTTCTGTAGCACAATCTCCTCTTTCTTTCCTCTCCCATTCCCTCCAAAGAATAAGACCAGGAAGTTAAAGAGTCCTTTCTTTGCACCCATAGGGAGAAATGGCCACCACCCCTGGTTGTTTTGCTCACCTGGCACATCTGTTGATGCCCCTCTCTGGAGGCAAGCTGGTTCTGTCTCTGGAGGTAAATTATTATTATTACTGTCTTTGAGTGGTGAGGCTACTGGTCACTTCATGGAAGATCAACACAAGCTCTTTTTCCTTCCATTCCTCAGGGTGGGTATAATCTCCAGTCCTTGGTGGAGGGCACCTGCACAGTCCTCAAGGCTCTTCTAGGAGACCCCTGCCCTCTGCTGGACTCACCCCTAGCACCATGCAGAAGGTGAGAAAGGATTTGTCCTCCTCAAGTGATGTCTCCATTCTCAGACTGCATGCCTCCTGCTGACTGGCAATTTCTAAACATTTTCTCTCCCTGCAGTGCCCTCCATTCAGTGTCCCAGACACTTGCAGCTCATGGCAAATTCTGGAAAACTCTAAGAAGGATCAGTAAGTGCCTGGGCTGAGACCTATTTTCCCCATTCCATAAGCAATAAGAAGTCCCTCCCCAGCCGGTATGTGGTGAAATGCATGACCCCATAAAACATCTACACACTTCTTCCTTTTGCCCCCCTAATAACGTGATATAAATTACTATATCTGCTGATTCCATTACACATGTCTGTGGGAAAACAGTGTATGTCCTCCAGGTAATTCTGTTGTATATTTATTTATTTATTTATTTACTATTTTTATATGCCGCCCTTCTCAACTGCAAAGGGGACTCAGAGCGGCTTACAGCAAACAACAATACTGCCAGAGTGGCTTACAATGTGCATATAACAATATTGCCGGAGTGGCTTACAGCAAACTGAAAAAAAAAACAATTAACATTACTGTCATAGCACAACATTAGCACTACACATCATATTGCACTACAACATATCGCAATATTGTTAGCAATATTGCATGTAATGCAAATATACAAATTATAATATCACAATATAATTATTATATCACATTATCATTGGCAGTATTATACTGTGTTACATTATACCACCAATACCAAATGCATATACCATACCGTCATCATACTATTATTATTAGTATTACATTACAATTATTATACTATAACATAATACAATATATTGACATTATAATATATTATATTATATTAAATTATAATGTAATGTAACATTATATTATATCATATGATATTATTATATTATATTATTTATAAAATAATAAATAACATTATTTATTTAAACAAAATAAAATTACTTATTTAAATAAATAATTTTTATAGAATTATTTTAAATACAGCAAGACTTAGACAAAAGAAGGGGAAGGGTGAAAATAATAATATAAAACACAAAATAAAGTAAAATAAAATAAAAACAAAATCAAAAATTTAAAACAAGTTGACGAGATGCAGCAGGACCCAAGATGGTGGTCGTTGTCTTCACAAGAAGGAAGCCAAGATAGTGGTCGCGCAGTAGCAGCAATGGAGGCCTGCCGATAGAGAACCTGTTGGTGAAGGATCTGGTGGTGGTCTTTAGTCCCCTTCACAGATGGTGAAATAACTAAACAGTCCTACGATCGCAGGGCAACTTAGCAGCCGTAAAGCGCCGGCCGGAGACTCCTGTCGCCTCTCAAACTTCCACCTGAAGTTATCACAGAGTTGCATTGGAAGATCTAACAAATTCATAGAGAGGTATCCTGTTAAGGAATGTCTTGTGTCCTCCAATGCAACAGTGGTATGCTGGAAACAAAAGAAAGTTAAATGAATGGATGGAGGGATCCATGGTTTGGTTGTATCCATGGTTTTAGGTCTCTGCAGATATGAGGGCCTTACTGTTTTGATAACAATGTTGGTCTGGGTTGTTGTAATGTATACCATCTCGGGTTCCACAACAATGTAACTAATGAAATGCCACAGGTGCCGAAGTGCCTCAGGAAAATGGAGAAGTCAGTGTAACTTTGCAACCACTCAGCACCCCATCCGTCAATGAGATCCTGTCCAAGTCAGCAGCTGAACTGATGAGACCCCTGCCACCTTCATGCACAGGGATGGTCTATGATGAGAAGATGACGGAGCATTACAATATGTGGGACAGGTAAAGATTTATTTTTTGCAGTGTTAAGGATGTGTTGAATGGACTCTTTATTACCCGTCCCTTATGTCTTCTGTATCTGTATTTGTGCTGTTAATGTAAGAGTACTGTTTAAAAAGGACATAGGAATGTGTCCAGAAGAGGGTGACTTAAATTACCAAAGTTCTGTAAAGCATGCACTATGGGGAACGGCTTTAAAAGTTTGTGTATGTTGTGAGAGGAGACATTATAGCTATGTTTAAATAGTTGAAGAGGGAGAGGGAGCAGGATTATTTTCTGCTGCCTTGGAGACTAGGATTGGGAGCAATGGATTCAAATTACAGGAAAGGCGATTCCACCTGAACCTTAAGAAGAACTTACTGACCATAAGAGCTGTTCAGCAGTGGAACTCTCTGCCTCAAAATGTGGTGGAAGCTCCTTTCTTGGAGGCCCTTAAACAGACTGGATGGCTGTCTGTCAGGGATGCTTTCATTGTGTTTTTCCTGAATGTCAGGGGATTGGACTGGATGGCCCTTAGGATCTCTCCCATCTCTACTATTCTATGGTTGTGTCATCCACGTGGATTCCCCTTTCCACACATGCTCCTTGGGGGATCAAGATAGCAGCTCACTTTAGATAGCTGCTTACAGATTTTCTTCCCAGTGCCTCATGGGGCTGATGGTAACTGTAGCCCAAAGCATATGGAGAACCAAAGCTTTCTCATCTCTACTATAGATGTCACTATAACAGGTGGGACATGTTTCTAATTATTTGATGAAGGTGTAAAGAAGACTGCTCATCTCTATTTCAGCATGCACACCACATGGAAAGTTAACCTGTTTGGAGTTAATTTTATTTATTTATTTATTTATTTACTTCATTTATATTCCGCTCTTCTCACCCCGAAGGGGACTCAGAGCGGATTACAGTACATATACTTGTAGACAATCCCTGCAGTTCAACATACAGTATACATATACTAGCTGTACCCGGCACGCGTTGCTGTGCCCTATTTAGGAGATGCGAGAAAGTCTGAGTATGTAAGGGTTGGAATTGATGTTACTTATGGTCTTGGTGGGGTCATGGCTGTGTCGTTGTGGGTTGTTCTGGTGAGTGGGATGTTGAAGTCCTGTGGGGTTGTTGGTGTGATGTTGCTGGCGTTCTGCAGAGCTTGTGGATATACAATGTTTTTTGTCTTTCCATCTGCTGTGTTGATGTAGAGGTTCTGTGGTTTCCCAACTCTGGAGCACACTACGTAGAGTTGTCTGTGGGAGAAGCATTCTGTGTCAAGGTCTATGCCACAGATTTGTTGTGATTGTCCTTGAGCCTTGTTTATGGTGATGGCAAAAGCTAGTGTAGTGCAGTGTCTTTCTGTTCTGGCGTTTGTTCTGCCCTTTTTTGTGTGATGTATGTAGTGTTGCGAGTGTGTCGTCCGATGCTGTTCTTTTTAGGAGGCATGGCTTGTCTTTTGGGTCAGCTTATGCCTGTGTGGAAGGAAGGAATGGCATACAAATGGGTTGAGCAGTAGACGCAAGGTTGTGTTATGTGTGTATTGTGTTGTGTGTAGGTATTACTTTTGTGTTTTTCTGGGGGTATGTGTTTGCCAGTGGTGCCTGTGTCCCTGGTGCCCTATTTGTCTCCCTCCTAGATCTTGACCATGGCAGTTTAACCCTCAACTGAAATCCCTTAGCATTCTACATGGCTTTGCCCACCGTTACTATGGTAACTGATGTTGGCCAATGGGTTTCGCTGGCGGCCACAGAGGATGCTGGGAAATGTAGTTTTTTTAATCGTTGTTTTGGGGGCCTTCTAGGTTTGGGGGGGGAGTTTCTTTGCTAAAAACCTTCCTTGCCTGAGGCCTATTTTTGTTGCCAAACTTGGTGTCTCTGCCTTGTAAGGTTTCTCTGCCTAGGACGGTCGTTCGATGACGACTCTTCCTTTATATATATAGATTGACGAACATAGACGAACAAAGATGAACAAAGAGGCAATTTTCTGGCCACCAGGGGGAGCTGACGCACTCCTCATATCTCTCAGCATTTTCCAGCTTCCCTTGTTGTTCTTCCGCATTTCTTTCAGCAAATCCTGGAGTTCTTTATGGCCTCATAAATCAGTCAAAATTTGCCTCCCCACTTAATGTGGGACCTTTATCTCCTACTTGGCAAATGAACTGTCTTTCAGGCTGCAAAGGTCGACAGCAGGCTACACTTAAGGTCAGGCACCCACCCTGACCCGGGCAGGCCTCGAACTCATGACCTACAGGTCGGAGAGATCTTATGCAGCTGACACTTAGCCAGCTGCGCCACTTCCTGGTGCTAACTGAGGTAACTGAGGTAAACACCTGCCCAGACTTATTGGATGAAATTCAGGGTGTTCACTGGATAATGGGAACAAGGTGCTTCAATAGTGAGGCCAAGAACTTGTTTGTTAGACCTCTCTCCAGATGAATGTTGGCCAGGTGGCAGATGTGAAGGGTTTTTTGACAAGAGGGGCGTGTTTCAATGACTTTAGAACAGAGGTAAGCAAAGTATGATCGCTGTGATAAATACGGATCTCTGGGGCTGTTTCTGTAACCCTTCATCCTCCCACATAAACAGGCTAAAGAGTGGAGAATCAACACTCTGGGGTGTTGTGTGGTTTCCGGGCTGTGTGGCCGTGTGCTATCAGCATTTTCTCCTGGTGTTTATTTATTTACATCATTTCTACCCCGCTCTTCTCAACCCCCGAGGGGAGACTCAGAGCGGCCTAACAAAAGGAAACAATTTGATGCCGATACACAATATAAATACAATATAAAACCATAGACATTCAGAATTAAAATACAATTAGTATTGACACATACACTTAAGTTAAAAACAGAGTTCCGTCCACCACATAAACATTGAGCCATAACCAACAACTTACCAATTCCAATTCCAATCCAAAGTGCTGCATTGTGCTAATGTGCAAAAGCCTGGTCCCAGAGCCACGATTTCACTTTTCACCATCGATTCCACAGACACGGAGCCACCACCAAGAAGGCCCTCTCTCTCATCCCCACCAACCACATTTTTGAAGTTGGTAGGAGCGAGAGCAGGGCCTCCCCGGCTGATCTTAAATTACGAGGTGGGACGTAGCGGCAGATGCGTTCGGACAAGTAATCTGGGCCAGAACAGTATAGAGCTTTAAAGGTCAAAACCAGCACTTTGAATTGAGCTCGGAAGTGGCCAGGCAGCCAGTGGCGCTGACACAACAGGGGGGTGGTATGCTCCCTGAATGTAGCTCTGGTTAACAATCTGGCTGCCGCCCATTGGACTAGCTGCAATTTCCGAACTGTCTTCAAAGGCAGCCCCACGTAGAGTGTGTTGCAGTAATCTATTCAGGATGTGCCCAGAGTGTGGACGACCGTAACCAGATCAGACTTCACCTCCATCTGTGGTTGGCATCTTCAGAGGATCAACACTCCCTCTTGAATTTCAGAGATGTTTCCCTTGGCACTTTGTCTCTCTTAGTATGTCCTTTCTTTCCCTCCAGTCAACACCCAGAGTTGCCTCAGAGAGTCTCCCGGATCTTCCAGCGCCATGGGGAGCTACATCTCACAGAGCGGTGCTGCCGGCTCTCAGCTCGGCTTGCCTCTGAAGAGGAGCTGCGGATGTGCCACAGGTAGGGACAGGTCCCTGTTTACATGCAGGTTTGAGCCTTCTGGACAGTACATGGGGAGTTTTGTAGGTGCAAGACTTTAGGAGAGATCTGATTCATTGAACTCCGAAAGTATATATCCTAACTCTAGAACCAGACGTCTTACCAACTCTCCCTCTCTCTTCTCTTCTCATGCTACAGCCTGGCCTATGTGGAGACAGTGAAATCAACAGCCACTATGAAGTCCCGTGACCTGCATCGACAGGGCAGCCAGTACAACTCCATCTTCATCTGCACCAGCTCCTATGAGTGTGCCCGGCTGGCGGCTGGTTCCGCCTTCAGTGCAGTTGAAGCCGTGCTCTCTGGGGAGGTGAGCTTCAACCTCTGCGTGGGTCAAGGATGCAGTGGCAAGTGCTTCCTCACTGGGGCTAGCCATTTTGGAGGCACAAAAGCAAGACACAGGGAATCTTATTTTTGCTATTTTCAAACAGACTGGCAGACCTAGCCCCTTACATATTTCAGCTCTGTAAGGTGGGACTGTAAAACTTTGAGGGAGAGCCTTCGACATTTTTGGTATATCTTTATTAATAGAGATTTTTTCCTGTATCATAAAAAACAACATACACAGTAAAAGCAAGCAAAATATAACTGCAACCTATACTAATACTACAGGCTACAAACAACTATATTATAACACAATAATAATAATAATAATAATACTTTATTTGTATTCCGCCCTAACTCCCCGAGGGGACACACACTGCAAACGAAAACAAAAAATGAGAAAGCAAAATGACTTCTAATTTTCCAGCTAATGCTTCTAGGTACAGAAATATCATACTTCCTCTTAAAATTTCCATCAAAAGAACTTCTGTGTATTATTGAATTCTATTGTTCTTCAATTCTAACTATTTGGACTTTCCACCAATAACCCCATAAGGAAGCAATTATTAATTTCCAATCCTTACTGAAACTATTTAATGACTTTCCTAATCAAAATCATCAGTTAATCCATCTCATCAAGATTGTATAATTATCCAATGCTCCTGTTACGGAATGGCCATGTCCTTCCATTTCTGCTCATGCAACAGTTTTGATAGCTGTAGGTTGGTCCATTTGAGAGTCTGTAAGCTTCCATGGTTTCTGAAGTCTTTGGGCCACAGCTCCATTTGAGTGGCATTGGTGTCAAGCTGCCATTAAGACTTCTGAGAAAGCCTTGCATTTCCCATCAGCCTTCAGTTCCCCTTTTAAAAAGCCAAATAAAACCAAAGCATGTTACAATATGAAACATGAAGCAAAATGCAATGCAACCAGCACTCCACATTTGCAGGTTTTATTTTTGAGGATTTGATTATTTGAAAATTTGGTTTAAAAGAATCACTAGATCCACTAGAGTTTCCTAGAGAGAATATCTATTTTGGACTCTCTCGTGTGATCCTTTTTTGGAAGGTGACAATAAAGTTGTATCGGAAAACCTGGGTAATCTTACAGAAATGTTCTCCCAGGTTAAAAAAAACCCCAGCATTTTAAAAAAATTGTGTTTTCTCCAGATATGGAGGGATTACATAGTCTCTGACATTACTTCGCGAATGAAGATTCTTAGGGAGGACTCATCCCACGCTTTCTACAAGCGCGTTGATGATGGAGGTTGGATGTGTCCTTCGAGTCTGTGCAATTGATTTTTCTGGTGGAGCGCAGCGTGCACAGAACTGGCCTCACCCTTTAAAACCAAAGGTTCATCTGCCAGGGCCTAGCCAGCTTGTATGGTGGCAGCGAGGTCCTAAGGTCGTAGGTTTGATTAGTTTCCTTCTCTTAGATGGTTGACCTTACAGGGTTAGATGAGCACCTTCTGCCTGGGTTTGAAATTAAAGCTTTCCTTCTCTTAGGATGGTTGCCAAAAGGCTAGAGAGCCCATCCTGCCTGTTGACGCTCTTTGTCAGACTCTTTGGTTGTGACCTGTCTGGCATGGGAGCCCCTTCCGGTGGCTATTATGCCATTGCCAGCATAGCTCACAACTTCATTAGGGTACGCAAGCCTCTCCCCCACAACAAGGGGGCGCCAACGGAGAGGGATTACATAGTAAAACAATAATAAAATATTAAAGTTAGTGATCAGGGGGTAGAGAAGGGTGGGTTAGAAATAAATGAAATAAATAAAATAAATTGGTAAATAAATGTCTGCACTATGGGAATCTGTCTTTTCTGCATATCTCTGTCAATTTGGAGATACATTTCTGCCTCCGATTCTTCAATTGCTGTAATGTAGTTTCTGCAAGCAGTAGTTCCAAGTAGTTTTCCCTCTTTTGGGTATCAGGTACAAAATGCGGTGGCCATCGTCCGACCACCCGGCCACCATGCTGAATCGGACACCGCCTGTGGCTTCTGCTTCTTCAACTCTGTGGCCTTGGCCGCTCGATATGCACAGCGCCTGGCTGGGCGGCCTATGAGGTGAGGCGGCTGTGTCACCATGAGCCGTGGAGCACACCCACTCCCACAAATGCAAGCAGGTTTAGTGCCTGTGCTTTGTTCTACAGCAGGAATCCCAGCAGCCGTAGCTCTGCTGACCTTCTCCTTCTGGGGATGCTGATTAGGATGACTTGCCCTGGGTTAATACTTTGGATTTCGGAACTTGTCCAATTGTGCTTTCATTTTTAGGGTGATGATACTGGACTGGGATGTTCACCATGGCAATGGGACCCAGCATATGTTTGAAAATGATCCCAGGTAATTTTCTCCAGCACTTTTACGGAAATTCTGAAAATTATTTCCCTTAAAAATGAAATTATTGGTTTTTTTCTTTTCTTTAAAATTGCATTTGCTTAACTTGGCCTTCACTTGTTTTGTGGTGGATCATTTTTGTTCCCTTCCAATGATTGTTTCCCATCTATATAAATAAAATGTAATGTTCGTTTGTGGGATTAACATAACTCAAAAACCACAGGGAAAATTGACACCAAATTTAGCAGCAAAACACAGATTACTCAAATCTATGTCTTTCAAACAAAAAAAACTTTAAAAATTAAGGGGAAATAACTTAAAACTCCCCCCCCCCCACAATACCTTACAGACACCCCTTCCCTCTGGACCCATTGGGAGAAGGAAGGGTGCGAACCGTCGGAAGACCAGCAACTCTCCCACTTGGGCTCCACATCCACCCTTTCATGCCCCCCCCCCAAAAAAAACCCTTTAAAAACCCTTGCAAACGCCCTTGGAAGAAAGGGAGGAAGGAAGGGAAAGAAAGGGAAAGGAGAGAAAAGAAGAAAAGGATTGGTGATGAGAAGAGAAGAATATAAATGGAAGGAAAGGTAGAAGGAAAGAAAGAGGAAGAAATGGAAAGGAGGCAGGGATGGGAGAGGGAGCTGGGTCTTAGCATCCGCAGTGGGGCGAGGTGGGGCGATGGCCTGCCCCGGTTCCTTCCTCCTTCCTCCTCCCGCTACCATTCTTAAGGGCAGCGGCTGGGATGGCTGCAGCTGGGTCCTAGCGTCTGTAGCAGGGAGGGTGGGGGCGATGGCATGCCCCGGTTCCTTCTGATTGATTACTGAAATCAAAAACAAAGCTTGAGGGAAAACTGAGAATGGGCTTTTTGTGTGAAGAGTCTGAGCTCAGTGATGGGAAAAAGCCTTTTGGATTGGAATGTGGTCAGAAACACTGAGTTTCTTCTGTCAAAATGTATATCCTCCATCTTAATTCCTCATTTCCTCAAATATTATTTTGCACCATTTTAATCTTAGGTCCATTCTACACTGCCATATAAAATCCAGATTACTGCTTTGAACTGGATTATATGGCAGTGTGGACTCAATCCAGTTCAAAGCAGATAATGTGAATTATCTGCTTTGGTAATTTGGATTACTCGTATATAGCAGTGTAGAAGGGGCATAAGAGAAGACTAAAACAAGCCTGGAGTCTGGGCCCCCTTCCTCTGGCTGTGTAAGATGATAAAACTCCCTGTGGTCTTTGATCTGATAGAAATAAAATCCGCTGTTGGAACAGGCATGCTTGGAAAGCATATTTTGTACAGTTATGGCTGTGCAATTTGTTGACATCCTCTTTAGTAACTATGCAATAGGTATGAATACGGTAGGCATTCATTGTCCCCGTTTTCTTATCCCCTTCCACTTCCAATGTAGCGTCCTGTACATCTCCATCCACCGCTATGACAATGGGACTTTCTTCCCCACCTCTGAGGATGCGGACTATGACCGGGTGGGCTTAGGGCCTGGCAAGGGCTTCACCCTTAATGTGCCTTGGAACTGTTCCCGAATGGGAGACCCCGAGTACCTGGCTGCCTTCCATCAGATTGTCATGCCTGTTGCCTATGAGGTAGGTGAGGGCCGAACTGGCCATATTCAAACTCCCAAGCACAGGAAGCCATGTGACAAAATATATCACATATTTACATTGGTTCTGTTAGCAGCTCCCATCACTGAACTATAGTTCTTTTCCAAAGGCCAGCAATTACTTCAGAGCCCTATCAATGTGTCCTCTTCTGAAACAGGTGAGGGAGGGAGGGAGAGAGGAAAAAAGAGGAAAAGATAGAGAACAACACAGAGACAGGCAAAGGCCTATTCAAGGGGCCAGGGACCTTTTTGACTCAGAGAGCTATAAAAGCAAAATATTTAGAAATTTATTTCAGTGAGAGCCATATAATATATAAAATATATTTTAAGACTGAATTCAACTAAATGTGAGTATATACTTACGTACTATGAGAAAAGGATTCCCCCGACACTTCAGATTCGGCTCTGCAAAAGGCATGCTCAGGACTCTGGGAAGGAAGAGAAGACGGAAGGAAGTGGGGGAGAAAGAAAGACAGAGGAAATAAATGAGGGAGAGGAAGAAAGAAAAGAAGAACGAACTATGGAAAAGGAAGAAAAGAAAAGCAGGAGAGAGATGAGGGGAAAGAAAGAAGGAAATGGGAAGGGAGGAAAGGGTGGGGAAAAGAAAGGAAAGGGAGTGGGGAAAAAGTAAAATAATGAAGGGAAAAGAAGAAAAGAAAGTGGAGAGAGAGGGAAGTGAAAAGAAAGGAAGGAGAAGAAAAGGAAGACTTGGGGGGAAAGAATAGAAGAGGAAGGAAGAAGGAGGGAGGGAGAATGGAGGGAAAAAGGAAAGGGAGAGAGGGAGGGAAAAGGAAGAAGAGAAGGAGAAGGAAAGGGTGAAGGGGAGAAAGGAAGGAAGAGGAAGGAAGGAAGGAAGGAAGGAAGGAAGGAAGGAAGAGGGAGAATGGATGAAAGAAGAAAGGGGAGAGGGAGGGAAAAGGAAGGAGAGAAAGAAAGAATGGAAGAGGAAGGAAGAAACGAAGAGGGAGGGAGGAAAGAAGGTAGGGAGAGAGGGAGGAAAACGAATGAAAGAAAAAGAGAGGGGAAAAGAAAGGAAGAGAAAGGAAGGAAGGGGAAGAGGGCGTGGGGCCAAAGCAGACCTTGGTGTTGACGTCGGCGAGGCAGTCCCTCCGGAAGGAGTCGAAGAGCAGTGGCTCTTGAGCTGCCTGACGATGAGTGTGATGAGCTGGGCATCCCCTGGGGGCAGCGAGGTCGGGTCCACAGCACCAGGGCCAGGCCCGCCTCCGCCACTTCCCCTGAGGCCTGTGGTGGAGGACGAAAAGAAGGAGTAGGCACAGAACCCTAAGAGCAGCGGGGGATGAGGAAGAAGTGATGATGGCAGCGCGGAAGTGACAGTTGTGGCGCATTTGCGTCACTCCTCCCCACTGCATGCTGGGAAACTGAGGCCAGGGCTACTCTGGAGAGCCAGATGCAATCATAAAAAGAGCCACACCTGGCTCCCGAGCCATAGATTCCTGACCCCTGGCCTATCCATTCACTGTCAAAGTTTGGCTGTGTATCCAAAAATGATTTTCACACCTCTGATGTGTAAAGTGACCAAAGGAGATGGTCTTCCAGAACTAATGAGTTGGAAGGAAATGTTCATCTGCAAATAGAAAAATTTCTGCTTTATCTGTGACTAGCAGTGGGAAGGGAAGCAAATGGACTAGTATGGGAAGTGAATGTTTACTGGTGTTGCTTATATTGCAGTTCAATCCAGAGCTGGTCCTGGTTTCTGCTGGTTTCGATGCTGCTCGCGGGGACCCTCTGGGTGGATGCCTTGTGACCCCTGAATGTTATGCACACATGACCCATCTGCTCTTGGGCCTGGCAGGAGGCAAAGTGGTAGTTGTCTTGGAGGTACGTCAGAGATGGACTTTAATATCTCACGGTGCGTTACATGGGAGCCAGTTCAGGAGTGGATGGTTTAGTGAGTAAGTTGGGTGGGTAAGTTGGGGAAGAGTGGAAATCTGGGGTTGGTTTTATGATATGCTACAGGCTATAGGGAGTGTTGAAAAAGACCTAGTTTTATGTACTTGTTCTTCGCAAACTTTGGTCTGGCTCCCTGCATGGTAAGAGTGGGAATCATCTGACTTTCCACATTTTAGTGGACTGCTACTTCCAACATTCCTCATCATTGACTGTTGGGAGTTGTAGTTCAAAGCTTCTGGCCTGTCACTTAGTTCCTGTCCTGTTGTGTGGCTAACAAACCATTGAAGAGGGAAGCCTAAGAAGGAAACACACGCACACACACATATCCAATTTTAACAAGACAAGAAGGAGAAAAGGAAAATCAGGAAAGAGGAAAATAACAAAATAATGAGAAAAAAGGGAGGAGGAGTTATTGTTAGGAAGCTAAATCATTGCAAATATCAAGTATGTCACAAAAAGGGTGGGAGGGAGTTGGAGAGGGGAAGAGGAGACAATAGTCAGTGTACAAAATTATTATTAATACATCTATTAATCTGTTAGTAAATTAGTATTGTAAAAGGTAAAGGTTTCCCCTTGACATTAAGTCTAGTCGTGTCCGCCTCTGGGGGGTGTTGCTCATCTCAATTTCTAAACTGAAGAGCCGGCGTTGTCCGTAGACACTTCCAAGGTCATGTGGCTGGCAGGACTGCATGGAGTGCCCTTTTTATCATAATTTCTTTTTTTTTAACAGTAAATAAATTTTGTATTTTTTTTTAACAGTAAATAAATTTTGTATTTAAAAAAAATCCAAAAATAATAATGAAGAGAAAATAAACCTATATCAAATATCCAAATATCCAGAGAGAGAGAGAGAGAGAGAGAGAGAGAGAGAGAGAGAGAGAGAGAGACTAGTAATAATAATATATTTTAGAGTCAACAGATCATCTTCTTCTGATTCTTTATAATTTCATGAAGGGTTTCCATTCTTCCTGAAATTTTTAGGTATTTCCTTGTTGTAAAGCCAAAATTAATTTGTCCATTTAGGCCATCTCAAAAAACTTCTGTAATCCAATCTTCTGATGTTGGCGTGTTTTGCAGTTTCCATAATTTTTCATACTCAATTCTTGCTACTGGTGTCATGAAAAGGAAAATTATTTCCTGTTGTTTCAATATTTGATTGTCTAACAGTCCCAATAAGGAAAAGAAATGTCGTTTCAGTGGGATTTTACTCTTTAAGATAGTTTCCATGTCTCTGGGCCCCTCCACACAGCCATATAACCCAGAATATCAAGGCGGAAAATCCCACAGTTATTTGCTTTGAACTGCGTTATCTGAGTCCTCACTGCCATATATTATAGTGGAAAGCAGATAATGTGGGATTTTATTCAGCTGTGTAGAAGGGGCCTCTGTGTATTTTTATCCAGAAATCCTTTACCTCTGCACTAGTGGTAAAAAGCACCATTCATTTGGTTGCATTTCCAACATAAGTCAGATTTTTTATACATCGTTGATAGTTTTTAAACTTTTCTAGTGTAAGACATGAGTTATTTGCAAAAGAAAGGACTGTAGTTCCTGCATAACGTTTATGGCACATATATTTGACCTCTTGGTAGCCACCTACCACTCCTGCTATGGGAGAAAAGTCAGGGCCTGCCCATCGAGAAACTGCACTGTAGATAGGCTTAAAACATTTTCTGGCCAGGCCCAATATGGGAGAACGCTTGATGCAGGGGAAAGGGCACCCTAGCCAAGGGGTAGGGAATCTGCATCCCTCCAAATGTAGGTGTGAATGGCTGTTTCTGTAAACCCTCAATACAGCCCACCTCTAGTCTGAGCAAGTGAATTATAAATCATGAAGTTGATGTTTTGGAAGTGCTTTGAACACCCAAGCACAACATTAGGTACTACCAGTGGCACAATGGGTTTAAGCCCTTGTGCTGGCAGGACCGCTGACCGAAAGGTCGGTGGTTTGAATCCATGGAGCAGGGTGAGCTCCCATCTGTCAGCTTCAGCTTCTCATGCGGGGACATGAAAAAAGCCACCCACAGGCATGCCCGGATTACCCATAAGGCCAACGAGGCCATGGCCTAGGGGCGCAAGACAGGGGGGGGAGGCACAGATCACGGACCAAAAAAAAACCCCTGGTCTGCGCCCCTCTTTTCCCTTTCTCATGCCCCTCCTTGCTCCTTCTCCCGGCAAAGTCTCTGCTCCGTCCCCTCCGTCTCTCTCTCTCTGTCTCTCTTTCTCTCTCTCTCGCTCTCTCTCTCTTTCGTGCGCACCTTTGGAGTGAGTTTGCACCCACTGCGCTCTCCCCAAACCTCCCGACTCCCGAGGAGACCTTCAGAGCACAGCGGAGCTTTCCAGGCGGTGGGAATGGGAACCTTGGAGGTGGCGGGAGGTTGGCTTAAAGGGGGCGTAATTCCAAAGTGTGGCCTAGGGCGCAAAAAAGTGTTAATCCGGGTCTGCCCACAGGATGGTAAAATATCCAGGTGTGCCCTGGGCAACATCTTTGCAGGCAGCCAATTCTCTCACACAGTTTCTCAAGTCGCTCCTCACACACACACACACACACACAAGACATGAGTTATCCCTCAATTCTGCTGGAGTTTGGTGCAGAATCCTTGGATGCAGAGGATCGTTTGTAGCTGATCATCCATTAAGGCTTTCCTTCTTCCATTTCTTTCCCTAGCCCCTCCCAATCCATCTTGCAACTCCATCTTCCATCCTTTATCACCTCCACAGGCGAACTGGTTTTGATCTGAAGTACCAAATCTGTGATTGGTGTTCATTGAACATCCTTAGGGCTAAGGGGGTTGACTTTGGAGAGTGACGGTTCTTCGGGGGAATTGGTTGGAACCCCCCCAAGGGGATTTGTGGCATTGGCTGAGCCCATGGATTGGAACATGTGATCTGTTTCTTCCTTTCTCTTTCTCTCCCACACAACTTCCCTCTATTTAGGGCGGCTACAACCTAGAGTCCATATCGGAGTCCATGACCATGTGCACTCGCAGCCTCCTAGGGGATCCTCCCCCTGCCTTGGGCCGCCTCAAGGCTCCTCACCCCAGCGCTCTGCAGTCTTTGGCCTGTGTATCTTCTGTGCACCGCAAGTACTGGGCCAGCCTCCGACTGGAAAGTGAGTATTCTTTCCAGACCATTAGCTTTTTTTTTTTAGTGGCAGGACTAGACGTCTCAGATTCACCTCTTGCTCTCATATTTTTTCTCCTAAAACAGCTTTTCATACCCTTGCCTGTTTAAGGAACTTAAAACTGTTGCATAATGTATTTTGCACCTTTTGGTTGGCCTAAAAAGATATCACTGGAATGTTTTTGTTTGTTTGTGAGGCTGTTGCCATATTTTCTTGCATAGTCAAAATGGCTATTTCTACATGGTCTGTAGAAATAAATATACTAAATGTCATCTCCACCTCGAGACCTCAATAGGAGGGGGGGGGGGAGTTCTCAGCAAGCAGTAGGGCATTCCTTGACCTCCTTGTGCACCCCAAATTCCCAGTACCAAGGGCCATACAGATCTCTGCTACAAAACAAAATGCATCAGATTCCTTTCAGCCTGTTAGACCATTTTAAAAGCACAAAGATAAGCTGTTAGGAGAGTACTAAAGGTAGAAGAAGTCAAAGCCAAGAGAGAGAGGGAGGGCAGCATTAGCTCAGAAAGGACATTTTTCTGCTACTGCTCTCCCACACAGACACAGCTTCTTTCTATATTTGTTGCATGTCAATGCCTATTTCAAGGTTGCTTGAGCATCTTCCGAAAATGATCTGAAGGCAGGGCTTTAGCTGAATAGACTGCGGAGAGCTTAATGAAAGGATTTGCAGGGAGGTTTAAGACGAACAGTGGGCAGAGTTGGGAGTCCAGTATCAGAGGCAATGTTTCCCCATTTACATTCTGTTTGGGGACTCCTCATAGGTAGCTGGGGGGTTGCTTTGTTAGCCTTTTTCCCATCCACTTACTTTGGATTACACATCTCTCTCCATCCCTTACCTGCTGGATAAGGGTGAGAGTAGGTGAAGGCCCCTTGTTCCCCCCTGCCTAGGGAGTATGTGACCTGCAGGGCCTTCACACTGCTGTCATCCCCACTTTATGATTTTACTGCACGGCAGAAACAGGTAGGACTGGGTAGCCCCTGGAGTTGCCCCTATTACAGTATTATTATTATTATTATTACTACTACTACTACTATTTCAAAAGCTGGATGATCATATGTTAGAGGTGCTTTGATGTCTGCTTTTACTGCATGGCAGAAACAGGTCACACTGGGTGGCCCTGGAGTTGTTGTTGCTGTTGCTCTCCTCCTCCTCCTTTCAAAGGCTGAATGGTTATCTGTTAAGGGTGCTTTGACTTGTGCTTTTACTGCATGGCAGAGATAGTTGTACTGGGTTGCCCCTGGAGTTGCTTCTATTATTATTATTATTATTATTATTATTTTATTTCAAAGACTGGATGGTCATGTCAGGGGTCCTTTGATTTGTGCTTTTACTGCATGGCAGATACAGGTTGGACTTGACAGCCCCTGGGGTTGCTTCCATTGTTGTTGTTGCAAAGGCTTGAAGGCCACTGGGGTCTTCCACTGAAATTCTCTTCAGTTTATGTTAGTTAAAATTGTTCTTCATTTAAAATATTGTATTGTTCTTTCTTTCGCACTACGAACAAGATATGTGCAGTGTGCATAGAAATTTGTTCATGTTTTCTTCTGTTAGTTCACACAAACATTCTCCATCCATCTGCCACTGGCCCAGCCCATCTATCAAATTTTAAAATTCAATGCGGCCCCTGTGTCCAAAAGTTTTTTGGGGCTCCACGAGAAATGTTTTCTTCAAAAGGGGCTCTGCAGCTTTAAAAGTTTGAGAATCCCTGATTTAAACTATGACCAAAGTGTGGGATTGTAAGCCACCTTGAGTCCCCATGGGGAGAAAGATGAGGTATAAACAACAACAACTTGGGAAGTGCCCAACGTGTGATCCAATACAAAAACCAGCATCGTGATCTTCTTTGCTGTGTACTAATCAAATAATAATAATAATAGTATAGTTTATTTGTAAGACACTGTTGATTGTATGATGGACCCTAATTTCACTACCACTGACGCCGGACTTAGCGCAGACGCCCGATCATCACCAACATAAATACATAAGATACACCCGCGATTCTAAGATGCACCCCATTTCTAGAGATGTTTATATAGGAAAATAAGTGTGTCTTAGAATTGAAGAAATACAGTTGTTGTTGTTGTTACTATTATGATTAATGTGTTACTCAACTCTTTTCGCAACTCAAGGTAGGGCCCAAAACTGTTAAAATACATCTTCATTAAATACATTAATTAAAACACATCTATTCAAATGCATTTCTACATATTGAAGTACACAGAACAAAGATTAAAATCCAAAGTCACAGGATGCAAATTTAAAAATTCATAGTTTAAAATTGACTGAGATAGTGCCATTCTGAAATTGAGATAAATGGGTGGTGTGCTGGACAAGCGACAACTGCTCTTCTGAATGCCACCTCCTGCAATAGCTTCTCTCTCCTACAAAAATACAGACTGTTGAAGAGTTTAGGGTTATATACATACATTTGTTAGTGCACATATAATTTAATCAGACATTGTTGAAAGTTCAGAATGTGTACAGATGTGGAGATTTGCTCAAGGCTAAAGGGAACTCTTCTTCTTCATTGGTCCGGGAAGCTAGTTGGTTCAGTTGCTGCCAGCAAAAGGGCATTGCTTCAGTGATGTCTATTAAGTGCACCATTGAAGCCTTTCCTTTTGACTGGCAAGGGAGCAAAGCATGCTGGGTCTGGTTTACTCCCTCAAGCACTTTGCTACTGATCGGAAAAGGGTTGCGATCTTGGTAAGCAATTGAACTTAGATCGTATTTCTTTATTTTGCTTAATTTTTCAAACTTTGAATGAATGGCAAATTGCTTGTCCTCTTTTTTTCTCACAGCTGTCTTTCAAAGAAGTGACATTGTATTTCCTTTCCATTTTTCCTTTTTTCCTTTTTTTTGCACAGCTGCTGGGAGTAGAGGGAGCGATCAGAGGGCTAGGAAGGTTTGTCGCCATGTAGGAAATGGCACAGATATATTTCTGGCAGGGCAGATTTACTTACGGAACAGAGAACCCTTTCCTTGGGGAACAGCTAAATAGGACGTTTTGCAAACTCAGCACATTTTTCAACACATGTACAGGCCACTTGTACATATCTTTTAATGTGATGTACTTGTTTTGTGAGTAGGGAGAAACTGCAAGGGTTTTGTGATGTCAGCAGCCATTGCACCAACCCCCCCCCCCCCCCCAGCTTTCAGCTTAAAGATACTGAGATAAATACACCGGAGGTGGGGGTAAGTAAACAAGGATTTGGCGGCATGACTGGTGTAAATCACATAGGCTCCCGAGAAGAATGGGTTGCAAAAGAGGAGGACTGAAAGGGAATATAGAAAGAGGCAGAAGGGCCTGAGGCAGGAATGCAAATGACAGGAACAGGGTAAAACAACCAAGTCAAAATGATCTCCCTACCCACTACTCAGAGAGCCATAAAAGCAAAATATTTGGAAATGTATTCCAGTGAGAGTCATATAATATATTTTAAGACTGAACTCAACTAAATGTGAGTATAATAAGCCCCTGAATTTATTCATAATAATAATGATAGTATTCATTCAGCCTCTGCTACTACTACTAATAACAACAACAACAGGTTCCTGGAGTAGAAGACCTCCAAGGGCCATCCAATCCAACCTCCTTTTGCCATAAGGGAAAAACACAATCAAAGCATTCCTCACAGATGGCCATTCAGCCTCTGATAATAATAATAACAACAACAATAACAATGGGTTCCTAGAATAGGAAGAGGCCTCCAAGGGCCATCCAGTCCAACCTCCTTCTGCACCTGGGCAGTGTCGGGAGCCTGCGGGGCGGGACTGAGCCTTCCTCCCGCCCTGCCTGCGATCTACCAGGACACCCTACGCGATCTACCAGTAGATCGCAGTCTACCTAATGAGCACCCCTGGGGTAGAGGAACTGTGGAAATGGATGCCCGGGAAAAAAACGGGTGCCAAGACGGCAAGGTATATTTTGAGATGGGGGGGCAAGAAGAAGGAAGGGACTTGTCCCCAGCTATAGACCAACTTTATGGATCAGCCCATAAATAATACTAATAAATGTAAGTGCTAAAACAGTCACGAGGTGATGTTAAAAAAATTGGAGGACCCCAATACTGAGTTAAAGGAGCCTCTTTTGGGATGAGGATCCAAAGTTTACGAAGTGGCACTCTTGAAAGACCCACCAGATCTGAGACATGCACAAGATATCGGTTTCTTGTGCACGTCTCAGATCTGGTGGTTCTTTCAAGAGTGCCACTTCGTAAACTTTGGATCCGCATCCCAAAAGAGGCTCCTTTAACTCAGTATTGGGGTCCTCCAATTTTTTTAACATCACCTCGTGACTGTTTTAGCACTTACATTTATTAGTATTATTAGTATTAGTATTAGTATTATTTGAAACATAACAAGATTAGTACACAGCAAACAAGATCACTCTGTTGGCTGTTGTATTGAATGACATGTTGACACTTCCCAAGTGTCTAGGACTGTGTGATGTATCGGCGAATAATGCATGCAGATCCCAGTAGGGTGGCCTTCTGCAGCTGACAGATGGTAATTTTGTCAGGTCTTTAGGCGCTGCACCCTGTGTGCCGATCACGACTGGGACCACCTTTACTGGCTTGTGCCAGAGTCTTTATTATTATTATTATTATTATTATTATTACCCACCTCTTCTTGCAGCTTGAGGTGGGATATAATATCAATAAAACAAGAGATGCAAAAGGCAGAAAGGCACCTTCTTCCATGTTTGGTAGAGTTGTATGGTGGCTAAAAATTTTTTGGGGGAAAAGTGACTAAATAAATCAACAAAATGATTACTAAGACGATTAAGAAAAACCCAGAAAGGTGCTTATCGGGTTTGTTTCAGGAGAGAATTGGCAAAGACGATGTCGAAATTTGCCAATATAGTTATGTGGCACCAAAAATCACAATAGCAAAATCTGGGAAGGGGGGAAAAGGATTGGAGAAATAAAATACCGTGTTTCCCCGAAAGTAAGACAGCGTCTTACTTTCTTTTCCCCCCCAAAAGTCCCCCTACGTCTTACTTTCGGGGTACGTCTTATATAACCCAAGACGTACCCCGTCGCCACGCCCACGCCGCCGCCACCGCCGCCGCCGCCGCCACGCCGCCGCAACCGGAGGTGTGCCGCGGCACACCTGCGGCACACCTCCGCGGCACACCTCTTCGCCAGGGCTCCAGGCAAGGGAGAGGGAAAGGAGCCAGGGGCGGGAGGAAGAGGCGGCGCGTCACTGTGACGCTGCGATCCTCACCACGCCCCTGGCTCCTTTCCCCCTCCCTGCTTGAGGAAAGAAGGGAGAGGGAAAGGAGCCAGGGCGTGGTGAGGATCGCAGCGTCACAGTGACGCGTCGCCGCTGTCCGCCCCTGGCTCTCTTCTCCCACCCTTGGAAGGGAGGAGGAAGAGAGCCAGGGGCGGGGAGAAGGGACGACTGTGACGCGTCATCGCTTCTCCCCGCCCCTGGCTCTCTTCCTCCTCCCTTCCAAGGGTGGGGGAAGAGAGCCAGGGGCGGACGAGCGCGGCGACGCGTCACTGTGACGCTGCGATCCTCACCACGCCCCTGGCTCCTTTCCCTCTCCCTTCTTTCCTCAAGCAGGGAGGGGGAAAGGAGCCAGGGGCGTGGTGAGGATCGCAGCGTCACAGTGACGCGTCGCTGCTTCCTCCCGCCCTGGCTCCTTTCCCCCCCTGCCTGGAGCCCTGGCGAAGAGGTGTGCCACGGAGGTGTGCCGCAGGTGTGCCGCGCACACCTCCGATTGCGCGGCGGCGGCGGACGAGGTACGTCTTATATACGGGGTATGGCTTATATAAGCCGACCCCCAGACACCCCGATACGTCTTACAATCGGGGGTGTCTTACTTTCGGGGAAACACGGTAGTAGAGTATATCCAAATGGCCATGATCTCCAATAGCATAAGGGGAGGAAACAAAGAAGAATTTGCTAGAAAATAGAGACTGGCCTTTGGGGATTTCAAAAAGAAAACAATTTTGAAATAGCTGAATGGGTGATTTATTACTGTAATGATAAGGACGGGTTTTTGTTCGATACTAGTTCCATATGGTATGGTGTCGGAAGTCATCGGTGGAGGTTCACGGGTAAGAATGGGAAGGTGGCGGGACAAGGGAAATAATACTTGTCTTTTGATTGTTGAATCTCGAAGATTATATCTTGGTTTTTTTTCTCATATATTACAATTAAAATTTATTTAAAAAATAAAGCAAGAGATAATAATAATTCATCCGGCCACAATAGGTCCCTAGTGGAAAAGTGTCAGTAGTCCTGCTCTAGAATGAAGAGGGAGAGTAAAGCTGGTGTATTTTCCCCTCCACAGTTCCTGCTCTTTTGTGGGAGAAGCCCAGGACTCGGTCTGGGAAGGGATTTCCCATTCCAGATGACTTCCTTGTAAAAGCTTCCCAGGAATGCCTTCAGAGCCCCACAACTCCACCCGTGAATCCTGCTGACGAAGTGGTTGCGGCTTTGGGCTCCCTCCAAATAGAGGACAACCTTGCGGAGGAAGGAGACATGGCTTCCAGCTCTCTCTCACCTGATTCCAATTCAATAAGTGAAGAGGCTCAGCCAAAGGTTGGAAGCTCCTCGGAAGAGACTGAGCCGACCGATGAGAGCCAGAGAGAAGGCATGTCAACAGGGAGCTCCTCTGGCGAAGTGGAGTCTTCAGACAAAGAGGCAGAAGTAAGTGCCATGCTGGCTCGTCTGGTCTATCTCTTTTCTCAGTGAACATGTGTCTGTGGTGTACCAGCCATAGAGGACATTGTGTATCTTTTGTTTGATTGTTATCTATATGCCAAGGTGAGATCCAAATATTTTACAACTGCCTTTGGTTAGAACAACCATCTGGGATCCATTTGTCAATCTGTCCTATATTTTTCTGGGGAGAATCTGCATTTAGCCAAATTCATCATAAAACTGCATAGCCAAATTCATCGTAAACACCACCCTACTGAGAAATCTCTTCATCTCACAAAATGGAGACCCTTGACATGGCGATGAGCTTATTAAATTCTCCAACTGATTATTTTACACTCGTCACCCTACTCCCCCGATTTCATCTTGTTATTTAATCCCATTTTATCAAATTTCTTATTTAATCATGTGTTATTGTGTTTTAATTTATTGTATGCCCTTTCCGTTCAGCTGTATAAAATCCACATTGAACTAGAGCAGTGGTTCTCAACCTGTGGGTCCCCAGATGTTTTGGCCTTCAACTCCCAGAAATCCTAACAGCTGGTAAACTGGATTCAAAGTGCTCTAAACTACGACAGGCTAGGCGGCTGTCTCCCTACTTGTCCAGAAGCGACCTAGCTATGGTGATGCAGGCGACGGTCATCTCGAGACTGGACTACTGTAACACCCTCTACATTGGCCTTCCTTTGACAGTAATCTGGAAACTCAAGCTGGTGCAGAATGCTGCAGCTCGACTGTTGGTGGGAGCACCTGCACGAGAGCACATCACACCTATTTTGCCTCAACTGCACTGGCTACCAAAAGGGTACCGGATTGTTTTCAAAGTGCTGGTATTTACCTATAAGGCCTTGTATGGTATAGGGCCGGTGTACTTGAGGGACCGCCTTACCCCGTATGTTCCCCCGAGATCACTACGCTCGGAAGAGCAAAATCTACTAGTAGTTCCATCCATCCATGCCTGCCGTCTGTCAACAACTAGACTGAGAGCCTTTTCTGTAGCGGCACCATCACTATGGAGCTCAATGCCAGATGAAGTTCGTGCCATTAAGGAATTGGCCCCATTTTGGAGAGCCTGCAAGACATCCCTTTTTAGGCAGGCCTTCAAACTAACTGGCTCTGATTAAAGCTGTCCAAAGTCTAGGAATCTTAAGTAGATTGCTCTGGTTTTATGTTCTGTTTTTAATATTGCTGTATTAAAGTTAGATGATGTTGTTTTATTATATGTTTTATGTAAACCGCCCCGAGCCTGCTGGAAGGAGCAATATATAAAAATGAACAATAAATAAATAAAAATAAATAAACAGTTCTGGCCCAGCTTACTTGTCCGAATGCATCCACCCCTACGTCCCACCTCGAAATCTAAGATCATCCGGGGAAGCCCTGCTCTCGCTTCCACCAACAGCTCAAATGCGCCTGGCGGGAATGCGAGACAGGGCCTTCTTAGTGGTGGCTCCCTGACTATGGAATGCTCTTCCAACTGAATTAAGATCGGTCCCCTCCCTCTTGGCTTTCCGTAAGAAATTGAAGGCATGGTTTTGGGACCAGGCTTTTGGGCAATAGATGTAGCAGCACTTTAAGGGACAAATTGCAATGGTGATATGACTGTCGAGACTGGTTTTTATTGTTCAATTTTTGTATGGTTTTAACTATTTATTGTTTTTATGATGTGATGTTTTAATATGTGATTTTATTATTGTAATTTTGTAAATAGCCTCTAATTGAGCTTAATTGTAATGCCGTCCTGAGTCCCCCTTCGGGGGTTGAGAAGTGACGGGATATAAATGCAAGAAATAATAATAAATAATAAATTTCTGGGAGTTGTAGGTAGAGTTGTAGGAGATAAGCACCACCGCCACCACCCTGCCCCCAGAGCCGGACTCAATTAGACTTTATGTCAAGGAGAAACCTTTACCTTTACTTTTTATTCAATCCACCAAAGTAATTTCTAAAGCTATGTAACAGGAAGGCTTTTCTATAATCCAGTATACAGCGTCTGATCATTGCAGTTCCTGTTCTTGGTATCCTGTTCTCAGTTGTTTTTATGGAAATGAATGGTTTATATCTACTTGACACCATGGAAGACTAGAGGAGAGAAAGTATTTTTCTCTTTTTGGCTAATGTTGATGGTTTCTTCTCTTTCTGTTGTTTGGAGAAATATTACACTATGATGTAACACGATTTTTGTTCCTGGGTTATAAATGTCATTTCCTAATTAGTTCTATCATACTCTCCCCTATGTTATTTAACATCTATATGCGACCACTCGCTCAGCTAGTAAGTAGTTTTGGGCTTGAGTGTCATCAGTACGCTGATGACACTCAGCTCATTCTGAGGATGGAGGGCCGGCCTGACTCTGTACCCAATAATTTCCATTTGTGCCTTGAAGCCGTTACTGGATGGCTGTGTGCCAGCAGGTTGAAGGTGAATCCAGTGAAAATGGAAATCCTATGGCTGGGCCGTCCGGGCGATAGGGACATCCAACTGCCAACCCTGGTTGGTGAGGTATTATGCCTGTCGCCATTAGTAAAAAGCCTGGGAGTCCTTTTGGACCCTCTGCTGTCAATGGAGGCTCAAATCTCCAGCAGAACTGCATTCTTCCACCTGCGACAGGCGAGGCATCTGGCCCTCTATCTGTCCCGGAACGACCTAGCCACGGTGCTCCACGCCACAGTCATCTCAAGACTTGACTACTGTCACGCTCTTTACATCGGCCTACCCCTGACTGTGATCCGGAAACTTATACTAGTGCAGAACTCTGCAGCCCGACTACTCGCAGGGGATCATGCGAGTTGTCATATAACACCAATACTTCGGGACCTGCACTGGTTACCAATTGAATACAGGATCACTTTCAAGGTGATAGTTCTTACTTTCAAGGCCTTGCATGGTCTGGGGCCAGTGTACTTAAGGGATCGCCTGTTTCCATATAATCTCCCGAGATCACTACGGTCAGAGAACCAGAACCTCCTGGATATTCCCAGTTTGAAATCCTTCCACCTGACGACAACTCGTAGAAGAGCTTTCTCCATCATTGCCCCAGTATTATGGAACGCCTTGCCACCTGAGACTCGGGCTCTGCGAAACTTGAACACCTTCTGCAGAGCATTCAAAACCCAGCTATTCAGGCAGGCTTTTGAGTCTTAAATTCTTACTTACTTGTAAGTCTGTTGTTTTACCAGGTATTGTTTTATAAAAAGTTTTCTGTAAACCGCCCCGAGCCCCCGGGACTGGCGGTGTAGAATTCCAATAAATAAATAAATAAATAAATAAATAAAAACATGGGGAAAGTTTATTAAATTGCCAAAACGTTGTTTTTGCGGGACATCGTGCAGCACATTTTGTTGTAGTTTTTCAACATAGTTTGTGGGTGCCACAAAAATGAAGTTTCTGGAGGATAGCAACAACTTTCAAAGTAAGTACTACACAATTAAAGAGGAAATAACACTTTTTGTTGCATGGTGTTATTGTTGATTGTGTTTTTCTTTTTTTCTTCTTCTTCCCAATAAAATAGCAACGACAAAGAGGTTCTTATACCTATTTGCAACTAAATCAATTCAAAAGGGAATACAGTTTTTATCTGCTGCCTCACTTAACTGTGCTTTTAATATACCAGATGTGCTATTTTGATGCTAAACAGAACTGAATAGAACTGAAGTGATGGTAATAGCCTCAGATTTCCCCTAAAAACCTTTTTAGGGGAAAATACAGTAAACTAAAAACCTGAAAATTTTGCATCTCTGCTGAGGGGAAATAACAACTAAGTGACTGGAAGAGAGAATATCAGGTTGTTGTAGGTTTTTCGGGCTATCCGGCCATATTCTAGAAGTATTCTCTCCTGACGTTTCACCTGCATCTATGGCAGGCATCCTCAGAAGTTGTGAGGCGCCCACAAACTATGCTCTGAGGATGCCTGCCATAGATGCAGGCGAAACGTCAGGAGAGATTGCTTCTAGAACATGGCCGTATAGCCCGAAAAACCTACAACAACCCAGTGATTCCGGCCATGAACACTTTCGACAATAGAGAGAGAATATTGCCATCCCAGCACCATAAAAAAAAGTTAAAGAGAAACAATCACAGAAGGGCTATTTTTATGCTTGATGTCAATTGCAGATTTTTTTTGTATCAACCATGTCATTCTAATCTCTTCTCTGTCCTGTGCCGTGCCTCCCCCAGGTGAGCCCACCTGACCATCCCACAACAAAAATTGAGATAGAGCTACTTGATGAAGCCACCGGTGGATGTTCTTCCTTCTGTGAGACACTTGGAGACAATCCGGTGGATGGAGTGAGTTTGGGACAGCCCATTTCCCTTTAGTGTGGGCAGAAGGAGAGGGGAAGGTCTTTTGAATTGAATTTCCTGGACTTTGCAAATATGCCAGCATACAAGTATTATTATATGGTCACTTTCTAGGGGCTGTTCTATGCTGTCACACCCTTATCATGGTGTCCGCACCTTGACTCGGTGTTACCTGTTCCTCCCACTGGCTTAAATGTGCTGGAGCCTTGTTCAGAATGCGGCAGCAAGATGGAGAATTGGATCTGCCTGGTTTGCTACAAGGTAAGGTGGTTGTCCTGCAGAGACATGGATTCTTTGTCCCACCATTGACTAATGCAGTTGTGCAGAGTATGTTCATATTTTTATTAGATGTTAATTTGATATGATTTTAATCTCAGGCCATTTCAATAACTTATGTGGATAATATCATTCCCAAACGGTCAGGCAAAGCCTTCTGGCAGGGACCCTACGGGTTCTGTTAGCGCAATAAATGCGCCCCAGTAATCCCGTTTCACCTTGGCATTAATGGCTTCATCAGGCACAAATCATTATCAGGTATTGGTGTGTAGATGTTCATCAATCAATCAGAGGTCTGTGAGTACAAACAAACACATGTGTCTATGCAAAGAAACCTCACAGGTAAAGTATGCATAAGTATATTTACAATAATCTATTTTCCAGGTAAGAGGGATAAAAATTCACAGGGAAGGTAAATAGTTCACAGGGAAAATAAATAATTCACAGGGCCAAACAGATGATTGACAGACCTCTGATTGATTGATGAACATCTACACACCAATACCTGATAATGATTTGATGAAGCCATTAATGCCAAGGTGAAACGGGATTACTGGGCCCCTTTTATTGTGCTAACAGAACCCGTAGGCGCAACGCCAGCGCAAGGTCCCCACCAGGAGGCTTTGCCTGACCGTTTGGGAATTATATTATCCACATTGAATGTGTTGGTGCTGCTTGTGTTGTTCTACGACATCCTAGTGTCATCCTGATCACTTTAAATTGTACAAATAAACCGTATCTATATTTTGGCCCTGTGAATTAGACACATTTCAATAACTTGCAATTCCCTTCATCTTTAGCCTGGCAAGTAGGCCCAAACATCTGGAGAACCAAATGTCCTTTACTGTTGTGTTTATGAGTGTATGTGTGGAGGGATGTGTGTGTGTGTGTGTGTTTAGCAAAACTACCACTGGTTTATCTGTATAGTCTAACCCACCCCCTTGTTCCACCCCATTCAGGTTTGCTGTGGTCGCTATATTAATCAGCACATGGTAGCTCACAATTCAGAATCAGGACATCCACTAGTGCTCAGCTTTGCAGACCTCTCTGCCTGGTGCTATGAGTGCCAAGCCTACGTCCACCACCCGGTGAGTTGCAGAGTAGTTTCACCTCTTTTTTCCCATTCCGCCTCTTACACATACTGCCTTTATTAGCATACAACCGCAAAATCACAGCACAAGCATATACAACAAGAGGAAGTCACAGATAAAAAGGAAATCATGCTTAAAAGTTACTAGTCTGAAGAATGAAATTAGCAACAGTCTCACAAAAGAATGTATCAGAGTTGTTCAGATGATATGGAATTTTATTTATTTATTTAAAATTTTTGTACCCCGACCTTCTCACCTCCGAGGAGGGACTCAGACCGGCTTACAGCAAAATTCGATGCCATACAAATTTAAAACATCTTAAAACAGCATATTAAAATACATAAAAACAGAGATACATAAAAACCACATTGCCATTAAAACCACATTCAACTCGGTCTATAAAAGTGGTCACCCATTCCGATTGAAATCAATCTCAGCTTATTCTGGGAAGGCCTTATTCCACATCCAAGTCTTCACTCGCCTCCTGAAGGACAACAGGGAGGGGGCAGATCTGACATCGCTTGGGAGGGAGTTCCACAGCCGAGGGGCTACAACAGAGAAGGCCCTGTCTCTCATCCCAACCAGATGTGCTTGCGAAGATGGCAGGATCGAGAGCAGGGCCTCTCCGGAGGATCTTAATGTCCTTGATGGTTCATAGGGGAGAATTTGTTCGGACAAGTAAACTGAGCCGGAACCGTATAGGGTTTTGTAGGTTAAAAACCAGCACTTTGAATTGTGCTCGGAAACTAATTGGCAGCCAATGGAGCTGGCGCAACAAGGGAGTTGTGTGCTCCCTGTACCCCACTCCTGTTAGTAACCTGGTTGCCGAGCGTTGGACTAATTGCAGTTTTCCGAACAGTCTTCAGAGGCAACCCCACGTAGAGAACGTTGCAGTAGTCTATTTGAGATGTAACCAAAGCATGGACTACCGTGGCCAAGTCAGACTTCCCAAGGTACGGGCGCAGCTGGCGCACAAGCTTTAACTGTGCAAAAGCTTTCCCGGCCACCGCCGAGACCTGGGGCTCCAGGCTCAGCGATGAGTTCAGGATCTCTCCCAAACTGCGAACCTGTGCCTTCAGGGGGAGTGTAGCCCCGTCAAGCACAGGCTGTAACCCTATGCCCTGTTCAATTCTTATGCTTGGTTCAATCCATTTCTGTTTATTTCACATGTGCTTTTCGCAATAATATACTATTATCTAGTGTGTAAAGGTATTGCAATAATAATTACTACAAGATTGATTACAGATATATTTCTGCTAGTTTTCTGTCTCAATGCGTAGCACACATCTAGGGAGCCCCATTATTTTCCAGAGAAACTTTTAATGTAATGTATTCAATGGTTAATTGATTGCGGAAATCCAAATAGGGGAGCCATCCAGTAACAGAGAACCAATCCTAGCCTCAAAAACTTTGAGGTCAGCAGTGATATATTGGTTACGCTTACTGAAGAAGAAATGATATATGCTACAATGTTGGTATGTGCAGAAGCCATTACTGCTGGTTGCTTTGAGAGCTATGACAGGTTATATCTGTAGCAAATACCAAAGGTATTGAAAGTATTTCACCTGTTCAATTTTGTGGCCCTTGATCTGCCAAGACATGGGCTTCCACTTTTAGGCAAAGATGAGAATTTTGGATTTAACATAAATAGTTTCCGTTCTATTTATTTCACAGTAAATGGCAAAGCAGTGCATTAAGCATTTAAGGCCAATACTAGATAAGGACAATAGCACAACATCATCTGCATATAACAGTAAGGGAACACGAGTAGGGTGGAGCTTGGGACTATGACCATTCACCAACGCTAAAGCCTGAGAGAAATCATACAGAGTAGAAGCCAGTTTTCACACATACTGCTGTAGGACCAGGCGTTCCCCATTCTCAATCTTTGCATTTCATTTTTTCTGCCTAAATGGAATATCCTGCATTTCTTCCGGTTGAAGTTCATTTTGTTAGCTTTGGCCCATCCCTCTAATCTAGTAGTTCCCAAACATTTTTGGCCTACTGCCCCCTTTCCAGAAAAAAATTTACTCACCGCCCCCCTAGAAATTAATTTTTAAAATTTTTAATAGCAATTAAACAGAAAGATATATGTATTAATATTTCTACCTTTTTTGTAAAATATAATAAAGAAAGTTGTAAATTAGAAACATTGAAATTTGAAATTATGAAACTATTTATTGAACTTAGAATAGGAAGGTAATACAAAAAAAGTTAAAACGTTCGAAATCATCTTAATGAGAAGGACGAACCTGGTCTGCTGCGACCAATCTAGTCATCCTCGGCTCTATTTTCATCAGCAGTAATCTCAAATCATCGCGATTGACTATTTTGCAATCGGTTTCTTTTTTTGTTAATAAATTGGTTACCGCACTGAATCCACTTTCCACTAAATATGTTGAAGGACATTATTATTATTGTTATAAGACTCAACCAGTTGGAAGGGAACCCCAAAGGTATTTTTATTATTTTCCTTTGCTTGGCGAGAGGTGAGAGGAGGAGGAGGAGGGAGCAGGAGGAGGGAAGAAGGGAGAGACACACACACAGAGATGGATGATAGCCTGTCACCTGGCTCACCCCACCGCCCCCACCTCCCCCTTACAGGGGTTCAGCGCCCCCAAATTCTCCTGGGCTTTCCAGTGCCCCCAGATTGCCCCACCGCCCACTGGGGGTGGTACCGCCCACTTTGGGAACCACTGCTCTAATCCATTAAGATCATTTTGAATTCTGCTAGCTTCTGTTTTGCTAATGATCCAACTGCATTACAAGAGACACTAGATAGAGATTTAGCACTTGGATTATGTGGATGAGTCTTGATGGGATATATGGTTTTTTTCTGTGTATTTTTTTCCAATAGACTCTCTTTGAAGCCAAGAGCTTGGCTCACACGATGAAGTTCGGGGTGGATATGGCTGTACCTTCCTAAAGTGACTCCATTTGGAAAGAGGAGCCAATGAATAATGGATGCAGCACAATCTACGATCATTTGACCTCAGTGGAATTGAACATAGTGCTTAAAAGGGCTTTCGATGTGCCAAATAGCAGCGATCATCAATGCAATACTACCAGCAGCCATGAATCAAACACCAGCAACCTCATTGCTTCCAGTAGGACAAAGAATATTCAAGTGCACGCCATGACGGGGCACGAGAGAGCACTTGCGGGGCGACTTTGGGATGGGTAGGGGCCACTTTTGCTTCCAGTCCGAGCTGGCTTGCCCTTCTCAGGGCTAAAAAAGTACTGCACTACCTTTTTTTTAGAGGGATGTTGTGAATGTTTGCCTCTCTGTTTCATGTGTCCAATTATTTTTGTCCCCGCTCTCAAACTGCTGTACATTTCTTTTGAGTCATTTCATGCTCAGATGGAGAAAGCCAGTGCTGTATTTGCAGGGAGAGGAAGGCGGATGCATTTGTTCCTTGACGACCTTCCAGTCTCCAGCATTCATCAGAAATGTTCTGTAACTAGTTAAAACAAAAGTATGTTTTGTGCAGGTGGATTCCTTTGAGTGAGATCCAGAAGGCATGGAAGGGAAGTTTCTGGTTGGAGCCCAAGCTCTTTTGATAGAGGATGGAGAAATTTCCTAACGTGTATACCTATATATGGAATGGCAATCTTTAGTTTTCTGATCCAATCTCTCTATTGTATTTCTTCCTGCATGTGGCAGTGCACTATTCTGTTATTCTGCTATTCTGCTATTTGCTATTAAGTGCCTGCTATTCTGCCTGACCTTGAGAAGAAGTCGAATCATGAATCTAAGGCCATATGTTCACGTTATTCTCTCATTGTATATTGGTGCGGAAACTATATTGCCCTCCAGATACATATGTCATAATCCCTTAGCCACATTGCTGGGAGCTGAAGTCCAAAACAGTTGCAGCAGTGGTTCCTCAAACTTTGATTTTCCAGCTGTTTTGGACTTCAGCTCCCAGAAGCCCCTGGCAGTAGGGAACATGGTTAAAGATCCTGGGGACTGAAGTTTAAAAGTGTTTGGAGGGCCAAAGTTTGGGGTTCCCCCCACTTTTTCTGTATATGGATTCAAAACTTGGTATATGTACCTGAGGACAACTGAGGCCCCTTCTACACTGCCATCTAAAATCCAGATTATCTGCTTTGATCTGGATTATATGGCAGTGTGGACTCATATAATCCAGTTCAAAGCAGATAATGTGGATTATCTGCTTTGATAACCTGGATTACATGGCAGTGTAGAAGGGGCCTAAGTAAAGTCAAGCTGCTCCCATGTAAGATAAAGTGAAAGCCCTCTCTGCAGTTGATGGCGCGGATATGGGATGAGGCAATTTAGATGTAAGCTTTTCTTCTCCCATATAGTGTTTTTTTCCCCACTCCATCATTTGGGCCTCATACATTTTGACAGAATAGGGGAAGCCATATTGCAAAAAAAAAAAAAGGAGAATGCAAGACTTAGACCTTGATGCTTATGTTTGTGATGTTTCAAACTGGTTCTTCTGCAGAGCTTAATGGGGAACCATGTTGATTTGGGCAAAAGGGAGTATTGGCATCTGGCCACTGTGTGTTCCCTTGGGCGGTTCTTGCATTGCTTCCCAAAATGTTGTGTTTAGAGTGTGAATGCTTTACAGTTCCTATGTGACAGGGTCTTGACTCAAAATGGAGTTTCAAGAACAATACAGATTTTCTTCTTTTCCTCCACCTCTCTTGGGACCAAACAACTCAATAGCAAATGAAAAGGAGGACTGAGTGTCTATGGGAGAAGTAGGTAAGGATCATCTGGAGAGACTGGTGGGACGGGGTGCTGCAGAGGAATGGGGTGGATTGGATTGGTGCCTATGGAGCATCGCTTGTTCTTCTACGGTCAGCCCTGGTAAGTTTTGAGATGTGTGGGTTTAAACTTGTGCTGTGACATAAATATGGGGTCAGGCATCTGTTCCATTGTACCTTGGCCCAATTCTTTTGCATATATTTCTTTGATTAATTTTGTAATCTTTATAATAATTCAATTAAAGCATTTCTGTGAATGGAGCCATTCTGTGTCTGTTTCAAATGCTGGGCGGTTGGGAGAGAAAGGTGTCCGTTTGACACTGAAAAGCCTCTGCTAGGTCAGAGGGGTCTTTCTGCCATTTCCCATTCCAACGCCTTCCACTCACAGACTTATATCCACAATATTTGGTGGGAAAGATATGTCAGACGCATGCTATTGACAGCACCGGGAATGTGGCGCAGCTGGTTGGGTGTCAGCTGCATAAGATCTCTACTGACCAGAAGGTCATGAGTTTGAGGCCTGCCCGGGTCGGGGTGAGCTCTCGAACAATTTGTGTAGCTCGTTGTTGACCTTTGCAACCCGAAAGACAGTTGCATCTGTCAAGTAGGAAATTTAGGTACCACTTTGTAGGGAGGCTAAATGTAACTGATTTCTGGAATGTTAAATTTCCTCTATGTCTGTCTATATATGTTGTATGTCAATGGCATTGAATGTTTGCCTGTATATGTGCATTGTGATCCCTAAGTTCCCTGCAGGGTGAGAAGGGCGGAATATAAATGACGTACATAAATAAATAAATAAATAAAGATCAATGTCAGATGCATGCCATTGAAAAGTCAAGGTGGAAGGAGGATCTAAGGTGCCCACCACAGATGCAGTAGGTCTGCTAGTACTTCTGAAGTTTGTTTGATTTTTTGTTAATTTTTAAATGTTTTATAGTCCACAATTTTATTCTTTTTAAATATATATATATATATTTATTAGGTTTTCAAGAAAATAATAATGAGTATACATATACACAGACATATATATATATATATATATATATATATATATATATATATATATATATATACAATGGTTCCACTAGAGCATAAAGTGGGGAAGACTTGGGAATAGCTAAGGAGTTTTATTTTTATTCTTTTTTTAACACCCTGTTTACATTTCATAACTATCATTGCTTATTTGGTTCTCTCCCTTGACACGTTCCTTTACTTCTGGAATAACCTTCTTAGCATCATCATACCTTAAAGCAGTGGTTCTTAACCTGTGGGTCCCGAGGTGTTTTGGACTGCAACTCCCAGAAATCCCAGCCAGTTTACCAGCTTTTAGGATTTTTGGGAGTTGAAGGCCAAAACATCTTGGGATCCACAAGTTGAGAACCCACTGCCTTAAAGCCAATGTTACTGTACATTTTTAAAAAACCAACAGGTTGAACTGAAACAGTAACACTATGTAACATGATTTTTGTTCCTGGGTTATAGAAGTCATTTCCTAATTTATTCTATCATAAAAACATAGGGGGAAAAATTTATTAAACTGCCAAAACTTTTTTTGCAGGACATCCTGCAGCACAGAATTAGGTAAAGGTAAAGGTTTTTTCCTGACATGAAGTCCAGTCGTGCAACTTCTCAAGTTTCTCCTGACATAAAAAAAAACCAATGGAAGAAATATTGTAATTAAAAGGTCATAGCAATTGGTCTATTCAGGCAGACCTCAAGTTATAAACATCCGACTTACAAACGACTTACAGTTAAGAATAGGGGTGGGACAACAGAAAGTGAGATAAATCTACCTCTAGGAAGGAAAATTATTTCCTGAAAGGTTTATCATGAGGAAAGGGGATCTCTATTTAAGCTTTCTTGTCAATCCTTGTTTCCACAGCAAGCCACATTTTTCAAAATCCAATTCTCACAGGGATAGAAAGGGAGGTGAAATCTTCTGAACAGGGGCATGGACAGCAAAACAAACACTATAGAAACAAAGGACTTTCTGAAGGTCCCCCATTTCTTTTGGTGATAAATTGTCAATATTTGCCAAGAGGACAAAGGGTAGCACTGCTGGACGAAACTCTGAGGGCAAGGCACCTTTAGTCCAAAGGAATGTCTAAGCCCAGGAGAGACCTATACACAGTAGCAAAACAGAGAGGCCTAAGGCCAAGGGGGGCTCACAGTACAAAGCAAAGGGTAAGTATGACACAACAAACTTAACACAGTGACATAAACGAGGAGAGCTCTGAAGTGGAGCATACATCAAACCAATAACATATCATAGAAGTGACGGACACTAAGTGAATATTATCCAATGATTCATTGTTTCAAATAGTTATCACATACACGGTCTGTACATTCATAATAATGAAAGGGTACAATATACAGTAATCGCATTCAGAATATATACATTCACAATGTTGAGAAGGCATATAAACAATATAGAACAATATAAAATCCTTATATAGATACACAATGGTAGAAGCACGTCACTATATCATAGCTAATCAATAACATGCATAAATATCTGTATACCTTTATAAAACGGAATGTTTGTATGTGTGTATGCGGAGGGCGGGAGGGCAGAAGGGCGGAAGCAGCCACTTTCACAGGCCAGGGCGGATATGTGGCAGCCACTTTCACAGGCCAGGGCGGATATGTGGCAGCCACTTTCACAGGCCAGGGCGGATATGTGGCAGCCACTTTCACAGGCCAGGGCGGATATGTGGCAGCCACTTTCACAGGCCAGGGCGGATATGTGGCAGCCACTTTCACAGGCCAGGGCGGATATGTGGCAGCCACTTTCACAGGCCACAGCGACCAGCGCGGGTGATGGACCTGCACCAAACTTGGTACACATAACCCCCCTAACCCCCTTTACGTCCTGGCGCGGGTCGGGGGACATGACCCACGGATTATGGGATTTGTAGTACTTTCCAACACTTTGGTTCCCACAGACCACTGAGGCCACCAAAAAGGACCAATACAGACCACACTCAGCACACACAGCCCCCATGACCCACTCTACGTCCTGGTGCAGTTCGGAGGAGGGTGGACCATGGATAATGGGACTTGAAGTGCCTCTACTCACTTCCCAAGTCCGCTGCAACCCTCATCCAATCACGGATCGAGACCAAACTTGGCACACATAACCCCCATGACTGCCTTCACGTCCTGGTGAGGTTTGGGGGAGGACTGACAATGGATGATGGGATTTGTAGTACTTTTACACCCCTCTGTTCCCACAGACCACTGTGGCCCCCAACAAACACTGATAAAGACCACACTTGGCACACAGAGCCCCAGTGACCCAGTCCACATCCTACTGAAGTTTGGAGGGGACCAGACATGGATGATGGGTCTTGCAGTACCTTCCCTCACTTTCCAAGACTGCTACAAACCTAATCCTATGATTGATCAACACCAAACTTGCCACACAGAGCCCTCATGACCCACTCTACATTCTGGTGCAGTTTGGAGGAGGGTGGACCATGGATGATGGGACTTGAAGTACCTCTACTCACTTCCCAAGTCTGCTGCGACCCTCATCCAATTACCGATTGAGACCAAACTTGGCACACAAAACCCCCATGACTGCCTTCATGTCCTGGTGAGGTTCGGGGGAGGACTGACAATGGATGATGAAAATTGTAGTATATTCACACCCCTCTGTTCCCACAGACCACTGTGGCCCCCAAAAACACCGAGAAAGTCCACACTTGGCACACAGAGCCCCAGTGACCCACTCTACATCCTACTGAAGTTTGGAGGGGAGAGAACATGGATGATGGGACTTGCAGTACCTTCCCCTCACTTCCCAATCCTGCTACAAACCTAATCCAATGACTGATCAACACCAAATCTGGCACACAGAGCCCTCATGACCCACTCTACAGCCTGGTGCAGTTTACTGTGAGACGGACCACGGATGATGGGACTTGAAGTACCTTCACTCACTTCCGAAAAAGAATGCATCCCTCATCCATTCACCAATACAGACCAAACTTAGCACACAGAGCCCCCATGACCCAATCTACATCCTACTACACTTTGGGGGGCAGAGATGATGGGACTTGCACTACCTTCAGTAATTACATGATACCACTGCAACTCCCAATAATGATGGATCAAGACCAAACTTGGCACACAGAGCCCCCATGACCCACTCTACATCCTGCTGCGCTTCACAAATAACCCGGGCAGGGCCGGGTCCCCAAGCTAGTACAATATAAAGGTTACTGTGAATAATATACTGTAAGTATACTCAATCGGGGAAAGGAAAAAATATACTAGTGGATGATTCCCACAAGTCCTGAAGTTACTCAGAGTTCCTGCAAGTTATGAAGCCACGGTGGTGAATCTCACCGCGGGGAAAGCCTATTTGGCGAATGTGTGGCAACAAATCCAAGCCGCAGGTGGCTGCAACAACTAGGGAAATCCCTTCGTTTGGGCAAAGCGGGCCGGGTCGCTAGCAGAAGCAGCAGAGGAAGGGGCTCTTCTGTATGAGTCAAGCAGTGGGCGTGCCCAAACCGCTTGTTGCTGTGCGGGGAGAGGGGATTTCTCCGTTCCCAAGACACAGCGCCTGGTCCGGCTCGCGAGTAGCTGTAAGGGGAGGGGGAAGGTGCCTCCCGTAAAGGAGCCTTGATGTAGGTCGTAAAGTATCAAATTGTAGCAAATAGCAGCAAAAGAAGGAGAAGGGGGGCGAGAGAATAGCCCGCCACAGCCTCAGATAGAGATCAGCAATAACTGCAAAATGTAGCGCAAAAAGGGCAAAGATGCTTCACGCAGTGCATGGAAGCCTCGCCAACGGCTTTTCTGAAGGGGCACCTAGTGGTTTCACCATTTCACGTCCATAGATGCTTCCTCAGGGCTATTTGAAATGTTAAGCATGCATCTTGCAGCGGGGAGTTCCACAGGCGATACATAGAGAGGCCTTCTCAACATTGTGAATGTATATATTCTGAATGCGATTACTGTATATTGTACCCTTTCATTATTATGAATGTATACACCGTGTATGTGATAACTATTTGAAACAATGAATCATTGGGTAATATTCACTTAGTGTCCGTCACTTCTATGATATGTTATTGGTTTGATGTATGCTCCACTTCAGAGCTCTCCTCGTTTATGTCACTGTGTTAAGTTTGTTGTGTCATACTTACCCTTTGCTAAGCCCAGGAGAGGACAGGAACCCTCCCTGAGGCATCCATCCTTATTGTACATGCAATCCAGAATCTGATGGCCTTTTGTTCAAAGAGTTGGTAAGGAAAACAACCTTCTTCCTGTTTCCCAGCTAGGGTTCAAAATAGGGTGGTGTTCTTCCTATTTTAGATATTTACAGACACGGGGAATACATGGGAAAAAGGGACATGCAGGGAAATACATTGGGGGGGGGGGGAGGTTCATACATAACACATCTCGATTTACCCCACCACCTACCAAAGTTCATAGAGTTTATTAATTTCATAGGTTCATAAGGTTTGAAGAAAGAAAGAGGGAAAGAGTTCCTTAAAATGTATGGAAAGTCCTTCAAAAGTGTTCAGAAGTTTATAAGAGTTGGCAAGAGCTTGAGAAAGTTCATCAGAGTTCATAAAAAGGTTGGAAAAGCTTGTAAGTGTTGTTGGGGAAGTGAATGAGTTCATGTGCTCCATATTGGGGCCGCTGCAAGCGCGAGAATTGAGGTCTGGTCCTTGGAAAACTGCAAATCCCATCTCGCTATGGAGCCAAGGTGGCTTGCCGGCTACCCTGGAGTTCTGCAGGATAAACACAGCACGTTCCCCGGGTGGAAAGCCTCTGGAAGTTATAAATCATACGTAAAGTCCTGAAAATGAGGGGGGAAAGTCCATAAGAGTCCTGAGAAGTTCATAAAAGGTTTGAGAAAGTTCATAAAAATAAGTCCATAAGTGTGCATTACAGGGGCATTGCCATGTGGGGCTGATATCGAACAATTTAGAACAGCCTGGCCCATAGGGGCAGGGGCCCAGAAGTACCCCTAAAGCGAGAATTTCAGCAAAAACCTCAGGTGAGTTTGAAAAAAAACACCTAAAAATCCCTTTTCCTCTCACCAAAGAAGTCTGGAAGAAGATGCCACTGAAGTTTTTATTCTTGTCAGCTGAGAAGGATGACCACTGCAGATTCCTTGTCGCAAAGCAGTCATAAAGTGACATTTAAAACATATGCCATTTTTATACACTTTACAGAACTGTCAAATTCAAACTTTCCCGCCCCTGAATGCTGTAGGCTGCATGATGATTGGTTGGAACCTTGGAAGCCAGCTGTAGCGGGAATCAGTCGTGAAACAGCGCCGCTTTTGCCCTGGCGAATGGGAAGCGAGGGACAGGAATGTGTTCAAAACAAAGAGCAGCTGGAGTTTTCTTGATTAGATCATGTCCATATGTAAATGAAGATACGAGCCCCTGACCTTTCGAGCCAAAGGAATTCTTTTGTTCTTGGTGAAAAACAGGAATTGTCCTTAACGACCCTTCCTTTGTTGACAAAGTGCCATATGCAGATTCTATCCATGAGAAGTTTCAGCCTTTTGGATGGTAAATAAATGAAATAACTGTAGCCGTGTGCTGGTTTCCGAGGCCAGCAGTGACAGCTGATTGTGAAATATGAAATATAGCTATGCCATAGGTTCTATAAGCCAAAAATGAGACTAAACTCCGAGGGTTTGAGGCTTATGAAACGAAAAGGGGTCTTTCAAAATGGGGAGAGGGGAAAGAAAGGAAACCTCCAAACCAGAAAGAATCCTCTGTCATGCAAATTGTTGCAATGATTGGATTAAAGGGTGCAGCCAGGAAAGTGGTCACCCTGATCTTGAAAAACAACAGCTGAGTCACGTAGCCTTCCTCATATTTTTTAAAACATATGGGAAAGGAAAAAATATGCAGGGAAATGGTTACATAGAAGGGGCGGGTTGCAGGGAAATACCACTACCAATATCTCATAATTATTTCATATGCAAGGAGTAGAAATAAAGTCCATATGATCTCGAGAAGCATCAAATCCATATGCTTTGGGGAAAGTCAATCTGTGTCCTTGGGAAAACTATAAGAGATAAGTCCTTTGTGCTAATAACCAGAGGAGAGTCCAAATACATGAAAATCCTTGGAAAACTATGTCTCCCAAACCGCTCAGGGCTTGCCCCTGTTGGCCTGTCCGCATGCAACACCGTGCACAAAGAGTCCATGGTTTCAGGTCAAGTGAGGCAAGAAAACAGAGAGGAAGAGATGGTTGGAGGTCTTCTGATGCCAAATCCCAGCCTTTGGTGCTAGAGATGCCAGGCCACATGTGCAGGAACGTTGGAACTCCCTGCTGCAGGTCAAACCAAATAGGATGCAGATGGGCTCTTTCTGGGGCTCACATTCAGGGCCATGGGAAGAGCCTTGGGTTCCCACATGGGGGAGAGAGATAGGTGATTATGGGATCACCCCAGCCTGGTGTCCTTGGTAAAACTATGAATCCTTTGGTTTTGAAATATCTTTTACAGAGCCCTGGGAAGGGGGGGGGTCACCTCTGATATCAATATAACCCAGAATATCAAGGCAGGTAATCCACAATATCTGCTTTGAACTGGGTTATCTGAGTCCATGCTGCTATATAATCCAGTTCAATGTGGATTTTATACAGCTGTGTGGAAGGGGCCAAAGACAAACCTCTTCTGTACTAATCTTACCAAGACAACCCTGTGACAGTGTTGCCATAAGTCAGAATCGAAGACACATAACTGCCACAGCATAATTGTATCACCTTTATGTTTTACTTGTCTTTTACATTACATTGCATTAATGCTTTTAATAAGATTACTTTTTAAATTCCTCTTTGAAAGTTATTTTCTTTGGCCACTAGAGAGTTAATAATACAACGGTGGAAATGAGGAAATGCACTGAACATCACATTGTGGTATCCAAGGAAAAGGGACTTTGCTCTCTCAGAAAAGTTAGCACAGAGTCAAGGAACCAAATGAAAACACGGTCACAAAAACATTATGGTTATTTTTTATTTAACCATAATGAAATCCAAGCCCCAAGCACTCATGCTCACATATTTATTTATTTATTTATTTATTGTGTCAGAAGCAAATTGAGGATACAGTTATAATGTATAGAAAAACCACAAACAAAGTTTCAAACTTGACTTTCTACTAAATTTCCTTTGACCAGAAGCTGGCCACTTTGAGTGCCTCTGGTATTGCTGTAAGAAAGTCCTTAACTGTGCATGTGGTAGGGCTCAGGCTGCATTGTAGTAAGTGGTCTGTGGTTTGCTCTTCTCCACAATCGCATGTCATGGACTCCACTTAGTGGCCCCATTTCTTAAGGTTGGCTCTGCATCTCGAGGTACCAGAGCACAGTCTGTTCAGTGCCTTCCAAGTCACACAGTCTTCTGTGTGCCCAGGGGGAGTCCCTTATCTGGTAACAGCCATGGATTGAGGTTCCGGACTTTCACCTGCCACTTTTGGACTCTCACTTGCTGAGGTGTTCCTATGAGTATCTCTCTAGATTTTAGAAAGCTATTTCTTTATTTAAGGTGTTGGCTTGCTGAATGATATCCGAACAGAGGATGGGCCGGAGATGCCCATGTCTTGGTCCTTCAATTACAGGCTGCTACTACCAGCAGATATCAGGTGGTGCAATACCGGCTAAACACTATAATTTCTCCAGCGGTGTAGGACTTAGACATCCTATGATAATGTGTCATGTCTCATGAAGAGTCGCATCCACTGTTTTAGCGTTGTCAGATGTATTCCACGCTGGGGATAAATATTCAGCAGCAGAGTAGCAATGTGCAAGGGGCAGATGTCTTCAATGTATCTCAGGGGTAGGGAACCTATGACTTGGGAGCCAGATGTGGCTCTTTTCATGATTGCATCTGGCTCTCCAGAGCAGCCCAGGCCTCAATTTCCCAGCATGCAGCGGGACATCTTTCCTTCTCTCCTTCCTTTGCCCTCCCTCTCTCCCCTTCCTTCTTTCCTCCTTTCTCCCTCTTCCTTCCTTCCTCTTCCTTCATTTCTTTCTCCCCTTCACCCTTTCTTTCTCCTTCTCTCCTTCCTTTTCCATCCCTCTCTCCTTCCTTCTTTCCTCCATTCTCCCTCCCCCCATCTTCCTTCCTTCCTCTTGTATTCTCCCCCCAGTCTTCCTTTTCTTCTCTTTCCTTTCTTTTCACTTCCCTCTCTCCCCTTCTTTCTTTTCTTCTTTTCCCTTCATTTTTTTTACTTTTTCCTCACTTCCTTTCCTTTATTTTCCCCACACTTTCCTTTCCTCCCCATTTCCTTCTTTCTTTTCCCCTCCTTGTCTTTCTCCTGCTTTTCTTTTCTTCCTTTTCCATAGTTGGTTCTTCTTTTCTTTCTTCCTCTCCCCCTCCTTCCTTTATTTCCCCTGTTTTTCTTTCTTTCTTTCTCCCTTCCTTCCTTCCTTCCTTCTTCTCTTCCTTCCCAGAGTCCTGAGCATGCCTTTTGCAAAGCTAGGTCTGAAGTGTCCCGTCATTCTGCCGGGGGAATCCTTTTCTCATAGTATGTACGCATATACTCACATTAAGTTGAATTCAGTCTTAAAATATATTATAAATATTATACGGCTCTCACTGAAATAAATTTCCAAATATTTTGCTTTCATGGCTCTCTGAGTCAAAAAGGTTCCCGACCCCTGCTGTATCTGGTTGTGTTTCCCAGGGTGTGCCAGTCAGCTTTCATATGTTATCATTTCTAGCACCCACTTTTTGCTAGATAGTCGAGCAGTGCTTCTTAGTTTAGAGCACAGTCCTGGTATTTTGGTGTGCTGCAATGCTTCAGTGGGATCCCTTCCCAGGTAACAATGGTAATAGGGAATGATGCACTGGGTTGAATTAGACATCAGCTCTGGAGGCTAGATTATACACTATATGTTGTGCTGCTGCTTTGCAGTGATGTTAGTTTATTTGTAGATTGTGTTTGTTTTATGTATTGTGTTTCAGGGTGATGTTTTTCAAATACATTTTGTTTGAAAAATAAAGTCCTGTACTTTCAACTTTAATTAGTTTTAATTTAAAATGAGAACAGGTTTGGCACCGAATCAGAAAATGCACTGACGTTCTTGCCGCAGGCAGTAACTTGTCTTGGGAAGGCCTGTCATTGCTCCCCGCCCTCTCTGCACATGCTCAGAGGCGCACTCACTGCTTTTGCCTACAGTCTGATCTAGCTGAGAAATAACTTTGTCAGGACTTGGTCACTGATCTTTCTCAGGTTTCGGTTGCAACATGAGGCCTTGGAGGTAGAAAGCATCTCTCTCTCTCTCTCTCTCTCTCTCTTGTTGTTAGACTATTGCATGTAAACCATTGCAGCCAGATGGGGGAGCAGTAAAAAAAAGATGTGAGTATTGACAGCAAAGAGGAAAAGGAAGCAGGGTGACAGAGGAGGGGAGTTGTAAGGAAGGAGAAAACACACATAACCCAGAGCACACTCACATATGGAACGCATACTCATACACTCAACACACACACACAGAGCAATGGGAGCTGCCCTTGGTTGACTTTTCGGATGACTTGAGTGTGTCTGTCATCATGCCAGATGAAATCCACCTAGGAGGATTCATCCTGATCTTTCTCCAGGCATCCTCTGAGGAGTCCAGATCTGACAGTTTGGGGATCTACTGTTGATTCTCGCAAGATCGAGCTGGCTTCCACGCACAACCAACCCATCCAGCAGTGTCAACAGAAGTTCTCATAAGTATTCTGACTTGTTTGATATCTTTTTCCTCTTTGCTGCCAATATTCACCAGAGCTGAAGACCACATCTTTTTTGCTGCTTTGTAAGTTATAAATCCTCGACTGAAAATTCTGATGGATCTGGAGTGAGAGTAAACTGAGTAAAGTATGTATCAACACTGTAGAATGGATGCAATTTGACACCGCTTTAATTGCCGTGACTCGATGCTATGGAATCCTTGGCTTTGTGGTTTAGTGAGGCACCAGCACCTTTCGGCAGAGAAGGCTAAAACTGCAGCCCTTATAATAGCATTGAGCTATGGCGGTTCTAGTGCTGTTAAACTGCATTGATTCTACAAGTGTGGATGCATCCAAAGTATATTGAGCTTTAAGGTAGATCTATCAAGAGTCCCATGCGCGTGCACACACACACACACACACCATGAGCATTTGAGGAAAGCCAGGTTAATGGCAGTGACAGAGGCTACTGTTTTTTGCCATAGGTAAAGCAATTTCAGCACGTCTTTGTTGCTTTGAATTGAGATCCACCTTTGAGGATGTTGCGGTTGTTACTAAATATCGTCTGTTTGTTGTTGTAATTTTACAGTTTCTGTTGGTTTGCACAACTATTATTTTTTCCGTGTCAGGAGTGACTTGAGGAACTGCAAGTTGCTTCTGGTGTGAGAGAATTGGCCAACTGTAAGGACATTGCCCAGGGGACGCTCAAATGTTTTGATAGGGTTTTTTTTTACCATCCTTGTGGGAGGCTTCTCTCATGGTCCTGCATGGGGAGCTGGAGCTGACAGAGGGAGCTCATCCACACTCTCCCTGGATTTGAACCTCTGACCTGTCGGTCTTCAGTCCTGCCGGCACAACGGTTTAACAACCCATTGTGCCACGGGAGTTCCTTGCACAATGATGGCAATAGTTGAGTGTGCTGTAGGGTAGAGCTTTCCAACCATTTCACGTTGGTGACACACTTTTTAGACAGGCATCATTTCATGACACAGTAATTCAGTAGCAAACTGGAGGATAAATCAACTCCTTGTAAGAAATACATACAGGACCGAACAAAGGTAAAAAATTGTAGTAAGTGAACGTTTTTTTGGCACCCCCTGGGTCTTTAGTGTGGTGATGATGGCACGTGCATGTGCGCAAACAGCTAGTTTCGCGCATGCACTATTGGGACCGAGCGCTTCTGGTGGAGGGAGTAGCGAAACGCACTCCCAAGAGGATGAAAAGGACAGGGGAACATTTTGCAGTGGGGGCAGAGCCCCTGCCCCCGCGCCGCCCGCCCGCAGCAATGGCGCAGCATGATGCGCCGAACCTGGTGGCCGTAGTCAGATGCGCCCATGGCCATGTGGCGCCCTGAAGCGGCCGCTTACTTTGCCTCCACTAAGATCTGCCCCTGCTTACATAAAATCTAATGACAAAATGTATGGGGACACAAAATATCTCATGACAATCTTTCATTTATATTTCTAAAAATAACCTATAATTTAATGCTTATTTTACACAGAGTGAGAGTTTTCTCATCACAGGTTCACATCACACCCCTACATACCGCAATTGGCACACTACTTGTAAGATGTTGCAACACATAGTTTGAAAAGCTCTTGAGGAGAGTTTCGCTTCATCTTTCTGCTTGGTTTAATGAATCTCTTATCTCATTGTGCTTGCACATCTGTCTTGAAGCCTCCTGCTATTCCCTTCTTCTGTAATTGAGCCTGTCTCTATGCATCTAGAGCTCTTTGATCAAGAAGACTGACCAATCCCACCCCACCCACCCCCCCAAATGTACCAGGGATAGGCAGTAATTTTGTGCCCAATATTTGTGCTACAATTGTTTTTAATCTTTCCTGGAAATTTGGCAGTGATAGATCCAGGGATAACATTGGAGCATTGCTCTATGACTCTGGAGACAAGGGTTTGAATCCCTACTAAACCAAGAAAACCCACTGAGACCTTGCGCAAGTTACACGTTTTTAACCTCAAAAAATAGGATCACTATAAGTCACTTTGAGTCTCATTGTGGAAATAAAAAGTAGGGTACAAATAAATATAATAAAGGAGGAGGAGGAAGAATGAACTTGAAGGCATACAACAACAATAGTGCTGATCTATAGCATCTGGTATTCCTTAGCTATCCCCCATCCAAGTACTGATCAGGGCTGATCCAGCTTAGCTCCCAACATCAGACTGGATCAAATGCCATTGAGCTCTAAGTGAGTCTTACTCTCACTGTATTAGACTGCAACTTCAAATGGATCAGAAATTTGTGCAGAGACAAGACTCACCACCTCAAAGAGAACAGGAAGTGATTGAACTGCCATTGAGAATCATGGGCTTCGTGAGGTACATGCAGTCCCTGAGTTACAGACACCCCACTTACAAACGACTCACAGTTAAGAACAAGGCTGAGCCAACCGGAAGTGAGAGAAATTACCCCTAGGAAGGGGAAATTCTCTATGGCAGCCTTCCCCAAGCTGGTACCCCTTTCAGATGTGTTGTACTACACTCCCCATCATCCTTGACTAATATGCTGCCTGATTGTGATGGAAGTTGTGATCTGGAACTTCGGGAAGGGTAAGGTAAAGGTTTTCCCCTAACATTAATTCCAGTTGTATCTGACTCTGAGGGTTGGTGCTCATCTCCATTTCTAAGCTAAAGAGCTGACATTGTCGTAGACACCTCCAAGGTCATGTGGCCGGCATGACTGCATGGAGCATCGTTACCTTCCCATTGGAGCGGTGCCTATTGATCTACTCACATTTCAATGTTTTCAAACTGCTAGGTTGGCAGGAGCTGGGGCTAACAACAGGAGCTCACGCCGCTCCCCAGATTAGAACCTGCAACCTTTCTGCTAGCAAGTTCAGCAGCTCAGCGGTTTAACCCACTGCGCCAGTGGGGGTACATTATTAAAATATTACAAAACTTGCCTTTTTGTGTGGGTTTGGTCATACTGTCCCGGGAGTGAATGTGAAATTATCTTGAATGTACTTCCTTTTCACTAAAACAGGGAAGATGTATGGTAGTTAGGTTTGGACTCCACACTCTTTGACAGAGAAGGCTAAAGACCTTATTTATTTATTTATTTACTTATTTATTTACTTTATTTATATTCCGCTCTTCTCACCCCGAGGGGGACTCAGAGCGGATTACAGGTACATATACTTAGCAGACAATACCTGCTGTTTCCACATACACACATATAGACGAACAGAGGCAAGCTCTGGCCACCAGGGGGAGCTGACGCACTCCTCATCTCTCAGCGTCCCTTGTTGTTCCTTCCGCATTCCTCAGCATTCCTGGAGTTCTTTACTGGCCTCATAATTCAGTCAAAATTTGCCTCCCCACTTAATGTGGTACCTTTATCTCCTACTTGACAGATGCAACTGTCTTTCGAGCTGCAAAGGTCGACAGCAGGCTACACTTAAAGGTCGAGCACTCACCTCGACTCGAGCAGGCCTCGAACTCAATACCTACTGGTCAGAGAGATCTTATGCAACTGACACTTAGCCAGCTGCACCACATTCCTGGTGCTTATAATACTACGACTCCCATGATTACATAGCATTGAACAATGGCAGGTCATGTTGTGTCAAAATAAATGCATTCATTCTACAGCGTAGGTGTACCTATAGTCTAAGGCAGACATGGGAAAACTTTGGCCCTCCGGTGTTTTGGTTGTCAACTCCCACAATACCTAAGCTGGCTGGGATTTCTGGGAATTGAAGCCTAAAACACCTGGAGGGCCGAAGTTTCCCCATACCTGGTCTAAGGCCTGTCCTTGCCAGTAGTTGCAGGTATAACCAGAATTTAAATTAATCACATTATTGTATTTTATTTATTTTTTTATTTATTTGCCTAAAAATTCCAGGTTAGGGCCGTCAATCAGAATCAAAACTGTAACATGCATAGTTCAGTCTTTAACAAGCTTAATGCTTTCTTCAGCACTATGGAACTATTAAAATCTGTCGCTCTCACTTTCTATCTGTCTGTTTCTCTCGCTCTGACGCTCTTCTTCCATATCTGCTGTTCCTTCCAAAAGAAAACCAGACTTACAGTATCTTGACTCAAACCAAACTGTACCTATCATGCTGTGATTGGCACTGGAAGCATGAACTATTGTGCATGTTGCAGCTGTCCTTGCTCTTCATTCAGTAGGGCTCCTCGTCTCTATATTTAGTTGAAGTCAAAGACCTCTTCCTAAACACCATCAACTAGTTCTACTGTCATCTCTCCCTGCAGTCCCCAGCTCCTCCTTAATCTGTCTGCTTTCTTGTCTTCCTTTATTTGTTTGATTTCCCACAGGATCTAGAAAGGAACCCAATAGGATTCTGAAGAATGGATCCCCCGTGCCTTCTGTCCATCTTGATCTTTTTGATGCTGTGCTCCCTGGGAGCCTCCTTCCGGATCTGCGCCTTCAACACTCAGCGCTTTGCCCAAGGGAAGGTGGATAAAGCCCATGTCGTGGACATTTTTGTCAAGGTGGAGTGTCAATACAATTATTGCAGTGAGGGAGAAGAGTGGACGGAAGCTGAGCTCTGATTCCACCATTTTCCCGAACTCACATGGTGCCTGTAGTGTGGGTGGGGCGTCTCAGATTGGCATAGGACTTAATCATGCCAGTCTGCTGCCTAAGTTGCGGCAATCATGTTAGTGCAGGGAGTGGAAACATACCGTATTTACATTTATTATCACATTTATCTGCACTAGCGTTGGTGCTGTTTTGTGAAATGATGGCCTTGTGATCTGTCTTCTGTATAGCCTCTATAACTTCATCTTGCTACCCTATGCCCTACTACTAATCATAGAATCATCGAGTTGGAAGAGGCCTCGTGGGCCATCCAGTCCAACCCCCTGCCAAGAAGCAGGAAAATTGCATTCAAAGCACCCCTGACAGATGGCCATCCAGCCTCTGCTTAAAAGCCTCCATAGAAGGAGCCTCTGCCACACTCTGCCGCAGAGAGTTCCACTGCTGAACAGCTCTCGCAGTCAGGAAGTTCTTCCTAATGTGCAAGTGGAATCTCCTTTCCTGTTGCATGACTTTAAAAAATATTTTTTAAAAAAATATTTTTCATTTTACCACCATTTTGCAATTTTGGAAATACAATATTTAAAAAGAACAAAAAGAAATGGAAGTAGGAACAAAAGTAGGCTGCTCGTAAAAAGCAACGATAATGAAGGAATAGAGGAGAATCGTGGCCAGTGATGCCATGTGACTGGCGGTGTATTAGAACTGCAGCAGAAGGGATCTATAGCATAGGCATCAGTAATGAAAATAGAGTAATATGGAGAGTAATTGATAGTGCACATCACTAATCAATGGGATGAAAAGCAGCAGCAGGACTTATGTGGCATTGTATGATAAGTATTGGCCATATATGCTATCATCCTGCTGAAATTCTGCTTTGCAATCCTCTTACATAGATCATCTTTGAGGCAGGGTGGGGACCCTTTGGCCTTCCAGGTGCTCCTTCGTGGTAACGCTCCTAATTCAAGAGTGTTGGCCATCCTTGTTGGGTCATCTGGGAAACGTAGGCTAAAATATTTGAAGGATCAGTGTGTCCATCATTCCTATTCCAATGAGAAGAAGAGGAATAGGCAGAACCAAGGGAAGAAAAGACATACCATTACGAATCAGAGGCCAACATATAAGACATGATTCCACTTTCCCCTTCTCAATTTGGTTTTTTAAAGCCAGGCCGGGGGGTGTAAAAAAAAGAAGATATATAAAAAGGTTATAAATTGAACACCCTCTCATCAGGAACACTTTCTGGGCATATTTTTGATGCCAGAGTGGAGCTAAGATAGCAATGGAAAGCTTATCCTATGAGATCTGGTCTATGATATTTTTTATTTATTTATTTATTTATTTGCAGTATTTATATTCCACCCTTCTCACCCTGCAGAGGACTCAGGGTGGATTACAATGCACATATACTAACATGGCAAACAATCAATGCCATTTATACGTACAACATATATAGACAGACAAAGAGGCAATTTAACATTACAGCTTTCCAGCTTCATGAGGGTCTGCTTGATTCCGGCCACAGGGGGAGCTGCTGCTTCACTGTCCACTTGTGACACCGAGTCCTTGATGGAGTACTTCTTCATTCTTATGCACACTGCTGAAAAGTTTTATGGTGTCGTAAATAAGTTAAAATAGCCTCCCCGCATAAAGCGGTACCTAAATTTCCTACTTGACAGATGCAACTGTCTTTCGGGCTGCATATGTTAACAGCAAGCTAGACTATTAATGGTTGGGAGCTCATTCCGACCCGGGCTGGCTTCAAACTCATGACCTCTTGGTCAGTAGTGATTTAATGCAACTGGCTACTAACTAGCTGCACCACAGCCCGGTCCTCATGTTCCATGTTGTGCCTCTTCTACTGGTGCAATTTCTATGCTGTGCCCTTCCAATGTTTTCCTGGAACACATGTGGCCAAGCAACATCAGACTGTGGTCAAAATAGCAGAAGTTAAGAATGAGGAAGAACACACAAGCTGAGAGATGCTGCAGCAGTTTGTTTTCGTCTGAAGCTACTCAGAAGAGCAAACCTTTGCCCCTTTTTGCCCTCTTTTCTCTACTAAGCTAATTGCACTTGGAGTCCAGTTGAAGAAGCTAAGCAAGCTGAAGACAAAGGGGGAAAGTGGGAGGAAGAGAGAAAAATGGGACATTTTAAAAGCAATTGAAAAGATGGGAGGTCAAGAGATTAATCAGGAGGGTCCCTTTCAAATTGGGATCAAATGCTAAGGTTAGAATATAAATGAATTAATATAATAAATAAAATGAAAATCAGAGTGGTTTATGTGCTGTTGCATGTCTCAGGGAGCGGCGTGAGGTTTAAAACTCTTAAGTGCTACCTGAAAAACAAGTACTTTATTTATATTGGTGTGTTTTTATTTATGCATTTTATTGTATATTTTCATGTTCATATGTTTTGACTTTGATGTACCCCTTTCGAGCCGTCAGGAGAGGCAGATAATAAATAGAATCTGTTGTTGTTGCTGCTGCTGCTGCTGCTGCTATTACTACTACTGTAACTGAGAAAAGAGCCAGCGCTTTGCCTCCTTTACATGCACTATATCACCGAGGTCACTTTATTATACCACAGTTAGTTTAATTACATTTTGAAAGGTCCTTTAAGTTTGTACTGGGAATGTGTTGTCAGATTCCTATTACTGGTAGTAGCAAAATGGCTGATGGGAGATAACACTGGGGCAAACCCACAGAGGAAGAAAATAAATTAATAATAATAATAATAATACTTTAATATTTGGTTCCGGCGGTACTTACAACAGTTAAAACCCTAGGGTGAACAATGTACAACAGTTTGGTTCACTAACTGGTACCCCTTTTCTGCACACCCCATAGATCCTGGCTCGTTGTGATATTGCTGTTCTACAAGAGGTAATGGATGCAAAAAGAAAAGCCATTCCTGCTTTGGCAGCGGCCCTGAATCGGTGAGCATCGGTCAGTGTTTCCCAACCAGTGTGCCGCGACGGACCTCCTGCTGTGCCATGAGAAAAGCTCTCTGCCCCCCTTCCTTCCCCCCTCCTCCTGCCGTACTCCTAATGCTTGGGGGAAGAGGAGGAAGGGCCAGGCGGCGGCAAAGATAAAGAAGAAGGGGCCGATGCGCCGCCTCCTTCAGCCGTTTCCCCAGCCAGCCTCCAATCCGCCATGACTCCCACCCCTTGCTCGCTGAAGCCGCGCAGAGGAGGAGCCCCGCCCACTGAAGCCCATCCACCGCTCATGCTCCTCCTCCACGCAGCTTCAGCTGTGGGAGAGCTGTAGGAGGGGGAGGGGCATGGCGCGGCATGGCTTCACCCCCTCCCCGGCTTCAGCACTCCCAGCAGCTGCTCCAGCCTTGAGGGGGCAGTGCCAAGCCAGCATTGTGCTGACTCTGCCACCGCTAGCTTGGCACTGCCCCCTCAAGGCTGGAGAAGCTGCTGGGAGAGGTGAAGCGGGGGGTAGGGGGCGGGGCATGGCACAGCCTGGCTCCGCCCCCTCCCCCCGGTTTCGGCACTCCCAGCAGCTGCTCCCAGCAGGCCACCATCCCCCAGCCGTTCTTTACTGTATTAGACTGTCATTTTGTGTCATTTTGGTTGGTGGTGTGCCCTGGGATTTTTTTTAATGTTAAAAGTGTGCCACGGCTCAAAAAAGGTTTGGAAACACTGGCATAAGTAATGGGAGAGAAATGCTACCAAGGGGACATCAATCAGGGAAGGGATAGTGGTGTAAGAGGGCAGTGAGAAGCACTACCAGTAGTACAGAAGGCTGGTTCATCAGTCTCACCCAACTCACAAGATAAAGTCATTTGGTGACATTGTTCCAGCCTGAGTAACCTGAAGTCCCATCCTGTCACCAGTGTCTTTGGAAGTGGCAGAAAAAAGAAAATCCAACCTCAAACCAATAGGACTGCCCATTTATATCTTATTGAAGTGCGATGGAGAGCTTTGCTATGGCACACGTGCTTTGTTTTTTCAAACGAATTCATTGCCTCCTTTCCCATCAGGTTTGAAAATGGGGCCGATGTCTACAGCTACATCACCAGTCCTCTACTGGGTCGGAGCAACTATCAAGAACGCTATGTATTCTTTTACAGGTGAGGGACACCATCTTGTCCATGTGTAGGGTTGCCTCTTTTCCCATTAATATATTTGCTTTGGTGGAACATTTTTATTTTATTTATTTATTAACTTTGTTTATACCCCGCACCCATCTCCCCAAGGGGACTCGGGGCAGCTTACATGACCCCAATGTCAGATTATTGCATTTTGAATAGCAATTCATGAGTCAGCACAAGATATATTTTCGCAGTTTGAGATGACCTGCAGTGTGACATGTTTGACACCAGATGGCGCTGTCTCAAGACTGCTAAATGGAACCTTGAGGAATGTCAGTTACAAAGTGACAGTTGGGATTTGTCAGTTGGGATTTAATATCTGTGAGGAAAGGATGTTTAGAAAGGTAGCTGTGATGGCTGTTGTTTTTCGATGTTTTGCCAGTTATTGTTAAATACAATTCAATACAAAGTTATATATTTACCTTGTGAATTGAATGTTTCATTATTCACTCGAACAGAGACTGGAGTTTTTGGGCCGATGGGGAATTAAACTTCTATATTTCTGTTGCCTATCCGCTGTGACATAAATACTCAACGCCGAAGACCCAAGCCCAATAACACATAATACAGCACAAGAAATATAAAACAATACAATCAATAAAACTCAACGCAAGCAATAACTGACAATTTAAAACCATTTCGGGCGGGCCAAATGCGAATGTTAAATTTTTTAAAATAAATACATTCCACACACTTTTAGTGTTGCGCCTTTCCTTTTTCCCCGGAGCCGAATCTCCCATTGTTTATCTGTACCTCTCAATTCCTGTAGGAATAAAAGAACACGGGTGTTGGACTCTTATACATATGAAGATGATCATCCAGAGCGGCCTGATGTCTTTGCGCGTGAGCCTTTCATCGTGCGATTTAGCTTTCCAAGCAAAGGTAAAGGCTCAGAAAACATCAGAAGTTCTGTTTCTAGCTGAGGGTTTGGAAAGTGTGAATTTATGGTAAGGGGAGAGAATAATTTCCCTAGACCGGTGATTATTAAACCCCCTTCATATTTCTAGCAAATTTATTAAATGATTTTTTTCATGTCAGGAGCAACTTGAGAAACTGCAAGTAATTTCTGGTGTGAGAGAATTGGCCGTCTGCAAGGACGTTGCCCAGGAGACGCACAGATGTTTCTGATGTTTTACCATCCTTGTGGGAGGCTTCTTTCATGTCCCCGCATGGGGAGCTGGAGCTTACAGAGGGAGCTCATCTGCACTCTCCCTGGATTCGAACCTGCGATCTGTCAGTCTTCAGTCCTGGCAGCACAACTGTTTAAGGCACTACGACACTGGGGGTCTCCTATTAAATGATTAGATGGGTTATTTAAGTTGTATTTTTTGCTTAATTGGTATTAAGTTTATTGTTAGGTTGTTTGTGTATTGTTTGATGTATTTTGTTTTGATGTGATTTGTTTGTATGTTCTTTATAGGCATTGAATGTTTGCCTTATGTGTTGCAAACCACCCTGAGTCTCTTTGGGGAGATAAGGCAATCTACAAATTATTATTATTATTATTATTATTATTACTGACACAAAAACACTGTATGTCACAGCAAACAAGATTTATATGCTGGATTTCGTATCACAAAATCACAAGTCGAACACTTCCCAAGTGTCTAGGACTGTGTGATGTATTTTCGAATGATACGCGCAGATCCAAGTAAAGTGGCCTTTTGCCGTTGAGAGATCATGATTTTATCAAATGCCAGATGAGATCTTTTGGCACGGCACCCAGTGTGCCAATCACCACTGGGACCATCTGTGGTGATTTTGATTGCGGTTTGATTTTGAGGTCTTGATAACGGCTGAGCTTTTCCTGTTGTTTTTCCTCAATGCTGCTGTCACCTGGTATCGCGACATCAATAATCCAAACTTTTTTCTTTTCCACAATCGTGATGTCTGGTGTATTGTGTTCCAAAACTTTGTCAATCTGGATTTGAAAGTCCCACAGTATTTTTGCGTGTTCATTTTCCACAACCTTTGTGAGTTTATGATCCCCCCAGTTCTTGACTACTGGCAGGTGGTACTTGTGACATAAGTTCCAATGAATCATTTGGACCACAAAGTTGTGCCTCTGTTTGTAGTCTGTCCATGCAATTTTCTTACAGCAGCTGAGGATATGATCCATGGTTTCATCAGCTTCCTTGCACAGTCTACATTTTGGGTCATCAGCTGATTTTTCGATCCTGGCCTTAATGGCATTTGTCCTGATGGCTTGCTCCTGGGCTGCAAGAATCAGGCCTTCTGTCTCCTTCTTCAGTGTCCCATTCATGAGCCCAGGTCTTATCCTTGTCAACTTTTCCTTCAATTTTGTCAAGGAACTGCTTATATAATTCTTTGTTGTGCCAGCTGTCAGCTCTGGTTTGTAGTGCAGTTTTCTTGTACTGATTCTTTGTCTGCTGTGCTTTGAGAAGTTATTATTATTATCATTAACATTATTATGCACTAAAATATCAATTTACCAGCTGTTCTGAACATGTGGGAAGTTTGGAAGTCTGATGTCATATACTGATCACAAGAAAATTACCCAAAATATCTGCCATATTGGCATAAAGGGTCATGACATGGATCCTACTGAATTCCACATTTAATATAAGCAAGGTGTCTAAGAAAATGAGTACTAAGTAGAAGTTGTGTCTCACCTGCAAACATTCAGCTCAATATTTGACTTCATACAGCAGCACAAGGGAGCCCCCGGTGGCACAGTGGTTTAAAGCACTGAACTTGCTGATTAAGAGATCACGGGTTCGAATCCAGGAGCAGCGTGAGCTCCTGCTATTAGCCCCAGCTTCTGCCAACCTAGCAGTTCGAAAACATGCAAATGTGAGTAGGTACCACTCTGGTGGGAAGGTAGCAGTGCTCCATGCTGGCCACATGACCTTGGAGGTGTCTACAGACAACGCCAGCTCTTTAGCTTAGAAATGGGGATGAGCACCAACCCCCAGAGTTGGACACGAGTGGACTTAATGTCAGGGGGAAACCTTTACCTTTACCTTTCCAGCGGCACAAAATACCAATTTCACAAGGAAAATGAGCTAGAAAACTGATGATGCTAGGCAATTTTCTCAAGAGAGTGATTATAATTCACAGGTTGTGCCTGACTGTCAAATACTAAATCACAACTTCAAAAAGTACAACATGAAACATGAAATTGCACAGAAGAAAAATGGGTGATGCTCAAAGAAATGCTGTGCTATTTCCCCCCCCAAAAAATGCTCACCTGAACAAAAATAGACAAAACAACCCATAGGATTTAAAACACAGGATTTAAAATTTCAAACTGCATTATATGGCCATGTAGATGGGGCCCAAGTTCTCTTGGACAATATTTATTATTTATTTATTTATTATTCATTCTTGCATACCGCTCCTTCCAGCAGGCTCAAGGCGGTTTACATAAAATCAATTAATAATAATAATAATAATTTTTTTAAAAACTTTCCTTTCACTTTATATATTTGTGAAGGCAACTAGGCATGCTGGAAATTATGCCAGTGGGCTATGATTGAGCAACACAATCCCTTTTTTCCTGTTCTTAATATGCGGAAATGAAGATTTCATGAGCTTCCCAGTGTCATCCTTTGTTGTTGTGTGCATTTAAAAATAACTTGGGTCAATCCTAAAATGAACCTGTTACGAATCTCCAATCCACTTTCCTCCGCTTTTGGACGCTGGAGGAGGTAATTGGAAGCATTTATTTTTAAATCCTTCCTTTGGATATCTGGTCCCAAGGAACTCCGGTTTGTTTCAACTGTTCTTAATGGAGATTGTCTCAATATCTGGGAAGTGAAGTCCGAGCTGACATGGCTCTTCTATTCCTTGTGGTGACATTCTCCTTTTCCACACCTTCAAGCACTTCCTGAGCTGGTGCTGATCCCACAACATACGATGCCCTCCAAAGCTGAAGCTGAAATTGATGCTCTCTATGATGTTTTCCTGAATGTGCAGGAACGCTGGAATACCAAGGTATGATATGAAGAATTGCAAGGAGGTATTGTAAAAAAAAACCCAAAAACTTGACATCTCCTCACTTTTCATAGAATTATTTATTTATTTATTATTTATTTATTTATTATTTGGTTTTATATTCCGCTCCTCCCAGCAGGCTCGGGGCAGATCACAAAATGCAAGTACACAATAAAACAATGATACAGCAATAGACACATCATAAAACATATCATAAAACATACAATAAAAATTATAGAGTTGGAAGAGACCATAAAGGCCATCCAATTCAGCAAATCCACAACTGGTTGGGAATAGCATCAAATAGAAAGGAAAGTCTCTGATATTGATTCACATATATTTTGTTAAGTGTGATAAAGCTTAGGAGTGAGGGCCATAAATTAAGACTAACAAATGACCAATAAAGCTAGACTATTTAGAATTCTTCCAGGGCTCTTGATGTTGTTCGGCACTTCAGAATAACCTACAACAGATCATAATGGCCCACTCTGGAAATTATTACTGGCTTGAACAATAGTAACTGGTTGCAATTATGTATTGCTTTTCCACTGTCAGTCTCACAACAAGGAAAATGAGCTAGAGGAGACTAGGCTGAGAGGAGACATGATAGCCATGTATAAATCTAGCAAAACACGCTTGGGACTAAGCCCAACTGGCTAAATCATATACAGCAGTGTTTTTCAACCTTTTTTGAGCCGCGGCACATTTTTTACATTTACAAAATCCTGGGGCACACCACCAACAAAAATGACACAAAATGACACTCTAACACAGTAATACATCTAGTTAATATGTTTTTAATGTATTTATACACTCACCTATATCCAGAGAGCACTATGGACTCAAACAATGTTGGATCAGGACCAAACTTGGCATGAATACTCAATATGCCCAAATGTGAACACAGATGGAGTTTGGGGAAAACAGACCTTGACATTTGGGAGTTACAGTTTCTGGGATTTATAGTTAACACACAATCAAAGAGCATCCTGAACTCTTGCAACAAGAACTGAACCAAACTTGGCATATTGAACTCTCATTACCAACAGAAAGTACTGAAAGGGTTTGCTTGGGAATTGACCTTGAGTTTGGAAGTTGTAGTTCACCTACACCCAGAGAGCACTGTGGACTCAAACAACGTTATGTTATGTTGTTGTTTGTTTTCTATCCAGAATCACAATGTTGGAAGGAGGCTCACCACTTTAAGGTCCTTAAAACAGGCATGGGAAAACTTTGGCCTTGTGGGTGCTTTGGACTTCAACTCCCATCATTCCTAACAGCCTGAGGCCCTTTCCTGCTTAAATGGCTAAGGAGGGGGGGGAGGAAAAGAGCCTGAGGCTGCTAGGAATGGTGGGAGTTGGAGTCCAAAACACCTGGAAGGTCCAAGTTTGCCCATGCCAGCTTTCGACAGAGACCTCTTCCTCCCCCTTCTCACCCTTTCTTCCCCCTCCTGCTGAACACTTACTTTTTCTTCTCCACTCAGTCTCCCTTCTTCCCAGCCTCGCTCTGCTCACTTTGCCTCGCTTTGCTCACGCTGCCGGTTCTGCCGCCATTTTGATTCGAGTGGGCAGCGTGAGCGTGTTCAGGAAAGAAGGGGGAAGGGAGGGAGGAAGACATGGGACAAGTCTGCGCAGTAGCACCAGCACGGGTCACGACTTCCTCCCTCCCCCCTCCCCTCCTGAAGAAGGGAGCTCGAGTGGAGGAGAAAAAGTGTTCGGCAGGTGTTCAGAAGAAAGGGTATTGGAGTTTCCAATTTCCCACGGCACACCTGATGATCGCTCACGGCACACTAGTGTGCCACGGCACACTGGTTGAGAAACACTGATATACAGTAATGAACCTGCAACAGATATCCAAATCGTGTAGTTGATTTAATTGCTGTCTCCTAAATGGAGTATACTTATCTACTTAATATCAATACAATTACCATATATAAACCAAAACAATACTTAGCGCGTATCAGCCAGCTGCACCACAGTCCCTTTTTGGATAGGGCTCAAAGAACTATTCTCTTACCATCTAACCAAAAAATTCCCGTGCAATTGATAAAATATGTCCCACATAACGGTGGAACAATAGCTTCCGTTATGCCTACCCACTCCTGCGGAAAAATTGTATCTCTGGGAATTTTCTAGGTCTTGCAGGCAATTCTATGGTATGCTTCCCCTGGAAGTTACCATAAAGTTGCTATGGAAGACCTAGCAAATTCCTTGAGAAGATACTTCAATAGGAATTTTCTAGGTCCTCCAGAGTGACTCTATGGTATGCTGTGGGACTGGAAGTCAGGTAATTTAATTGTGTTTGGTGGCATTTCATTTAACCACAGCCTGACTCGGAACCTGTCCCTGGTAGATTCAGGGGTCTTACTGTATAATGTCTGTGTATTTTGTGCTGTGGTAATCCATTGTCCTTGCTGTTCACTTTAAGACTTATGGAGTCCTAATAGACTCTCTTCCACTCCCACCACAGGACATGATTTTCTTGGGTGATTTCAATGCAGACTGTGGCTATGTGGCAAAGAAACGTTGGGGGAATATCCGCTTACGGCAAAAGCCTGAGTTTCACTGGCTCATTGGTGACAAAGCTGACACTACTGTTCGAGAGAACACTCGTTGTGCCTATGACAGGTAGGATAGTTCATGCCATCAATGTGGGAATTTGGGGCAGGAACATGTTAGGTTGATAATGCACTGTTCAATAGAAATGCATTGTCTGCATTGTCTGTGCATTACTGTTTAGAAAAATACAGTTCTAATAGACATGTGGTAACACACATCCACTGAAAGGGTTAAGCAAGTGGTGATGTGGAATTGGAAGGACAGGAAAAGAAGTGGAGTCATGACCATATGACTGGCATGACGAGTGCTATGTCATTCGTTGTTGTCCCTAAACAGGATGAGAAGCTGTGAGTATAAAAGGGAGTGGCCGCCATGTGCACTCTCTCTTGCCATGCATCTTTTGCCTGGATGTTCTTGCCACAATTCTTGTTGTATTGTTGCTGTATTGGTTGTGAGTATATCTTTGTGTATATCGATAGGAAATCAGGGAATTCGGATGTGTATATAGCTGTACATAAGCAATGTGTCAAGATTAAAGCCTCCACTGAGAGTTTGGATGAAAACCAGAGTTAAAGTGTTTTCTTAAAAACAGTAAGCTGCAACAAGGTCAGAGGCCATGCAGTAAAACTCTGCTGACTATTGATAAACGACTCTGCAATGTCTTGGTATTTTATTATGCTTTTAGTTGTTGTTTTGTTCATTGAGTTAAATTAGGCTGTGTTATATTGTCAAATGGGTTTATTTTGATGGAATTGTCTGTAAGTTTTTCTTTCTGGCAATTGAATGTTTACCTTATATGTTGGAAACCACCCTGAGTCCCTTCAGGGAGATAGGGCAATATACACATAAAAATATTATTATTTTTATTATAATGTTTGGTTTAAATAATAGCTTGCCCTTGGACAATCAGTCCAATGTGGAGCATAGAGAGGACATGCTAGAGGAAGAAAAAACCCTATAAATCACATACCTACTGTCAGAGATAAATCATTTGCAGAGCCAGGTTGGAACTATAAATAGTCCTTTTATTAGTTAAGAAAGCAAAAAAATACTACCGGAGCATTTCTCTCAGCGTGTGGCTCACAGCACATAAATCATGGCAACTGGAGAAAAAGCTTATCAGCAGTTCAACTCCACCCCTGACATTCCAGAAGGGTCAGAAATCCGGGAACTTACACATGTCATCAACACAGAGGCTTCACTATTCAATTAACCCTGTATTCAACTAACCATATTACACACAGCATAGCAAAGCATTTGGCACAATCGGAAAATGCACACAGTTACAGAAACATTTAAACTCATTTTGTCATACGTTCTTAGCACTGACACCTACCCCCCATTTTTTCCAACAGTACATACATGTGTCTGTGTGTCCTTCAAGTAGCCAGTTGACTTATAGTGACACCATGAATTTCAAAGGACTTTCTTAGGCAAGGAATGCTCCAAGGTGATTTGCCAGTTTCTTCCTCTGAGATATAGCATACAGGTGATATTCAGCAGTCTCTACTCAAGTACTCACCAGGGCTGATCCTGCTGAACTTCCAAGTTCAAGCAAGATCTTGGGCCTTCAAGGCATTTAAGCTGCTTTTGGGACAGATGTCTAGAAACCAAGTCCCAGACTCATGACTCAGTGTCATGATGAACAAGAGTGCCCCGAAATTTCACAAGACTAACTTATAATTTGAAGAGTAGACCAAAGGAAATCATTAAGTCTGTGTAAATCAGGGATTTAGGAAAACAGTATCGGTAATGATAAAGGAGTATTGAAATGATAGCCCGCAACGTTTGGAGGGCCCAAAGTTTTTGCATCCGTGGTGTAGTATGTAAGCATTTTGAATGATATTACTAGTTTTGAATACAGTAACTCAGGTGAAAATTGGCATGAACTGCTCTGTTTTAATGCATGTCTTATTCTCCCTGACTCCTAAACAGGATTGTGGTGCATGGTGAGCGCTCTCTGGATGCAATTGTGCCTGGCTCAGCTCAACCTTTTGATTTCGCCAAGGAATTTGGACTCTCGGAGAAAGAGGTACCAGGACTTCTGTTTTGGACATGAACCATTGCTTGTTATACGTGCATAATACTATTCCATTCTAACAAAACTAAGAACATGTCCTGTTTTCAAAGAGAGAGCACTCACAACAGTTTTTAAAATCATGTCAGCAGTGACTTGAGAAACTGCAAGTCACTTCTGGTGTGAACAAAATAGCCATCTGCAAAGACAAAATTAGCCATCTGCAAAATCCCTACCAAACCCAGACTACAGTTCTGTAGGACAGTCAAAGTGCCATAGTACAGAATCAACCCAATTGTTCAACTGGAGGCTTGAATAATAATGTGACTATTGTTCTCCGTAGATGTATGTTGCTTGCACTTATAGTGATATTGGCTTGACATAGAGCTTTGAAAGAAAATACATTTTGATATTTTTTGCTATTTAGCCGACCTTCAGGTCAGCAGTTCAGCCAACACAAGAGTTTAACCCATTGAGCCACTGCAGCTTATAACAATTAGAGCTTTGTGGGTGAAAACTAAGATTGTGAATTGCCTCAACAAACACACTGGAAATCAAAGAAGATTGTTTTTACACAATACTGTATTGGATTACCTTAGCAAAGAAAAAGGTATACAAAGCTGAATCCAAGTATTTCAGAGTGGTTTTCCTGTGAAAAGAGTGATAAATCTACTCCAGGTTTTAGCCTAAATGTTCAAGATGCTGTCCATGGTACTGATCCTTGTTTGTTTGGGGTTTTTTTTTTAATGACCTTAGGATTCAGCCCAGGAGCTTTTGTGGAAACCAAAATCTGTTAGCACTCAAGTACTGTTACATACAATGGGGTAGTAAAGTGTCCGGTATATAAACTGGCAAAATCATTATTTGATTTTGGGTGTTTTTTAAAAATCAAACTATGAATAATTGAACCCATGGATGTACAATCTGTGGATACAGAGAGCTGACTGTATACCCCTTTAAAATTCAGGCTAAAACCAACTATGGCTATATCACCCTACTGAAATAGAAATTGCCACAGCCTTGTAGGCCTGGCATGAGTTCTAGGCCTAGCTTAAGCTATTTTTGCTTCATGAATAGATAGATAATCAATAAATATTGTAATGGCAATAAGTGAAATAGGTTAAGTAAACAATTTTTATATAAATCACAGAAGGTAGGAGGTCTAGCACTTCCCAACATTAAAAAATACCATGAAGCAAACAGGATGAGACTAGTTATAGAAGGGATGAGAAATAAGGAGGATTTTGAATGGTTGGAGGAAGGTTTGGAAGAATTTGGAATATATTTTTAGGGATTTGAAAAGGAAAGAAATTAAAGAAGTAAAAAACCCAGTGTTAATAAATGTACTAGAAATCTGGAATAGATATAAGAAAGTATTAATGTTAGAAAATTCAAAATCAACACCAATAATAATGGATAGAAAATTCCCCCCAAAATTAAAAAAAATACGTTGGATAAGGAATTAAGAGAAAAGATCATAGATAAAATTGGAGATTGGATAAAAAAACAGATATGAAGAAAGAAAATATACTGAGAGAATTTAGAGATATTAAACTCTCATGGTTCCAACGCTTACAGTTAGAGCAATGGTTCAAGAATTGGATAAGGAAAAATGGGGGAGGTAAAGCTACACAATCTGAACAAATGATACAAAAGGAAAGAGCCACGAGAAAATACCACAAGATGAAAGGAATAACCAGCAAAATGTATAAGATAATAATTGAGATTAAGGAGGGAAAAATAAAAGATGCAATATTAAGAGAAATATGGGAGGAAGATTTAGGGATTAAGATAAGGGAAATGGATTGGATACAGTTATGGAATCAAAGACATTTAAGGAACTTACAGATAGGAGTTAAAGAAAATTATTACAAATTGGTTTGGAAATGGTACATAAAACCAGTAAAAATAGCAAACATTAATTTAAAAAAATGCCACAAAAATTGTTGGAGAAGTTGCCAGGAGATGGGTAAATATATACATATGTGGTGGGAATGTAAATATGTAAATGATTTTTGGGGGAAGGTATTTAAAGAAATAGAAGCTATAATGGATATGAAGATGGAAAAAAGTGCAAGTATTGCATTATTGTCATTATATAATATTAAGAAATTGGGGGAAATAGAGAAGGATGCAATAAATAATATGTTAACTGCAGCAAGGTTGTTTATAGCAAGGAACTGGAAAGATAAGATGAACATACAAATTGAAGAATGGTATAAAGAATTATGGAAATTAGCAATAAATGATAAATTGACATGTAGGTTAAAAGTTAGAAAGGAGGTACGGAAGGTAAATGACTTTGATGAGGTCTGGGGTAAATTTATTGAGAATGGTTTACAAGAAGTAGATGGGAAGTTACCTCCACAAGAAAAAATGGTATTTTGGAAGGAGAAGGCTAATTGAAGTGGCTCAGAAAGGGGGTGGGGGGGGCACAGAGGTGAATAAGATAAGATATAGAATATATATGCATATATAGTTGATGTAACGAATTAAGTGTGAAATATAAAAGCATGGAAGGTACTAATGTATGTATGTAACTTAAGAGAACGAATGTATTTTAAGAAAACAATTAAAAGTAGGTTAAGGCAGTGTTTCCCAACCGCTGTTCCACGACACACTAGTGTTCCGTGAGCGATCTGCTGGTGTGACGCGAGAAAACCTCTCCCCCCCCCTTTCTTCCCCCTCTGAGGTTTTCCCGCGGCACACCAGCTGATCGTGGAACAGCGGTTGGGAAACACGACCCTCTCTAGGACCTAGAGAGGCAGGGGAGGCTCCAGAGGGGAGGGGCCGGGCGACACTCTCCTCCTCTGGAAGTGAGCCCATAGGATAGAGTCTATCCTGTGGGCTCACTTCCAGAGGAGGAGGAGGCGGGAACCTGGGCATCTCCGGGAGCCTTTCTCCTGGTTTGTGGCTCCGCTGAGCCTGGCAGAGCCGTGAACTGGGAGAACGGCTCCCTGCAGGGCCCAGGCCCTGCTTGGGAGCCGAGTTTGTCCGGCTTGCGTTTTCCACCGAACCCAGCGGAACATGCAAGCCGGCCAAACCCGGCTCCCAGGCAGGACCTGTTCCCCAGGCTCTCCCTCCGCTTGTGAGGGTGACCTGGGGAAACGGAGCAAATCTCAGGGCCATTTTGGTTGGTGGTGTGCCCTTTTGACATTTTTTAAATGTCAGAAGTGTGCCTCGGCTCAAAAAAGGTTGGGAAACACTGGGTTACGGTATATAAGAATCATTGGTGGTTCGTGGATCAAATCAATTCTTCCAATTGTTATAAAAAGTGGAGGGGGATCCTCCTGGTCCCACACAATCAGTCCATGAACCAATAACATCCAAACCTGGCCTAGTTCATTTGTCATTTGAGACCAAGAAACCACATTTTTTTTCATATCAGGAGTGACTTGAGAAACTGCAAGTCGCTTCCGGTGTGAGAGAATTGGCCATCTGCAAGGACATTGCTCAGGAAATTCCCAGATGTTTTACCATCCTAGTGGGAGGCTTCTCTCATGTCCCAGCATGGGGAGCTTGAGCTGACAGGGGGAGCTCATCCGCCCACTCACCAGATTCGAACCTCCAACCTTTCAATCTTCAGTCCTGCCGGCACAAGGGTTTAATCCATTGTGCCTCCGGGGGCTCCAACCACAAATAAGTAATAAGCACTTCAGCAACTAACGTTTGCTTTCCTTTTATAACAACCTCACAACTGTAGATAGCCAATGCAGTAAACCTGAGATAGGGCCAGATCCATTTACACACTGCCCTACATAGAAGGCGAAGGAACTACAGGTAAACTCTTGCACAACCTGGGAAAACTAGATGTTAAGACAGGCAATGTTTATCTGCCTCCAGTCCCATATTTGGTGAATGATACCAGACCTAGAGCCAAGATCTATTCAAGTATTCCCCTCCTAAAAGCTAGGAAGTCTGAATAATTGAGACAAAGTTCTTTGGAAGAGAAACCACAAGAGATTTCCAAAGTTGTAATATTCTTTATTAGCAGATATCAATGCAGTACAATGACAGGGGGAAAACTGTAAGCACTCTACAAGGCAAAATATAGGCTATTTCTACATCAGATCCCTGGAAAGCATTACCCCCAGATGGTGAGACTGGCTCCTTGCCTCTTTTTGTGCATCTACACTGTGGAATTGATACAGTGTGTCATTATTATTATTATTATTCTGCTTTATCTCTCCCAAAGGAGACTCAAAGCAGCTTAACATAAAAGCATTAGCATACAATTCTCATATATATCTATATCTATATCTATATCTAGAATATCTGTATGCTAATGTATTTGCTTTGTTAAGCTGCTTTGAGTCTCCTTTGGGAGAGATAAAGCAGAATAATAATCACACACACACACACACACACATATACACACACACGCATACACACACACACACAAACACATACATATAAATATGCAAACAATACAACAGAATTAAATGTAAACAGTGTTTAAAAATTCACAGTTGAAATTCATTAAAACATATTCAGTGTTAGAAACCACAGCACCCCTGACTAAATTTTAAAAACCTTCATCTTTAAAAGCCTGTTTGAATAAAAAGCTTTTATTTACCCAGGCTCAATGCAGAGTAGTAGTTTGACAAGACCTTTAGCGTTTTCTGCCCTTTAGACCAGTGTTTTTCAACCTTTTTTGAGCCGTGGCACATTTTTTACATTTACAAAATCCTGGGGCACACCACCAAACAAAATGACACAAAATGTCATTTGGGAGTTGTAGTTGCTGGGAGTTATAGTTCACCCGCAATCAAAGAGCACTCTAAACTCCACCAATGATGGAATGGAATCAAACTTCCCACACAGAACTCCCATAACCAAGAGAAAATACTATAAGAGTTTGGTGGGCACTGATCTTGGGTTTTGGAGTTGTAGTTCACCTATATCCAGAGAGCACTGTGGACTCAAACAATGTTGGATCAGGACCAAACTTGGCATGAATCCTCAATATGCCCAAATGTGAACACAGATGGAGTTTGGGGAAAATAGACCTTGACATTTGGGAGTTGTAGTTGCTGGGATTTATAGTTTACCTAGAATCAAAGAGCATCCTGAACTCTTGCAACAATGGAATTGAACCAAACTTGGCATATTGAACTCTCATTACCAACAGAAAGTACTGAAAGGGTTTGCTTGGGAATTGACCTTGAGTTTGGAAGTTGTAGTTCACCTACACCCAAAGAGCACTGTGGACTCAAACAATGTTATGTTATGTTGTTGTTTGTTTTCTATCCAGAATCACAATGTTAGAAGGAAGCTCGCCACTTTAAGGTCCCGAAAACAGGCATGGGAAAACTTCGGCCCTCTGTGTGCTTTGGACTTCAATTCCCACCATTCCTAACAGCCTGAGGCCCTTTCCTGCTTAAGTGGCTGGGGGGGGGGGGGGAAAAGGGCCTGAGGCTGCTAGGAATGGTGGGAGTTGGAGTCCAAAACACCTGGAAGGTCCAAGTTTGCCCATGCCAGCTTTCGATAGAGACCTCTTCCTCCCCCTTCCCCTTCGCACCCTTTCTTCCCCCTCCTGCCGAACACTTACTTTTTCTTGCCGCTTCTGCCGCCATTTTGATCCGAGCGGACAGTGTGAGCGTGTTCAGGAGGGGGGAGGGAGGAAGACGTGGGGTGAGTCTGCGCAGTAGCGTGAGCAAAGCGAGGCAAAGCAAGCAGAGCGAGGCTGGGAAGAAGGGAGCCCGAGTGGAGAAGAAAAAGTGTTCGGCAGGAGGGGGAAGAAAGGGTATTGGAGGTTCCAATTTCCCATGGCACACCTGATGATCACTCATGGCACACTGTTTGGGAAACACTGCTCTAGACTACAACTCCATAGCACTGTGGTAAGGCACTGAAAGTGGTGTCAAGTCCTGGGAGTTGTAGTTTGGTGAGGCTAAAGACCTTGTCAAACTATACCTCCCATGGAGGACTAACTGTATTTCTGTTATTTGTTGTTATTTCTTCATAGTTTAAATACCAGAACATCCTGATGTTCTCTTTCCCTTTTTACTATTTCAGGCTTTGGAGGTTAGCGATCATTATCCTGTTGAAGTGGAGCTGTATTCAGCCTGTTGGGGACTCCAGCCAATCCGACCATTTGGTCTTCTCTTGTTGGCCATAGCCATGCTGTCTGGTACAGGGCATGGCATCTGAAACTTTCCCAAACCAATCTGCCCAAAATTTGTTTCAGTTGCCAATTGCTGCCAAGTTGACTCTAGCTCATGGAGACCTTATAAATGAGAGATCTTTGAGAGCCCTAATCATGAAGAGTTGTGCTCAGATCTTGCAAACTCAGGGCAGCCTTACTACCTTGATCCAACCAATCTACGTGGGATGTGATCTTCTCCTTTTCTTACTGCTTTCTGCTTTACAGAGCATTATCATACTTTCAGATGCGTCGTCATCTCATGATCTATCCAGAGAACAACAGCCTCAAAGGAGGTGGGTCCATTTCATGGGTGCAACCTGTGTTTTGAAGATGTCGAGTGCTTCCGAAGGGACAAAAATGCTCCTGTGAAAGAGTAGAGAAACACAAAAACATGATTGTCTGGCCCTTCCTTACAATTTTTTTTTCGTATCAGGAGCAACTTGAAAAACTGCAAGTCGCTTCTGGTGTGAGAGAATTAGCCGTCTGCAAGAACATTGCCCAGGGGATGCCTGGATGTTTTTGATGTTTTACCATCCTTGTGGAAAGCTTCTCTCATGTCCCCACATGAGCAGCTGGAGCTGACAGGGGGAGCTCATCCACGCTCTCCCCAGATTCGAATCTCCAACCTATCGTCTCCAGTCCTACCAGCACAAGGGTTTAACCCACTGCACCACTGAGGGCTCCTCTTCCCTTACAATTACTCAACTGGGACAATGTGATTGTATAGTGGACGTCTCATCTGCAAGTGCGTTATGCAAGTTTCTAGGAATCAGGATGGAACTGCCAGATCTGCATACTTCACTATGTATACCACTGAACAGCTGAGTGAAATACTTTTATGTCATGGATGGACTCCACTTGTCCAGGTTGTCCTTTGGATCTTCTAAACCAGTGGTTCCCAACCTGTGGTCTGTGAACCATCACCATTACTACACCATTGCCTCGAAGCCACGCAGCAATGAGAGGGTCTCACGAAACTCTCTTATAGTGCCAAGACAATGGGGATGTCGGGAGGGGAGAGACTTACTACCCATGAAAAATTACTACTACCGCATCAGCTCTAGATTATTAAATATGGTTTTCTGAGGGTGAGCAGATGGCAATTACTGGATGGTATATGTTTTGTATTAGAAACTAGAACTGATGTGATCTATTCAATGCAGTTTTCTGAATCAGCACCCCTAATAACCCAAACAAATGTAATGTTGACCAAAAAAACGGATTCGTAACCCTTTTGGTACTAATGTTAGAGTGGTCTCTGGCCAAAGTGGTCCCTAGCCAAGTGGTCACAGGTTTTATAAAAAGGTTGGGAACGACTGTTCTAAACAGAAAAGTATTAAATAAGACTTTCAGTTACTCAAGCAGGATTCAGATGAAACATGTCGTCTGGGCTCATTCAAAATACAGAATTATAACAAAATGATTCTAGTCTGACTGCCATGGTTCCAACCTATTGAATTCTGGGATTTGCACTTTTGGAAAGGACTTTTAGAATTATTATTATTATTATTATTATTATTATTAACTTTATTTATACCCCGCCACCATTTCCCCAAGGGGACTCGGGGCGGCTACATCAACACAATAAACACAATATAACACAAGAACACAACAAAAAATTAAAAAATTCTCAGCCAGGAAGTTCTTCTAGTGTCTTTGACCAAACTACGAACCCCAGACTACATAAAGATGCAGCCATGTATTAACACAAGTCAGGTAGTCTCATTAAACAGAGGAAAATTATTGTCTTGAGTCACAGGTTTTTGAGTGTCATAAGAAGGCTAACAAATACTTCTCTGTTTAATTTTGAATGATTTAGACTTTCTTTGTTTTCACGGCCATAAAAGAGTGCCAGTTGTAAGATATTCTGCCTCAAATGACAAAATAATGGACCAAGGATAGTAATGCACCTTGACTTTGCTGGGAAGAAGTTGTTTCCTCATCCACAGCACACTGTTTTGCACTGTCATGAATCCGAATTCCGATCCCTACCAGGGATCTGCATGTGTTTTCAAAGGTTCTAATCTAGTTGGTTCAGGTTCCCATTTCTAAGTATTCTATGCAATACTGATCAGAGAGATCTGTGATTCGCAGGCAATTACACTTTGCTTGCAATAGTTCCCATGCTTCCCATCTCCAGCTAGGACTAAGGGTGAGCTACACTGTAGAATCAATGCAGTTTGATGCACTAACTGCCATGTTTCAATGCTGTGGAATACTAGGATTTGTAACATGGTGAGACACCGACACTCTTTGGCAGAGAAGGCTAAAGACCTTGTAAAACTACAGTTCTCATGGTTCCATTGCATTGAGCCACAGCAGTTAAAGTAGTGTCAATCTGTTGTTGTTTTTAAAAAATAAGGGGTGCCACTTTATTGTGCCATTGTATATACCAGGAATGTGGCGCAGCTGGCTACGTGTCAGCTGCATAAGATCTCTCTGACCAGTAGGTCATGAGTTCGAGGCCTGCCCGGGTCGAAGTGGGTGCTCGACCTTAAGTGTAGCCTGCTGTCGACCTTTGCAGCCTGAAAGACAGTTGCATCTGTCAAGTAGGAGATAAAGGTACCACATTAAAGTGGGGAGGCAAATTTTGACTGAATTATGAGGCCATTAAAGAACTCCAGGAACGCTGAGGAATGAGGAAGGAACAACAAGGGATGCTGGGAACGCTGAGAGATGAGGAGTGCGTCAGCTCCCCCTGGTGGCCAGAAGTTTGCCTCTGTTCGTCTATATGTCGTATGTTCGTCTATATATGTCATATGTTGAACTGCAGGGATTGTCTGCAAGTATGTGTACTGTAATCCGCTCTGAGTACCTTTCGGGGTGAGAAGAGCGGAATATAAATAAAGTAAATAAATAAATATATAATGGTGCTTGAACACTCATGAATGTTGTTATCAGAGGAGGATCCTGGGAAGCAGATACAGTGGGACTCACTGTATAATGAACTATATATCACTTCCAAATGTGCATAAAAGTTAAATGACACAGTTGGTTGAGACAAAAAGTAGCATGTGACTGTAGAAACATGTGGAAGGTTGTAAAAACATAATAAAACAGGTTGAAGGAATAGGCTATGTACTGAATATATAAGTTCTGGTTATAATTGAAAAGGGACAAAAGAGCACAACACCCAAAAGTGGGGGATGGCTTTATAAACTGGAGTCCTCTGTTTGGATTCTAAGCTTGCCTTACGTACCTTTTTCTTGAAAATGTAAAAACCAGGCACTCCTATGCCCAAAGTGTCCAACATAAATGTGTTCCAGTTTGAAAGGAAAATCATCTTTCTGACCCTTCTCTAATCCACTCAGTGTTGAGGCGCTCTTCAAGAGTAATTCCTTGTAATGTCTTTCCTAGTAGTTTAAATCAGTGGTGCGAACAGGGCAGCTTCCAGCTGTTGACAGACTACAACTCCCAGCACTCCTCACTATCCTCTGTACTGCTTAGGACTGCCCGGCATTGCACTCCAACAACACCTTGAAGGATACAGAAAGGGTCTGGCTTCTGATTTAAAACTACTGACTTATCTCTCATCCTCAGTGGACAGGATGAAAAAGTTATTTGCCTCGCAAGTGTATCTGGATTGCAGAGAAACTTTCTGTAGAGGATCTTTTGAAACAAAAACCTCTATAGGATGTATTGCATTCTTGCTAAACAGCAAGCAATTTAGGTCAAGGAAGAAACAATAAAAATGTAAAAACAGGGAATCATTCCAAGGATGAAATATAATATATTGTTAGATTTCCTATGATTCGCTCAGGACAATATTGTGTGTGTGTTGCGGGGTGTGTGTGTGTGAAATCGAGGACCAATTTAGGGGGTCCTGCCTTATGGACAGAGACCCTACACCCCTAAAAGCGAGGATTCTTGATGGTAAAAGACCTTGGTGAGCAAGCGGATCTTGGTGAGATATTGCTCTGGGGTATTGGGGTTTTTCCTAGGTGCTTGGATCGCTCGCCAAGGTCTTTTACCATCAAGAATCCTCGCTTTTAGGGGTGTAGGGTCTCTGTCCATAAGGCAGGACCCCCCTAAATTGGTCCTCAATTTCAGGGGGAGGGGGCTCCCATAGCCTTCCTGTCTTACACATCAATTTCTACAAATAAATGTGTAAATAATATGGATTGTACCTCTTAGAAGAATTCTGGCAATGTTTTGTAACAACATTGGCTTCTCCTGGAACACTGTCATGTTTTTCTGCAACTCTATACTACTGTGTGCCTTCCAGTTTTCATTACTACCTGCAGATACAATTCAACCATTTTCAATGGGAAAGGTTTTATCATTGTTAACATATTACAGTGCTGTCTGAACTGCCCTCAGTGAAGTTCCAGGTTCTCATGAAGGAAACAGGATCATTTCCTAAAATTGTTGATTTGTATTCTCTCTTCTTCAGTATCATTCCATGTCATTTGTGGGTTAACAGCACTGACTGACATGGCTTGTTGTTGTTGTTGTGTGCCTTCAAGTTGTTTCCAAGTCATGGCAAACCTATCACAGAGTTTTCTTTGCAAAATTTGTTTTACTCCAAGGCTGAGAGAGTGTGACTCTCCCAGGATCACCCAGTGTGCATCTACGGAGTAGAATTAATGTGGTAATTTGGCAGCACTATTTGACAAAGGAGGCTGAACACCTTGTCAAACTACAGCTCCCATGATTCCATAGTGTTGAACCATTGCAGTTAAAGTGGGATTAAACTGCAATAATTCTACAGTATAGATGCATACACAGAGACACAAACACACACTCTTTCTGTCTCTCTTGGTCCAGTCTCAGCTGTGATGTGCTCTTGTTCTTCAGTGAACTCAACAGCAATTTTTTTTGGATAAAATACTTTTTATTTTATTTGGGTATATAATAAAAAACAAATAACACAACAATGACTATAAGACAACAACATATACATAAAGTCACCCATGAAATTTACCTATCCCACCCATTCATACCACAGACATTGTACTTCCGATCCTCGGAGGGACGGCATCCTTAACATTCCCCTTTGAAAAGGTCAATAAAGTCAGAAATTCATTAAAGTGAAAGGACATGTGTGTTTTCATTATACTTCTAGCACCCCGGACTCTTCCTGATTGGCTTGATGGTTCAAGATAGTTAAAACTCAGAGCAAAGAGGAGAAAATCAGGATTCCATTCTCCCAGAGTGAGTGACACTTCTGCAGGGAACACATTCATTTCTCTGGTTGTCAGATGACGTGCTCCGCAGGCAGGACAAAAGACCCCATGTTCCCTTGCCTGGCTGCTGACACAGCAACAGAGTCCTCTGGACCTGCATGCTACCCTTGTTCAGTCGGACACACACCTTCATCCAGGAATCACAGGATGGGACGGGGTCATGGCACACCCGTTCACTCTTCTGCTCACCTTGCTGGGTGTTCATCTTGTGGCCACAACCTTCAAAATCTGTGCTTTCAACATACGCAGTTTTGGGAGAGCCAAGGCGGCCAACCAGATGGTCATGGGAGCCCTTGTCCAGGTGAGTTTGTGTGCACACTGTGGAATAAATGCAATTTAACACCACTTGAACTGCTATGGCTTAGTGCTATGGAATCTTGGGATTTGTAGTTTGGTGAGGCACTAGCACTCTTTGACAGAGAAGACTTTGTAAAACTGCAGTTCCCATTATTCCATAGCATTGGACCAGGGCAGTGCATTAATTCTACAGTGTAGATGCTGCTGAATGAGATGTTCTGATTCTTCTAGGATGAGTACTAGCTGATTCACTCCTTGGAAATTAGGGTATGTAGAGAGAGAAATGTGGTATAGTGGCTACAGTTTCAGCATTCCCTTTCTCTTCTCAAAGTATCCCAAAGTCTGGCAGTAACAAGTTGTAAGTAACATTTAAATGACTTATGACTACTTTTTAAAAAGCATCATTAGGCACTATAAAGACATTTTGAAATGCTTCAAGTCAATACCATTTCCTTCCAAATAGTAATGCAACCGAAATCATAATGTGTTACTTTTCAAACGTATACTGTAGGGCAGTGGTTTTCAACCTTTTTTGAGCCGCAGCACACTTTTTACATTTACAAAATCCTGGGGCACACCACCAACCAAAATGACACAAAATGACACTCTAACACAGTAATACATACAGTTAATATGTTTTTAAAATGTATTTATACACTCAGTGTGAAACCTGGGCCTGTTTCGATGAACACAAAATAGGTGACTTCCTCTCACATATTTGCTAGTGCTATGGTTCCATTTAAGGGACAGATGCGCCCTATGGTTTCTATATGAATGAAGTTCAAAAATAATTTCCCATGGCACACCTGATGATCTCTCACGGCACACTAGTGTTCCGCAGCACACTGGTTGAAAATCACTGCTGTATGGCATAGGTTTGGTGAGCTATGGTGAGAAGTTTTCTGCTTCTGGGATCCTTGAGTAGCTGGAAGGAAGGAAGGAAGGAAGGAAGGAAGGAAGGAAGGAAGGAAGGAAGGAAGGAAGGAAGGAAGGAAGGAAGGAAGGAAGGAAGGAAGGAAAAGAGAGGGGTGGGGTGGGGAGGGGGCATAGGTGTACTTTATTTTTTCCCCAGATCTGTTCCCAGGATTTGCAATGTTTTTGCTGATATCCTCTTTTACTCAGTATGAATTATTTCCTTCTCTTTAATGCTTCCTCCAGTCATAAAATTGCTATCATTGTAGTAACGTAGAACATCAATTGAGCATTTAGAAGTAGAGTTTAGGCACCCAAAGACAAGGGGCAGCCAAAGTTACCCAGGGAATGTGAACACAACAAACATAGTGATATGGCATCCCTTATATAAAATGGCAAAATCAAGGTTTACATTTTGTTGTTGGGTTTTGTTTTGTTTTTTTTTTTTTTTGGGTGGGTGGGGGGATAATCTTTTTAAGCTCTTAATGGTTGGATCCATGAAAACAGAATCTGTGGGTGCAGAAGACTGACTGTACTTTGAGAAAGTTACAAAAAAAATCTCCAAGTTCATCATCATCCACACTTTCTTTTGAGATTTGAACCAGCCTGGTTTTGTTGGGTTTTTAAAAATAGATTTTATTGAATTTTCAAAATAGCAGAAAAACAAAATAGACATAACAGCATAAAACATATTACAGTACATTAAAATAGAAAAGAGAAAATAATTTGAAACTTCTTACTTATCCCTCCAGGAACCAGCCTGGTTTTGGAGAGGATGATCAATAGCTGCAGTATCTCAGAGTCTCGTCATTTTTTTAAAAATTAGTGTCTCTCTCCAACCTTTACCTGTTTACTACTTTTCGTCTCCCAGATCCTTTCTCGGTGTGATATCACTGCCATTCAAGAAGTGCGTGACTCCAGAGGTATCGCTATTCAGATGCTGCTGAGGGAGCTGAACAGGTGATAATCCTAATCATAGTCCCTATCTACATCAAATCAAGTGATGTGTGTGTGTGTGTGTGTACTATTTTAAGCCTCACTTCTGAAATCTCGGGCCAAGGTAAGGACTGAAGTAGGCTTCTAATCCCTGATTATGCCTGATAAACCTTACCTTAATCCAGTGTCCAACAGATATTTTGGACTCTAATTCCTATAATGTATTACCACTGACATGGGGTTTATTTATTTATTTATTCAGGACGGCTTACAGAGAGTATAAAAACATACTTTAAAACAACTGAAAAAATCAAAATCTTAGCTAAAAACTATAAAACCATTTACAACTGGTTAACCAAATCAGACCCCAAAAGCCTGCTGGAATAAAAATGTCTTGCATGCTCTGCAGAACTTTGCTAGAGCTCGCACATCTTCCGGCAGAGCGTTCCAAAGAGTTGGAGCTATGATCGTAAAGGCTTGCTGTCTAGTTGATGTCAGCCGATATGAGTGGAAGCTAGGAATCATCAAAAGATTTTGGTCAATGGAGCGCAGTGACCACTGGGGCTGATATGGGGTGAGACGGTCCCTCAGGTACGACGGCCCCTGACCATATAAGGCCTTGAAGGTGATAATCAAAACTTTGAAGGAGATCCAGTGCTCCACTGGTAGCCAGTGCGGCTGCTGCAATATTGGTGTTATGTGAGCTCTCACCGGCGTACCAGTGAGAAGCCTAGCAGCTGCATTTTGCACCAGCTTGAGCCTCCTGATCGCCGACATAGGTAGGCCAATGTAGAGGGCATTGCAGTAGTCAATTCTCGGGGTGACTGTAGCCTGGATCACCGTGGCCAGATCCTCCCTGGTCAGATAGGGAGCCAGTTGCCTAGCTTGCCAGAGATGGAAAAAAGCCACTTTGCTGGCATTGGAGATCTGAGCCGCCATTGATAGCTGAGGGTCCAGCAGGACTCCCAAGCTCTTCACAGAGGACGACAGACGCAGGGGTGCACCGTCAAGGGTCGGTAACTGAACAGTCCCTCCACAAGGGTGAACCAGCCACAAGATTTCTGTCAGAGCATACTATCTGGAAGGCCATAGCTAAGGGAAGGCTGTGCTATCTTGTTGTTAGTTACAGGGAATTTTTATGGTGGGGAGGTGCAGACACATACACAAACATAGCACCTGCCACTACAGTCCATTCAGTTTTTGATCATGTCCATTCCCAAAATGGAGCCAAGTGAGTTTGCTGTGTTTGACAGACAAATGTGTGAATAATGAAAGAAAATCATTGCTGGATATTTATGATTGTACTTGCACTGCTAAGGAGAATCACTGGGTGGATTTTCTATCACAGGTTCAAAAATAATTTGGCCTGCTTTGGCAGGGAGGGAGGCATCTGCTCATTGTCATGACTCAGGCAGAAAAGACAATGAGCCAACTTTGCAGTCATCTTCTACAAGTGTATACAAGATTTAATCCAAGTTTCGAAGGACCTATCTGGGGTGCTGAATCCTATTATTTTATTTATTTATTTATTATTCGGATTTACTAGTCCGCCCCTCCCCAAGGCTCGGGGCGGTTTCCAACACAATATAATTACCCTAAAAACATCATAAAAACATTCCTAAAAACAATCACATATGTCATAAAACATTACATAGATCGGAATACGACTGATCTACAGACAGAGGCGGCATGGTTAGGTGGCGAGGTTTGATGTTCAGGTGCTAGTCAGTCACCAAATGCTTGCCAAAATAGCCAAGTCTTGCAAGCCCTGCGAAAGGCCATCAGGTCCTGCAGGGCCCGCGTCTCGGCCGGCAAAGAGTTCCACAAGGTCGGTGCAGCCACCGAGAACGCTCTGTCGGGTACTGGCCAGCCTGTAGGACTTCACACCTGGGACTTCAAGAAGATTACAACCCTCTGAGCGCAGTGATCTTCTGGGCATATATGGGGTAAGCTGCTCCCTCAAGTACTCTGGCCCCAAACCATGTAAGGCCTTGAAAGTCAAGACTATTAAATAGATCCAGCTCCACAAAACTCCTTTAAACCTAGCCCAGACTCAAAGTGGATTCACCACAGCACTAAAATGAGAGCCACCAGGAGGCAGGTACAATTCGTACCTTATGATTTTAACGTCTCAAACATCCTAAGCCACCTGGCTGGTAAATTATTTCAGAGCAAGGAGGAAGGAAATAATACACAATTTCAGATTGTTCTGAGAGGGCATATAAGGCATGAAAGTGGCATCATGGGCCTTTTCTTGTGTGCAGGTATGATCGTTCTCATCACTATAGCCGCCTGGAGAGCAAGAGGCTTGGTCGAGGCAGCTACAAGGAACAGAATGTCTTTGTGTATCGGTAATATCCTAAAGCTCTATAAGCAGATCCAGTTCTGGCCAAATGCATGATCGAATGGAAGAACTAGAAGGCAAATCATGGGATACCAAATGCAGTCCTCCCCTTACTCCCCTCAATGCAGGAGTTCCAGCTATCCTCAGAATAGTATTTTAGCTACCCATTCCATAATAATTGCTCAGATTTCCACTATAGTTTATGCATGTTAATATAGGTAACTGTTTTCTTCCAGGCTTTTGAACTTACCCTGTTAAAGTCTGCTAGACTTTCTTACTCCAAGAAAGGGACTTCTCAAGTTAATGAACACAAACAATAGCAAAAATGCGAGGGAGCTTACTATACTAACACCAACAGTTGGATATGCTAAGGATTGCTGTTTAGAGTATTTTTCATATATCCGAAATATTTAATATTTCTGTTCCATCAATTCCATACATCAAAATTATCAAGCAATAGAACTCTTAGTCCAAAAAAGTATTCAAACAGTAGACTTCCCAAGGTACGGGCGCAGCTGGCGCACAAGTTTTAGCTGTGCAAAAGCTCTCCCAGCCACCGCCGAGACCTGGGGCTCCAGGCTCAGCGATGCTTTCAGCCCAAAATGACTCTGGGGAGGCAAAACGTCACTATTAGAGATGATTTGGAGAACTGGAGCTATTTTTAATGGATTTCCCAGAGGCCACATTTTGCTGCCAGCATCAAGACTTCCAGAGGGAGGGTTCCTCTGAGTCCCCCTTGTGGGGAGAAGGGCGGGATAGAAATATACTAAATAAATAAATAAATAAATAAGCTTTTGAATCATGAAACCTCTTGGAGGCTGTGTCTTTTTGTCTCTCCTTCTCCCAATTTCCTCCCAACTGCCAGGATGGATGTTGTATCTGTAACTGACTGGCGACAATTTGAGGATGGGAAGAAGGGAAACTCTGAAGCCTTTGTTAGGGGGCCATTTGCGGCTCGCTTCCACTCTTCATTTACAGGTAATGCTTAGTTTCTCCATGAGAAAGTTCTAATATGGGCCCATAGATTCCTGATAAGCTGTGGATACCAACATCTTTTGACGGTCAAGTCCTATGGTATACACTGGTGTAGTAAAATGGTGTCACTTATATAAAATAATAAAAGCAAACTATTGCTTTTGGGGTCCCCCCACCCCAAATATTTTCAAGCCATGGATCATTGAAGAATACAGAAGAATTACACAAGATAATAAAATGATTTGTTTAGCTAATTTTACTATCTTACCAAATTAGCTCTCTTGTAGCTTCTTGCTAAATTGATGTAAAGTACCATTGCTCCAAATATGCCTTTTTTACATTAAAAATATACACACTATTTCTGGAACTTGATCAATCCATTCCCACTGGCACTTTTAACATAACTTTCTCATCCATCGGGACTGAAAACTTGTGTGTGAGAGAGTTTAAGGAACACTATATTCACTGCTCTTTTTATGCATTCTGCAGAACAGGCATCCTCAAACTGGCCTTCCAGTTGTTTGGGCCTCCAAATCCTGGAATTCCTCACCATTGAACAAACTGTCTAGGGCTTCAGGGAGCTGGAGGCCCAAACAACTGGAGGGATGCAGTTTGAGGAGGGCTGCTGCAGAGCAGTGTTTCTTAAACTCTGCTCCAGATGTTTTGGACTTCAGCTGCCACAATTCCTAACAGCTGGTAAGCTGGCTGGGATTTCTGGGAGCTGAAGTCCAAAACACATGTAGGAACACAGTTTGAGAAATACTGCTCTAGAACAGGGGTAGGCAACCTACGGCCCACGGGCCGGATCCAGCCCGGCAGCCGATTCTGTCTGGCCCGGGAGGGCATCGGGGGCGGGGCCAAGTGGAAGGTGTGCCGCTGCCGCCATCCCATCACGGGCTCTGTGGGGCCTGTGTTGGCAGACAGGCCGGAGGAGCGGTGGTTTTGGAGTGCCTGCCATCCCTGGAGGCGATCCGCGCCTGCAGCAGGAGCACTCCGCGACCTGATCGCCATGGCGACCCGGAAGACTTGATCGTCTTCCGGGTCGCCACGGCGATGAGCCACCTCAGATTGCCGAGTGCTCCCCCTGCAGGCCAGGATCGCCTCCAGGGATGGCAGGCACTCCAAAGCCGCCGCGCCTCCGGCCTGTCTGCCAACACAGGCCCCACAGAGCCTGCGATGGGATGGCGGCAGCGGCACCCCTTCCTCTTGGCCCCACAGGGCCATCAGCTGGGGAACGGCTGGGGGCGAGGAGCGGGCGGAGGCCTGCAGCCTCCGATGGCCTGCTGCTCTGCTCTCCTCTGCTGCACTGGCAGCTGGGTCCGCTTTGCCATCCTCTGGGCTGGGGCCATTGGACCATTCCATCTTGGGATCCTTCCTTTCTTGAGGATGTCAGCCTTCATCTTGGTTCGTACCTTGTCTTCTTGAATTTAATTTTAGTGGTTTTTATTATTTTATAATAATTTTATGATAATAATATAATAAATAATGTTATATTATATTATAATTTCAATATATTATGTCTATATATATATATACTACAATATAATAATTATGATATTAATACTAATAATATATGAATATTTCTTGATATGTTAATATCTTAATATTAATTATGTGTAATATATAGCAAGTAAGTAAATAAATAAATAATGTAGATTAGTTCAGCCTTTAGGTGCGGCCATCCATAAAATTTTTTGGCTCTCGTGTTGCCCCTTGGAAAAAATAATTGCCCACCCTGGTCTAGAACCTTTAAGACTAACAGGGAAAAGGGAATTTATAGTATAAACTCTTGTGGATTACCATTGGTGAAAATAATGGACTGTAGAATATAAATTGGGGTTGATTCAATTTGTGAAAGCATAACTCATGCATTCTGTACTCAGGCCCGGATCAGGCCCTTCTGCCTCCGCCCCTCCCCGCCCCCGCCCCCGCCTCCGCCTCTCCCCACCCCCTCACTGGCGCGAGGAGGAAGGAAAGCCCCACCCACGGAGCTGATGCGGGGCCTCCCCACGGCTGCTCCTCCCTCCCTCCCTCAGCCACCATGCCAGCCTGAGAAGCGGCCGAAATCGCCCTTTTCAGCCCAACTTTAGGAGGGAGGGAGGATTGGCTCCGCGCCGGCAAGGAGGCGGGGGCGGAGCTGGGGGAGGCGAGTAGGGGCGGAGTCAGGGGCGGAGCCGATCCTCCCTCCCTCCTAAAGCAGAGCCAAGGGGAGCAGAGCAAAGGGAGTGGGCGGCCGCGCATGCGCCCTTTAAAAAATGTTTTGGGTTTTTAAAAAAAAAATTGGGGGTCCGGATCTGCTGCCCCCCCCCCAAAGTGCCGCCCGGGCCATGGCCTAGGGTGGCCTTATGGGTAATCCGGGCCTGTCTGTACTTCATAAATGCAGAACTCGAGCTGACTGTACTTTTAAACCGAAAACAGAAATACATGGCTACCCCTTTTAATAATACATATACAATTCTTTCCCTACCTCTGAACCACTATTGCGCAACTAAAGCCATCCTGGATTTTGTGCTCGTAGTACATCATGCTAGTCCTCGTGAAGCTGCCCGTGAGCTGAACCTGCTGTTCGATATGTGCGAGGAACTGATGGAGCAGTGGAAAACTGAGGTACATTTCGGATGTGGGGGTGGAGAAGGCTGCTAACTGGGTAAATACTCACCATCACTTTCCCCACTTGCATCTGGGCAGAATGTGATGGTGCTGGGAGACCTAAATGCTGCTGGTGCCTACATCCCAGCAAGTGCTTGGGCCGGGATCCGCCTGCGGCACGACCTTGGCTTTCACTGGCTCATCAGTGACATGGAGGACACCACAGTAAGCCACCGGACCTGCTGTGCCTATGACAGGTACCGAACCTAAGCGTTCAGATCCTCCTAAGCATTCTTCCTCCTAAGTCGGTGTTCTCACTAGTCACAAAAGCAGGTCTGACCATTCCTGCAGGAAGATGGGTAAACCTGTGCCCCTCCAAATGGCAGCGAACAACTACTTTTGCTCATCCTGGTAGAATCTGGTTTCAGCTTGTGGTCTCACTCAGCGGATGCACCAGGTGACACCAAGATTACTATACATTTTTGTGGAGAGTTTCAGCAGAAATTTTTCAATTTGGGTCAAAATATCCCCATGATTAGACATACTTACAAAAACATTTTTGTAAACCCACCTTCCAAGTACTGTAAACATCTATGCTAATTTACTTGCTGAAACTCCTTTAATTCTTATGCACTTTAATACGTGATTTACGTATATTCCGCTTTATCTCCCCAGAGGGACACAGACCAGATTACAGTTTTACATATATAAGGCAAACATTCAATTCCTTTTTACACAGTAAACAACATACAACAGAGAGGGGGAAAAGGCCTTCCCTTCCATCTCTCGCATCTGGAGGTGATGCCGGCCATGGGGAGGTGCTAGTTTCATTTTCCATGCCAAGGAGCCTGTTGTCTATAGACTTCTCCAATTGTGTTGTTGCCAGTATGCCTGTATGGCACCCTTTTTACCTCCCTGCTGAGGCGGCACTTATTGATCTACTCGTATTACATGCTTTCAAACTGCTAGGTAGGCAGAAGCTAGGGCTGACAGCCAGGAGCTCACCCTGAATGGCTGCTTTGAACTGCTAACCCTCTGTCAGCAGATTTCCGTTTAACCCACAGAATTACCGTGGCCCAGAGCTGTCATTATTATATAATTACGATTCAAATCACATTTTTTTCCTGCAAGCATTGCAAGTATTCTGTTATTTTGGTTGCTGCTGTTTTTTCATATATAGTGGCTGATTTTGTCAAAAATTATTTTGACTACAATAGTGTGGTATGGAGTGAGTCCATTGAGGCAACACTACGAGATATTGAACTGGGTAACACCAACCCTAGTGATCTCACTGGCCAGTTGGTAGGACTACAAATGAAATCTGAAAAACAGGACAGTGCCAGTTGATTGTGCAGTTTGACATGCAGTCTTTCTCAAGCCTTGCTCTTCTCTCTAGAGCAGTGTTTCCCAACCGCTGTGACGCGGCACACTAGTGTGCCATGACGGACCTACTGTGCCGTGAGAAAAGCTCTCTGCCCCCCTTCCTTCCCCCTTTCTCCTGCCGAACTCCTGCTGCTTGGGGGAGGAGGGCTGGGCGGCAGCAAAGAAAAAGAAGGGGCGGGGCGCTGCCTTTCAGCTGTTTCCCCAGCCAGCCTTCAATCCGCCATGACTCCTGCCCCTCGCCCACTGAAGCCCGTCCACCGCTCATGCTCCTCCTCCTCTGTGGGATAGCTGAAGCCGGGGGGGGCATGGCGCAGCCTGGCTCCGCCCCCTTCCCCCCAGCTTCGGCACTCCCAGCAGCTGCTCCAGCCTTGTGGGGACAGTGCCAAGCCAGCATTGTGCTGGCTCTGCCACCTCTGGCTTGGCACTGCCCCCTCAAGGCTGGAGCAGCTGCCGGGAGAGCTGAAGCCGGGGGAGAGGGCAGGGCATGGCACGGCCTGGCCCCTCCCCCAGCTTTGGCACTCCCAGCATCTGCCAGCAGGCCACCACCCCCCAGCTGTTCTTTACTGTGTTAAGAGTGTCATTTTGGTTGGTGGTGTGCCCCCGGATTTTTTTAATGTTAAAAGTGTGCCGCGGCTCAAAAAAGGTTGGGAAACACTGCTCTAGAGAACAACGCAACTTTAGAGCAGAAGGAAACACTGTTGCATCTGCCACAGGCAGGTCCATCAAAACCACTTTTCAGCTATACCATTGACTTCTGCTTCCTGTGATAAGACATTGACCACCTTCATATTACACGTGTATGTTGTTAGAGGTAGAGCAACGTATTTCCCACCTGAGTTTTTTTCTTGCTAGGATCATAGTCCATGGAGAAGAGCTGCTTGGTGCTGTTGTGCCCAGATCAGCCAAGGCTTTCAATTTTACGCAAGCACTTGGACTATCTGAAGAAGAGGTAGGTGAAGTTATGGGCTCCCTTGAAAGCAAATGCAAGGAAACATGCAATGGCTACTGCACAAATTGTTATGCTGAATATGATGGGAAGAGACATAAATAACCTAAACTATCTCATTCCTACAGGCCCTAGGAATCAGTGACCATTATCCTGTGGAGGTGAACCTGCGGCTTGCCCCCAAGGCCCAACGAGAGCTCTGAATCTTCAGCTTCCCTCCTGTTCCTTAAGACCTCAAAGGCAAAACAAAGGGACTGGGGCATTGCCCAGGGTTATCACTTTTTCCAAATACAGTATCATGGAGAGTGAACCACTTTGGGACAGATTTCTTGCTTGACCCCTATACATAAAAGGTAAAGGTTTCCCCCAACATTCAGTCTAGTCGCGTCCAACTCTGAGGGATGGTGCTCATCTCCATTTCTAAGCCAAAGAGACAGTCTACATGACTGCAGAGCACTGTTGCCTTCCCACAGAAGCGGTACTTATTGATCTACTAACATTCGCATGTTTTGGAATTGCTAGGTTGGTAGCTGGGGCCAACAGGAGCTCATCCCGCTCCCCGGATTCCAACCGCCAACCTTTCAGTCAGCAAGTTCAGCATTTTAACCCACTGTATCACCAGCCCTCCCTCCCACCAAACATAGAACAGTCCTAATGGCCATCTGTATGTATACAAAATTATTCCAAGGCTCATGTCTTTTTCTTGCTTTTCAAACTAATGGATTAAGTGTTCATTTCTCAGAAAAGTTTTTACACTCCCATTTTCCTTACATTTTTGAAGCATCATGATTCTTTTAATTATCCATGAAGAGTCAGATATCAAAGCTCTCAGCCTAAAGGATACATTTGATGTAAACTAGGGGTGTCAAAACTCATTTTCATCGAGGGCCACAAAGGACCATAGACTTCATAGATGGAGAATCCATGGATACAGAGGACCAACTATGGTTTTCTTTACATAGTGGTCAGTGCTTTTTAGTTTTTACTCAGTTTGGCTCCCCAGATGTTATTGAATGACAACTCTCATTGTTTTTGATTATCTGCCATGTAGATTGGGGAAAATGGGAATTGCAACCCAACAGCACTTGTGTCTCTGAGGTTGGGGAAAGATTAAAGGACATTTTAAAGTCAGACATCATATCCATAAGGTGTTGGAACAATGGCCAATTTTGCAATAGGGCAGGGGTTCTCAAACCTAAACACAGGTCTTAGAAATGAAAGAATACAATATTCAAAACAAAGAACCATTTTAACCAACATAAATTTACCAGTAGTTCAATTAAAAGTATGGGCCTGCTTTTGGCTGATGAGAGAGAAACGTTAATGAGGGTGATTTTTGTTGTATCCCTTCAATTTGTTTCAGATTTAGGGCAACCCTCAATCTACAGTTTAGGGTGGGGCCCAGGTAAATTACCCTGGAAGGCTGCATTGAGAAGCACTTTCCACCAGCTGACCAAGTTCCGTAATCCCATCCTCGCTCAAAATATTAACCACACAGGAACTAGAGAGCACTCTTTATTATGAATTTTCCTTCAAGAATAAATCAATGGGGCATCTTATTGATAGGCCCTCATGCTGCATGTAAGGCACGCCACTTGTCCAAAGGGCCCCTGTTGGGGATGTATTTCACTCCGCAACCATCAGGGATGAGGCGCTTTTTAGCCACCATTTCTTCAAACTCGTCAGCATTGAATTTGGTGAAGCCCCATTTCTTGGAAATGTGGATCTGTAGAACAACAGTAAGAGCTATCAGACAACTGAGCCACAACTCCCAATTTTGTTTGCACATGCATCACTATTGACATTTACTACTGCATATCAGCAATTAATTGCACAAGTGCTCCCATAATCCAGTCTTCCCTACCAGCCTACAAAGCAAGTTAGTAGTGAGATTAAGAACCTTGGACCTATGATGAATTCATTATAACAACAACAAAGTAAACATAAGGTTTCAATTAGTGCTTTGGAGGCCGACGTACTGGGGAAAAGAAGGACTGACTGTCACACATTACCTTCTGACGTCCAGGGAACTTGAACTTGGCTCTGCGCAGGGCTTCGATAACATGTTCCTTGTTCTGCACCTTGGTACGGATGGACATGATGACCTGGCCAATGTGGACACGAGCTACAGTGCCCTGAGGCTTGCCAAAGGCTCCACGCATCCCAGTCTGGAGCCTACAATAGAAACCACAGCATAATATCTTAGTCTAAAGGCGTCCATGGTATGAACAATGCTATCATGGCACCAGCCAAACTCTCTTGATGAAAATATAAGCAATGACAGCCCATCACCAAAGGTATTACTTCACCAAGAGTCAAAGGTGTTCCCAAGGTCCCTTAAGGTGCTCTGTACAAAGAACGGAGTACGTACACAACCAAGGGAGTTTGCTGTGTGCAGCCATTGCACACCATCCACTGATAACAACAGGGGTTGGTCGGCTTAATTGACTGCAGAGTCTCAATGTTAGCTACAATCAGAGTCAAGTCTCTAACCTGTTTCTTACCTATCAGCTCCAGCACAGGATAACATTTTGTTGATACGGATGACATGGAAGGGGTGGAGGCGCACTCGGATGTGGAAGCCATCCTTGCCACAGCTCTTCACCATGTACTTGTTGGCACAGATCCGGGCAGCCTCTAGAGCTGTGCGGGCAGAGCAAGAGAGTGAGGCAGGCAGAAGGAGGCAGAGTGTAACATCACCACCCACAGCACACTGTGTGACATCTCAGCACTCCTTACCTTCTGATGACAATTGTTCATACTCATCGGACACCATGTGCCCACAGAGAGGGAACTCATCAACCTTCGCCTTCTTCCTGCCCAAGTCAAAAATCCTGATTTTGGGATCTGCAGGATAAAGTAATTACATCAGTTATTTGTACAGAGTAGCACAGACAAACATCTAAATCCTTTGACATTCAAAGGTGGGGAAGCTACTTGCCAAATTAATACAGGCTGAGTATCTATGATCCAAAACGCTTGGAAGCATATTTGTATATAAATAATGAAACATTTTGCAGATGGGACTAAAGTCTAAACATGCAATTTGTATATACTTCATATATACCCGTACAAATAGTCTGAAGATAGTGTTAATAAACAATATTTTAATACTGTGTATGAGAGAAAGTTTATGTCTGTCCAACCATCAGAAAAACAAAGCTGTTACTATCACAGCAATCCATGTGGACAATTTTGGAAGCATTTTGGATTTTTGAATTCCCAATAAGGGATACTCAGCCTGCACCACTTTGATGTTGCGTCTCAACAAGAAATCTTATATTTCTTAAAACTTGTATTGCTTCCTCAAATCAGAGAACTCTCATTTATAATTTATCTTATGCCTCTGCCACACATAAAATTCCATAGGTTTGGGTCACTACTCTACTTACCAGGAACACCCCTGCAGAAGCGGGACTTGGGATAAGGCTTATTCTTGCAATACCGATAGCTAGACAAAAAGACAGTGTAAGGTAGAACATTTAGAAAAAAACTGCCACAACCATCATTGAATAATTTTTAAAGATTCTGATATTCTGGCTAGATGAGTTTCAGAAGTTGCCATCAATACCTGCCCGGATTGTCTCCTAAATACCAAGTTATTGTCTCTGTTATCCTTTGTCCCTAATATCTGTCAGCACAGAGAAGTGGGGATTTTGGAAACTGGCCTGAGACCTAGATCAACCCCTCACATCAACCTTGAAAATATTATCAAAAAAATACTAGCTGATCAGAAAGTCAAAAAAGATAGCTCCATCCTTGCCTGAATCAGACAATTACATTTCTACAAGCTAGAGCTGATGACTACTTGTCTTCATTCATTGGCCAAGGTTGCCCACGGAGATGGGGAGAAAGGAGAGATAATACAACTAACCTCCTGAATTTGATTGCTGAAAACATGGTTTAAGGTGAGTGTGGACATGCTTTAACTCTTGATGAAAATATAAGCAATGACAGCCCATCACCAAAGGTACTACTTCACCAAGAGTCAAAGGTGTTCCCAAGGTCCCTTAAGGTACTCTGTACAAGGAACGGAGCACGTACACAACCAAGGGAGTTTGCTGTGTGCAGCCATTGCACACCATCCACTGATAACAACAGGGGCTGGTCGGCTTAATTGACTGCAGCTGTTTAAAGCTCTTTTTTTTTACGCAGACATAAGGTCATCCAAGGATTGTAACAATGCATCCAGGAAAGTAGATCCTAAGCTACAAAAACTTTGAACTGGCCCTCAATGCCCCTGCACATTCCCCAGAGACCACTACGGTCCATGGATCAAAACCTATTGGGGGTTCCATCACTGAAGATCTGCCGCCTGTCCCCGACACAACAGCGTACTTTCTCTGTAGTAGCATCTACCCTTTGGAACGCCCTCCCAGAGGTGGCTCGAGCAATAACTGATATAGAGGCCTTCCAGAGGGCCTGCAAGACCAATCTCTTCAGACAGGCATTTAACCTTTAAGGCTGTCAAATTCCACTCTTGCCTCAATCTGTTTTATTATGTTTTTAACTATGTTGTGATTATGTTGTTCACTAGTGTGAACCACCCTGAGCTTATTTGGGAAGAGTGGTATATAAATTGAAATAATAAATATGGTTTGAACATCCACACAATTGATTCAGAGCCAGAAAACAAATACTATCATATAGCAAAGAGTTGCTACTTTCCAACAGTTTGAACATAAACATAAATTTAATGCATGTCCTTTGTTTAATCTGTTTTAATATGTATTTCATTGCTATGTAACTTTGATGGAGGTATGTTTCAGTGTATTTGTAGTGTTTCTGCTGTATTTGTGTATTTTAATTGTTTTGTGACCCGCCATAAGGAGAGGCTGGTATGAATTATTATTATTAAGCAAGCTTTGCTTTTCAGAATTATTTTGAGTATTTTTCTTTTTTTAAATAGATTTTTTATTAAAGTTATTGAAAGGTATACAACATTATAAAAGAAAAGAAAACTAGTCCATCTTATCCGGCTCTATTCTAGTAGTCCTTGTTATGTCCATACTAATCATTAATATCCTCCAAAAAAATTTCAAAAACTTTCCAATCTGTTTGTTTCATAGCTTTACTGTTAAAGAGTCCTTAAGAATAAATGTCAATTTGTCCATTTCTTTTATATCTCTATGGTTGCGATTTCTTTTGATTTCCATTTCTTCGCATAGATCATTCTTGCCACGGTGGTAAAATAGGTCCTCCCCATTGGCGCCCCCTTGCAATGGGGGAGAGGCTTGCGTACCCTAATGAAGTTGTGAGCCATGCTGGCGATGGCGTAATAGTCACCGGTAGGGTCTCCCATGCCAGACAGGCCACAACCGAAGGGTCTGACAAAGAGCGTCAATGGGCAGGATGGGCTCTCTAGCCTTTTGGCAACCATCCTAGAAGAAGGAAAACTCTAATTTAAATCCCAGGCAGATGGTGCTCGTCTAACCCTGTAAGGTCAACCATCTAGAGAAGGAAACTCAAACCAAACCTACAACCTGAGGACCTCGCTGCCACCGTCCAAGCTTGCTAGGCCCTGGCAGACGAACCTTTGGTTTAAAGGGTGAGGCCAGTTCTGTGCACGCTGCGCTTCACCAGAAAAATCCATTGCACAGGCTCGAAGGACACATCTAACTACCAAACCTGCCTATCTCAGATTGGCATCTCAGATTGGCCTTTATAGTCATCAATGTGCTTGTAAAAAGTGTGGGATGAGTCCTTCCTAAGAATCTTCGTTCGCGAAGTAATGCCGAGAGGTAAAATAGATAAATAAGATGTCTTGATTTTATATCAAGATCTAAGTCATTGTCTGTAAGACCAAGTAGGAAGTATTCTGATTTCATATGTATTTTTATCTTCATTATGTTTTCACAGATTTCTTGTATTTTCCTCCAGAATGTCTTTGTTTTTGGACAGGTCTACCAAGTGTGGTAAAAAGTACCCACTTCCTTCGCGCACTTCCAACATTTGTTATTTACAGTTTTATACTCACTTCAACATTTGTTATTTACAGTTTTATACTAAAAAGGCCAATCTGGCATTACTTGCAGAAAGAAGATTCTTAGGAAGGACTCATCCCACGCTTTTTACAAGCACGTTGATGACTAAAAAGGCCAATCTGAGATAGGCAAGTTTGGTTGCAGAAAGCACAGCAGAAAGTCTCCTTGGGTGATGTTGTTTCCAAGTTATGGTTCTTTCTGCGTTGTCGTTTGTCTTCGAGACCCATTCGGCGTGTCTTCTCGAAAGAGGCCTCAGCATTGTGGATAGTGCGTCTCCATGCCTTCCGATGTGAGGCCAGGGTGGACCATTGTTGGTGATCAATCTGGCCGAGCCTGAGATGTTGTTTCAGGGAGTCCTTATATCTCTTTTTGGGGGCGCCTCTCTTGTGCTGACCCGTGGCGAGTTCACCATAGAGTAGTATCTTTGGGATACTAGATACAAAGATAGCTTTATACATTATACCTAATTTCTGTGGAGTTATATACCACCTATTTTGAGTATTTGCAAGCCATGGATGTGTCTAAATCTGCGGAGGGGTGAGTGTCTACTCATAACCCATTGCAGTATAGATTCTATGCCCAGCTTTCAGATGAGGGCACAAACTGGCAGCCATAAGAACATAAGAGCCATGCTGAATCGGGCCTCAGCCCATCTAGTCTAGCATTCTGTGTCACACAGTGGCCCACTAGTTGTACACAGGGATCTCTAGCAGAAAGGAGGGCAAAACCCTCACCTGCTCCTGACCCCCCACAACCAGTACCCGGGGAAAATCCTGCCTGCCTCCAAACATCTAAAAACCTGTACACTTTTAACGTTTGAGCCCATGCAAGTGTGTATCAACGCTTTGACTGCCATGGCTCGATACTATTGAGATGCTGGGATGTGTAGTTTAGTGAGGCCCCGGCCTTCTTGGGCAGAAAAGGCTTTGAGAAATGACAAATCGTTAAAAAATATTATGGAGCGAGTAGATTGAGACTGGTTATAGAAGGAATGATTTAAAAAGATGGGGTAGAATGGCTAAGAAATTACTCAGGAAAAGTGGAAGAAGAAATATGGAATATATTTTTTAAACAATTCACGAGGAAAGAAATTAGGGAAATTAGAAATCAATGTTGAGTAATATATTAGAAGTATGGAATAAATACAGGAGAATGTTAATAACGGATGGATCAGTAATAACCCCAATTGTAATGGAAAAGAATTTTCCAAAGAATTTAAAACAAATAATGGATAAAAGTTAAGGGAATTTTTAAAGATAAAATGGGGATTGGATAAAAGTAGGAACGAAGAAGGAAATGATTATGGAAGAATTTAGAGAAATAAAATTGACATGGTTCCATTGTATACAATTAGAACAATGGTTTAAAAATTGGCTAAAAACAATAAAAAAGGAAGTAAGGTTAACCAATTTGAACAAATAATACAAAATGGGAGGGATGTAGAAGAGCACGAAAACTTGAAAGGAATAACTAGTAAAATATATAAGATAATAATTGAAATAAAGGAAGGAAAAACAAAAATAACACCCTTAAGGAGGTCTGGGAAGAAGACTTAGGGATAAAAATAAAGGAAACAGAGTGGCAACAATTGTGGAGACAAAGACATCTTAAAATTTATCAATAAGGATTAAAGAAAATTATTATAAATTAATATGGAAATGGTACCTTACACCAGTAAGAATGGCAAATATAAATAAAAACTACTCGAAAAAACTGTTGGAGAGGATGCCAAGAAACAGGAACATACATACATACGTAGTGGCAATGTAAATATGTAAGCAAATTTTGGGCGAAAGTATTTAAAGAAATAGAAGATATAATGAATATTAAAATAGAAAGAAGTCCTAGTATAGCTTTATTATCATTATATAATAGTATACAATTGGGAAAAAAAGGATAAAGATGCGACAACAAACCTATTAACAATAGCAAGACTGCTTATAGCAAGGAATTGGAAAAAAAGAAATAAATATACAAATAGAGGAATGGTACAAGGAAGTATGGAAACTGGCAATAAATGACAAGTTAACATGTATATTAAAAGTAAAAAGAGGTATATGGAAACAAAGTGATTTTCATGAGGTATGGAGAAAATTTATTGAAAAAGGATTAGAAAAGGAAGAAGGAAGGTTACCTCCACAAGAAGAAATGAAATTTTGGACGAAATGGCTTGGGGAGGGAGGGGAGCACAGCGGTGAGGATACAAAATGTATAAGAAAAACATAATGGCAGATGCTAAAGATTGAAGTATTGTACCTAGAAATGAATAACATGAATCTGCTGTAAATGTATAATATTGTGTTGATAATGATAAAACAATAAAAATATTTTTTTAAAAAAGATAAGGGGAAGATGGGGGTGGGAATATATGGGGCAGAAATATAATAATAATGTATTTAATTTGGAACTGAGGGCTGTTTTGCTGGGGGGGTGGGCTCCTTTCTTCCTTGCTTTAATTCTTGCTTTTATGTTATTTATTTATATTTATTTCCTCCCATATATATTCCCTTCCTCAATCCATCTGATATTTATTTATATTTATTTCATTCAGTTCCATTTTTTAAATTTATTTTATAATTAATAATGCAACTAGTAATTGTAAGTAAATTGGAGCCCGGGGAGGGGGCGGAGCCGGTGGAGGGGCCAGAGCGGGGGCATCCTCCAGGGCTGCCAACGACTCTCCCAGCCTCTACATTCTGACAACATGATTGGCTGCCAATAAGGGCGGATTTGCATACCTCCTGTACTGCCCAGCCAACATGAACATTCCGACCCAGAACAAACTGTCAGAGGAGGATAAGGCAAAGGGCTGAGGCACAAACACAAACACACAATTCACTTCCCACAGAAAATTTACAGACCACGCCCAAAATTGACAGTAAGGCTTCATTAACTTAATTAAGGGATAAAAAAATGTATAAGAAAAACAGATGCTAAAGATTGAAGTATTGTACCTAGAAATGAATAACATGAATCTGCTGTAAATAGACATTGTATAATATTGTGTTAATAATGATAAAACAATAAAAATATTTTAAAAAGAGAGAGAGAAATGACAAATCCCAGGATCCCACAGCATTGGATCCTGGGCAGACTCAATAGTGGTGTCAGAGAGCCCTTCCAGACAGGCCCAGGATTTAAACCGGATTATAGGAGTCCCCACTGCCAGATAATCTGGGATAAAGAGAAAACCTGGGATCAGATCCTGGGATGTAGTGCCCAAAGTGCAGTGTGGGATACACCACGAGTCAGCATTTCGGCTTCAGGCCAAGGGGCCACTCGAAAATGGCGAGAACAGAAGGCCCAGCCTCTGCCAACGAAACACGGCGGTTGCGGGTGAGGGAGGCGGGTAACTCACCAACGGGCGGGTCGGCGGCCCATGGCTGCGGGTCTGGAAGGAGAGAAAAACGGAGAAAGTCAGTGAGAGGCCTTCGAAGCCCCCGAGGACAGGCCTGAGGCCTACTCTCCCCACGCGGCGCCCGCCTGGCCCTTCCGCGCACTCACCTCGCCGAGCGGAAAAGAGAGCGGGGGCGCGCCTGCGCGGGGCTTATCAACCACTGCCGCTCTAGGACGGCTGGGGGGCCATAGAGGCCGGGCCGTGCCTCGTGGAGGGCGGGGCCTCGCGAGACGGCACTCGCGCGATTTCGTCCCAAGTCTCGCGTTGTTTGGATAAGTTTCTTCCTTTTCTCCCCCCCTCCCTCTTCAAGGAGACTTAAAAGATGGCAGTTTCGGTGGCTTTGAGCAACGCCAGGCACCTCTGGAGGCCGGCTTTGTTGGCACCTCGCTCGGTGAGAGGCCTGGCTGCGTGCGTGCGGCTCGCGGAGGGAATGCGTGCTCGTGTTTGGTTTCGTCTCAAGGGAAGCCGAGCGGCTGGGGGAGGGGAAAGAGAAGGTCGGGTACGAAGCGTTCCGATTGGTTGAGAGGCGGGCCAAAAGGAGGAATGCGATTTTCCAATTGGTTGAAAATCCCAACACGGTTGGGAGGGAGGAGTTTCTATCCTGGCAACGGGTGGGCGGGATTAGCCGCGCCAAGGTTCGTTCTGATTGGACGATAGAAATAGAATGGCAGAGGATTGAAGGATGGTTTAAAAAGGGGTGAAGGCAGGGCCAGTACACCTGAGCAAGGGTTGTCATGGGAGGAGGAGGAGGGTCTCCCTGGGCTGAAGTACTAATGCAAGAAAGTGCCTGCTTATTTTCCCTTGGTAGATAGATAAAGCTCTTTATCTCGGCATTACTTCGCAAACAAAGCTTCTTAGGAAGGACTCATCCCACGCTTTTTACAAGCGCGTTGATGACTAAAAAGGCCAATCTGAGATAGGCAAGTCCGGTTGCAGAAAGCACAGCAGAAAGTCTCCTTGGGTGATGGTGTTGCCAAGTTGTGGTTCTTTCTGCGTTGTCGTTTCTCTTCGAGACCCGTTCGGCGTGTCTTCTCGAAAGAGGCCGCAGCATTGTGGATAGTGCGTCTCCACGCCTCCCGGTGTGAGGCCAGGGTGGATCATTGTTGGTGATTGTAAGGACTCGTATTCGCACGCCAACTTTTACACCGTGACAGGGCAGGCTATCCCACCGCTGCCACCATTTGAAAAGATTTGCTTACGCCGCCTAAAAGCTAGCGTCGAAACCTCTTGTAAATTTAAACTAATCCCTGACCACTTCGTGGAGACACAGCCTAAAGCGTGCGTCCCACTGTGAGAGGATCTATTTCCAATTACGCTGCCACCATATTAATTCTCTGGCTACCGATGTGAGGGTTTATCTTGATGCTTCTATGTTGAAATGATATGACTGAGAGAGTTTCATGAAGGAACATCAAACAGTTTATTTTCACAAACGGGTTCAATGCTTAGTTGGTTTCAGACTACAAAGAGGTACAGACTTGAAGGTTTCAAACAATAAAACACTGGGGTATAACGTCCCCTGACACAGCCACACGGGCACCAGCAGTTCTACTACTTAACTGCTTACCACCAGGTTACTCTCAACCCTAACTAGGACTAAACTTGTCCCACACTTGGGTTTCCCTAAACCTCACACACAGAACTGAACTGCACACTTGCAGCTCTAACCGACAGCTGGCTATCCCACCAACCGCCAAAACCCAACTGAACAAATTCAAACCTCTTCAGCATTCCAAGCTAGCCTTCTGGCTGGCTCCACCCACCGTCACCATGGTAACTCAATCTCCATGCAGAGGGTGGTCTTTAATATCACCCTGTTATGGCCTATGTTATCTTTAACATTTAACAGATATATAAAATTACATTTAACCTGTAATTAAAATTATCAGTTCACCACAGTGATCAATCTGGCCGAGCCTGAGATGTTGTTTCAGGGAGTCCTTATATCTCTTTTTGGGGGCGCCTCTCTTGCGCTGACCCGTGGCGAGTTCACCGTAGAGTAGTATCTTTGGGAGGCGGTGGTCCTCCATCCTAGAGACGTGCCCTGCCCAGCGCAGCTGTGTTCTCAATAGCATGGCCAGTTGCAATAAATATTGAACTCCCAGCAGATAAGGGGAATGCCATGGTAATCATGAAAACAGGGCAATACAAAGGGGGAAAAAAATCAGACGACTCCAAAAAACTAAAACAGGACCCAACCTACAAAATCACCAGGAAAACCAACACTTTGATTAAGAACTCCTCATTTAATCTTAACACATGCCAACAACTATGCAAATCTGAAGGCCTCCCTCTTAGACTCCCAAAAAATCCATAAGGACTACTCTGCTCAGATCCATTGTGAGCGCCATTGGATCCCCCCACTCATGATTTGGTAAAATTTCTAGCCACACAACTACAAACCCATATTGGGCTCACTACACACTACATCAGGGGTGCTCACACTTTTTCAGCATGCGAGCTACTTATAAAACAACCAAGTCTAAATGATCTACCCACCCACTACTCAGAGAGCCATAAAAGCAAAATATTTGGAAATTTATTTCAGTGAGAGCTGTATAATATATTTTAAGACTGAATTCAACCAAATGTGAGTATAATAAGCCCCTGAATTTATTCATAATAATAATGATGTTAATATTCATTCAGCCTCTGCTCCTCCTCCTCCTAATAATAATAATAGTAACAATAGGTTCCTAGATTAGAAGGAGACCTCCAAGGGCCATCCAGTCCAACCTCCTGCCATAAGGGAAAAACACAATCAAAGCATTCCTCACAGATGGCCATTCAGCCTCTGATAATAATAATAACAATAATAATAACAATGGGTTCCTAGAATAGGAGGAGACCTCCAAGGGCCATCCAGTCCAACCTCCTTCTGCACCTGGGTGGCGTTGGGAGCCTGCGGGGGCGGGACTGAGTCTTCCTCCCGCCCTGTCTGCGATCTACCAGGCTGCCCTACGCGATCTACGAGTAGATTGCGATCTACCTAATGAGCACCCCTGTTCTAGAAGCATTCTCTCCTGACGTTTCGTCTGCATCTGTGGCAGGCATCCTCAGAAGTTGTGAGATCTTGACTGTTGCTAGGTGAAGTGGCCCTCTTGTGATGTCCCTGGGAAAGAAAGGAGTGAAGGTGTTTGGCTGTTGCTAGGCGACATGTGTATGAGAGGAATTGGGCAAGGGAAGGAAGGGAGAAAGAAGGAAGAAAGAGAAAAGATCGGGGGAAAGGTATGAAGTAAAGGAAGGAGTGGAAGAAGGGAATGAAAGGGATGAAGAAAGGAATGGAAGAGCGGGAAAACGGAAAGAGAAAGGAAAGAATGAAGAGGGGAAAAGAAAGAGCCATGAAAAGCTTTCCCAAAGAGAGTTGGTGAAATGATGCCATGGCGACATTGTGAGGAAGGCTTTATCAGAGCTGAAGAAGGGAGAAGGTTGGTGGGCAGTGTTCCCAATGGCATCTGGGCAGGACTGGGTATATACTCTAGTAATATATATATAACAGGCTCATTGATAAAAACATTATTTGCCAGGTCAAACAGCCAATTCTGGATTCTGCCAAAGGGAGATAGCAAAGCCATATGTGAAACTGGAATTCTATGGAGCCAGGCAAAATGCCTAGCATAGCGAGGAGGAACATGAGGTTATCCAGAAGTTGCTGCACTGCAGTTCCACTCATTCATCCATATTGGCTTTGCCATTGGGCACTGATTATTTCCCAATCCCAGCTTAGTGCAGCTATAATCTCAAATAGTTATTTTCTGTAGTTGCTAACACAGATGACTTCCTGATTCCCCAAATGCCCTTCTCAGATTGAATCTGATTTTTCATGTCTTTCACAGGTCCAGTCTCTAACAGACAGCAGCCGCAGGAATGTGGCCTCGGTTTGTATAGCTAAAATATTTATTTTTCATATCAGAATTATTCTGGGAGAGAGATCCTAGAAAGATGGATCAAGGAGACAGATATGGCCTGTTGCATATTCCCACAACGTGGTGCATATTACTACTATCCCACATCCCAAGACAGTAAAGAGGAGGAAGGAGGCCACGCCCCTGCAGCAAGGCCTGTACCTCCATTTGGTGGGGCGACCAAATTCTCTGAAGCGGCCGAGCGGCGCACATGCCCTGTGCCGCCCTCTAGCGCTTTTTAATTCGATCTGGAAGTTGTTTGTGTGTAATTTTTCTGGTTGTTGGTCACACCTTGTCCCGTTTGGCGTTTTGTGGCCAAATTTGGTGTGTGTCCATTCAGTGGTTTTGTTGTTTTTAAGGTACTCACGACGACAGGTCTCTTTTTATATAGAGAGATAGCACAAATATTGTGCCAAATATTGACTGATGGTAATAATATAAGACTGAACAAAATGCTATCTGAATAATCTATGCAGGCATTACTTTCTTTAAGGTTGCATCTTCTACATGCTGTCTAAAACATTTTTTTTTTGTCTTTTCTCCCCCAATGCCTGGTCTTCAGCAACAGACAATTGTAAGTAGTTTTCTCAGTGCTAGTAATGTTAAAGTAAAACTTCTAGCCAATTGTTGGAGCCCCTCAGTCCAGAACCAAATATTAAAAGTCCCAAATTCGGATGGCAATGGACAAGGGGTGAAAGGTATATAAGGCATTTATTTATTTATTTATTTATTTTCATTTCTACCCCGCCTTTTTCACCCAAAGGGACTCAAGACGGTTTACAATTCCGGCAAAAATTCAATGCCAGTAAAAACCAGTACTAACCATAAAAATTATACAGTTAAAACAATTAACATTAAGCAATAATAAAACACATCCTTATACAAATTTTAAAAGCATATGAAGTGCATAGTTCAATTTGTCCATAACCCTGCTCATAATCCTTAATTCAGACCTTATTCTTTGAATGCTTGTGTGCAGAGTCAAATCTTCAGCTTTTTCCTAAAACCCAGAAGGGATGGGGTCTGCCCAATGTCACTGGGGAGGGAGTTCCACAGCCGAGGGGCTACCATGGAAAAGGCCCTGTCTCTTGTTCCCACCAGTCACACTTGAGAAGAAGGTGTCACCGAGAGCAGGGCCTCCCCAGAAGATCTTAGACTTCTAATAAAAAATGTCCCCACTCATGCCTGGGATGCAATGGGGGATAGAATAATTTAAAGTTTTTGACATCACATTGGATGTTACATGGTTAGGAGTACACTTTTAAGGTTTTAGTCATAGTTGTGGACAGTAGGTTTACTTCAGCAGTTTTAAAAGCGATTCTGAGAGTCTATTGATTTCCTGCAACCTCTTTGGAAGGAAGAGTGAACAAAGTTTTCTTTCTGCACTTCCAACCCATTTTTCCATGGAACTGGACAGACTTAGAGATAACTGTGTTCTCCAGTTAGCATTCAATGAGGGACTGCAGTTATCCCTGGCTTGCTGAAGAGAAAAAGAAAGGCTGGATTGGATTTTGTTCTCACCTGCTTATGTCCTTTTACCTTGCCTTATAGCCACCTCCTGCCAAATATGGGGGGCGGCACACCGTGACCCTGATCCCTGGAGATGGCATTGGGCCAGAGCTCATGCTTCATGTCAAGGAGGTATTCAGGTACAAAAGTCTACAATTCTCTATATCCAGAGTTTAATACCTGTTTGTTGTCTGCTTTCTACTTGCTTGCAACTTATGGCGACCCTAAAGGGGGCCCATCATGGGGTTTTCTTTGCAAGATTTGTTCCAAAGAGATTTGACATTGCATTCTTCTAAGGCTGAGACAGTGTAACTTGCGGGTTTCCATGGCTGAGCAGTAGGCATGAGAAAAGTTATGATGGATCCATGGATCGAAGCTAGAGAGAGACAGCGAGGGGCGCAGGGGCATCTTCTCCTCTCTCGCCGCCCTCCCTCCTTTCCCTGCCAATAAACCGGAGTATTGGCAAGTAAAGGAGGGGGAAAGCAAGATCGCCTCCTCCTTCCCCTCCTTTCCTTGCCAATACTCCGATTTGTGGCAGGGAAAGGAAGGGGGAAGTGAATGCGCTTTAGATCCTGGCAGGGAGTAAGGGCAGAGAGGGCCCCGTCTGCGCCTCCTCCTCTGCCAGGATCTAAAGCGCATCAAGCCTTGATGCGCTTTAGATCCTGGCAGAGGAGGAGGAGCAGACGGGGCCCTCCCTGCCCTTACTCCCTGCCAGGATCTAAAACGCATCAAGGCTTGAAGAGGCTTCATGACGGGCCAACTTCAGCCCTCCAGGTGTTTTGGACTTCAACTCTCACCATTCCTCACAGCCTCAGGTCTCTTCCTTTTCCCCTCAGCCTGGGCAAACTTGGGCCCTCACTCCTTCAGGATCGGGCGAGAGAGAGGCAGGGAGGAGCGAGGGGCTCCTCCTCCTTTTTTTTGCTGCTTCAAGAATAGAATACCCCCTCCCTCCTTCCCTCCCTCCTTCCCTCCCTCCTTCAGTTTACCAGCTGTTTGGATTTCTGGGAGTTGTAGGCCCAAACCATCTGGAATGCGCATGCGCTGGCATACGAACTACTAACGAATTTCGTTAGTAATTACGTTACATTTAGAAATTTTTGGAAATTTTTTGTAAGTCTTTCTATTACTAATCAAAAAAATCTCCCCCCAATTAGATTTTCGATTTGCTATTTTTGGGTTCTAAACCATGCCTACTGAGCAGGGATTCAAAGCCTGGTCCTCAGAGTTATAATCCAACATGAACCACTATATTATACTTGTTCTCTAATACTATTAATTCGTTCTATATCCTGCCTTTCTTCTGGTGTCTCGAGGGCTCTTCCCTTGCACATTTTTATCTGCACATCAGCCCCCACAAAGCAGGCAAGGCTGAGAGCCAGAGAAATGGGCACAAAGTTACCAATTAATCTCTTGGCTCAGTGGAGACTCAGAACGGGATTTCCCACTCCTCAGCCTGATCCTGTAGTTTTTTTTCTGTGCTGCCTCAGAGCCAGGCATAAATCACAGGCAGCCTAATTTCAGAGGATGCATAAATACCCATCTAGGTTCTCATGCCTTTTCCAAAACTTAAATTGGGATTGGCAATCACTGACTAGGACTGTCCTTTTCTCCTTTCTCCCAGGCATGCTTGCGTACCTGTGGACTTTGAAGAGGTTATTGTGAGCTCAGCGGCATCTGAAGAGGACATGAAGAATGCCCTGATGGCCATTCGGCGTAACCGTGTGGCCCTCAAAGGTAAAAAGTTTGACTGTTTATATAGTTGTTGAAGAAAAGATGGGCCACTTCACCTTCACAAGTAGGCTGAAGTGATGGAGTGGGGATGGTGTTTGTGTGATGTGGCAACTTGGGTTAGGTAGAAGGTAGATCTGGATCTACTGTTATAGTCTAGGTGATTTTCAGTAGTTCAGAAATGAAGTGACTCCCACCCAAAGTAAAAATTTCTGAAGGAAGCCTGTCACAAACAGGATTTCAAGGATTGTAAGATTGTTGCACTTAGGCTATTTTAAACGAATTCCTGAGTTCAGTATTTCTTTAATTCTCAATATGTACAGTGTTCCCTCACTTGTTCTATTCCAGGGCCACCCGCAATAAGTGAAAATAAATGAAAATCCACGAAGTAGAGACACTCCGCCCACTCGAGTGGGGGGAGTGTCTCTACTTCGTGGCAGCCTCTTCCTTGCCACCTCTGCTGCTCCCTGCCTTGGAGGCCCCTTCCTCACCAAACTGGGCACCCTTGGGCGCCCAGCCTGGCGAGGAGGGAACGGGGAGCAGCTGTATAGTGCTCCCTCACTGCTCCCTGCAAAACAGTCAGTCCGTAATAAGCAAACCGCAAAGTAGCGAGGGAACACTGTATTTCTGTTCATGTGGCTTTGGTGTGGAATATGTATTTTGGTTCTCTTTGGTGGATCTTGGAGTTTTAGAAAAATTGTAGAGGATCTCTAGGGCAGTGGTTCCCAACCTTTGAGCCTCCAGGTGTTTTGGATTTCAGCTTCCACAGTTCCCAACAGCTTGTAAGCTGGCTGGGATTTCTGGGAGTTGAAGTCCAAAACACTTGGAGGCCCAAAGGTTGGGAACCACTGCTCTAGAGTCTATACTAGGCTGCTCCTCCTCCATGCTGTGCTTGTGGCTGAGGAGCGCAGGGTTAGAATAGAGCAGGGCTGTCCAACTTCTACCAGACCTGTGGCCGGAATTCCGGTTACTGATGACCTGGGGGGCCGAAGGGTCTGCCTCCGCCCCCAGCTCCGCCCCCTCCCTGACTCCGCCCCCACCCCAGCTCCGCCCCTCCCTGGCTCCGCCCCTCCCGCCTTGAGGTGTCTGTGGATGACACCGGGGCTTTTACTTGGAGGTAGAGATGAACACCAAAATCCCAGTCTCAAGTCCCAGTTCCTGCTTTGAACTGGATTATATTGCAGTGTGGACTCAGGGTCCTTCACACAGCCATATAACCCAGAATACCCAGGCAGGAAACCCCACAAAACCTGCTTTGAACTGGATTATATTGCAGTGTGGACTCAGGGCCCTTCCACACAGCCATATAACCCAGAATACCTGCTTTGAACTGGATTATATTGCAGTGTGGACTCAGGGCCCTTCCACACAGCCATATAACCCAGAATACCTGCTTTGAACTGGATTATATTGCAGTGTGGACTCAGGGCCCTTCCACACAGCCATATAACCCAGAATACCTGCTTTGAACTGGATTATATTGCAGTGTGGACTCAGGGCCCTTCCACACAGCCATATAACCCAGAATACCTGCTTTGAACTGGATTATCGGAGTCCACACTCATATAATCTGGTTTAAAGCAAATAACATGGGATTTTATTCAGATGTGTGGAAAGGAAGTCAAATAAGAAGCCAAGGCCCTTCCACACAGGCCTATAACCCTGAATGATAAGGCATAATATTCATTCTGCCTCTGCTAATAATAATAATAATAACAACAACAACAGGTTCCTGGAGTAGGAGACCTCCAAGGGCCATCCAGTCCAATCTCCTTCTGCTATAAGGGAAAACACAATCAAAGCATTCCTCACAGATGGCCATTCAGCCTCTGATGATGATGATAATAATAATAATTATTATTATTATTACAATGGGTCCCTAGAACAGGAGACCTCCAAGGGCCATCCAGTCCAATCTCCTTCTGCTATAAGGGGAAAACACAATCAAAGCATTCCTCACAGATGGCCATTCAGCCTCTGATGATAATAATAATAATAATAATAATAATTACAATGGGTCCCTAGAACAGGAGACCTCCAAGGGCCATCCAGTCCAATCTCCTTCTGATATAAGGGGAAAACACAATCAAAGCATTCCTCACAGATGGCCATTCAGCCTCTGATGATGATAATAATAATAATAATAATAATAATAATAATAATAATTAAAATGGGTCCCTAGAACAGGAGACCTCCAAGGGCCATCCAGTCCAATCTCCTTCTGCCATAAGGGGAAAACACAATCAAAGCATTCCTCAGCCATGTTGAATCAAACTTGGCAGACTGAACTCTCATGAGAGCAACAGAAAGTACTGAACCTTGAGTTTGGGAGTTGTAGTTCTCCTCCATCCAGAGAGCACTGTGGACTCAAATAATGATGGATCAGGACCAAACTTGGCAGGAATCCTCAGAAGAGGAGGAGGCCGGAAAGGGAATGAAAGAGCACCCCCCACTCGCTCCGAACTCGGCCCCGCCCCTTTTTCGCTCTGGCCACGCCCCCTCTCGCTTGGTGCACTCTCTCCTTCCCTCTTTCATTCAGGAGATGCAAGGGGGAAGGAATGAAAGGGGGAAAGAGAGAGAGAAGGAGGGAGGGGGGAGAGAGAAACAAGAAGACAGGAAAGAGTGCGGAGGCAACAGGGAGAGGGAGCGCAGGAGGAGGGCGAACACACACACAAACACTTTATTTGCCGCCTCCCCTTCTTCCCCCTCCCTTCCCTTCACCTCCGCTTGCCTGCCTGCCTGCCTGCCTGCTTCTTCAGGTTTGTGGCCGCCGCGAAAGGGAAGGCCGCAGCCGGCCATCCCCAGCCTCATGGAGGGAGGGAAGGAGGAGGAAGGGAGCCTGCTCTTCCTCCCTGCCCCGCCCCTCACCCCCCCCCCCACAAAAAATAAAAATAAAAATATTCAAAAAAAATTCAAAAAAATATTCATAAAAATTAATAAAAAAATTTTTTTAAATCTTAAAAAACGCAGATATCTTGCAGGAGGGTAGGGGGCCGTGGGGAAGGGGCTGGGGGCCATATACGGCCCGCGGGTCGCCAGTTGGACAGCCCTGGAATAGAGGGTTTAATAGAGATAGTTAGGCTATACAGGATGAGCTGGGTATCCACACGAGATACTGTATGTTCCTATGAAAACAGGAAACTGGATGATAGTGAGTTTTATTAATTATTAATTATTTAAAGCATTTATATTCTGCCCTTCTCACCCCGAAGGGTACTCAGAACGGAGCACAACATATAAACAGCAAACATTCAATGCCAAAACATAACTACACTATACATATACAGAAATATTAAAATTACTTATCTTGATGTTAAAATCCTCTGTTTAAAACTGTTTCAAACATCCATATCAAATTTGGTTGGCATAATAAGAATTCCTATCGCTTTATGGAAATGACTTCCAGAATAGGGATGCTCAATCTTTATTGGCACTGTCTGCCCCCATCTCTTTATCTCATACTTGGGAGACCCAAAAACGAGACTCCCGATTGACTGGTTCTCTTTTTCTGGTTTTATAGGAAATATTGAGACGAACCATAACCTCCCACCTTCCCACAAGTCTCGGAACAACATCCTGCGGTGAGATGAAAGAGTCCAGACAGAGCCTGGGAATTGGCTAAATGAATCTCATTCAACGTGTGACCTTCCATAGAAAGTCCACCATGAGCTTAATAACCTCCATTGTTGGGGGAGCCTCTCTGGGACAATTAAAACAAGGGGCTGGGTTAGTACTTCTGTTGAATGGAGGATTGGCAGACTACAAGATAGCCCTGCAGATGCAAGTGCAAGCCAAAGGCTCCCTGACCTTTGGTAGGTCTACTAGCCTGTCACTTCCTTCCTAGGTCTGGGTAGTGTTTAATGTTAATAACAGGAGTCTTTGTTAGCTGGGCCTCTTAGTAAGATGGGGAAGAAGCTGAGGGGTGGGACAGCAGAAATGGGGGAAATGCTTTCCGGAATAATTGAGTCACCTTGAGACTGAGAAAGGCAAGATAGAAATACTGCAGATAAATAAATAAATAATTTGGGAGACCAAGTCGATTGTGTGTGACCTTCCCCTTCCCCTCTGTTTCCATAGTACCAACCTGGATCTCTTTGCTAATGTTATTCATTGCAAGAGCCTTCCGGGAGTGGCAACCAGGCACCACAATATTGACATCCTCATCATCCGGGAGAACACGGAGGGGGAGTACAGCAGCCTGGAGCATGAGGTACTGATTGGTCAAGGGAGCCAGCTTTTCATGAGCTCAATATCCTTTCTGATCTAGGTGGACTTGTTTGTTTTCCATATTGTCTATTTGTTTCAGGTCCAAGTAGAGTGTTGATGGTTGGAGAATGTTTCTTAGCCTCAGGGTAGAATTCCAGTTTGGTAGGACCAACCCGAAGTGATCTACAGTAGCCAGAAGAATATTGAACTAATTGCGTTTTTTAGTTCACGGTATGAGCTAGATCCTGTGTAATATCTGAAATTGTAATTCCAAGGTTTCAACCTAATTGTCGAACCCTCTTTTCTCAAAGATCTCTTTTCTGATTGAGGAGACCACCCAATGCTTTCTCCAAGGTTAACTATGACATGAACAGAGAGCTGTGTTGTTGAAGGCTTTCATGACTGGAATCACTGGGTTGCTGTAGATTTTTTGGGATGTGTGACCATGTTCCAGTAGCATTCTCTTCTGATGTTTCACCTGCATCTATAGCAGGCATCCTCAGAGGTTTGTGGTGTCTGTTGGAAATGCGGCAGTGAGGTTTATATATATGTGGAATGTCCAGGGTGGGAGAAAGAACTCTTGTCTTTGTGAGACAAGTGTGAATGTTGCAATTAGCCAGCTTGATTGCCTTGCAGCTTCAAAGCCTTGCTGTTGCTGCCTGGGGTGGTCTTTTATTTGGGAGGTATTAACTGGCACTTGATTGTTGACTGTTTAGAATTCCCCCCTTTTTGAGTGATGTTCTTTATTTGCTGTCTCGATTCTTGTGGTTTTTTTAAATACTGGTAACCAGATTTTGTTCATTTTCATCATTTTCTCCTTTCTGTTGAAATTCTCCACATGCTTGCGGATTTCAATGGCTTTTCTGTGTAGTCTAACATGATGGTTGTCAGAGTGATCCAGCATTTCTGTGTTCTCAAATAATATTCTGTGTCCAGGTTAGTTCATCAAGTCTTCTGCTATGGCTGACTTAAAAACCTGAAAAAATCGTAGCAACCCAGTGAACAGAGAGCTCTTTCCGTCCTCTTCTCCTTGGTTCAAATAGCCAGAGACTTCGTAGATTATTCATTCACTACTTCTTGGCTCGCAGCCATGTGCTAAATAATAATAAAAAGACAAATGAGCGTTTATAGGACAACATGAAGCTGGTTTTTACTTTGTTTCACAAAGAATTAGACAGACAAGTGAAGCCAACTTGTAAAAAGCTCCTGTAAAATGTAGCTTCTGAGATACGTCAGATGGAGAGCCAGTACAAGAAAGTTTAGCTTTCTAAGGTTAGTAGTCCTCTGAATCAGAGTTGGCAGCTTCCTTGCATAATAGCCCTCCTTCTCTTCCCAGCTCTCATTTCTTCCTTGGCACCATCTTAGAAATGTAGAACCAACCCTGGGGATCTTTCTTCCCTCAGAGTGTCTCCGGTGTCGTGGAGTGCCTGAAGATCATCACCAAGGTCAAGTCCCTGCGCATTGCTGAATATGCCTTCAAGTTGGCACATGAAGAGGGGCGCAAGAAGGTGACAGCTGTCCACAAAGCCAACATCATGTGAGTTGTATAGTGAGGAGAAGCAAGGCTGACCTGGTATCCAGCCCAACTCCACAAACTCTATTTTCCTTACCTATTATTCATACTCGTTCTGCTGCCTGTGCTACGGTCAATGCACTTTGGCTGATCTGAGGCCTTTCTCTCCTCTCTTAAAGGAAGCTGGGCGATGGTCTCTTCCTGCAGTGTTGCAAAGAGGTGGCAGCAAGGTACCCAAACATCACCTTTGAGAGCATGATTGTTGACAACACTACAATGCAGGTATTTATTTGTTTATTTATTTACAGTATTTATGTTCCGCCCTTCTCACCCCGCATGGGACTCAGGGCAGATTACAATGCATATATACATGGCAAACATTCAATGCCAGTTAGACATATAGACAGACACAGAGACAATTTAACATTCCAGCTGTGCCCAAACCTTTTCGGGTTCATGGGGGTATGCTCGATTCCGGCTCGATCTGGCCACAGGGGGAGCTGCTGCTTCACCATCCATTGTGACACCGAGTCCTTTGATGGAGTACTTCTTCATTCTTCTGCACGCAGCTGGAAGGATATTTTTGGCGTCGTAAATTAGTTAAATTAGCCTCCCCGCATAAAGCGGTACCTAAATTTCCTACTTGACAGATGCAACTGTCTTTCAGACTGCACAGGTTGACAGCAAGCTAGACAAATGGCCGGAAGCTCACTCTGACCCAGGCTGGCTTCGAACCCATGACCTTTCGGTCAGTAGTGGTTTAATGCGGCTGTCTCCCAGCTAGCTGCGCCACAGCTTGGTCCTACACTGATGCCACTTTGCTTTCGTGTCTGGGTGTGTTTTCGAATGCACAACTTTTTGAGTCTGTGAAGAAAACCCAAGCCTTGGTTTTCTGCATTCCCTTGGTAGTGAGGCTCGGGGCTTCATACTATTTAAAGTATACATTTATTTTATACTCTTTACATCTCCTAAGTCAATTTTGCATATTTCCTTGGATTTCCCTAAAGCAACACTTCCCCTTTCTAAATTATTGCTTCTCTCCCTATAGACTTCCTGTGAATAAATTATTACTGCAAACTTTTCTTTTTCACAAAACAATATGGAATTCTATGCTTATACTGAAGTACTGGTTTGTTAGTAGAGTCTTTTGTGCCTGATTTAAGACAGGCCCCCAAACCCATCCTGATTGTGTTGTGACTGCTGTTAATGGCTGTTGACTCTTTCCCACTCACTGCTTTCTCTGAATTCCCAGCTGGTGTCCCGTCCACAGCAGTTTGATGTCATGGTTATGCCGAACCTCTATGGCAACATTGTCAACAATGTCTGTGCTGGATTGGTTGGGGGACCAGGCCTGGTGCCAGGGGCCAATTACGGGCACAACTATGCGGTGTTTGAAACGGTGAGAGTGAGAACGAGATTGCGATGTCAAAGTTTTGGTAAAACTGAAGGGCGGGGGGATGTGTGTGTTATGTGACAGCAGCTGTGGACAGCAATATGTACGTCCTGTTAGGTAATTTCAAAAAAAGGAAAAAGCATTTAAAAATGTAAATCAGCAGCAGTAGCAATAGTAGCAGAAGCTTTAACAGATCAGAAGCAACATGAACTAGCAGCAGAATAAATGAGCTTCAGCGATTATGGGAACAGAGTCAAGTTTTAAAAGATACGAAAGACTTTCTTGAAAGAATTACATTTATATACTGTATAGAAAAGTTATGGCCTATCTCTCTGGAGATATCATGTCTCTTCATTGTCATGAGGGAAGAACAAAATACAAGATTCAGGGGCTTGCCATGCGGTCTGGAAAGTTTGACTAAAACAAGGCCTGTCCCTGAGAAGTATCAGTCTAACAAGCAGGAGAAAGACAGGAAGAGAGGCAGACAAAGAAAGCAAATAGGGGAAAGGCTTTCCCTGCCTGCCAGCTACCACAGCTGTCTGTCTAGCTATTTGATGAGGACTATAAACTTGTGTAGGATGTGGTTGAGCTCCAACACTTCTCAGCTGAATTTATTTTTCAGTGATAGAAATTGAAATGTTTGAGATGCTTATTGACGTCATTAAAAGCAGGAAACAGCATTTTGGGATCAAATCCTTTCCATTTGACTTAACTGAAATTGAATGCGACCTTGGCCCCAATAGTAGGGATGGTTGAGGTGATCCGGAAATGTGAAACCAGATGTGTTTACATTGCAGCAGAGATGTGATAGAAGGAATCTTATACGTGTAGTAAAACCCTGTAGTGATAGAATCTAGGACCAGAGGTAGTCATTGGTTTTTCAGTTTTTATATTGTATTTAGGGGGAAGGATGGCCGTGTTATTTAAATGAACAGTCATCCGTTCACATTTGCTAGGGTTAGGGACACAAGGACCTCTCCAGAAGTGGAAAAAAATGCATGTTAAAAAGCACCCACTTGAGAGACAACCCTCCAGGAATCTCTAGAGCAGGGGTGGGTAATTACCGGCCCTCCAGGTGTTTTGGACTTCAACTCCCAGAAATCCTAGCCAGTTTACCAGCTGTTAGGATTTCTGGGAATTGAAGTCCAAAACACCTAGAGGGCCGGTAATTGCCCACCCCTGCTCTAGATCCTTGCTTCAGTGCAACTCTATAGTGAACTTCTGCAGGAAGTAAGACCATAGAATCATGTTGGAGGATCTACAAATGGCTAGAGGAATGATCTATCTAGATATTTCTGTGTCCGTGCACAGCCTCTGGGCTGGAGGATCTAGAGATGTGAATAATCTGTGAATAATCAAATCTGAAAAAGTGAAACCCTGCAAATGTGGATGGCCAGCTGTAATATTGGGGGGGGGGGGGGTGTTAAAGGGGTGGAAAGGGCCCCCTGGTGGTGCAGCAGGATAAACCCCTGAGCTGCTGAACTTGCTGACTGAAAGATTGGTGGTTCAAATGTGGGGAGTGGGGTGAGCTCCTGCTGTTAGCCCCAGCTTCTGCCAACCTAGTAGTTTGAAAACATGCAAATATGAGTAAATCAATATGTACCACCTTGGCAGGAAGGTAACGTCACTGCATGTGCTCATGCGGGCCATATTACCTTGGAGGGCATCTACAGACACTAGCTGTTTGGCTTAGAAATGGAGATGAGCACCAACCCCCAGAGTCAGTCACAACTAGACTTAATGTCAGGGGAAACCTTCAGCTTTACTAAGAGGGTGGATATTCCTTGCAAAGGCAGGGAGGCATCAGGAAGCTCTGGGGATGGAGATGCAGGCCACAAAATTGTGTGGTATGGAGTCATGAGCCAGATATTGCCAACTCTTGCTTAGAGAAGGGATTTCTTTTTAAATATACTTCCTGCCCTAGGGAGCTTGCAAGGCATGGGTTTTGGCATGAAGAGGGAATAGAGGGAAGGAAGGCAGCTTCACAAATGCAGGAGGAATAGCACGGCATAAAGAGAGGTATTATAAAAAATCAATATGTCCATAATTACTTTTTGAACTGACACCTTAAAGGCTGTGTAAAGCCAGGTAGTGGCTGGCTGCTCTGGGCATTGGTTCTTGCTCCACCATTGCTTTATTCCATCCCTCTGTGTGCAGTCAGCCCCTGGAGGAAGAGTCCCCAGTGTAACCAATGTGATTTCTAGCTAGGCTTTAGCTCAAACACTTTTCAGACAAACCGTTGTTTTTGGAGGAAAAAACAAAAAGCTGGAGCAGATAATACTAGAAGACTCTGTCAGAACCAGGATCTCTACTAGATCATGAAAATAGAATGCTCCCCGTTTCTGGCAGTTGCTTGGAAGAGATGTGTTGGTTATGATTCCCAATGTTTTTATGCCACAGCTTTGAGGTTTCTCTCTCCTTTTTCCTCTCTTTGTCTTTTCAGGCCACACGCAATACTGGCAAGAGCATTGCTGGCAAGAACATTGCCAACCCAACTGCTACACTGCTGGCTGGCTGCATGATGCTGGACCATCTCAAGTAAGCGCTCTGGCCCTTTCTCCCCTCTCCTGATCCCCAGAAGCAGCTGTAACACTGCTGTTCAAATTTAGTTAATCCCAGTTCATAACTGAGCGGGATTAAGGGATAAGGGATTTTCCTATAAGGAGGCCTGGGTTCTAATAGTAGCTTTGCCATAAAACATAGGTGTCAGTAGCCTGGGCAATAGCTCAACATAGCATTTCAAGGATATGCCTCTCTCCGAATATTCCCCAGAGATCTCTACGGTCTGAGGACCAAAACCTTTTGGAAGTCCAGTCGGTTAGAACCTGTCGCTTGTCATCTACAACAGTGTTTCCCAACCAGTGTGCCGGGGCACACTAGTGTGCCGTGAGTGATCATCAGGTGTGCCGTGGGAAATTGGAACCTCCCGGGGGGGGGGGGGAGTTAAGAAACCCTAAGAAACCTACCTCGATAAGGGCACAAAATTACAAACACCCCCCCCCCACCCATTGTCTACTTGGTCTCTCCCTCTCCATGCATTGGGAAGGCCCGCCTCCCTTTCCCCAAGTAAAGACCTCCTCTTGCCTCCTGGGGGTTCTGTATGGGACGTTTGGCCCAGTTCTATCATTGGTGAGGTTCAGAATGCTCTTTGATTGTAGGGGAACTATAAATCCCAGCAACTACAACTCCCAAATGGCAAGGTCTATTTCCCCTGAACTCCATCTGCGTTCATATTTGGGCATATTGAGTATTCATGCCAAGTTTGGTCCTAATCCATCATTGTTTGAGTCCACAGTGCTCTCTGGATATAGGTGAACTACAACTCCAAAACTCAAGGTCAATGCCCACCAAACTCTTATAGGATTTTCTCTTGGTTATGGGAATTCTGTGTGGGACGTTTGTGTCTTTCCGCCATTCCTGCCAGGATATCTATGTTGTGTTCTTCGAAACAGGCCCAGGTTTCACACTGAGTGTATAAATACATTTAAAAACATATTAACTATATGTATTACTGTGTTAGAGTGTCATTTAGTGTCATTTTGGTTGGTGGTGTGCCCCAGGATTTTGTAAATGTAAAAAGTGTGCCGCGGCTCAAAAAAGGTTGGGAAACACTGATCTACAAGACAGCGTGCCTTTTTGGTGGCAGCGCCTAATTTATGGAATGCCTTGCTGGAGGAAGTCCAAGCAATAACAGACTTGTCCTCCTTTCGAAGGGCTTGCAAGACTAATCTCTTCCGGCAGGCGTTCAACCTTTAGAGCCTCTGCCTAACCCATATTCTTGGGCCAGTATAAATAGCTTATTAGATTATTAAATTGCTTTTATTGTGTTTTAAATGTTTTATGTTTTATGCCTTGTTGTGAACCACCCTGAGCCTGTCAGGAAGGGTGGTATATAAGTTGAAATAATAAATAAAATTAAAAAAAAACATGAGGGAGCAGCACATGGTACCTCAAGCTACGTGCAGGAAGGATGAGATAAATATGAATTGAATCAATATCCCTCCCAGTGGAATTAGAATGGGTTGGCATTTAGGTTGGCATTCATCCTTTAGATCTGTTTTTCATTTCAGACTGCACAACTATGCATCTGTTATCCGCAAGGCAGTCCTAGCCTCTATGGATGATCCAGTTGTGAGTAGTCCTTTTCCTCCTCTTGGACCAATTGTGAACAAGATATTTGGGGACCTGCTAAAAAGGGATTCTTTCAGTCAGAGTCAGAATGTGTGTGTTTTTATGTGTACCAAATATTTCCAATTGGTTTCATGTTCACCCTGGAATGAATACACATTAAGACCTGGCATTATGAGATATGGATCCATGTTCAGGTTGGAATAATTCCTGGAGAAATTATGATGGATGTTCCCATTGGTGAATCAAAGATATCAGAGTGGGAGGATGTCCAATGTTAGCAAGCAGCCTGCAAATGGGCCACAGAAATTCTGAGACAAGGAGGCTTCTGGTTTGTTAAGATTACTTAAGGGCATGTGGCGCAGCTGGCTGGGAGTCAGCTGCATAAGATCTCTACTGACCAGAAGGTCATGAGTTCGAGGCCTGTCCGGGTCAGGGTGAGCTCTCGACCAATTGTGTATATTGTTGTCTGTCTATATATGTTGTAAGTCTATGGAATTGAATGTTTGCCTGTATATATGCATTGTGATCCGCCCTGAGTCCCCCGCAGGGTGAGAAGGGCGGAATATAAATGATGTAAATAAATAAAAAAAATATAAGATCAGCTGCAGAGAAAGTCTAACAGTAGTGGAAATATCTGAAGTCAGTGATTCTTTGGCATGGGAACTCCTTTAATAGTAGAGATGTCCAAAATGAGCATGCTAAAATGGAGCACATGTAAAATTCCTCCATTCCCAATCCACCTCTAGAGTACTGGTGGGGAAACTATACCAATTCTGCAACTGGTGTTCTTTTTACACCATTGAATGCACTGGCAGAAGAGAGGTACCCTGACTCTACCCTTATCTCCTAGCCAGCTGGCCTGAGTTGACTGAGCATGGGGGAAAGCATCTTATTTCTTCCCTGTTGTAGTCCCTGTGAATACATACATATGGTAATTCCTGTACCTGCGCAGACAGTTCGGAATCTTTTAGAAAGTTTTTATCACTTTAAATGGTAGCCCCGCCCACTCCTTGAGTATAGCCAGTGGGAGGGGCTGCCACCTCAGATCCTTTCATCCGCCACGTTGCGACAGCTAGGAATCTCTCTCCCTCTGACTAGCCTTCTGGACTGGGTAATTTTTTACTTTATACTTTATTTGTAGAGATATTTTTATTTCTATTTTTTTATCTTGTCGCGGTTGTGGTATGTTAATCGCCACTTGCCACCGTTGCGACTTGTGAGCCTTCGTTGACTTTTGTTTCCTTTCAGTCTGAGTGCCTTTGGGATAACTCAGGCTTGTAAATGTAGCGGGGTTCTTGCTCCACAATCAAGGGAAAGTTGAGACCCCGGCCTGAAGCAGGCTCTCACAGATGGGGTTTTCTTTTTGCCTTCTGCCCCCCCCCAAGTGTGTTCTCTTTACTGTCCCTTTCATTTGCTGAAAACCATGCCTTAGCTTTTTTAATTTGGTAAAATCCCTACCAAACCCAGACTACAGTTCTGTAGGACAGCCGAAGTGCCATAGTACAGAAACAACCCAATTGTTCAACTGGAGGCTTGACTAATAATGTGACTATTGATCTCCAGTTGGTAGAGGGGCATGGCCTGAGCTGCCGAAGTGGATTACTGTACAGCACTCTTTTTCTGTGTCAAGAGCAACTTGAGAAACTGCAAGTTGCTTCTGGTGTGAGAGAATTGGCCATCTGCTAGGACGTTGTCTAGGGGACACCTAGATATTTTACCATCCTGTGGGAGGCTTCTCATGTTCTCATGGGAAGCTGAATGACAGGTGGGACCATAATTGACTTTCAGCAGTTCAGCCAGCACACAGCTTTAACCCATTGTGCCACCTCGGCTCCTATTTCTCCAGTACTAAGATTGTAGAAATGCATAGCAAAAATACTTAAGAATTGGCTTCTAAACTGTGTATTTGAATTAAATGGGCTGGCTATACAGGGGTTTAGCACACTGCACTCTTAAGCTAACTGTTCAGTGAATGTACCATAATTTTTATTTCTGACCCAACCAGGTGGCCAGGGAAGCACCTCAGAAGCTGTTCAGTCAATTCTGAAACAGATCAAGAAGACAGATCTTGGCTTGATGCAGGTAAGGTAGGCAGAACGACTACTTGCATTAGGCTTTTTTGGTGCCTCCTGGTATTATCAAAATGTTTAGATTTTGTTTTGTTATAGAATAGACCGCTGGTAGCACAGTGGATTAGAACTGCTGAGCTTGCTGACCAAAAGGCTGGCAGTGCGAATCTGGGGAGCGGGGTGAGCCAGCTTCTGCCAAACTAGTAGATTGAAAACATGGAAGTGTGAGTGGATCAATAGATACAACTTCCTCAAGAAGGTTATAGCGCTCCATGCAGTCATGCTGACCAAATAACCTTGGAGGAGTCTACAGACGACGCCAGTTTGGCTTAGAAATGGAGATGAGCACCACCCCCAGAATCAGACATGACTTGACTTAATGTCAGGGGAAAGCTTTACCTTTTACCTTTCAACCCACATATTGCATGAGGAGCCGGTTTCATGTTCACCCTTGAGTGAGGGCCTGTTCCAGGACCCATGTATTACAATTTTTGTGTATAATGTGGAACCCTGTTTTTCTTACCTTGGCTCCCAGCAAAAAATATGCTGGTCTTGGCCTATAAAGCCCTATATGATTCCGGCCCAGCTTACTTGTCCGAACGTATGTCCCTTTACGTTCCGCCTCGTAGCTTAAGATCCGCAGGGGAGGCCTTGCTCTCGGTCCCACAGTTTGCGAGACTGGTGGGGACGAGGGACATGGCCTTATCGGTGGTGACCCCCGCCTATGGAACTCTCTCCTCAGCGAAGTTAGATCGGCATCCTCCTCCTTCATTTCTTTCAGAAGAAAATTGAAGACGTGGTTGTGGAACCAAGCGTTTGGCTAATAGATATAACTGCACTGAACATGGAATATGACCTGTGATTGTTGAAATGGGAAAGGCTTTTGATTGTTGATTGTTTTTTTTAATCTTAATATTTGTATGTTTTTATTTTATAAGCTGAGGTAGACATTTCTAGCAGAAGTTGAAAATAAATGTGTTGCTGCTGCTGATGTTTTGCTTGCAGTCTTTGATAAGAACAGTGGTGGAACAAGAGGCAAATAGCTTTTTAAAGAAAACAAGCCAAGTTATTAGAAAAACCCATTATGACAAACGTGCTTATATGTCTCCTGGCAGTTTATGTTATCTTTAGGAATGAAATGCAATGCAGGAAATGGGGAGATTGATGTAAGCCTAGTTCTTCCCCTTCCTTGAACTGAGAGGAAGCCTTTGGGGCTCCTTGAAACATCCAGAAGTGGAGACCAGTTGAAAGTCAGGCCCCTGCTACACTGTCATATAAAATCCACATTATCTGCTTTGAACTGGATTATATGGCAGTGTAGACTCAGATTATCCAGTTCAAATCAGATGTGGATTTTCTGCTTTGATAACCTAGATTATCTGACGGTGTAGAAAGGGCCTCACTGGCTAATCTTTTGGAGTATTTCCCTTTTCGTAACAAAAAAGTTTGTTTAGAAATATACTGGAATGTAACTGGACAGAATGGGAGAAATAAGCTTGGTCAAAACCTGTAAATTAACTCTTCTACCCTCAATTTTTTTTCTAGTGACACCATGAAGCTGACGCAGTGTTTGCCCCCTACTGCTGAAAAAAAAACCCTGTTGTCTGTAAACGGAGCAGGTCCTTCCACTCCAAACTGTCCAAGCACAACGTTCACCTTCTGTACATAGTGTTTGAGTTGGCGTTTCCTCCGCAAATTAAATGAATACAATTGTGAGATCTTGTCATAAATGTCTCTTTTAAGTTGTGTAGTAGGAAAGTATAAATAAATGGATTGTACGTGAATCATACCATAATAGAGCAGGTGAGCTGTGCTTTGGGAAAACCTTATGTTTGGAGGGTGCTTGAGATCGGTGTTTGTTTAAAGGTTGGACACTTTTTAAGGCTCTGAGGTTGTTTTAGTGGCTAGTGTGCATTCAGCTCTGAATAAAGGAAAGGAGGGGTTAACAGGTATTTTAAAGAGAGGGATAGGAGTTCTGGGTAAAGTTCCTGCATTTAATCTTAATCCGAGGAGAGCGCGAATGAGCTCCCTCTGTCAACTCCAGCTTTCCATGCGAAGACATGAGAGAAGCCTCCCACAAGGAAGGTAAAACATCAAAAACATCTGGGCGTCCCCTGGGCAACGTCCTTTCAGATGGCCAATTTTCTCACACCACAAGCGACTTGCAGTTTCTCAGGTCGCTCCTGACACCAAAAAAAACCCCAATTATGGAGGGGGAAAATGGAGCTGCAATCATCAGCAGGACCTGTGGAATGTTTTGTCTTTTTGCAAGAATACCTACCAAGCACAGGGAATGTGGTGCAGCTGGCTAAGTGTCAGCTGCATAAGATCTCTCTGACCAGTAGGTCATGAGTTCGAGGCCTGCCTGGGTCGAGGTGGTTGCTCGACCTTTAAGTGTAGCCTTCTGTCGACCTTTGCAGCTCGAAAGACAGTTGCATCTGTCAAGTAGGAGATAAAGGCACCACATTAAGTGGGGAGGCAAATTTTGACTGAATTATGAGGCCATTAAAGAACTCCAGGAACGCTGAGGAATGCGAAAGGGAACAACAAGGGACGCTGAGAGATGAGGAGTGCGTCAGCTCCCCCTGGTGGCCAGAGTTTGCCTCTGTTTGTCTATATGTTGTGTATGTGAAAAACAGGAAGTCTGCTAGTATGTGTACCTGTAATCCGCTCTGCGTCCCCTTTGGGGTGAGAAGAGCGGAATATAAATAAAGTAAGTAAATAAATAAATCTGCAGCAAATGCAAATGGGTTGCTTTGCTGGAAGTGAAGATCCAGCAACTGGAGGCATGAATCTCTACACTTAAGGACATCAAGTAGCTCGAGTTTTACTTGGAAACAGGCCAGCAGACCATCCTAGATGTACAACGCATATTGAATGATCCTACACAAAATGGCTGTGGAGGAAGTTGATGCTTGGAGGAATATAGCACAAAGAAGAAACAGGAGGAGGACCAAGTATTGTTCTGGGCATCTGGAATTACAGAATCACTTCGAAGTTCTCTACCCTGTCAGAGATGATGAGGAATTAGAACATGTTAGCAAGGATGAGAAGTTCTTGGGATACAACTGAGTGGACTATCCTTGAACGCATACCGGATATCTCTGAGGAGGCCAGTTCACACAGAATCTGGAGTTACAGAATCAAGTAATTCTTTCCCCATTCATAAATGATGCAGAACAAGAACACTCTAGGGAGGATCAGCGGTTCTTGGACATGCTGAATGGATTGACGAATTCAAGGATGATGTCTCATAGAATCAGAGCTGGAAGAGAACTTGTGGGCCATCCAGTTCAACACCCTGCCAAGAAGCAGGAAAATTACATTCAAAGCATCCCCAACAGATGGCCATCCAGACTCTGCTTAAAAGCCTCCACAGAAGGAGCCTTCATACTCCAGTACAGAGAGTTCCACTGCTGAACACCTCTCAGAGGAAGTTCTTCCTCATGTTCAGGTGGAATCTCCTTTCCTGTAGTTTGAAGCCATTGTTTATTTATTTATTTATTTATTTTCTATTCCGCCCTTCTCACCCCGCAGGGGACTCAGGGCGGATTACAATGTACACATTACATTTAGACACACAAACACCCAAGACAGACAGAGGCGATTTAACATCTGGCCACCAGGGGGAGCTGTCGCACTCCTTCATTCCTCAGTGTGTTTCCTGGAGATATTTTTATGGCCTTGTAGATCAGTTAAATTAAGCCTCCCTACTAAGTGGTACCTTAATTTCCTACTTGACAGATGCAACTGTCTTTCGGGTTGCAAAGGTTGACAACAGGCTACACAATAGGTCGAGAGCCCACCTCGACCCAGGCAGGTCTCAAACTCATGACCTTCTAGTCAGTAGAAATATTATGCAGCTGACACCCAACCAGCTGCGCCACATTCCCAGTGTTCCACGTCCTAGTCTCCAAGGCAGCAGAAAACAAGTCTGCTTCCTCCTTCTTTTGACTTTCCCTCACATATTTACTAGGCCTGTGCAATCATGCTTCTAAATGTTTCTAAAGTACTTACAAAACAAAAATTCTGGGGGTGAACACTAGGTGGCGTTGGTACTTTGTTTCTATAGTGTTGCTAAAGTTCTGGTGGTGAAATGTTCACCACCAGAACTTTAGCAACACTGTAAAAGCAAAGCACCAGCGCAATCTAGTTGTCACCCTCAGAATTTTAGTTTTGTAAGTACTTTAGAAACATTTAGAAGCATGTTTGCACGGCCCTAATATTTACACATGGCCATCATGTCTCCTCTCAGCCTTCTCTTCTTCAGGCTAAACATCTCCAGCTCTTTAAGCCACTCCTCATAGAGCTTGTTCTTCAGACCCTTGATCATTTGAATCACCCTCTGGGCACATTTCAGCTTGTCAACATCTCCCTTCAATTGCAGTGCCCAGAATTGGACACAGTATTCCAGGTGTGGTCTGACAAAGGCAGAATAGAGGGGAAGCACGACTAAACTGAGGAAGATGAGAGTTTAGAGCTGCAGAATCCAGTCGAAAATGAAGAGCAGGAATAAGCAACAAGGTCAATTCTCAGGAGATCTGCCAGCATCTTACCAGATACAACACAGGAAAGGGACCCTGTCACTCCTCAGAGAAGACATGTGCTGATAGTAGGGGACTCCCTCCGGAGAGGAACAGAAGCGATGATTTGCTGGATGTCTCAAGAAGTATGTTTTTCTGGGGCAAAAATCCACCATGTAATTGACCGGCTGATGAGACTCGTCAAGCTCACTGACCACTCCCCTTTCCTGTTGGTTCATTTGGGAAGCAATTTTGCAGCCCTGGGGAGAAAACTAAAGGGTTTCAATATACTGGTTGTCATCTTTCCTCCGTTGCATGATGCGGTCCAGGAAGGGTGAGAAAAATAGTAGAGGTGAACAACGAGCTCTGCAAATACTCTCATCAAGAATGATTTGTCTTCTTGGGTCATGGCTTACTTTTCCAGGTAGATGGGCTTCTGGCACAGGATGAATGGCATCACATAGAAGTTGGAATACTTTTGCTGAGAGACTTGCAAACCTGATGGCCCACATAATCTCTTCCAACTCTATGATTCTATGATGCAACCCCCTAACATGCAGAAAAAGCACAATCAAAGCACTCCTGACAGATGGCCATCCAGCCTCTGCTTAAAAGCCTCCAAAGGCTTCCACTACACTACATGACAAGTGTTCCACTATTGAACAGCTCTCATGGTCAGGATATTCTTCCAAATGTTCAGGTGAAATTTCCTTTCCTGTAATTTGAATCCATTGCTCTGACTCCATTCCTAAGATAATATTTTTGAGAAACTCACAGTACAGATGTAAGGAAACACTCTGCAAGCAGGTTCAGTGGCCAGATTTACCTGGTTTGGAAAGGGTTGGTTGCAGGCAAAATCTAGGTGTCCAAAGAATAAGATACCAAAATAATTTATTTTGCCCTTTAGGTGTATGTTCTTAATTTTGATCTAATATCTCTGGCATTACTTCACGAATGAAGATTCTTAGGAAGAACTCACCCCACGCTTTCTATAAGTGTGTTGATGCTTTTTCGGAGGTTGGATGTGTCCTTTGAGCCTGTGCAATGTATTTTTCTGGTGGAGCGCAGCGTGCACAGAACTGGCTTCACCCTTTAAACCAAAGGTTCATCTGCTGGGGCCTAGCAAGCTGGGACGGTGGCAGCGAGGTCCTCAGGTCGTAGGATTGATTTGAGTTTCCTTCTCTAGATGGTTGACCTTACAGGGTTAGACGGGCACCATCGGCCCGGGTTTGAATGTAGAGTTTTCCTTCTCTTAGGATGGTTGCCAAAAGGCTAGAGAGCCTATCCTGCCCATTGACGCTCTTTAGACTACAAAAACACGCTGCAAAAAGGCTCTATATAATATCTACTGTAATCAATCATAAATAAACCAAACTGATATGCACAATGTGAACAATGTAAATAGTACAACAGAGGATTAGGTCAAAAACTCTTACTGTACTCTGCTGAAGACGGTATATCCTAATAGTTCATAATCCATTATATCGGGATGGTTCAAAGGTTTGTGGTATAAAGTCCGTTGAATAAAGGCAGAGTAACGTCCAGAGTAGTGAGTTGCATGTGGCTTAATCCAGTCTTTCTCAACCAGTGTGCCGTGGTACACTAGTGTGCCGTGACGGACCTCCTGCTGTGCCACGAGAAAAGCTCTCTGCCCCCCTCCCCCCCCCTCCTGCTGAACTCCTGCTGCTTGGGGGAAGAGGAGGAAGGGCCGGGCAGTTCAAAAGTTCGTGGTATAAAGTCAGTTTTCTTCCACCTCCAGCGCAGCTGCGGCGGCGGCCCCTCCCAAACAGAACCAGAAGGTTACCTCCCAATACTGGTTCAGAAAGAATAGACCCCATAATAAACAAAATCAGAACCAAAATTTTCGGAAGGCTCCAGACAAACGCAACCCGACCTAGTTATGAACCTTTCCAGTTACACCCTTTCTCCTCTTGAACTACGTGTTTTGAATAAAGGATTGACTTTTGTCCCTACCCCTAGATGTGATGCCTTAAATATTAGGACAGACCTTGCCACCCTTTTTCGTTCGATACGCCTTAGAGAACATTTTGCTGACTCAGAACCTAGGAATATGTCTATGTTACCTGTGTTTAAACCCAAGAGTACTTTTGTACCCCCTCTGGTATCCTCCTCTATCAGAACATTTGAGAATACTATCATCAGGGAAGCCAACAAAATTGATCATTCCCATGACCTGCAGAGGTCTAATTTGACTAAAGAAGAATGGCTGACCGTAAAACAACTAGGGAATAACCCAGAAATCGTGATCAAGAAATCCGATAAAGGAGGTTCCATTGTGGTTTTAGACAAAGAAATATATGTCAATGAATGTAGACAACAACTGCAGAATGCACGATTCTATAAAATGTTGAACTATGACCCTACTGCTAAATTTTCTTCTGTTATTAGAAATACCATTGAAGAAGCTGTGGCTACTGGTGTTATTGATGAAAAACAGGGGAATACCTTTTTGTTAAACACCCTAGAACGCCCGTTTTCTATGTCCTCCCAAAGGTGCATAAATTAATTTTTCCTCCTCCAGGGAGACCCATTGTAAGCGGCTGTGGGGGTATTTTGGAAACACTATCCAATTTTCTGGATTCTTATTTACAACCTATAGTACGTAAGACGAAGGCTTTTGTTAAGGATACTACTGATGTAATTCGGAAACTGGAAAATCAACCCATTACATCCAAGCAGACCATTATAGTAGCAGATATTGTTTCACTGTACACCTGTATACCACTACCAGAATTAAGAGCTGTAGTATACGAGTATTTGATGGCGAATGTACAGGACCTGGAGATGGTGGGTTTCCTGATACAGATCCTTGATATTATTTTGGATTATAACTATTTTGCTTTTGAAAAAGACATCTACTTGCAAATTTCGGGGGTCAGCATGGGCCAAGCGGCCTCGCCTTCACTAGCAATATTGTACATGTCACACCTGGAGGACACTTTTGTCTTGATTCCATCAATCTGAGTGACTTAAACATATGGTTGAACACATGGGATACTAACATCCAATTTACAGTGAGTGCTAGTCAAGAAAAAGTCAATTTTCTTGACCTTACTATCTTCCCAGACAAGGGCCTCCTTAAAACCAGCAACTATAGAAAAATGGTGAAAAGGAACTCATATCTACACTTTAAAAGTTTCCACTCACACCCTCTTAAATCAAATCTACCGTTTACACAATTTTCTAGACTGAAACGCAACTCCTCTTTTAATTATGATTTTGAAAGAGAAGCTAAGACAATGAAAAAGGAATTCTTAGCAAGAGGTTATCCAGAACAGATAGTCTCTAAGGCCCTCATGAAAGCCAGACACTCAGATAGAAACAGCCTACTCATGAGTAAACCTAAGGCCCAAACAGATAGTGTGGTATGGCCTTTGACTCTCACACCTCACTCGAGTTCTATCATCAAACTTATACGGACATACTGGCCCATCATTTCACACATCAAAGGGCTAGAACATCCCCCTCTTGTTGCTTATAAGCGTACACGTAATTTAGGGGACACCTTGACCCACTCGAATCATGCTTATACACATATCATGAGCAATTTTAGTAAGGGCACTAAGACCTGTGGCAGATGCTCTATTTGCAAAAATATCTGTACTGATACTACTATACACAGCCCCTCCTTAGGGAAGAATTTTGAAGTGCGTTGTTTCGCCACCTGCGCCAGTTCTTACGTCACGTATGCCATCAGTTGTTCCTGCCCGTCAGTTTATGTTGGGATGACCACTAGATCGTTACGCCAACGTTTTATTGAACACAGAAGTAGGATTAACACAGGGAACACTGACTTACCCTTGTATACACATTGCCTACAACATAAACACCAGCCTGACTCATTGCGCATTAGAGTACTTGATAAAATTGAACCACATAAGCATACAGACCCCTTTAAGGCCCTTTGCAAACTTGAAAGACTCTGGATAATCCAGTTAAACTCAGAGATTCCAAATGGGTTAAACGAGGTAATCAGTGTTCAATCACTAATTACCTAATGTTCCACCTGAATTACTTTATAACACACTCCTGATCCTTCCTCTCTTACCTTTATGGTCACCTTACCTCCTAGGTAAGGTTAAGCCTGAATGCTTCGCTGATTGGTATGTTACCTTTAATTTCTAATGTATTCTGGGTTGTTTACAGACTACTGTATTGTATTTGATATGTACTTAATACCTCTCTTTAGACACTTGGACCACGGAAATATCATTTATGGCCTTGAGAAAGCCCCGCCCAGGGGCGAAATGGGGGAGTGGCCCCGAAAAAAACTTTGGCATTGCCAGCCCGTCGGCCTCCTTTTGAACTTATAATTTTGGAGCTTATTCTACCTCCTATTTCCCTGTGTCATCTGCCATTTGGACTTCACAGCATAGATCTGATTCTATGGACAGTCAATATATTATTTGAGGAGTTGCAGTTCTACTATGATTTATAACCATTGTTCTACTGTAAATAGAGCATCTCCTTTGATGTTGCTTCATGGATGACTAGTCCTTACCTATGTATACAACAATTGTATAACCCAATGCTGTGCTATGCTGTTATGAAATAGATATTTTTATATCTTAGTCTTGTATCTTTTGTTGTTATTATGCTACCACCAGCATAGCTCACAACTTCATTAGGGTACGCAAGCCTCTCCCCCTCGACAAGGAGGCGCCAATGAAGAGTTTTGATCTAATAATAGTTTTAAAAAACACTCTTTCAGACTAAACTGTAGCCCCAGATCCTGCATCAAGGAGCCATGCTTCAAGATTAATAGGATAAAATATTTTGCTGTAACATTTGTGTTTATGCTAGTGACCGGGAGTTGTGTGCCCTTCAAGGTATACAACCAATCTTAATAGGCAATGAGAGAACGCTGGACACAAGAGCAGTTTTTGTGCCTGAGAACGCATTGTGATCCTCATGTGGGTCTTGCTAATCCACCAGCAGACACTTTGCAACCCTTGACTGGTTCCTTCAAATGAGAAGCTGATATTGCCAGGCTCCGGAATTACAGTCCTTTTTGGGAACTTCAGTTTTCCAGAGTTCTTATCTTGTTCCATGGCAATGTGTGGGAAGGAGCGAAACACCCGAATTGCAAAAATTCTTCATAAGGGCATAATCCCCTTCCCTTGTCAAAATTAAGGAGGAGCTGTGGATCAGTTTCCCTCGTTCATTACCATGATTTTCTAAATTGTGCTCCGAGAGAGGAAGAGACCCAGGCTATTGCAAATCTTTTTAATGAAAAGTCTTAAATTCAGTCCCTGCAACAGCACAGGGGGGATTCATAACAACCGCATACACACACGCACACACATGCTCCCCCAACACTGGCACACGTGGACCACATCCGCAGCAAACACCATGGCTTCCCCTCCCCCAAATAGACGGAAGTGCAAGGAAATGTCTCACTTTTCAAACACCAAGGGGCCTTCCAGACAGGCTCTATATCCCAGGATCTGATCCCATGTTTTCTGTTTATTCCAGATTATCTGGCCATGGGGACTCATATAATCCAGTTTAAAGCAGAACACCTGGGATCTGATCCTGGGATATAGGGCCTGTCTGGAAGGGCCCCAAGTTGTCCTGAACCCAACTGTGGCTTAAAGGAGGTCCCCTAGGGTAATGATGCACCCTTCGGCAAGCTAAGACTTCAGCATGCAAGAAGGGGAGAGGGCAACAGTTAGGTGCCAGTACTGTTGACACGGGTGGGTTAAATGTAGTTTCTTATGAAATAAGTGGCTTAACTTTTTGTAGTTTAAATACCATCTTGGGGATCAAGTGAGCAATGTTGGGGGAGCAGTGTGTGTTAAAACCTGGCTCCAGGGATCTTTTTACAATGATCCCATATTTTTTCTTTAGCTTACTTCTGATCATAACCTTGGGGGAGGCTACAACATAGTGCAGGATTAGGCAACTATAGGAGGCTAGAGCATTAACAGGCTGCAAAGGGAGTACCCAATAGCCTCTGGGGCTGTGGAGGAGCAGTTTCCTCATGTTCCAAGCCCTGGATAGATTTCTTTCTGGTTTAAAAAAGACCTTTTCAGGACCTAAAATGGCTCAAAGGATCTAAAACTTGGTAAAAATGTCAGCTAAACATCCCAGAGGGATATCTTTAGGGGCCGGGCGGGGTAGGGGAGTTATACCTTTAGTGGCCTGAGTCACAAGAATTACTTTGGGAATTATACTTGCCTAACCCAGTGTGGTTTTCCTATCCTGCCATAGGACACGATGTCCCCAAAAACCTAGCAAACTATGGCCAGCAAGTATCCCAATGAACAAGACTAGGAACCACTGCTACTAGGAGTGTTTTTATAGCTCCAGTCTCTTCAGTCCTTCATCACACGCAGCAGACCGGCTTCTTCTCAAAAGGCACAAAGAAGCTGTTTTCTCAGCATTAAAGAAAACGAGAAACTCATCACAGGTAGTAAAAGTGTCAAATATAAGCGCAGCAACAGCTTCAGACGGTAACAATGTTAGCGGGTGGCGGGACACACAGGAGAGGTACTGAAAGGTAGTCACCCAAACTCAAACATACACAGCTAATTTTCTTCAGGCTATCATGTTAGGAGCACATATTTGTAACTGAGTCCCTGGCAATTGTAAAACATGCGTGTTAGGGACAACAGCATAATCTATGGCCTATACATCCAAGCAGTGAGGACAAGGACTTGCAAGTGCTTGCGGGGTGGAGGAGACCTACTGAATTCATCACAATTTGAAATAATCCTCAGTCAGTGCCTGAATGGACAGCTATATGAGATGCTAGAAGGTAGACAGCCCTCTAGAAACAACTCCTTACTTTCCCTTTTTCCACTTATACAACTTACCACTGCTTTCTTTTTGGGGCCACCTACCTTCTCCTGTTCTCCCAAGTAGCCCTATCATTGACCAACCAGGCCAAGGCTACATCAGATCCATCTGTTTGCATATGATTTGCTCAAGAAAGGCCACATTTCCTTGGTTTGGACCTTTGGGCAAAGAAGGGTCACACATCAGGTCCACTCTAGGTTCAAAAGGCAAGGCGAATCCACCACTTCCATCTTCCCACTCAAACATCCAGGTACTTCTTCCAGATCACCCTCATGCATGTTTCCTCTACCACACTCACACATGCTGAGAACTTTTCCTCTTGCACGGTTTCACAGCCACTCTGGTGCCCATGAAGGTTGGGGGAAGTAAGCTGCAAGGACTCCCAAGACTAATGAAACAAAACTAAAGAGTCAAACAACATCAGTCAAGAGCAGTCCCGAAAAAATAAAAAGGATGGCTGTTGATCACGTCAAGAAGGCAATGTCTCCAGAGGAAGATCATGGTGGCAAAACAATCACCTGGCTTCTGGGGCTCCAGTCCACCATGTAAACTGCTGGCAGGAGCAGCTGTCTTGAATCACGGAGTGGGAGGAGGGAGAAACCAAGGAGAAAACACAAACCTCCTGCTTTGCTTCTCTGAGGGTACAAGGATCCTGCTGCCAGGGAAATCCTCATGAGCAGGGGATCCCTTTCTATGAGCAACCTGTCCATTCGGGATTAGGAGTTGAGCCAAGGGTGCTCCAGACACTGGGCGGCTGTGCTACGCTCTTCTGGGATGAATTCCATCATGGGCAAGAGGAAGTCTGTGAACTGGGCCGCTTGCTCAAGGGGCCACTCATATTTCTCCACCAGGACTTCATACAGGCCCCAGTGTTTCAGGTTCTTAATGTGCCGCAGTTCCCCTGGAGAAGAAAGGCAAGCTGTGTTAATTTAAACAAAAATGTGGGTTACACACCGTATTTTAAACACTACCATGGTGGTTATGGTTCTTGTGCATGAAAGCATGCTAAAACCCCACTTCCAATAAATAGGGTGGGCATCTTGGCCATGATCGTGCCATCACCGCTCAAGCAGGGAGCTTTGAGATGGTTGAACAGAAGCTCTCCGAAGCTCTAGGTCAGGGGTGCTCACACTTTTTCAGCACGCGAGCTACTTATAAAACAACCAAGTCAAAATGATCCACCTACCCACTACAAAAATGTGAAACATATAACACAATATCTGCTTTGAACTGGGTTTTCTGAGTCCACACTGCCATATAATCTGATTCAAAGCAGATAACATGGGATTTTATTCAACTGTGTGGAAAGGACCTCAGATAACCCAGGGCCGGCAGCACTTGAGCGGCATCGGGAGCCTGTGGGGTGCGACTGAGCCTTCCTCCCGCCCTGCCTGCGATCTACTAGGACGCCCTACGCGATCTACCTAATGAGGAAGAAAGGAAGAACAGAAGGGAGGGAAGGAAAGAAGGGAAGGAAGGAAAGAGGGATGGAGGAAGGAAGGAAAGAGAGCAAGGAGGAGGGACAGGGAGGGAGAAAAGAGGAAGCCCCTTCACCAGCTTACCAACAGGCAGCTCCGAGTCCCAGTCCATGCTGCAGCAGCCGCAGTTGGAGCTGCCTCTGGCCGCGCCCCTCCCTTCTTCTGGCAGCTGGGGGAGGCCTTGGGGGTGGGGCCTATGCCCCCTCTCGTTCCCACCAAAATGGTAGGGAAAACGGCACGCATGACGTCATGACGTCGGTGGAAATGGCATGGGAGCCATAGCGACACCGGTCACGCCGCCGCCACGCTGACTGGCCGACAGCATCTGGGTGGCGTCAGGAGCCTGCGGGGCGGGGCTGAGCCTTCCTCCCGCCCTGCCTGCAATCTACCAGGACGCCCTACGCGATCTACCTAATGAGCACCCCTGCTCTAGGTGATCTTAATGCCTATTACAAGGAAAAACAGCTGATTCCTAATACATCTAAAGCACACACATGTGTTTTTTTACCTTAAGAACAGACAAGCATCCCGAGCTCTGAGGATTACCTGGGAAGGAATCCCACTGGAGCACTGCAGCACACCCAAATACCTGGGAGTTACCCTGGACCGTGCTCTTACCTACAAGAAGCACTGCTTGAATACCAAGCAAAAAGTGGGGGCTAGAAACAATATCCTATGAAAGCTGACTGGCACAACCTGGGGATCACAACCAGATACAGTGAAGGCATCTGCCCTTGGGATTTGCTACTCTGCTGCTGAGTATGCATGTCCAGTGTGGAAACATCTCACCACACTAAAACAGTGCATGTGGCTCTTAATGAGACATGCCGCATTATCATAGGGTGCCTGCACCCTACAACACTGGAGAAATTACATTGTTTAGCCGGTATTGCACCACCTGACATCTGCCGGGAAGTAGCAACCACTAGTGAAAGCACCAAAGCAGTGACATCTCCGACTAATCCCTTTTTCAGATATCAGCCAGCATGCCAACAACTTAAATCAAGAAATAGTTTTCTAAGATCTACAGAGACACTCGCTGGAAGACATCAGCAAGTGATGGTCCAAAAATGGCAGGCTAAAACCCAGAACCTCAATCAATGGCTGATACCAAATGAGAGACTCTCCCCTGGGCACACAGAAAACTTGGCGACTTGGAAGGCACTGAACAGACTGTGCCCTGGTATCACGAGATGCAGAGGCAACCTTAAGAAATGGGGCCACAAAGTGGAGTCCCCCACATGTGAGTGTGGAGAAGAGCAAACCACAGACCACCTACTACAATGCAACCTGAGCCCTGCCACATGCACAATGGAGGACCTTCTACTGGTCAAAGGACATTTATTAGAATGCCAAGTTTGCTAACTTGGGGTGGGGGTGTTTTTTTTAAAAAAAAATACAATTGTTTGGTTTGCTCCTGATATGATAAATATATAATCTTAGCCTTTACCACAAATCAGGGGAAGCAGAGCTCTTAGGAGCCTCCAAACTTGCTGACTGCATTCCCACCCAATCCCGGATATTATTCATTTTATCTATGTGGTCCAAACTCACATACATCAGAGATGGTGATGATACTGCAGTGAACAGGGGTAAAAACAATACAATATTGACCCTTCCAAAGCACATCCTCCAACTTACCTCTTCGGTTGAAGTACTCACGCGAATAGCGCCCCGAAAGAGCAAAGTGTGGAGGGATGTCACCCAACAATTCAACAATGTGAGCAATATGATCTGAAAAACAGAACGCAGCAGAACTACAGGACTTGTGATTGGAGGAATCCTCCCTGTGGAGCCAGTAACACAGCCATGTCACAGCCAGCAATAAGCGATGTTCCTGCACCTGGGAAACTATGCTCCAGATCTTAACATCTTGCATAGATGGGACTTGGGCAAGGAGCAAAAGAAGCTGGGTTTCCATCCAATAAAAAGAGGGCATGTGGAGATAATTATGTTGGTGATTGTAGAATAAGACAGCCCCACAAATGTTGATAGTTGTATCTTCTTAAATCACCCTTGGCAATGTGGTGTAATCGTTTAGAGCTGAGCTAGGACTCTAGAAGAAAAGGGTTCATGAAAGCCCACTTGGGAAAGTCAAACTCTATCAAACACAGAGGAAGGCAAGAGCACAAACCTCTTAATAATAAATCTTGCCAAGAAAACCCTGTGAGAAGATCATACTACACTGGAGTAAGCCTGAAAGTAAATAATAATAATAATAATAATAATAATAATAATAATAATAAGTAGTAGTAGTAGTCCTAGACGCTTGGGAAGTGTTCTACTTGTGATTTTTTGAAATGAAATCCAGCATGTAGTTCTCGTCTTATCCCCTATCAACCCCAGAGATCACTCCGTTCTGAACATCTGAACCTCCTCGAGGTACCTAGCATTAAAGCTATCTGCTTGGCATCCACCCGGCGCAGAGCCTTTTCTATGGTGGCACCTTCAATTTGGAACACTCTTCCAAGTGAAGTCCGGGCCTTGCAAGACCTATCATCCTTCCGCAAGGCCTGCAAAACCTATCTTTTTTGGTTGGCGCTTGACTGCTAAACTGTATAACTGTTTCTGCCAATTTTGAATGCTGTTTTGTTTGTTTTATGTTTTATATGACTGTGAGCGGCTCTGAGCCCTCGGGGAGTGGCGGCATAGAAGTCCAAATAATAAATAAATATAAATAAATAAATTTGCTGTGATATACTGTGGTTTTGTGTCAGTAAAAAAATAATAATAATTAATAATAATAATAGCGCCTAAAGACCTTGGCCTGCACTTAAACCCAATTGGCGCTGACAAAATTACCATCTGTCAGCTGCAAAAGGCCGCCCTACTAGGATCCGCACGCATTATTCGCCACTACATCACACAGTCCTAGACACTTGGGACGTATCCAACGTGTGATCCAACACAACAGCCAGCAGAGTGATCCTGTTTGCTGTGTACTAATCTTGTTGTGTTTCTAATAATAATAATAATAATAATAATAAATTATTGACCCCCTGGCCATTTTGCAACTCCTTTTCTACTCCCTTTTAAAATCAGATCTGCAGTGATGAAGGAGAAAAGTCCAACTTGAGCAGAAGGCAAACCCTTCACTGTATTCTATTGTGTCCTTTGGGAAATTATGGCATCCCCAGTGCCCATAATCTGAAACAAACAATCCCAGTAAAATCAGTTTCCCAGCATTATATACCCAAATCCCACTGATCCAAGCAACTAGAGCACTCTACCTTCATCCCTGGTATAATCCTCGCCTGAGTGAGGTTCAAAGAGGTAATCACCAGTGGCCAGCTCAAATGCCTGTCAAAGAAAAAGGAGGAATGTTTCAGGTATATCATACCAATTCATGGGAGTAACCACCTCTATAGAGTTAAGAAAATTATCCTCTGTTCGTGGTTCAGACTGAGATCACCAGAGATGCTAGCGGGTGGGATGAGGCAGCAAGTTGCCATAAGACAGAGAGAAACAGAGATATCTTGTGCTGTGCATCCCTTGAGTTATCCTCCTGCCAATGGAAGATGCTATATGCTCTTGCCAATATTTTTATTTATTTATTTACTTCATTTATATTCCGCTCTTCTCTCCCCGAAGGGGACTCAGAGCGGAATACAGTACATGTACTTGCAGACAATCCCTGCAGTTCAATATATATAGACATATTTTAGACATATATTGACGAACATAGAGGCAACCTTCTGGCAAACTTCTAGCCACCAGAGGGAGCTGACGCACTCCTCATCTCTCTCAGCATTTTCCAGCGTCCCTTTGTTTTTCTTTCCGTAATCTTCAGCGACTCCTGAAATTCTTATGGCTTCATAAATCAGTCAAAATTTGCCTCCCCACCTAATGTGGTACCTTTATCTCCTACTTGACAAATGAACTGTCTTTCGGGCTGCAAAGGTCAACAGCAGGCTACACTTAAGGTCGGGCACCCACCCCGACTCGGGCAGGCCTCAAACTCATGACCTACAGGTCAGAGAGATCTTATGCAGCTGACACTTAGCCAGCTGCGCCACTTCCTGGTATGAAACCAAGTTCTCAAGCCCACAATGAAGTGGCATATTAATTTGGTGCATATCCAGTACTGAGATCCATCTTATATCTCACTGCCCACCTCTCAACCATATAAAGCAGTGGTTCCCAACCTGTGGGCCCAAGCCCACTGGTGGGCCGCGAGACCTCAAATAAGGTCCACAGCTCTAGATTATTAAATATAGTTTTCTGTGGGCAAGTAGATGGCGACTATTGGGTGGCATATGTTCCGTATCAGAAACTAAACCTGATGCAGTTTATCCAATGCAATTTTCTGATTCAGCACCCCAAATAACCAAACCAAATCTAAAGTTGACTGAAAACTGATTTGTAACCCTTTTGGTAATGATGTTGGATAGTGGTCCCTGGTGAAAGTGGCCCCTGGTCAAGTGGTCCCTGGTCAAAGAAACCTTGGGAACCACTGTTATAAAGCCTGCAACAACAAGGAAACTGATGAGGTCAACAAGGAACCCAAAGCAACAGACCAAGAGGTTTGTATAGCATTGCCTGAACTCTGTAAAACTTTTTCAGGCAGGCTTAGTCACTGATCTAGGCTGCAAGGGATTCCAATATAGCAGTACCCAGCCTCCCTGTTCCTCTTACAACAAAAACTTGGAAGGAGCACCTGAATACTTGTCCCACCATGAAGCAAAATCATATTGCCAAGATGAGAGAGAGAGAGCGAGAGCGCTATTCTCAGCATGTGACGATCACGCTGACGTGTTTTGTGGACTTCTTTATGCACTACCCAGCTGTCTTGTAATGTTCATGTCAAGAACTGACATAACATGTTTAAGTTAAGGCTAGGATGGGAGGGGACTGTGTGGACATCTAGCCAGACAGTCTTTCCTTTTGAAATATTTGCACCTTAGAATAAACTGCCTCTAATGTACTCAAAGCAGTTCCATAGGAATTTTAATAATATGATAAAAGCATCACAAGGAGTTATTTCACATCTTTCATGTAGAGCAGAGCTTTCCAAACTGTGTGTCACAACACATATGTGTCAGCTGCAGTGTGTTGTCTGAAAGTAATGAGAAACCTCTGAGTTTATGTGAATAAATAAATCATGAGAAATAGAAATGAAACCTTTTCATGAAGATATGTTGTGTCCTGATACACTTCCTCATTACAATTTATTAGGCCTGGGCAATCATGGTTCTAAATGGTTCTAAAGTACTTACAAAACTAAAGTTCTGGTGATGAAAACTAGGTGGCGCTGGTGCTTTGCTTCTACAGTGTTGCTAAAGTCCTGGTAGTGAACATTTCAGAGCTCTAACAAAACTTTCAAAATTTTGTTATAAATGGCAGTTCCTAATTGGTTCTATCTTAAAAATCGCCAATAATGAAATAATAACGAAATTTTGAAAGTTTTGTTAGAGTTCTGAAATGTTCACCACCAGAACTTTAGCAACACTGTAGAAGCAGAGCACCATTGCCACCTAGTGTTCACCACCAGAACTTTAGTTTTGTAAGTACTTTAGAACCATTTAGAACCATGATTGCCCAGGCCTACAATTTATGTATGCATTTGTATCTCTTATAAGGAGTTAGTTTAACTTCTGGTTTGCCAGTAACACTGAATTAATGTGTTGCAAAATAATGTGTGTATAAAATGGTCTGTCGCCAACATAAAAAGTTTGGAAAGGTCTGATACAGAGCAAGAGTGATGCCAGATAAGTCAGTTTCAACGTGTCTATCACGACTGGCTTAAAGTTTCTAACAGATGTGAGGTTTCATACAAATCCTTGCTTTAACATATTATGTAAATGTGTGGCTACTGCATTACATTATAAATAAACAAACTGCATTACAAACTTGATTTCCTATAAATAAGGATATTTAATACGTTCACTACATAGTATTTCACTTTTTCACAACTGTAGCACATATTTATTTATTTATTTACAGTATTTATATTCCGCCCTTCTCGCCCCAAAGGGGCCTCAGGGCAGATCACAATGCACACATACACGATAAACATTCAATGCCCTTTTTGATATACAAGACATACCGACAGAAGCCTGCAAAGGTGGTGAGGACAGTGAGAATAAAGATAAGCTATAAGGAAGTGGCAAAACGACCCCTGAGTATTGCTTAAGAAAACCATATGAAAATCATCGTAAGTCAACAGACAACTTGAAGGTACACATATGCACACCACATTGTTGTAGGAAGGAGACACCACCTTTAACATTTCAAAACCCCAGAGATATTGTCATGTTCAAAATGTACTGTGTAGTGAGGAGTAGGGACAAGAACTTAAGACACACCTTATGGTGATCAACCTTGTTAGATCCTTTCCATGTACACATCTCAACTACCATGGTTCTTCCCTACCGAACCCTGGGATTGGCAGTTTGAGATGAACTTGATGTTTTTCCAAGTTCCTCTAAAGTTCACCGCTATGTTCAGGAGACTCTTCTCCCTTGAAACGTCTTTTTGCATCCCAACATAAACAAGGAACACACTGGAACCGGCCAAAGCTTGATTGAATCCAGTATCCTGTTTTTTCCAATGGCCAACCAGCTGCCTGCCCAACAGGAAGGCAATAAATCTTGTTTGGTGTAGCTTTCCGGTAACTGGTTTTCAATTGTTCCTGAGTCTGGAAATTCTATGTAGCATTTATGGCTAGGAACCGAATGTTTTTCAGACTTTGCACAAATTCAACAACTTCTTTGCTTGGATAAGGAGTGGAATAAAATAGAAGCACTTTCTAATTAAGTTAGCTGAATTATGTCACATCTTGTATATTTAATTTTATTTACCGTACAAATCCTTATTTACCGTACTAGACGACTGGGGGTATAAGACGACCCCCCCAAATTTTAAACAAAAAATACAGTTAGGGATATAGTCGCCATTTAAGAGGACTCTGGATTCCATGGTGATGGCTGGGGGCGATCTGCTCTCTTTCCTCCCTCCCTTGACGTCATAGCAGAGGGTCTGAGAGGAGCAGCAGGCCGTATTGCCATGGAGACAGCCTGCTGGATTGTCCCCGCGGCCCCACTCGCCTTGGGATGGCGATGCGACGGGGATGCTTCTTGCCTGCCCGCGTGCCAACACAATATTAAGGGGATCAGGAAGAAAGGGGTGAAGCATCCTCCTTGTCTGCCTGCGCACCAACACAAAGTACACGCTCTCTTGATCTCCTTGCCGCCGCTTTCGCCAAGCAGGAAGTCGTCATCCGAAGGCGCTTCCTGCTATGTGCATGCGCAGCAAGCCCATCCCACACACGCAGCAGGAAGCGCCTTCGGATGGTGACTTCCTGCTTGGCGAAAGCAGTGGCAAGGAGATAGAGCGCGTGCTTTGTGTTGGCGCACGGGCAGGCAAGAAAGATGCCCTTTGCGTTGCGTCGCCATCCCAAGGCGAGCGGGGCCACGGGGACAGTCCAGCAGGCTGTCTCCATGGCAATATGGCCTGCCGCTCCCTTTACCTGTGCCCTTCATCCGCCCTCCTCTACCTCCCAAGACACGGTAGTTAAATTTTATTATTTTAATTTAATTATTTTTAGGTTTTTAAATTTTATATCCAGTATACTAGACAACCCCCAACTTTTAATAAGATTTTTCATGGCTAAAAAGTCATCTAGTAATATATGGTAAATCTTGCTTTTCTCCAGAACAGTGATGCAAAGTAGCTGATAAATCAAATATATAACAGATGGAAATAATCCTATCCTCTGTCCATACAATTTCATATTCATCTTGCCTGCAGAAACCAAGCTCTAAATGTCTGGAGACTGCTCCACGGCCATTTAATGGCCGCGAGGAAGTGATGCACGGTACTCCGGTGGCATCCAATGCTACTCTGCAGCCTGGAGAAGCAATGTGGCATTGCCCTCACAGATTTCTACCAGTCTGCTAGAGCAGTGTTTCCCAACCAGTGTGCCGGGGCATACTAGTGTGCCGTGAGCGATCATCAGGTGTGCCGTGGGAAATTGGAAACTCCAGGGAAGGGGGGGAGAGTCTAGTGTGTTGAAGTATAAAAACCCTAAGAAACCTACCTCGATAAAGGCACAAAATTACAAACACCCCCCTCCCCACCCGTTGTCTACTTGGTCTCTCCCTCTCCATGCATTGGGAAGGCCCATCTCCCTTTCCCCAAGTAGAGACCTCCTCTTGCCTCCTGGGGGTTCTGTGTGGGAAGTTTGGCCCAGTTCTATCATTGGTGGGGTTCAGAACGCTCTTTGATTGTAGGGGAACTATAAATCCCAGCAACTACAACTCCCAAATGGCAAGGTCTATTTCCCCTGAACTCCATCTGCGTTCATATTTGGGCATATTGAGTATTCATGTCAAGTTTCATCCTGATCCAATATTGTTTCAGTCCACAGTGCTCTCTGGATATAGGTGAACGACAACTCCAAAACACCAAACTCTTCTAGTATTTTCTCTTGGTTATGGGAGTTCTGTGTGGGAAGTTTGTGTCTTTCTGCTATTCTTGCCAGGATATCTATGTTGAGTTCATCGAAACAGGCCCAGGTTTCACACTGAGTGTATAAATACATTTAAAAAACATATTAACTATATGTATTACTGTGTTAGAGTGTCATTTTGGTTGGTGGTGTGCCCCAGGATTTTGCAAATGTAAAATTGTGCCGTGGCTCAAAAAAGGTTGGGAAACACTGTGCTAGAGAACTGGAAAGACAATGATAGCTTTCCCTTGGTTTTAAAATCCACTAGTAACCCATACTACTTAAAGTATATAGCTGAGACCCCTAGAATTGAGGGATTGGTTTGGTGCAAACTGCCAGAGAAAGTGGGGAAGCACAAAAAATATGAGTACACCACTCTACCAGTTTTCCATTTGCAGGATGTAGGTATGTTTTAATAACCTAAAACCAAAGTAATGAATGAAGCAACCAGAACGTGGCATAAAGGATAAGCAATGACAACTAGGAAGGAACTGGAAACATACCATGCATGCTGTGCTCCAGATATCGGCCGGAGTGTTATAGGCGGCACCTATTAGGACCTCCAGTGCCCGATACTGACGTGTCTGAATGTCCTCTGTAAAATGTTTGTGCTGAGGAAATTATGAACAAGGTAAATATTGCACAAGCAGAAATCATAATAAACAGGGGAAATAGTCCACATCTAGCACTCTCCACAATACAACATCTTTAATAGGCAACCCCTTCAAATAACAATCCAGTGGGCCAACCAAATTCCTCTCCCAATATGACAATTAATTCAGAGCAGGTATTTAGTGCTTACCAATTGAAGTCCTACTTAATTCCCAAAATGAAGTCCTGCTCCCTTTTGGCTACACATAGCTGTTACCCATCCCTTATATCACCCTTGCTCCTTGTCAGTGCCCTTTGGGATGCCAACTAAGATACAATATGTATACACACAAGTAGAGAATCCATATTTATATAGTCAAAGGATTTCTGGACCAAACCGGTTATGGGGAAGGTATATATGTGTGTATACATACAAATACACACACACTGCATATATGGACCTTTCTTACTTTAGTTAGGAAGTTCACGTAAACATGATGGAAAATCCACAATCATTTTAAAATTATGGCTGAAAGATAGAGAGTAAGGTTGGGTTTCTTCACTTTCAAAATTTGTGGCATTGCAAGGAAAAACCTGAAACCATTACAGGTTATGCATGCAAGAATAGCACATTAAGAGGAAACATATAGTTCCCTGCAATTGTCATTTATTATTTTGTTTACTTTGGGATTGTGCAGGGACAGAATCATAATGCTGGAAGAGACCACAAGAGCCATCCAGTCCAAATCCCTTCTTTGTATTTCCAGAGAAGTACTAGCTTTATGTTCTTCACAGAGGAAGTCTTGTGAAAATCTTCTTTATTTCTCCTGCTAGAGCAGGGGTCGGGAACCTATGGCTCGGGAGCCAGATGTGGCTCTTTTCATGATTGCATCTGGCTCTCCAGAGCAGCCCAGGCCTCGGTTTCCCAGCATGCAGCAGGGAGGAGTGACGCAAATGCGCTGCGACTGCCGCTTCCGCGCTGCCATTGCCGCCTCTTCATCTCCCGCTGCTTTTGGGGCCCTCCGCCCTCTTCACTGGGGATGGCGGAGCCCGGTGGCGGCACCTCATCCTCGTCTTCCTCTTTGTCCTCCGCCACGGGCCTCGGGGGAGGTGGCAAAGGTGGATCTGGCCCCACGGACCCGGCCTTGCTGCCCCCGCGGGACGCCCAGTTCATCGCCCTCATTGTCAGGAAGCTCAAGAGCCGCTGTCTCTTCGACGCCTTCCAGAGGGACTGCCTCGCCGACGTCGACACCAAGGTCCGCCTTGGCCCCGTGCCCTCCTCCCTCTTCATTACTTCCTTTCTCTTCCTTTCTTTTTCCTTCTCTATTTCTTTCATTCTTTTTCCTTCCTCTCTCCCTACCTTCTTCCCTCTTCCATTCTTTCCTTCCTTTTCCTTTTCCCTCCCTCCCTCCCCTTCCTTCTTTCCTCCATTCTCCCTCCCTCTTCCTTACTTCCTCTTCTATTCTTTTCCCCCAAGTCTTCCTTTCCTTCTCCTTCCTTTCTTTTCACTTCCCTCTCTCCTTTTTCTTTTCTTCTTTTCCCTTCATTATTTTACTTATTCCTCATTCCCTTTCCTTTCTTTTCCCCACCATCTCCTTTTTTCCTTCTCATTTCCTTCTTTCTTTCCCCCTCGTCTCTCTCCTGCTTTTCTTTTCTTCCTTTTCCATAGTTCGTTCTTCTTTTCTTTCTTCCTCTCCCCCTCCCTCCTTTATTTCCTCTTTCTTTCCCCCTTCCTTCCTTCCTTCTTCTCTTCCTTCCCAGAGTCCTGAGCATGCCTTTTGCAGAGCCAGGTCTGAAGTGTCCCGTCATTCTGCCGGGGGAATCCTTTTCTCATAATATATACGTATATACTCACATTTAGTTCAATTCAGTCTTAAAATATATTACATATATTATATGGTTCTCACTGAAATAAATTTCCAAATATTTTGCTTTCATGGCTCTCTGAGTCAAAAAGGTTCCCGACCCCTGTGCTAGAGTTTGCCCAGTTCCCCCGGTTTAGGTCCACAAATTAATCCATACATTCTTACTCTCAGTAATACAACCGTTTCCCATCCACCACCACCCTGGGAAAGCCCCACCAAAACAACTATTGTGGGAAGTACTCTGTAATATGCTTACCACCCAACAGGCATTGCCTAGATCTGCGATCTTCACCCGGATCAGGTCTGCATTCTGAGGCTCCAGGGGGTTCACCAGGAATTCAGAGGTACCAAAAGCTGTTGCGACAATCAAATGTAGGGAAGCCGCATGAGAAGCAAACACACAAGTCTTTGTTTGGAATGGTAAGCCAAACAAACACACTTAGTATCCACTTTCTAAACTGAAAAACCTGCAAACTGTTTCAGATGTAGTCAGCCAGGTATCCACCGAAAACCCCTCCAGTGGAGCGGGAAATCCCATCAACAAAATACAAATATTGCTGTGCGTCTACAGGATCTATTTATCTCACTGTTGGAAATAGGTGCTAAGAAAGGAAAGGAGAAAAGTGCGATGGAGAAGATTAAAGTTTTAAGCTTCATAAAGGTGATAGTAGGAATAACACTTGAGGTGGGATGAACCATGGGAGAGAATTCGTTAGGACACTATACAGTGGTGAAATTACTGCAAATAAACTTGAGTGAGGGCTAAGCTTCAGACTGAGTCCAGGATATGCTGCTAAGGTGTGCTAGAGAATCATAACCCACACAAATCAGACAATTTAAGTTCTTCTGTCAGCTCAAAGCTCTCATCCTTTCCATTTGGTGTCCAATGCAATGGGGATGGGTAATCCCATTAAGTCAGTGTTTATCAACTTGGGGGTCTGGACCCCTGTGGGGAGTCGCGAGGGGGTGTCAGAGGGGTCACCAAAAGACCATCAGAAAACACAGTATTTTCTGTTGGTTCTGGGGGTTCTGGGTGGGAAGTTTGGTCCAATTATATAGTTGATGGGGTTTAGAATGCTCTTTGATTGTAGGTGAACTATAAATCCCAGCAACTACAAGTCCCGAAATGTCGAGGTCTATTTTTCCCAAACTCCACCAGTGTTCACATTTGGGCATATTGAGTATTCATGCCAAATTTGGTCTGGATCCATCATTGTTTGAGTCCACAGTGCTCTCTGGATGTAGGTGAACTACAACTCCCAAATTCAAGGGCAATGCCCACCAGACCCTTCCAGTATTTTCTGTTTTTCATGGGAGTTCTGTATGTCAAGTTTATTTATTTATTATTAACTCCTCTTACACCCCGCCAACCATCTCTAATTAAAGTGCTTCTGAGGACATTTGCAAGGATTGAACACAGCAGGGTGTTATTTACTTTATTCAGGGAAAGCAATTGGAACAGCCACATCTTCAGGCTCCTCCTAAAAACTGCCAAAGTGGGGGCTTGTCTCCTTGGTGAGCGAGTTCCAGAGTCGGGGGGCCACTACAGAGAAGGCCCTCTCCCTCGTCCCCACCACTTGCGAAGGTGGCGGGAGCGAGTGTAGGGCCTCTCCAGATGAATGGAGAAATCACCTGGGTTCATAGACAGAAATGCGGCCATGTAGTTTGGTTCAATTCCATCATTGGTGGAGTTCAGAATGTTCTTTGACTATAGGTTAACTGTAAATCCCAGCAACTACAACTCCCAAATGTCAAAATCAATCCCCCCCAACCCCCACCAGTATTCAAATTTGGGCATATTGGCTATTGGTGTGAAATCTGGTCCAGTGAATGAAAATATATCCTGTATATCAGATATTTACATCATGATTCATAAGAGTAGCAAAATTACAGTTATGAAGTAGCAATGACAATAATGTTATGGATGGGGGTCACCACAACATGAGGAACTATATTAAGGGGTCGCGGTATTAGGAAGGTTGAGAAACACTGCATTAAGCCTTTCAGATGCCACTTTTCAAAAACCACCTTCAACACACCAAGGAACAAAGGACAAGGCATCTCATGCTGTTCTTGTTGAAAGATGGATGACTTTAAACCAGGCATGGGCAAACTTTGGCCCTCCAGCAGTTTTGGACTTCAACTCCCAGAAATCCCAGCCAGTTAGGAATTGTGGGAGTTGAAGTCCAAGACACACGGAGGGCCAAAGTTTGCCCATGCCTGCTTTAACACTAAAATTAAATGCATGGGCTGCAAGAGTGAAGTCTACCTCCAGTTTTACTTTTGTTGTCATACCACTCAGGGTTGGAGATACCACAATAAATGGCCACTACTTGAGACCAGATAATTTGCCCAGCCAGGATTGTGTGGCTAGTAAAAGATACTCACTGCTGGGGGAAAGAAGGCCTCCACGCTCCCTCTGGTTAGAGGCACTGGACATAGCTGAGCCGGAGAAGAGGGACCCTGAGAAGCCGGAGGTTGCCGATTCTGGACTGAAGTGGCGGCTGGCAGTGCCTGGGGGAGAATGTCCATTGCAGCTGTCGTAGGCATTGTGCGTGTAGAAGCCAGAAGAAGAGGTCAAGCTTTGGGGGCTGCAAGCTAGAGAGCCCCCCAAGGCCTCTGTTCCTCCAACTGTGGAGTCAGCGATGGGGGTCCCACCCTGCAATTCTGTAGGAGAAAGAAAGAAAAGGATATCCCATAGTTTATTAACCTTGTGGATGTAAACCTGTAATTGGACAAGATGGATCCTTTGAAGATGTCAGCCACGGACAAAGGCGAAACGTTAGGAGAGAATGCTGCAGGAACATGACTATACAGCCTGAAAAACTTACAGCAACCCACCGCTGCATCTGTTACATGCTTTAGAGAAGAGACTTGTCATCCAAGGAAAAGAAGCAAGACCTGACTATCAAACAGGCAAACCTACTTCATGAATATCAAAAATATAGAAAAATAAAAGCCTATTTATACAGTCTGCTCTCCACATTTGCTGTGGTTAGGGGCACACAGCCTGATTCACAGTTAAAACTGTAAATTAAATAACTTTTTTTAAAAATCTGAGAAACCACACCTCTCAAGGAATCTCTAGATCCTCCTGCACGACTCTATGTTCAACTTCTGCTGAAAGCTGCCCACAGAATCGCATTGGATGACCTAGAGATTCCTAAAGAGATGTTCTCTCCAGGAACCTCTTAGTCAAGTGTCCTCAAAGTGTGGCCCTCCAGCTGTTTGGGCCTCCAACTCCCAGAACTCCTGACCATTAAACAAGCTGGCCAGGGCTTCTGGGAACTGGAGACCCAAAGAGTTGGAGGGCCAAAGTTGAAGGAGAACTGCTCTAAGTCCCAGAACTCTTGACTATTAAACACGCTGGCCAACTCTGGAGACCCAAAGTTGAACCTGCTTGAGTTTGGACCTCCAACTCCCAGAACTCTTGACTATTAAACACGCTGGCCAGGGCTTCTGGGAACTGGAGACCCAAAGTTGAAGAAGACCTGCTCTAAGTTTGGACCTCCAACTCCCAGAACTCTTGACTATTAAACACGCTGGCCAGGGCTTCTGGGAACTGGAGACCCAAAGTTGAAGAAGACCTGCTCTAAGTTTGGAAGAACTCTTGACACGCTGGCCAGGGCTTCTAAGGAGACCCAAAGTTGAAAAGACCTGCCACCTCCAACTCCCAGAACTCTTGACTATTAAACACGCTGGCCAGGGCTTCTGGGAACTGGAGACCCAAAGTTGAAAAAGACCTGCTCTAAGTTTGGGCCTCCAACTCCCAGAACTCCTGACCATTAAACACGCTGGCCAGGGCTTCTGGGAATTGGAGGCCCAAAGAGCTGGAGGGCCACAGTTGAAGGAGACCTGCTCTAAGTTTGGGTCTCCAACTCCCAGAACTCCTGACCATTAAACACGCTGGCCAGGGCTTCTGGGAACTGGAGACCAAAAGAGTTGGAGGGCCAAAGTTGAAGGAGACCTGCTCTAAGTTTGGGCCTCCAACTCCCAGAACTCTTGACCATTAAACACGCTGGCCAGGGCTTCTGGGAATTGGAGGCCCAAAGAGCTGGAGGGCCACAGTTGAAGGAGACCTGCTCTAAGTTTGGGTCTCCAACTCCCAGAACTCCTGACCATTAAACAAGCTGGCCAGGGCTTCTGGGAACTGGAGACCCAAACAGCTAGAGGGCCACAGTTGGAGGAGTCTTGATCTAAGTCATCCAGCATGACTCAATTATCAATTTATCACAGAAGGCGAACATAACAGCTGTTCTGGGGGACGTATAAATTCCTAGAGAAAGCATTTTAAACAAATCCACAAATAGTCAAGTCTGCAAAAGTCAAACCTGCAAATGTAGAAGGCCAACTCTACCTAATTAATAGTATTTACAAAACATACGAGTTAGTCATCACTGCGACCCTAGTTGTCATTGAGTAGGTTGGGTTGTGTCTGCCGGCTGCACTATCTCACATTACAGGATGGAACTCAAAATTAGTTCAGACAGACTTAAGTCAAGGAGAAGCATATACAAGAATGCTTCTGCTGCCACTCCTAACCAACCATGGAGCTCCATGCAAGCACCTGGCCATCGCGTAATGTGTCTATGTCATATTGGGACACTCAGATGACCAGGAAGGAGGGAATGTTAACTTCATTCTTCTTGCTGGCCTCACAGAGGTGCCGGTCTGACATCAAAGATACAACTAGCAATGACCAGGCATTTGCAAGGAGGTCTGTGGCTTGCTAAGAGTGGAGGTGATAGCCCAGCAGGGCCAATGCGGACCCGGCCCATCTGAACAACAGATTTAACATATACATGCTGGATTTGAGACTGCTGTAGGCCAAATCTGCACAGGGCTAAACTGCCCACTGTAGACACACCCATGGCTTTCAACAGATGTACTCAGAAGAAGCTGCTCATAGAAATGCAAAGCTACACAATGACAGGCCGACTAAATCAATAACCTGTGCCATACAATGACATATGATCAAGCCTGAAAGCCAAGCTTGCAATGGAGCATGGCATTACTAGAAACAAAACTCATATAATATTATTTGTCATTCCTTTGAAATTGAACAGTATAACAAGTTTATACAAGTAAACGCTGAATTCTATTATTTTCTATTTTCTGTATAAGTGGGACATTTGTTGTGATTACTAGAAACAAACAACAGGCCATGTAAACCTATGGATACCAACGTAAAGCGGTGAGGGAAATTATACAGGTCGATTTTTTTAGCCATACATAATGCCACCAAGAGAGATGTACAAACAGGATTTTGAGGGTAACCTTGGGTTGCGTTAACCAGAATATGTCTCTAAAGTCAATTTCGAACCCACCAGTAAGATTCTACCCTTGGAAAACAACCATTCTCGGCCACGAGGTATCACCTAAGATGATGAGGTTGTGTTATGCTTGCAGGCGATTCTCCACTTTCAAACTCACCTGAAGTCAGGGTAGATCCACTGGCGTCTCCTGCGGCTGCAACGGACAATTCCTCCAGCTGCTGAAGGTCCCGAAGCCGTTCGGCCAGGAGCTGGCTCTGCCTTTTCTGCTTCCTCTTCAGCTTCTTCCGCTTGTTCTTGGACAGCTTCCCATTCTGCTAGACGAGAGGGTCCCATGTCACACTGCCCTACCATTCACAATTCCCAGGGAGGTTCGGGTAGGTGATAGAGGAGGAGGAGCAAGGGGAGAAGGAGGAGCAGGAGGAGGAGGGGAAGGAGGAGGAGGAGGTGGCAACAGGGGCGAAGGTTGGGTAAGCATGCAAGTGAGATACATGCTAGCCCATGATGCTTGGGGCTGTCAAGAGGGAAGGAGAAGGAACAAACCAATCGGATCCCCTGGAAGCAAGCAGGTAAGAGGATCCTAGGAAAACAAGGCTGTGTGGTCCCATACGTAACATACAATGTGTAAGTGGATAGATGTGTACAAATAAGCAAACAAAAAGAAGAAAGACTTAGCAAAAAAATAAGGCATGGCATATATGTAAGAAGCACTAGTAAATGTTTATAAATAATACAGGTGTTATGAGCCAAATGGCATGAAATCAGTACCATTTCAGTGATATATTCTGACTGAACCAACATGGGATCCTCAGAACCATATACAAAGTAAACAAAAAAGCGAAGAGTGACACTTGTGGGGCTCATTCCCATGTTATCTCACAGTCAGAACTGTGCCTAATGTGATTAAAATGCACAACAAATGTCATAAGTGTTTTAAAAAAATTTATGCACAGGTAAACATATCAACACTTGAAAAAAAAGGCACAACATGTGCGTGAAGACATGCTTCCTTGGGGAAACATAGTTGACATCTTAGACTAATTCCTATCATGGGACACGGATATCTAAGTTGAAATTTGTGTTCCTTTCCTGTGAACAATATAGTCAAGAGGCAGGCATGTCACAATAGGCTGGATCCAGCCCAGCTGAGCAGGATTTACTTTCTATTTATTTCACTCAATGGAAAAAATGTTCTGAATAAGTTGATCCATTTATAAGCAAAGATCACCACCCAACCCAAACTTCTGTTATTGCTTCCTACAGATACCATATTAATCACCTAAGTGTCAGCTGCATAAGATCTCTCTGACCAGCAGGTCATGAGTTCAAGGCCTGCCCGGGTCGAGGTGGGTTCTCGACCTTAAGTGTAGCCTGCTGTCGACCTTTGTAGCCCAAAAGACAGTTGCATCTGTCAAGTAGGATTTAAAGGTACCACATTAAGTGGGGAGGCAAATTTTGACTGAATTATGAGACCATAAAGAACTCCAGGAAATGCTGAAGGAATGTGGAAGAACAACAAGGGATGCTGGGAATGCTGAGAGATGAGGAGTGCGTCAGCTCCCCCTGGTGGCCAGAGTTTGCCTCTGTTTGTTTATACTGTATGTTTGTTTGTGAAACAGCAGGAATTGTCTGCTAAGTATGTGCACTGTAATCCGCTCTGAGTCCCCTTCGGGGTGAGAAGAGCAGAATATAAATAAAGTAAATAAATAATCAACTATGCCAATGTCAAACCAACAAATGTAGAAGGCTGATTGAATGCACATGTGATTTCCGCCACAGATTTCTAGTATTTCTAATCCTAAAATGAACAGTGACTGCACTGAAATCCTCTTTAAATTGTTTATGCGGAGAAAATATATATATTTGCGGGAAAACACTAATTACACTATGTAAAATAATTTAAAAAAAATCTTTCCCTGGTTTGAAAATGCTATTTCCTGTTTAATTGTGCAGTGCATACTTTGAAAGTACTTGTTATACTCCAGAAACTTCATTTTTGTGGCTGCCACAAACTATGTTGAATTGGTTGAGACACTATGAAATATTTATTGAAAAGCTATAGCAAAATGTGCTGCAGGATATCCTGCCAAAAACATAGTATTTGCAGTGTAATAAACTTCTTTCATGTTTTTATGACAGAACCAATTAGAAAATTACATTTATAACACAGGAACAAAAATCATGTTAAATAGTGTTATTTGCACCAATTATCTCAAGGTAGTACACATTAATCTCATGTATCCTCACAACAGTCCTGTGAGGTAGATCCAACGTAAAGGAAGTGAGTGGCCCAAAGTTTCATGTCTCTGAGGAGACTTGAACTTAGATCATAGAAGTCCCTGCCAAACTATTTTGGTTTCTTTATTACGTGTATAGTAATCTGTTAACTGCAATGGCCTCTTAGCCCCATCCCTATTGTTGAGTTATGGTTACAGTCCTGTGACCTACACTATGTCATATTGGGGAGCTAACAAAAAGCAGACAGTAGCTTTGCAAAAGTTCAAAGGCCTGACTTTGAGTAAGGATCTAGTAAGTAACTAAAAGCATGCGGATTCTTTAGGAAAATGTCACATTTAATTAACGGATACCTTAATTGTGGAGGACCATTTATGCAGAAATGCTATCTAACAGCAATCACTTTAATTACAAAGTAAATCATGTGTCTCCCTTCTTGCTGGCAAATTTAATACAGAATGTAATTGGCTTTAATTGTCACTGGATTCAACTCAATGTATTGTCAACTGGGTCAGTTCACATAAAACCATAGAGTTGGAAGAGACTTTGTGGGCCATCCAATTCAACCCCCTGCCAAGAAGCAAGAAAATCGCATTCAAAGCACCCCTGTGGCTCTTTCTTTGGAGGCTTTTAAACAGAGGCTGGATGGTCATCTGATCATCCAGCCTCTGTTTAAAAGCCTCCAAAGAAAGAGTCTCCACCACACCCCGGGGCAGAGAGTTCCACTGCTAAACAGTAGGAAGTTCTTCCTCATATTCAGGTGGAATCTCCTTTCCTGGAGTTTGAAGCCATTGTTCCTAGTCTCCAGGGCAGCAGAAAATAAGCTTTCTCCCTCTTCCCTATGACTTCCCCTAACATACTGTATTTATACATGGCCCTCATCATGTCTCCTCTCAGCCCTCCCAGCTCTTTAAGCCGCTCCTCATAGGGATGGTTCTCCAGACCCTTGATCATTTTAGTCACCTTCCCCTGGACACATTCCAGCTTATTTATTTATTCATTCAACGTATATACCGCCACTCCCAAAGGCTCGGGGCGGTTCACAGAGGTAACAACATAAACAATTTAAAACAACATTAAAATTCAGTTACCAAACTCAAATGCCCGCTGAAACAGATGAGTTTTGCAGGCCCTGCGGAAGGCCACCAGGCCCCGTAGTGCTCGGACCTCTGGGGGAAGAGCATTCCAAAGCGATGGAGCAATGATCATGAAAGCCCTACATCTGGTTGCCATCAGACAAAAGATCCTGCAACTGGGAATTTCTAATAGGTCTTGATCTTCTGAACGCAGCGATCGCTGGGGTTTATACAGGATAAGGCGATCCCTCAGATACACTGGCCCCAGACCATATAAGGCCTAAAAAGTGAGAACTAATACTTTAAAGGTGATCCGGAATTCAATCGGTAGCCAGTGCAGTTGCTGCAGGACTGAAGTTATATGGCAACTCAACAGCTCCCTGGTGAGTAGCTGAGCTGCAGCATTCTGCACCAACTTAAGCTTCCGGGTCACCGTCAAAAGTAGGCCAATGTAGAGGGCGTTAAAGTAATAAAGTCTTGAGATGACCGTAGCCTGGATCACCGTAGCCACGTCGTTCCGAGACAGATAGGGAGCCAGTCGTCTAGCCTGACGCAGGGGGAAAACTGCAGCTCTGCTCACAGTGCAGATTTGGGCCTCCATTGTCAGCAGTGGGTCCAAAAGGACTCCCAGGCCCCTTACGCCATCCAGGGTAGGCAGCTGGGTATCCCCACTGCCCGTGCGACCCAGCCATAGGATCTCCGTCTTCGCTGGATTCACCCTCAACCTGCTGGCACGCATTATTGACATCTCCCTTCAATTGTGGTGCCCAGAATTGGACACAGGTGTGGTCTGACCAAAGCAGAATCGAGGGGTAGTATGACTTCTCCTGGATCCAGACACTGGACTCCTATTTATGCAGACCAAAATCCCATTGGTTTTTTTTAGTTGCTGCATGGCATTGTTAGCTCATGTTAAAAGACTCTCTTTCATACATACTGCTGTCAAGCCAGGCATCCCCCATCCTCGAGTCGCCTCCGGGCTAAGAATGGCGGCATACAAATATGGTAAATAAATAAATAAAATAAAATCCTGTATCTTCGCATTTCATTTTTTCACATGTTTGACTGTGAATGAATGAATTAAAAGTTATGTATGTATGTACTGGGACCTGAAAACATTCAGGAACAAGGTAACATCCTGCATATCCTACCCATTCAATGATCCTCTGGTTTCTTTGGTTAACCAGATAGAAAATGGGTCTGTCTCACAAAGAAAAGGCTAGTAGAGGACATACTGCAGAGGGTGGAGACCTTTGGCCCCATCCCTGTCATTTTTTCTTTTGCTGGGGATGATGGGAGTTAGAATCTAGCAACAGGACCATAGATTCCCCAGTCGAAATATCTGAGACATCTTAGAAAAGTGTGATATCTTCCGATTGTATTTGAGGCCTTCTACATGTAAACTCCTGGTGGCGCAGTGGATTGAACTGCTGAGTTGAATTATGAGGCCATTAAAGAACTCCAGGAACGCTGAGGAATGTGGAAGGAACAAGAAGTGATGCTGGGAACGCTGAGAGATGAGGAGTGTGTCAGCTCCCCCTGGTGGCCAGAGTTTGCCTCTGTTCGTCTATATGTGTTCTATGTGAAAACGGCAGGGATTGTCTGCTAAGTATGTGTACCTGTAATCCGCTCTGAATCCCCTTTGGGGTGAGAAGAGCGGAATATAAATAAAGTAAATAAATATAAATAAGTTGCTGAACTTGCTGATCGAAAATTCGCAGGTTCAAATACGGGGAGTGGGGTGAGCTCCCGGTATTAGCCCCAGCTTTTTCCTACCTAGCAGTTCGAAAACATCCCAGTGTGGGTAGATCAAAAGGTACCACTTTGGCGGGAAGGCAACGGCGCTCCATGCAGTCATGACAGCCACATGACCTTGGAGATGTCTATGGGCAACGCCGGCTCTTCGGATTAGAAATGGAGATGAGCACCAACCCCCAGAGTCAGACATGACTAGACTTAATGTGAAGGTAAAACTTTTACCTTACCTACATGTAAGCCATGTTATTTACAGTTTGTATGGGCAAAGGTTCGACAGAGGGAGTCCTCTCTGCTGTGCCCCAAAGAGGCATAATACCATATTTCATCCCATAATAGTCACACTTCCCCCATTTTGGGGGGGGGGGGAGTATGTGATGAAACTTTTTTTACAGCTACTGGGCCCATAAAAACAATTCCCCAAATAAGTTAAACTGCCATATAAAGAAGTTTTCTGAGAGGTGAATATTCTATGTGCAGGGATTATCCCCCCTCCCCACCACCACCAAATGCAGGCTCATGTGGATGAATACTGCTCCATATCTAGCATAACGTGGCACACGCCAAATGCAGTTATACTGTGCCACTAAGTACTTGAGCCTTCTCCTTTTTTGAACACGTACAGAGAAACATTTTCCTTTAGAAAACGTTCGACTTCCTTAATATGTTTCTGATCTTGTTAGTCACCAGATGGATGGTCGTCGTCCCCCACCCAACAAACCAGATAACACGTTCCAAAAAAGAAGAGAGGTTAGAAAGGGAAATCTCAACTTGTGTGCATGTTTATAAATAACATTTCCTCTCTTGGCAACTTTTCTCTCCGCATTTCCCCTTAGTACATTTCTGTGGAGGTAGTGAGGTTGCAACTTAAGGGCACGAGATATGACAAGGCAACAGACATTTCCATCAGATTTGTACTGATTTGTGCCTGAGCTGGGAGTTTGTTTCCTAGGTAACATTACAAGGGTTTTTCCAGAACGATTTCTGCATTTGTCAGGACTAGTTTCTCACTGCAGTCTGCTTCTTGGGACAGCAAGTGAAACAATAGGGTACCCAATGTTCAACCCCATACTGCTCAAGTCTCAAATCCTCAATGAGGAGCAGCTTAGTTAGTTTAGAATAGACTAAGGGTTTCCCTAACAAAACGGGTTATGGGTCCAACACCCAAAAGGCAATGTTCTCAATGTATTCTACAAAGAGTATAGATATTCTTTTTGGATTCCAATTATCTATTTCAGTGTTTCCCAACCAGTGTGCCGCAGCGCACTAGTGTGAGCGATCAGCAGGTGTGCTGTGGGAAATTGGAATTCTTCCACCTCCTAGCAGCTCTTTCTCCCTCTTTCCCTTCCCAAAAATCCTCCCCAAGGCAAAGGAAGGGCTCCGCCGAATGCCGGAAGCTCCACGTCGGTCAATTGGGCAGTGAGCGAACCTGGGAGTATCAGGAGGCTGAAGCATTCACAGGTTTCCAAAAAACAAATTGAACCTCTTCGCTTGGAAATGTTTATTTTTTTACTATTTTACTGGATTTTTTTAGAGTCCCCCCCCCCCCAAAGGAATTATTTGTAACAGCTTCATGACATCCATAGTTATCTGGAAGCAAGTTTCACTCAGGGTGAAATTTCACAAGGGTCTGGAGAACAAGCCCTATGAGGAGCGTCTTGAAGAGCTGGGCATGTTTAGCCTGAAGAAGAGAAGGCTGAGAGAAGACATGATAGCCATGTATAAGTATGTGAGTGGAAGTCATATATATGTTGTGTTCATCGAAACAGGCCCAGGTTTCACACTGAGTGTATAAATACATTTAAAAACATATTAACTATATGCATTACTGTGTTAGAGTGTCATTTTGTGTCATTTTGGTTGGTGGTGTGCCCCAGGATTTTGTAAATGTAAAAAATGTGCCGCGGCTCAAAAAAGGTTGAAAAACACTGATCTATCTATGTAATAAAAGCGGACGTTTGTATGTGGCAGTATATGTTTGTAGCAGCTTTCCTATTGGTTCCCACTTCCAGAGAACACTTTAACTCCACTGATGATGGATGAAACATGACAAACAGAGCATCTATAATGAACAAAATATACTGGAGGAGTTTCGGGGGATGGGACGGGGAACTGCCCTTGATTTCGGGGAGTTGTAGTTCATTTACAAGCACCGGGACTGTGGCGCAGCTAGCTGGGCGTCAGCTGCATTAAGATCACTACTGACCGAAAGGTCATGAGTTTGAAGCCAGCCCGGGTCGGGGTGAGCTCCCGACCAAAATTGTGTAGCTTGTTGTCGACCTTTGCAGCCTGAAAGACAATTGCATCTGTCAAGTAGGAAATTTAGGTACCACTTTGTGGGGTAAGTAATTTAACTGATTTATGAGTCCATAAAAATCTCCAGGAAGTATGCAAAGAATGAGGAGCGACAGCTCCCCTGGTGGCCAGAAGCTGGAATGTTAAATAGCCTCTGAGTGTCTGTCTGTATATGTTGTGTGTCTATGGGATTGAATGTTTGCCTGCAGGGTAAGAAGGGCGGAATATAAATACTGTAAATAAATAAATACATCCAGAGAGCACCATGAACCCAAACAATGAAAGGATTGGACCAAACTTGGCACGCAAACCTGACATGCCCAAATCTGAATACTGGTGGGGTTTTGAAGGAACTGACCTTGACATTTGGGAGCTGTAGTTCCTGGGATTTATAGTTTCATCTACAATCAAAGAGCACTCTGAATCCCACCAACAATGGACCTGGACTGAACTTGGCAGACTGAACTCTCCATGACCAACTGAAAATACTGGGTTTGGAGGAAATGACCTTGATATAGGGGAGTTGTAGTTCATCTACATCCAGAACAGACTGTGAACCAAACGCCCATGGACTGAGAGCAAACTTGGCATGGCCAACAGAACATACTAGAGGGGTTTGGGGGGAATTGGCCTTGGTTACTGGGAGTTGTAATTTATCCTGATCCCGAGAACACTGAACTCAATACCAATGACCAAACTGAACCAAAATTGACACATAGACCCAATGTGGCCAACTTTGAATACTGGTGGGGTTTGTGGGGTGATTGACCTTGCATTCTGGGGATTGTAGTTCACCTGCATCCAGAGAGCACTGAATCCTTGTGACGATTAATCTGGACCAAATTTGGCACACAGACTCAACATGGCTAACTTTGAATACTGGCGGGGTTTGGGGGTGACTGACCTTGCATTCGGGGAGTTGCGGTTCACCCGCATCTAGAGAGCACAGAACCCCTGTGGCGACGGATCTGGACCAAACCTGGCACACAGACCCAACATGGCTAACTTTGAAAACTGGCGGGGTTTGGGGAGGATTGACCCACGATTTTAGGAATTGTAGTTTACCCACATCCGTATGCATTTTGTAATGGGAGCATTCAAAAAAACAAAAAGCAAAGACTGACTTTTTTCCTAAGAAATATCATTACAAATTACCTAACTGATATTGTCTAATATCCAAAAACAAACACTGCATTTTTCAAATAACCCGGACATAACTGGGTACCCAAGCTAGCTAAACATTTTCCCAAGCTCTAGTGTTCTATGGGTTGCACATATGACATTTTCTGCAATCTCAGAACCCGCTTGGGCAAAAAATGCCTTGTTATTTATGTGCTTCTGTCCTTCTTTCAAGGGAGAAAAAGGAACCATACAAATATTAATATCAGAAGACAGGAAGTTTACTTATACCAGAGCAGTTATCTACCTGCATTTTATATCTTCTGACTGGCAGTGGTTCTGAAGACTCATTAATAAAGATAAGCCTTTGTAAAAACAACAACAATAACAGCACTAACACAATGACAGATAAAAGAGAATCTCATGCAATAGTTAAGTAGCGATATGGGAAAAAAAAGAAGAATAAAAAAATGAAGGAAGAGGTACAAGAGAGAGCAAGATTGCAAGAATAAGGAAACCTCTACTCCAGTGATTTCCAAGTTTCCTTCTTCCACCTGTTTTGGACTTCACCTCCAAAAGTCCCAGGCAATTTGGCCAACAGTTGCGTATTTGGGGAGCTGAGGTCCAAAACAGCTGGAAGACCAAAGTTTGAGAAACACTGTTGCAACCTGTAATCCTATGGGAATATGGAAACGGAAGGTAAGATTCATCAGCATGCATGCATCACAGAAAAAGAGGGAAGATGAATTTGCCACTTTGAGAAGTTTAAGATGGAGTTTCTTAACCATTTGGAAGCAATCCTCAACGCATGTAATTTCTTCTCCATGACATTCCCACTCATCCACAAATTCCCCATGGCCTTCACCATGCTTATATTGTTTAAAGATAACAAAGTTGCCTCTTAGCCAAGGTTTGTTAGCCAGCTTCAAGTAGCCTTAAAAAAATCCTTGAATCCCAACTTAACCTAAGATATAGTTAAATGATTGTGCAAATGGGACATTCATTAAGTAAAATTCACTAACTACATGTGTTAGTGCTGACTCCATACTTAACTTAAGAGAGGACAAGTAGAATATGCCAAAGGAGAGAGACCAAGCGACCTAGCCGCACTGTTCCCTAGCTTACAGTTAAGGAATTGTCAGCATTATCATTTTTTAAAAATTCCATATTTTAAAGTCATATTACATTTCTGTGTATATGATTGTCTAAATAAACATATCCAAAACATGGACAGGTTCCAAACTTCCATGTTGTCCTCATCCTGCCCTTGGGAGAGGCTAGGAATGTGGCACAGTTGGCTGGGTGTCAGCTGCATAAGATCTCTACTGACCAGAAGGTCATGAGTTTGAGGCCTGCCCGGGTCGAGTTGGGCTCTTGACCTATTGTGTAGCCTGATGTCGACATTTGCAACCCGAAAGACAGTTGCATCTGTCAAGTAGGAAATTAAAGGTACCACTTAGTGGGGAGGCTAAATTTAATTGATTTACGAGGCCATAAAAAAGATCTCCAGGAAACACACCGAGGAATGAAGGAGTGTGACAGCTCCCCCTAGTGGCCAGATGTTAAATTGCCTCTGTCTGTCTTGTGTGTTTGTGTGTCTAAATGGAATGTGTACATTGTAATCCGCCCTGAGTCCCCTGCTGGGTGAGAAGGGCGGAATATAAATGAAGTAAATAAATAAATAAATAGGATGGAAAATGGTCAATCATAAGGCAAAATGACACAACTGCCCTCACAAAATGGATTTTGAATGCCATTATATATTACTCCATGCCTTCAAAACAACATCCGCTAAGTAGAGCATGTCTCCTCTGAATGAATGTCTGGAGGAGCTAAACCTAAATCTAAACCTAAATCTACTCGCCGAAGGGCGTTCTCCGTTATAGCTCCTACGCTGTGGAACGCCCTCCCGGCTGGAACGCGGGCTATAAAGGACCTGCTCCCGTTTAGACGCGCCTGCAAAACTTATTTGTTTAAGCAGGCCTTCGGTGAGTAGGTCCTGCCCATGTTCCGCTTTAGCCGCTGTCCTGGGGTGTCACGCTATCTAATTTCTGAACTGTACCTGGGGGTTTTGTATTTTGCTGTTTTAACTGTTTAATTGTCTTAGATGTTTTATCGCATTGCTGTGTGTAGTTGTACCTTCGGTTCCTGTGAGCCGCCGAGAGCCTCAGGGAGTCGGCGGCATAGAAACCCGAATAATAAATAAATAAATAAATAAATAATGGTCTGGAAGAGGAAAAACAATTTGAAACTGGATCCAAAAAGACAGAAGTTCTTGCCATCTGGGGGTGGAGGTGTGTCAGCCAGTCCTGGACGAGGTTACAGTCCCCCTGAAAGACTGTGTTTGCAGCTTGGAAGTGCTCCTGGATATGTCCCTTCAAATGTCAGCCCAGGTAGATATGAGGGTCAGGAGTGCTTACTATCAGCTTCAGGTGATACGCCAGTTGCACCCCTTCCTAGATTTGGAGGACCTGAAGATGGTAGTGCATGCACTGGTAATCTCAATGTTGGACTTCTGCAATGCGCTGTACACTGTACCAAATTCGGAAACTCCGGTTAGTTCAAAATACGGCAGCCAGATTGGTTACAGGAACATCTAGGAGTGAGCATATTACACCCATACTAAAATGATTCCACTGGCTGCCAATTAGTTTCTGGGCAAAGTACAAAGTGTTGTTTTTGACCTTTACAGCCCTACATGGTTTAGGTCCAGGTTACCTACAGGATTGCCTTCTCCTGTACAATCTGCCCCAAACACTAAGGTCCTCTGGGGGTCATCTGCTCCAGCCTCCCAGAACCCAACTGGCAACCTTCACCCAGAATTTGTTGTACCCTGCATTGAACCATCAGAGAAGTGGGCAATAAATAAAACTTATTACTGTATTATTATTATTGTGTTATTATTATTATTATGGATAATTATGGACCTATTATTATTAATGATGCCAAGCTATCAAACCTGCTCTCAGAAAGCCAGGGCATAGTTGTCATTGCTTGTCCTTCCCCAGTGTTCAGAGCCTATGAAACCAGTTTGCCTATGGAAGATGGCTGCCCATGTTTGGATTTACCAGTCAACTATTGGAAAATGCAGATGCAATCACTAGCCTAGGATGATCATGGAGAAAAAAGTCATCCACTTAAAGCCAACAGAGGTGGGGAGTAAAAGCCAGTTAGATCCACAAGGCAAACAGGGTAAAAAACAACAAGAAGAAGCAAACAAAACTTCATTTTCTCATCACTTCTAGATGAGGGAGGGGGGGACTTACCAGGGTTTCCTGGGGCGCAGAGCTGACTGAGGAAAGAGGTGCATAGGTGGAAGGAGAGAAAAGAGGGAGAGAGAAAGAGACAGAATTGAATCCCAGAATCAAAAAGCCAAGAAAGCAAACACATATCACCGCCCAGTAATGCTAAGATGCAGGACAAAAGAGGGGGAAGATCTATGAACCCAGGCTCCAAGCTAACTAAAAAAATATAGTTATAGGGGTGATGTCGTAGTTCTTCCCACTTCCCCTCCCCAAACCTACTTTATCTTAGAGTTCAACCACTAGCAGCTTTGAATATTTTAGCAATCTTGTCCTCATCAAATAGATCTTGCTCACTTTTGGACTGCAGCAAAATTTGAGCTTCTAATGTGGGTCCATTATACATCAGCCATATCTATAGCTTGGTTATGTCCCAAGAAGTCTATATATGGAGGATCTCAGATCTTCTTTTATATAAAGACCACATGCTTAGATATATGGTGGCTAAAGTTATCCTTGAAATTATGTGTTGAATGCCTGGTAAAATTTCTAAAACCAGAGGAAGACCCAAGAGTGCTACATGCATGTATATGTGTGAAGCAGAGAGAGCATCAAATTCTGTCAATGTACTTATCCAACGCTGGGCTGCTGGGGAGACAGGATGGAAGCAACCAACTCACCAGTAAAATGAGGGAGTGTTTTCTGATGGACGCTTATGGCCAATCAGTGCCTGGTAAGGCAGAGCTGGACCCGTGTGCCATTGAACAGCAATTAATCTGTATGAGCAAACCTCTGGTGTAAGGATTCTCTGGATATCTCCTTACGCAACATCGTAGACAGATTCACTAGTGCAGGGGTGGGCAATTTTTTTCCCAAGGGGCCACACAAGAGCCAAAAAATATTATGGAGGGCCGCACCTAAAGGCTGAACTACATTCTAATCTTCATAATTTATTTACTATATTTATTATATATTACACATCATTAATATTAACATATTAATATATCAAGAAATATTCATATATTATTAGTATTAATATCATAATAATTATAGTATATATATAGACATTATAATATATTGAAATTATAATATATTATTATATTATATTATTTATTATATTATTATATCATTATTATAAAATTATTATAAAATAATAATAAAAACCACTAAAAAATAAAATAAAATTCAAGAAGACAAGGTGCGAACCAAGATGAAGGCTGACATCCTCAAGAGAGGAAGGATCCCAAGATGGAATGGCCCAATGGACCCAGCCCAGAGGATGGCAAAGCAGACCCAGCTGCCACCACAGCAGAGCAGAGCAGCAGGCGATCAGAGGCTGTAAGCCTCCGCCCGCTCTCGCCCCGAGCCGTTCCCCAGCTGATCGCCCTGCTATGGAGGGCCTGCAGGGGGAGCAGTCGGCGATATGAGGCGGCTTATTCGACCTGGCGACCCAGAAGACGATCAAGTCTTCCAGGTCACCAGGGCAATTAGCCCCCGCAGGTCACCGAGTGCTCCCACTGCAGGCCCGGATCGCCTCCAGGGATGTCAGGCACTCCAAAGCCGCCGCTCCTCCGGCCTGTCTGCCGACACAGGCCCCACAGAGCCCATGATGGGATGGTGGCAGCGGCACTCCTTCTTCTTGGCCCCGCCCCCGACACCCTTCTCCTTGGGCCGGACAGAATCGGCTGCCGTAGGTTGCCCACCCCTGCACTAGTGAATGGGTGGCAATCACATACTTTCTGAGACATTCCTGGACCAAAACTCCCTAAATTCCTCACTATTAGCTATGCTCTTTTGGTCAACACCATCATCCGCAACCCACTTGACTGCAACCTCTACATTCACCAACATCAAGACCCAATGAGAATAGAGCATTACAGGAAATGAAGGATGGCAACCCTCTTCATCTTCATGTATACTATGACCACTATTACTGATGAAACATGTACCTGCAGTTTCGCTTCTCACATATGACAATATTATTACTATCATCCTCATTATTATTTAAGCTACATTTTGCAGCTGTGATCTTATTTTATGTTGTTTTGATAGGGTTTTGTCATTCTGTTTAACCATGTTTTACCTTGCCTCGAGTCCCCATTCCTGCCTTGTCCAGAGTTTTCATTACATCCTGTGGCACAGCTGGCTGGGTGTCAGCTGCATTAAAGATCACTACTGACCGAAAGGTCATGAGTTCGAAGCCAGCCCGGGTCGGAGTGAGCTTCTGGCCAATTGTGTAGCTTGTTGTAGACCTTTGCAACCCGAAAGACAGTTGCATCTGTCAAGTAGGAAATTTAGGTACGACCTATGTGTGTGGAGACTAATTTAATAAAATTTATGAGGCCATAAAAAATCTCCAGCAATCTTGTATTCTCCTTGGACTCTTCATCCAGATTTCTGATGAAAAAAGCATGCAGGGGAATGTGGAAAGTACTTCATCAGTGTCGCAGATGGACGGTGAAGCGACAGCTCCCCTGGTGGCCAGAAGTTGGAATGTTAAATAGCCTCTGACTGTCTATGTGTGTTGTGTGTCTATGGCACTGAACGTTTGCCATGTATGTGTACATTATAATCCGCCCTGAGTCCCCTGCAGGGTGAGAAGGGCGGAATATAAATACTGTAAATAAATAAATACTGTCATGTTTTCTCATGCATATCCACTATCTGCCTGACAGAAAGTAATATTCAATCAATGCTATCTCTGTGCTATTTTATTTTTTCCTGAATTTTCTGCTCAACTGAAATTCTCTAGTGGATATATGATTTCCAGCCTTTCCTCCCCATATTTTAACTTTAGCTGTATATCTCATACATTAACTGACTAATCAAAGCTGTTTCATTCTCCAAGTTCCAGAAAAACTCAGGATTTTTACGTCCATCTAACCGAGATGCTTGTTTGCAAGCTACAATTTTGGCTTCCCCAGGGGTTGCAAACCCTGCCTTGCCAAATACCTGATCAAAAGATCGGAGAAAGGCCAACCCTCTTTTCAGTATTGAGGAGCTCGGTAGGATGGGACGGCTTACCTGAAGACCCAGAAGGTGGAGGCCCACCAGTCTGTTGCCAGATTGTGGCCTCGGCTGCCAGACGCCGCACATAGCCCTCGTCTACACACATCAGGATATTCTCCGGTTTTATGTCTGTGTGGATGATTTTGCACTTGGTGTGGAGGTAGTCAAGGCCCTGCAATACCTTGGAAGGAAGACGCATGTTCAAGTAGTAAACAAATCAAAGGCTCTTCCATTTCCATGTCAATAAATAGAGATTGCTTCACAATTTCCATGTCAAGTACCCTAGAGTCCAAACTGGGAACAGCTGAGCCTGAGAACCTTGTTAAGTATTATGGGCTGTGTTAGGAGGCCCCAGGAATAGAAATAGAGAAAGAAGAAATTCAATTGGATTTCTTTAAAAAAAGAACAACTACAAATGCTTTAAAAAAATGAATACAGAAAATCCCAGAGACCAAGATGTATCAAAGTATATGATGAAGACTAGAACTAAGTCACGGTGTGTAGAAGAAAGGAATGTAAAATTGCACTTGAGTGATCTGGAAGTGATAGGGAAAATGCTTTTAAGTTTGTGTGTCACATAGATGTCTGATACTGGTTGTTCCTTTTTTTCCATCTTTTTTTTCTTTTACTCCCCCCCAAATTATGTCCACCTTTTGTTATTTTTACTAGAAATCAGATATTGTAGTCAAGTTAAGACTTTTTATCTTTGGATAAGTATTTTTCTTCCTCCCCCTTCTTCTTTCTCTTCTCCCTCCCCCTCACTTTTTCTCCTATCCCCAAAGGGAATATATGCGTATGTGTACGGTTGAATATATATATATATATATATATATATATATATATATATATATATATATATATATTCAACCGTACACATACACACATCTTTCCCTATGAACCATCAAGTTGCTTAAGATCATTCGGAAAGGCCCTGCTCTCGGTCCCGCCTGCTTTGCAGGCGCACCTAGCGGGGACAAGAGACAGGGCCTTCTCAGTGGTGGCTCCTCGGCTTTGGCACTCCCTTCCTAGTGACATCAGATTGGCCTCCTCCCTCCTGACATTTCGTAAGAAAGTCAAGACTTGGCTTTTGGAGCAAGCATTCGCAGACGAACTTTAATCGAGATCAAGGATTACTATGACGACGAAACGGAAACCGATTTTAAGATTGTAGAACTGAGATTTGTATTTTGTGGCAAATTACTTCCATGGAAAACAACACCCAGCATTTCCTGGCTGATGCTGAGTCTCATAATCCTTCTGAGCTTTGATGTTGCTAACGCTAGCTCTCATAAATATTGGGAATGTAATCTGGTACTCTGATCAACATTACACCATGGCCCGTTTCTGCTGAACTGTTACACACAGCTCTATCTCCCTAGTCCTGTGGTTCCCAATCTTTTTTTGACCAGCGACCACTTTGACCAGAGACCATTCTCCAACATTAATACCAAAAGGGTTATGAATCAGTTTTTGGTCAACTTTAGATTCCATTTGATTATTTGGGGTGCTGATTCAGAAAATCGCATTGTATAGACCACATCAGCTCTAGTTTCTGATACGGAATGCATGCCATCCTGTATTTCCCATCTGCTCGCCTATAGAAAACCATATTTAACATTCTAGATCCACTGACCGTATTTTAGGTCTTGCGGCCAGGCCTCAGCCCACGAGTTGGGGACCACTGCCCATGTCTGACAAAATATGTCAGCTCTAGGCATTTTCTAAGTCCCACAGATAATTCTATGCTTCAATTGGAAACTGTTTATAGAATTGCACTGGAGGACTTAGCAATGCCTGGAGAGATGTTCTTGCTAGGCATTTTAGGTCCTCAGTCTAGCACAACTCTAAAGTATCATTCTGCTGGAAGTTATTCATTCAATAAACAAATGAAATAAGAACAAATGAAATACGAAAGGGATTATTGGGCTGCACAAATCGACCACAAACCATTGTTTTGCAGGAGCATGCTAACAAGAGCCACTTTTACCTGACGTAGGATACTTTTGACACAAGGAATAGGAAGCCCTTGGTAGTTGGACTTGATGATCCACTTCAACAGCTGGTGCCCTAAAACCTCCAGGACCATGCAAACATCTGGGGAGGGTCAAGTCAAGGAGAAACTGAAGTGGTCTAGTTTTCTTGAAGTGAGGAACCTACCAGGGCAGTGTCCCTTGTCATTTCCTCCCAAAAATTATTAATTAATATTTTATTTTAAAAAATCAGTTTATGGGAGAAAAGAGAAAAATAGTACTGTACCAATGTTCTTCAGAGAAAGAAATGCCGAATAAAGGTCTTTGCGACACCTGCATTTGCATCAGAGACATGGTGAGGTTTCAAATATCCACAAGACCTGGGATCTTTTTTTTTTACAGCACATTGATTGCAGAAAGCAACTTTTATGAAGGAAAAAGTTGGCTGGTTTTATGCATTTGCTATTTTTGAATGCACACATTAGCAATGGGGATGAACTCCATCCACTAAACCACATGTAAGCATTGTAAAGGTGTCAACTAATTAATTACATTTCTCTCCTAACTTTCCTCTCAAAAGCTGAAAAAAACAAAAAATACTTCTCCTCCATTTTCACCCTCACAATAACTTGGTGGGGTCATTCAAACTGAGCTTCATTGTCAACTGTGCCTAAAAATCTGGGCTCCACTTTGGAACACTCTTTGTTAGAAAAATATTTTATGAGAGTATAATAAAAAGCAGGGAGAATTGTCACCTTATTTTAAAACTTTCACAAAAAACTACAGATGTGCTGAATATCTTGTTTGTTGACTGAATTTATATGCTGATGTCCTCCCAATACAGGATCCTGTTCCCCATGTGTCATGGCTACTAGTTACTACATTATTCTGATGGTATACAGCCACAATAGTTCCCATGTAAGCTGCCCCAAGTCCCTTCAGGGAGATGGTGGCATGATACAAAAATAAAAGTAGTTGTTGCTATTATTATGACTATTATTATTAAGGTGTGGATGTCCTTGGAAAATAAAAGCTGGAAGATGGTTGGTGACATACAGCCACATAAGTAGGGCTTATGCAAGCATACAGTAGGCCCTTGGTATCCACTAGGGCAGGGCTGCCCAGGAAGTCGATTGCGATCGACCAGTCGATCCCAGGACCGAAGGAGGTTGATCCCAGCCGGATGGGGCGCTTCTCAGAAGGGGCGGAGCCAGGCCACGCCAAACCACGCCCCCTCCCCGGCTTTGGCACTCCCAGCAGTTGCTTCAGCCTTGAGGAGGGCAGGGCCAAGCCAGCCTTGTGCAAGCTATGCCACCACTGGCTTGGCATTGCCATCCTCAAGCCTGGGGAAGCTGCTGGGTGCTCCAAAGCCAGAGGGAAGGGGCGGGGCTTGGTGTGGCCTGCCCCCCCCCTCTGGCCAAGCCCCGCCCCCTCCTCTCTCCAGCCTTGAGGAGGTAGGTAGATCTTTCTGACTTGGTTTTAAGATAAGTAGCTCGAATGCTGAAAAAGTGTGGGCACCCCTGCACTAGGGTTTGGTTCTAGGTTCCGCCATGGATACAGAAATCTGTAGATGCACCCATTCTTTACAATAGCTTAGTAAAGCGTATCCCTTATATAAAATGACAAAATCAAAGTTTGCTTTTAAGCTTTAAAAAAAATGATTTCATGGTTGAATCCATGGCTGCAGAGGGATCCATAAATACTGTTTATGCTTTTACATTCACTGTGCAAGAAGGTATTCATTTCCTCTTTGTGTAACGCTTTCCTCCATACGGAAAGCAACTTCACAGCATTAATGGTCATTCAGCTGCTGAGAGAGGAAAGGGAGAGTTGGCCAGAATTTGTGGTTGTGGTTTAGAGAAAAGATGTGAAAAAGAGGTAATAATAATACCAATAATAATAATGAATTAATTACCTGCTTTTTCCTGTGGTTCAAGACGGGATACAGTGAATATCCCTTTGCACAATGAATGACTTTATGAACACAAACCCTTGCATAAACCCATCTTGTATGAAGCATTATGCACTAAAAACACCTTATAGGTTCTTCATAATTCAATTTGGGAGAAAATCTTTTAACAGTTCAATAATAATTGTGCCTGTGTTCACCGGTCAACTGAAAAAAAAGCAGCAAGCATCTACAACCCATGCTCACATCTCATACGGGGGGAAAAGCTCATTCTGGTTCAAACTGTCCTTGGAAAGATTGCAGGAGGCAGGCTGCAGAACTGAATGCTCTTCTGGAGAAACATCTCCAGATGTGCATGAGGCTTGGTTTCTCCCTTATCTGCTAACTTTCTAACTAATGTAGTAGTATTGTTATTTGTTTTTCTGATCATGTACTCCATTGCCCGCTATCTACAAAGTGTTCTCTAGACCAGACATTCAGGTGAAGTGCTTTAAGAAACCACGTGTTTCAAACAAGAGCCCAATATTGTTTGAACAGGAACACCAAGTGAATATTTTTTTTATTTCAGAGTCCCCCAAGGAAGGATACGGACACCATTGATCCCTGAGATCTTGAAATCATCAATCAACTGCACAATATTTTCCCGCTTGGGGTCACTGGGATCCGAGTCTCGCACCTGGAAGGTAGGAAAAGAGAAGTGCCAAGTAAACAGGTGAACTACAAGTTCCTGGAACAACACTGAGGTTAGCAACTACAGGCTTCTAAGCTAAAACTATTCCCCTTTCAGTTGCCAACCCAAGAGAGATGCAGAAACAGTATTCCTCTGGATGCAGAAATCACTTCAGGAGAGAAGAGTTCCACTTCTAGCCCAGTAGTTAGACTACTGTAACGCTCTCTACATTGGCCTGCCTCTGTCGGTGACCCGGAAACTCAAGCTGGTGCAGCTCGGTTGCTCGCAGGAGTTCCTGCGAGCTGCCACATTACACCAATTCTGCGGGAACTGCACTGGTTTCCTATTGAGTACTGGATCACCTTCAAAGTGCTAGTCCTTACGTTCAAGGCCTTGTATGGTCTGGGGCCAGTGTACCTGAGGGACTGCCTAACCCCATACTGTCCCATGAAAACACTTAGATCTGAAGACTGGAATCTTCTAGCCGTGCCCAATGTCAAACAATACCACCTAACTTCAACATGGAGAAGGGCGTTCTCCATCATCGCCCCAGTTCTCTGGAACGCACTACCCCCGGAGGTTCGGGCCTTGCGTAACCTGCTGGCCTTTCGGAAGGCCCGCAAGTCGGTCCTATTCCGGCAGGCCTTTGAGTTGTAATGTGCTATCTCTTAGGAATCGTGTTATCTCTTAGAAATTGTTTTATTCTTGTGGTTTTATTGCTGTTGTAGATTTATTGTTTTATTGTGGTGCTTGATGTAAGCTCTGGGAGTGGCGGCCAATAAATCTAACAAATAAATAAACACAAACTAACCCATGAGGGGAAAACAGCAGTTGAGTAAGACATCTCATCAGGCTATTCCTTCTTTAGTTCCAGTCTTACCCTCACAGGGAGAATAGGCTGTCTTACAGCATCATAGTCACTCTTCACATTGAGCTTAATCCTATGACTGCCACTAAAGCATTGTATATTTAATAATGATTCTGAATCCTTTGCAGGATGGTCAAAACAGAATCTCTGCTTCCAGTGTGCTATTTCTCAACTTTTATTAATGGAAGAAAACATTCAGTCCCTCAACTACAGTCTGGAATGCACAAATGTAACAAAGTGGTCTCTGGGCTGCGGTGAGTTTTCCAGGCTGTATGGCCATGTTCCGGAAGCATTCTCTCCTGGCATTTTGCCTACATCTATGGCAGAGGTTGTGAGATCTCATGGATGCCTGTGGGCGAAATGTCAGGAGAGAATGCTTCTGGAACATGGCCATACAGTCCGGAAAACTCACATCAACCCGGTGATTCTGGCCATGAAAGCCTTTGACAACGCAGAGTGGTCTCTGTTTATTTGTTTTCAGGATTTATACTAATAAATACGAAAGGCAACTTCCAGTCAAAATAAAAGAATCAAAGGAAAAGACAAAGAAGACAACCTGGGGAAGATGTAAAATAACAAAAATAAAACAAAGAAAGTGGTTCTCAACCTGTGGGTCCCCAGATGTTTTGGCCTTCAACTCCCAGAAATCCTAACAGCTGGTTAGGATTTCTTTGGGTCCCCAAAACACTTGGGGACCCAAAGGTTGAGAACCACTATGTTAGAGCCTGGAAGAAAGAAAATATTTTACTGCTCATCTACAAATGTATAGAGCAGAACCAAAGCAGAACATCCTCGGAAAATGTACCGATCCAGAGTACCACTGTTCTTAAGGGTCTTTTTAAGATGCTCAGCTACTCCAGTTCAGTTAGGAGGGGGTTTCTGAACATGCATAATGCTGCCAAATTGCATAAGCCATCTCTCCCCAAAGTGGTGCCCTCCAGATTCCACAGGACTTGGGGAATATGGAGAGGCAACACACAACACTCACACATTTCAGCAGCTTTATTTCATCCACAGCTGTCTCAGTATAATGCACAGCGCTCTTCACCACTTTGAGGGCCACAAAACGCTTCCGCCTGTTTTAGGGAGAAGGAAAGGAGAAAGTGAGGAAGTGGTTGTTAGATTTCTCTGTCCACTTGCTGAAACGTTTAGATTCCACTTCACAGCCCCAACACCAACTTCAAAACCGGTGACAATTAGGTTTTAAACAAGTTCGGAATTGAATATCAAACAACTCACTCAGTGAAAGCAGCCATTTGTGTTGCTGTAAGCCACACTTAGCTATCTTTGCCTACAATCTCTTTCTCAGAGATGGGGATACACTTACCCCTGGAAAAACTCTGAAACTGCAGGTGTCACTTTAAGATTTTTCTTTTTAATATTTTTATTGTTTTATCATTATCAACACAATATTATACAATGTCTATTTACAGCAGATTCATGTTATTCATTTCTAGGTACAATACTTCAATCTTTAGCATCTGCCATTATGTTTTTCTTATACATTTTTGTATCCCTCACCGCTGTGCTCCCCCCCCCCAAGCCATTGCTTTTACATATCCTTCGTCCAAAATTTCATTTCTTCTTGTGGAGGTAACCTTCCTTCTTCCTTTTCTAATCCTTTTTCAATAAATTTTCTCCATACCTCATAAAACTCACTTTGTTTCCATATACGTCTTTTTACTTTTAATATACATGTTAACTTGTCATTTATTGCCAGTTTCCACACTTCCTTGTACCATTCCTCTATTTGTATATTTATTTCTTTTTTTCCAATTCCTTGCTATAAGCAGTCTTGCTATTGTTAATAGGTTTGTTATCGCATCTTTATCCTTTTTTTCCAATTGTATACTATTATATAATGATAATAAAGCTATACTAGGACTTCTTTCTATTTTAATATTCATTATATCTTCTATTTCTTTAAATACTTTCACCCAAAATTTGCTTACATATTTACATTGCCACCACATATGTATGTATGTTCCTGTTTCTTGGCATCCTCTCCAACAGTTTTTCGAGTAGTTTTTATTTATATTTGCCATTCTTACTGGTGTAAGGTACCATTTCCATATTAATTTATAATAATTTTCTTTAATCCTTATTGATAAATTTTTAAGATGTCTTTGTCTCCACAATTGTTGCCACTCTGTTTCCTTTATTTTTATCCCTAAGTCTTCTTCCCAGACCTCCTTAAGGGTGTTATTTTTTGTTTTTCCTTCCTTTATTTCAATTATTATCTTATATATTTTACTAGTTATTCCTTTCAAGTTTTCGTGCTCTTCTACATCCCTCCCATTTTGTATTATTTGTTCAAATTGGTTGACCTTACTTCCTTTTTTATTGTTTTTTAACCAATTTTTAAACCATTGTTCTAATTGTATACAATGGAACCATGTCAATTTTATTTCTCTAAATTCTTCCATAATCATTTCCTTCTTCGTTCCTACTTTTATCCAATCCCCATTTTATCTAAAAAAAATTCCCTTAACTTTTTATCCATTATTTGTTTTAAATTCTTTGGAAATTTCTTTTCCATTACAATTGGGGTTATTACTGATCCATCCGTTATTAACATTCTCCTGTATTTATTCCATACTTCTAATATATTACTCAACATTGGATTTCTAATTTCCCTAATTTCTTTCCTCGTGAATTGTTTAAAAAATATATTCCATATTTCTTCTTCCACTTTTCCTGAGTAATTTCTTAGCCATTCTACCCCATCTTTTTTAATCATTCCTACAATCTCTTTCTCAGAGATGGGGATACACTTACCCCTGAAAAACTCTGAAACTGCAGGTGTCACTTTAAGATTTTTAAGTAACTGCAATAGTGAGTCTCAAACTCACTAGTGATTGTGACTGTGGTATAGCTAACTATGAGCCACAGGCTGCACTCTTACACTACAGAAGGGGTGCCCACACTTTTTCAGCATGCGAGCTACTTATAATAAAACCAAGTCAGAAAGATCTACCTACCTCCTCAAGGCTGGAGAGGGGCTGGGAGGGGGCGGGGCTTGGTGATGCCTGGCTCCGCCCCCTTCCACGGCTTCGGCACACCCAGCAGCTTCTGCAGGCTTGAAGAGAGCAGGGCCAAGCCATCCTTGTGCTAGCTATGCCACCACTGGCTTGGCACTGCCATCCTCAAGCCTGCAGAAGCTGCTGGTAGCGCTAAAGCCAGAGGGGACGGAGCGAGGCCACGCCACGCCCCGCCCCCTCCCCCGGCTTCAGCGCTACCAGCAGCTTCTGCAGGCTTGAGGAGGGCGGTGCCAAGCCAGTGGTAGCACAAGGCTGGCTTGGCCTTGTGTTAGCACAAGGCTGGCTTGGCCCTACTCTCCTCAAGCCTGCAGAAGCTGCTGGAAGTGCCGAAGCCGGGGGAGGGGGTGGGGCTTGGCGCAGCCTGGCTCCGCCCCCCTGAGAAGCACCCCATCCGGCTGCAATCGACCTCCTTCGGTCCCGCGATCGATTGACTTGAGCAGCCCTGCACTACAGCTAGTGTATTCCTTATCCAAAATCTGGGGACTAGAAGCAGTTTCTGGAATATAGATACATAATGGAATACCTTGGAGATCAGACCCAAGGCAAAACATTATATTTATTTATTTACTTCATTTTTATACCGCCATTCTCAGCCCGAGGGCGACTCATGGCGGTTTACAAAGCAGCACTAACCAGTGCTCATATAAAAACAGAAAAAAAATCATATGGCTAAAATCACATATATTATTAACATCAATAAAAACATAATAAAACCATAACTCCTCTGCTTTTCATTACCAGTTCATTGTCCAGTTGCGTTGTCCAGTCATTCCGAGATCAGAGGTCATAGCTACACTGCGTTTGGGAACGCCTTCTCAAATAACCAGGTTTTTACTTTTTTACGAAATGTTAAGAGGGCGGGGCCGATCTAATGCCCCTGGGGAGGGCATTCCATAGCCGAGGGGCCAGCACTGAGAAGGACCTGTCTCTCGTCACTGCCAGCTGCACCTGTGAGGATGGCAGGACCGAGAGCAGGGCCTCCACCAGAAGATCTTAAGTTTCTAGTAAGTAAGGAGAGATACGTTCGGACAGATAGGCAAGGCCAGAACCGTTTAGGGCTTTATAGGCCAAGGCCAGCACTTTGAATTGTGCTCGGTAGCAAACTGGCAGCCAGTGGAGCTGGCGCAACAGTGGAGTTGTATGCTCCCTGAGCGTCGCTCCTGTTAACAACCTGGCTTTGAACAATTTGGAGCTTCCGAACAGTCTTCAAAGGCAACCCCACGTAGAGAGCGTTGCAGTAATCTATATGGGATTAAATATTTTAAAATATTTATTTATGTTTCATATACACATAGCATGAAGATAATTTTAGATGTAATATAAGGTTTGATGTTTGGATTTTTTTTTAAAAAAGCAAGACATGATGATGTAATCTATGTATGAGTGCCAGGGGCGGTCTAAGGTAATTTGAAATGGTAGGCGAACATTATTTTGCCCCCCCCCCATGTAAAACAAATATACAATTATAATATCACAATACCATTAGTAGTATTATATTGTATCAATGTATATACAATATATTATACCATACTCATACTATATTATATCATAATTATATTATACTACATTACAATATAATTATATTATAATATATTGACATTATAATACAATATAACATTCTATTATATTATTATTGTAAAATAATAAATAAAATTATTTATTTCAATAAAATTATCATCTACCAAATATTTTCATGACTCCTATAAAACTCAAGTAACCCAAAATAAAGTAAAATAAAATATTATATATTACTATTTTGTACAATACCACTATACTGCAATATTGTTTGTAATATTGCATGTAATATAAAATATATCATTATTCTATTGTTATATTGTATTTGTATTATATTGTATGACAATATTAAGCAGAACTGTATAATAATCAACAAGAAATGCAATGTAAATGCATCAAAATCAGAATATATTACCTACCACCCGTCTCATAATTCATAGGAGTCTCCCATAAGTCCAAAATTAGGATCCCAATGTAAATGTAAATAGAAAAGCAGCCAAAATGTTCAAATGAGGTCGAATACAGGCAGCGCGGCCTGGGCAAACTTGGGCCCGCCCTCCCTCCTTCTAAGTGTTTTGGCCTCCAACTCCCACAACTCCTCATAGCCTCAGGCCCCTCAGGTCCAGACAGAAATAGAGCCGAAGAAAGGAAGGAGGGAGAGAAGAGGTCACAGAGGAGGAGGAGGAGGAAAGCCCTTCATTCATTCCTTCACTTACACTTCCTTCACTGATTCTTTTCTCCTTCCCTGCAAATGCGCGCGCAGCGGAGACAAAGGGAGAGGGGAAGCACTCCCTGCCTGCCCGATAGGGAGTGCTTTGCTTACAGGCTTCTGCACAAGGGAGCTACTGGGCATGCGGGGAGGTTTTCGTGGATGTGCAGTTGCTCCTGCGCTCAACTTCAGCTCTGGAGCAACTGCGCTTGCGCAAAAACCTCCGCGCATGCCCAGAAGCGGCGTCGGAGCGCACAAGGCCGGGGCCAAAAAGCAAGCAGCTGCGGCGCTGTCTGAGGAACATCAGCAGGGCCCGGATGGCGCCCCATGCGGCCAGGATGGCGCCCCCTTCCCAGATGGCGCCCTAGGCGGCCGCCTACTTGGCCTACCTTGTAGGACCGCCCCTGATGAGCGCCAACTGTCTATGCAAGTACAGGAATTCTAAAATCTAGGGGGAACATCTCAAATCCAAACCACTCCTGGCCCCAAGCATTTCAAATAAAGGATGCACAGCTTTCATTTCTTTTCTCTCTCTTTTTGCACTTTGCTAAAAAAAACCTGATAAAATCCTACCATTCTATTTTTCAGATCCATTTTTAGAAGGTAATCGAACATGAAAATAAGTACTTACTGAATGTCCCAACAAAGCCAGACAGTAGAAAAGTGCCCCCAGCCAAGTTTTCGCACCACATGGTAGCGTCCGTTGAACAAGTCCCCAGTTTTTACAGGATAGTAACCACCTAGTAAGAAGAGGAGATAAAACTAGTTAATTGGACCAGTTGCCAGAACCATGGCACACGGAGAACCAGGAATGCACACAGGCACTGTCTCACTGAATTCAGACCAAGCTCTACGAAGTGCTATCATATTGTATCAACAAATTATAAAAATAGGTTAAACAGAAGCTCTTCAAAGCTGTAGGTGCTCTTGCTGCCTATTACAGGGAAAACCAGCTGATTCCTAACCCATCTAAAATGCAGACGTGTGCTCTTCATCTTAAGAACAGACAAGTATCTAAAAAAAGAAAAAAGGGAAAAAAATTCTTGATTGTTGACTTCCGAATTCTTCTTATCGAGGTAATTAGCTTCTTGTTCCATCTTATACACCAGTGTTTCCCAACCTTTTTTGAGCCGCGGCACACTTTTAACATTTAAAAAATCCGGGGGCACGCCACCAACCAAAATGACACAAAATGACACTCTAACACAGTAAAGAACGGCTGGGGGATGGTGGCCTGCTGGGAGTGCTGAAGCCGGGGGAGGAGCCAGGCTGCACCATGCCCCGCCCCCTCCCCCAGCTTCAGCTCTCCCACAGCTTCCCCAGCCTTGAGGGGGCAGTGCCAAGCCAGCGGTGGCAGAGCCAGCACAATGCTGGCTTGGCACTGTCCCCTCAAAGCTGGAGAAGCTGTGGGAGAGCTGAAGCCAGGGGGAGGGGGAAGAGCCAGGCTGCACCATGCCCCGCCCCCTCCCCCAGCTTCAGCTCTCCCCCAGCTTCCCCAGCCTTGAGGGGGCAGTGCCAAGCCAGCGGTGGCAGAGCCAGCACAATGCTGGCTTGGCACTGTCCCCTCAAAGCTGGAGAAGCTGTGGGAGAGCTGAAGCCGGGGGGAGGGGGAAGAGCCAGGCTGCACCATGCCCCGCCCCCTCCCCCAGCTTCAGCTCTCCCACAGCTTCCCCAGCCTCGAGGGGGCAGTGCCAAGCCAGCGGTGGCAGAGCCAGCACAATGCTGGCTTGGCACTGTCCCCTCAAAGCTGGAGAAGCTGTGGGAGAGCTGAAGCCGGGGGAGGGGAAGAGCCAGGCTGCACCATGCCCGCCCCCTCCCCAGCTTCAGCTCTCCCACAGCTTCCCCAGCCTTGAGGGGCAGTGCCAAGCCAGCGGTGGCAGAGCCAGCACAATGCTGGCTTGGCACTGTCCCCTCAAAGCTGGAGAAGCTGTGGGAGAGCTGAAGCCAGGGGGAGGGGGCAGAGCCAGGCCGCGCCATGCCCCGCCCCCTCCCCCGGCTTCAGCTATCCCACAGCTTCTCCTGCCTTGAGGGGGCAGTGCAAGCGAGGGGTGGGAGTCATGGCCCCCATCCCCACTCTCCGCCATGACTCCCGCCCCTCACTCGCTGAAGTTGCGTGGAGGAGGAAGAACATGAGTGGTGGACGGGCTTCAGTGGGCAGAGCTCCTCCTCCGCGTGGCTTCAGCGAGCGAGGGGCGGGAGTCATGGTGGATTGGAGGCTGGCTGGGAAAACGGCCAGAGGCAGCACCCCAGGCCCTGCTTCTTTTTCTTTGCCGCCATCCGGCCCTTCCTCCTCCTCCCCCAAGCAGCAGGAGTTCGGCAGGAGGAGAAGGGAAGGAAGGGGGTCAGAGAGCTTTTCTTGCGGCACAGTCGGAGATCCGTCACAGCACACTACTGTGCCGTGTCACAGCGGTTGGGAAACACTGTTATACACTATTCCCTCTGTCCTTTGTTGCATCTTTACCTTTTATGTCCAAAAAATTATTTAATAATGTCCAATCTGTATGATTTTTGTTTTTGCCTTGGTATGTTTTCAAATAGTATGTCAATATGTCCATATTTCTTATGTCTAATATCTTTAATTTATTTTTTCTTTTTATATACACATTTTTTCTCTTTTTTCCATTTTTTAAACTTCAATATATTTTTATATTTTGATCTTGTTTTTATTCTTTTTTTCTTTTCGATATTCTTTTTTGACATTCTTTTTGATATTTTTTGAGAATTTTTTTCCTTTTCTTTACCTTCTCCTCCTCCCCCTTTTTCTCACATGTCCCTTTCATCTATTCACCCCTTCCCTGTTACCACTCCATTTGTCCCTCTCCCCCCTCTTTCCTTATAAAAACTTCAATATATATATTTTTAAAAGGACAGACAAATATCTGAAGCTCTGAGAATTAAAAAGGCTGGAGGTTTAGCACAGCTGGTAAATCATCCGCAATTATAAGATCTATCAACCAAAAGGTTGCAAGTTCGAAACCCCAGGTTGGCATGGGTGGCCAACTGTCAGTCTAGTTCAGGGCTGTCCAACTTCTACCGGCCCAAGGGCCGGAATTCCGGTCACTGATCACCTGGCGAGCCGCAGCGGGGGGGGGGGGCAGGGGCGTTCGCGGGGGGCGGGGGCGGTCGCGGGCCTGCGCGGCCGGGCCGGATGCCCTCCGCCATGTCCCTGGCTGTTGCAGCGGCCACACCCGGGAGCTTACCGTCCTTTCTCTTCCTTCGGAGAAGGAAGGTAAGCTCCCAGGCGCGGCCGCTGCAACAGGTAGGGACATGGCGGAGGGCACCTCGCCGCTCCCACCCTGCCGTGCATGCCCGGCGTCCTGCATGGCCTGCCCCTTTTCGGCGGGGCTGGGTGATGTCAGGCGTGGCGCTGGCGGCGAGGAGGAAGAGGTGGAGGCAGAGGCCCCAGCTTCCCCGCGCGAGCGACGAACAGGCGGGGGGGAAGTCCCGCCCCTAGGGCGTCTGACGTGGCTTCCCTCCACCTTTTCACTCGCGTCGCCCCCGCCCCTCCTCGCATTGACCCCCCGGAGATTAAAAACCCCCAAACAGCTGATTTCTTGCAGGAGGGTAGGCGGGCCGCATCCAAGGGGCTGGCAGGCTGCATGCGGCCCGCGGGCCGCCTGTTGCACAGGTCCAGTCTAGTTCATTGTTTGCCTACGCAATTCGGAAACAGCTTTAGCTGTGATTAGACAGATTAGGTACTGCTAAAAGCGGGGGGAGGTGTTTTATGACGCCATAAAGAAAGAAGATCAGAAAATGCTGGGCGACCAAAAGGAAGGAGGAAGCCCTGATGGCTCTTTGTCATAAGAGGATAGAGCAACAGCACCCACTGGACTCGAGCCCAACCTTCCATGGCACCTCCTTCTGTTCTGTCTGTCTGTGTATTGTCTATACAAAAACGGCATTGAATGTTTGCCATGTATGTGTATTGTGATCCGCCCTTTGTCCCCTTTGGGATGACAAGGGCGAAATAGAAATAAAGTGTTATTGTTGTTGTTATTACCTGGAAAGGAACCCCAATGGAGCATTGCAGCACACCAAAATAACTGGGAGTCACTCTGGATTCCGACTTAGAAGAAGCACTGCTTGGCTATCAAGCAAAATGTGGGTGCTAGAAATAATATCATACAAAATCTGACTGGCACAACCTGGGGATCACAACCAAACACAAAGAAGACACCTGTCCTTACGCTTTGCTATTCTGCTGCTGAGTATGCATGCCCACTATGGAATATATCTCACCACATTAAAACAGTGGATGTGGCTCTTAATGAGATATGCCGCATTATCACAGGATGTGTACACCCAACACTGCTTAGCCGGTATCGCACCATCTCACATCTGACGGGAAGCAGCAGGCAGCAATGAAAAGGACCAAGGCGTTGACGTCTCCGGCTCATCCTCTGTTCGGATATCAGCCAGCATGCCAACGAGTTAAATCAAGAAACAGCTTCCTAAGATCCACAGAGATACTCACAGGTACACCTCAGCAAGCAAGAGTCCAAAAGGGGCAAGATGCAGAGCCAACCTTAAGAAATAGGGCTATAGAGTGAAGTCCATGACATGTGAGTGTGGAAAAAAGCAAACCACAAACCACCTACTACAACGCAACTTGAGCCCTGCCACAAGCACAATGGAGGACCTTCTCACAGTGACACCAGGAGCACTTCAAGTGGCCTGCTTCTGGTCAAAGGATATTTAGCATAATGCCAAGGTTTTAATAAAACATATTTATACTTTAGTTGTTGTTATTATTTTAAAGTATTGTGGTCTTTCCATTGTTGTCAAGAGTCCAATTTCCGGCCATCTTTTACTATCACCTGTGCCGATTAGGCTTGATAAGTGTTGCAGGTAAAGACTCAACAACCCAGCATCTTAAGAGCAGATGTTCCTTCCAATCTCATGGCATCCTATCTTCTACTGTGAGTCCTGGCCAATAGCCGGGTGAAAAAAAACTATGTTTAAATATTTGGAAGGATGTCCTATTAAGGAGGGAGAAAGCTTGCTTTCAGCTGCTGCAGAGACCAGAGTGAAATGTTCAAATTACATGAAAAGAGAGTCCACCTAAACATCAGGAAGAACCACCTGATTGGAAGTGCTGTTCAACAGGGGAATCTGCTGCCTGGGAATGTAGCAGAGCTTCCTCCTCTAGAGGTTTTTAAACAGGCTGGATGGTTATCTATCAGCAGTGCTTTGATTGTGCAATCATACATGGCGGGAGAATGGTCTGGACGGCTCTGGGAGTCCCTTCCGATTTAATGAATCAATATCATTTTCTTTATACAGTGAACCCAATGGATCAATTAAATTTGCTGACATGTAGACTCATTATTCAATAAATAGTTCAATTACTACTGTATCAACAACATTCACTATATTTGTGACTAACCTTTAGTACAGTGTTTCCCAACCTTTTTTGAGCTGCGGCACACTTTTAACATTATGAAAATCTGGGGGCACACCACCAACCAAAATGACACAAAATGACACTCTTAACACAGTAAAGAATGACTGGGGGTTGGTGGCCTGCTGGGAACAGCTGCTGGGAGTGCCGAAGCCAGGGAGGGGGCAGAGCCAGGCTGTGCCATGCCCCGCCCCCTACCCCCGGCTCGGCACTCCCAGCAGCTTCTCCAGCCTTGAGGGGGCAGTGCCAAGCCAGCGGTTCCAGAGCCAGCACAATGCTGGCTTGGCACTGTCCCCTCAAGGCTGGAGCAGCTGCTGGGAGTGCCGAGCCGGGGGAGGGGCAGAGCCAGGCCGCGCCATGCCCCCGCCCCTCCCCAGCTTCAGCTCTCCTACAGAGGAGGAGCATGAGTGGTGGACGGGCTTCAGTGGGCGAGGCTCCTCTTCCACATGGCTTCAGCGAGCGAGGGGCGAGAGTCATGGCGGATTGGAGGCTGGCTGGGGAAACGGCCGAAGAAGGCGGCACCCTGGTCCTTTCTTTTTCTTCGCCACTGCCCGGCCTTTCCTCCTCCCCCAAGCAGCAGGAGTTCGGCAGGAGGGGGGAGGAAGGGGGGCAGAGAGCTTTTCTCGCGGCACAGCAGGAAGTCCGTCATGGCACACTAGTGTGCCACGGCACACTGGTTGAGAAAGACTGCTTTAGTATGCCATCCAAACTGTGAAAGGAAAGTTGCGAATTTTAATCTGTATTTTGACTTGTATTTTTACTCTGTGTATCTTGTTGTATATCTTTTTAAAATGGTTTATCTCTTGTTTCAATGATGTTGTGTCCTGCCTCGGGTCACAGGGAGAGGTGGGCAATAAATTTATTATTACTTGAAACATAACAAGATGAGTCCACAGCAAACAAGATCACTCTGCTGGCTGTTGTACTGGATCACACAGGTCGGACACTTCCCAAGTGTCTAGGACTGTGTGATGTATCGGCGAATAATGTGTGCAGATCCCAGTAAGGTGGCCATTGGCAGATGGTAATTTTGTCAGCGATGATTGTGTTTAAATGCAGGCCAAGGTCTTTAGGCACTGCTATTATTATTATTATTATTACAAGCCACCCTAGTTCTCTTCTGGTAGAGAGGGAGCGTTATAAATAAAGTTATTATTTGAAACACCACAAGATGAGTCCACAGCAAACAAGGTCACTCTGCTGGCTGTTGTACTGGATCACACACGTCGGACACTTCCCAAGTGTCTAGGACTGTGTGATGTATCAGCGAATAATGCGTGCAGATCCCAGTAAGGTGGCCCTTTGCAGCTGGCAGATGGTAATTTTGTCAGCGACGATTGTGTTTAAATGCAGGCCAAGGCCTTTATGCACTGCTATTATTATTATTATTATTATTATTATTATTATTATTATTATAAGCCATCCTAGGTTTCTTCTGGGAGAGAGGGCACGTTATAAAGTTATTATTTGAAACACAACAAGATGAGTCCACAGCAAACAAGATCACTCTGATGGCTGTTGTATTGGATCACATGTCGGACACTCCCTAAGTGTCTAGGACTATGTGATGTATCGGTGAATAATGCGTGCAGATCCCAGTAAGGTGGCCCTTTGCAGCTGGTAATTTTGTCAGCGTTGATTGTTTTTAAGTGCAGGCCAATGTCTTTAGGCACTGTACCCAGTGTGCCAATCACCACTTGTAATTATTATTATTTTATTAAAACCAGCTCTACGGCCTGCTCCCACCATCTGTTAGGCAAAGAAATGATACCTTTGAGGGTCCCATCCCCATTCCTGAAAAACGAGCTGCTTCCCATGTTGCCTTGGGAGAAGAATAGTAAATACATCCCGCTCCACATTGCCGAAATACATACCTCGACAATAATCTCGGGGGTCCTCTTGTTCTTCGTCATCAGACCCCAAGAGACCCCCTCTGATTGCAGCAGGGAGAGGCAAGGGAGGTATTGGGGGGTTGCATGACGCGTCCTCTAAGCAGGGCGGACTCAGCGGCCTTGAAATGGGCGGCCAAGGAAAAGAGAGAAACAAAGACAGAGAACGGCAAGTCATCATAAGACACCAAGAAAATAACAGCATGCACTTATTTAGTTTCATTCTTATCTTGCTTCTCCTGATCAGTCATCTATTTAGAGATATCCTTCACTCCTTTCTGAGTGAACCTCCCTTGAAAACAAAGAACTGTGAAGTTATTAAGATATCAAAGCTTCATTTGTTCATATTCTTCCCCTTTAACTCGATCACTTTTTGTGGTGAAATCTGACATGTCAGGGCAAAGGCCTGTCTTTTTTTTATTACTCTGAAAGATATATCAATACCACATTAAGAAAAAAAAACAAAAAACGGAAATGCCACCATCATCTTCCACAATATATTGTACCTACCTACTGCCTCCAAGTTCCTCTCGTTCTGTTTCCCCCATTTCAAAATATACACAGGGGAGGGATTCACAGAGGCTAATCATAGAGGGACAATGTTTGCCAGAAAGGGTATATTTTGGTTTATGTGGATCATCCAACACATTTTAGATGTGTTTCTAGTGCCTCCTTCCCCAGGGAGAAGGCACAGCCCGTCAAAGGAGAAGTTCTCAAGTCTGGATCTGAGTTGCCAACGTCCAGTGGCTTTTGGGATGGAGACGAGAAGACCCTGCCCAAGCAGAGCAGGCTGGTGCCCAGCCGCCTTCTCCGTCCCACATGTTCCTCTCATTAGTAAAAGAGGAATTAATACTGTGTGAGCTCAGAACCCTCCTCCCCGTCACAGCCCAAATGCGCACAGAGACAAGAAGCCGACAGGGGTTTAAAAATAGCCCAGCAGCCCCCAGCAGCTGCCACCCAGGATGGGAATGGCATTTGGGAGGAGGGGGTGGGACCGGCCAGGGAAAGCAGCCTGCTCTGGTTGGTGTGGGACCTGCTCCACCAAGGAGTAATCCTAAGTCTGAACCAGAGGGCTGCCAGCTGCAGGTGTGGCCTGTCTGGGTGAGTCTCCATCAAAGAAACACATTTCCTTTCAAAACTCTCAGCTACCAAGGAGAAGAGGTTTAGCACAGTATTCAGATGTCCAAATTTGCCATGCAGACTTTTTTTTTGGGGGGAGGGACAGGTGGATCTGAAACAACATCCAAACACAGGAGCCTTCCTTTGCAGCCACAACTCCCATGCAACTGGACTTTGTTTAGTTTCTCATCATTTTCCCCCTCTTTGGGCACTATTCCACACAACAAATCAATCTCCCCCAAATACATATAATACGCAGTTGCAGCGCCTAACATCCTGCTTTGCAGCAGCTGCAGACCTGTTTGGGCTGGAAGTCAGCCTGAAGAAAACGGAAGTCCTCTACCAGCCCGCACCACAGGAAGAACACCATCATCCCCACATCAGCATAGGCAAATCTGTGCTTAAGTCTATTCAGCAGTTCACCTACCTGGGAAGCATCATCTCTTCAGATGCCAAGATTGACAAAGACATAGATCACAGATTATCAAAGGCATATAGTGCATTTGGAAGGCTTCACGAAAGAGTCTGGAGCAACAAGCACCTGAGGCAAAGCACCAAAATCAGTGTGTACAGAGCTATCGTACTGTCTATTCTCCTTTATGGGTCTGAAACATGGGTCACCTATCGCCAACACCTACCACTCCTCGAACGCTTTCATCAGCGCTGTCTTCGCACAATCCTAAATATACACTGGACCGACTATGTGACGAATGTTGCTGTCCTTGAGCAAGCAGGGATCAGCAGCTTTGAGGCCATGTTATTGAGAACACAGCTGCGCTGGGCAGGGCACATCTCTAGGATGAAGGACCACCACCTCCCAAAGATACTACTCAATGGTGAACTCGCCACGGATCAGCGCAAGAGAGGCGCCCCAAAAAAGAGATATAAGGACTCCCTGAAACAACATCTCAGGCTCGGCCAGATTGATCACCAACAATGGTCCACCCTGGCCTCACTTTGGGAGGCATGGAGAGGCACTATCCACAATGCTGCGGCCTCTTTTGAGAAGACACGCCGAATGGGTCTCGAAGAGAAACAACAATGCAGAAAGAACCGCAACTTGGAAACAAAATCACCCAAGGAGACTGTCTGCTGTGCTTTTTGCAACCGTACTTGTCTATCTCAGATTCGCCTTTTTAGTCATCAATGCGCTTGTAAAAAGCGTGGGATGAGTCTTTTCTAAGAATCTTCGTTCACGAAGTAATGCCGAGAGATATGACTCTGTAGCCCAACCACAAATGAGTTTCTATATTTGTTTTCGTAATAAGGTCCCTCGGTGGCACCACCCAACTACAAATTTTCCCTACGGACCCTACTCATTTGAGAGGCAACCAGCTTAATACAACAATACAGCAAACACTTAAGTTCTTCATTTGACTTTGTTTTCAATCATCTAAAACCACAAAGTTGGATGAGGTCGGTTTCACGCTGCCAAATGATAAACAGAACCTTACTGCAGAAGCAGCCATCTTATGATAAGGAAACATTTTGTATTTCTCAGGACGCACTTAGCAGGGAGTATGTTTTACTAAGGCAGTGACTCCCATTGTAGAATATATTCCGCTAAGTTTTTCCAGTCCTTCACGTGTTTTGGACATCAGTTCCGAGCAGTCTCATCCACTTTGGTCAATGGCCAGAGATTTTGTGAGCTGAAGCCCAAAAACACATAGAGTACCAGAGTTTAGGATTACTATACCAAGATAATAAATCTTGCCATTCAAAGGCATGTGCACATACACATACATAAACACCTTGCAGTTTTTGATACCAACGAAAGGCTCAATACTTGTATTCAACTACCTTTGATCCAGATGTACACAGATAGTACAACCCTATTTCTCTCAATACCACTAATTCATCTTTTTCTACCCATGAGATCCTTGAAACGGCAAATATTTGGAGGCACTTGCAGATGCTTTGCCTTTTAGAGACAAGCCCTCAAAATATTCAAGGCTTACATTTAAGGTAAAGCTTTACCTTGAAATTAGAAAACTTGGTTCATTTAAATCAGGCATGCCCAAATTTCTACTAGCCCTCTCTTTCCAAGCCTCTCTTGCTTCTTTCTTCCCTCCACTGATTCTCAAAGTGGGCGGTACCACCCCCTGGTGAGACGATCCAAGGGCGCGGTGGGAGTCTCAGGGGAATTTGGGGGGCGGTGAACCCCTTTAAGGGGGTGAACGATTGGCCATTTAGAAGGGGTTGTGCGCCCCTCTTCTTTGGCCCCGCCCCCTTCGCTTTGGATCCCACACACAGTGCAGTGCAAAGGCCTCTGCGTCCTCCGGCGGAGCCTCCCCGCCACCACGGAAGAAAGCACGGCCTTCGGAGGCAATTCGTTCCAAACCCCTCCAGTATTTTCTGTTGATCATGGGGGTTCTGTGTGCCATGTTTGGCTCAATTGCTTTTTTTTTTTTAAACAATCTTTATTGAGTTTCGAGAAACAGGTATATAAAAAAGAATACAGTACAGAAGTAAAAAAGCGGAAATAAAGCAGAAACAAAGCGTCCAGCGGGACACCTGGTGGTTCAGTTTGACCACCTTGGGTGTGTGAAAAAAGGATGTAGTACAGAAACAGATGTGCTCGAAATATACAAAGACAAAAGAAAGGTTCGACAGCGTTTGAATCAAACTAACATTCCGTTGTTAATGATTATCGAATAAGTGGGTTCCTTTTCCACTTTTCTGGTTTCCCAACCTGTCCTTCCCCGACCTATAATTTAAGAGAAGAATTTTTACCATTCTTAATTCATTTCACTTGACTTTTCCTTATCATCCCTTAACCCTTAGATTCATTTACATATCTAAATCAACATTACATTCCTTTCTACAATATTCTTGGAGAAGAGACCAATTCCATTTAGTAGTGAACTTCGAGTTGGCATTTCTTTCCCTCATTGCTTCTGTTAATTTCTCCATTGCGCTTATCTCAAGTAGTTTTTTTCTCCATGCCTCCTTTGAGGGAATAGTTTCTGATCTCCAGTGGGTGGCGAGTAGTGTCCTAGCGGCCGTCATGGCAAGCAAGAAGATTCTTTTTTCACTTCTATCGAAGTCGTTATCTATAATCCCTAGTATAAATTTGTCCGGTTCCTTTTTAATTTTTTTTCCCAGTAATTTTTCCACCTCCCTATGCACCATGCTCCAATATTTCCTTGCCCTGGGACAGAGCCAAAACATATGAAAGAACGTGGACCATATCCAACAGTTTGGTTTTGTTTTTTTATAAATTTTTGCTAATTTAACCAGGGTCAAATACCATCTATATATGGTCTTTATCCAATTTTCTCTGTACTTATAACATAATGAGATATTTACATTTCTTTTCCATATTGTTTTCCAAGTGTTCAAATTTATTTTATATCCTATGTTCCTGGACCATTCCTTCATGTGGGCTTCTGTCCCTTCTTTTTCCTTTTTGAGTAACATTTTATAAATTTTTGACATGAGTTTGGTCTCATCTCCCAGGATAATATCCTCTAGCTCACTCCCCTTGTTTTCCCATCCCCTCTTCCCGTCTTCCTTCGTTCTTTCTCTTATTTGGAAGTATGGGAACCACCCCATTTCATAGCCCTCCTCCCGAAGTTGGTTTCTAGTCTTCACGGTCCACTCCGTTCCGTTTTTGGTTAGGAGATCTTTATATCTTATCCATTTATCGTTATCTAGATGTCTAATTTGAAAGGCTTCATTTGGTGATATCCATAGGGGGTTTTTTTTTGCTCCTTAAGTCTTTATATTTTTCCCAAACCTTCATCAGGGGTTTTCTAATGAAGTGGTCGTTGACATTTCTATCCATTTTGGCCCTTTCATAATTTAAGTAACCGTGAAGACCGAATTTCAACCCATATCCCTCTATGCATTGCATTGTTGATGGAATTCAAAATGCTCTTTGATTGTAGGTAAACCATAAATCCCAATAACTACAACTCCCAAATGAGAAGGGCTATTTTCTCAAAACTCCACCAGTGTTCAAATTTGGGCATATTGAATATTCGTACCAAGTTTGGTCCAGATCCATAGTTGTTTGGGTTCTCAGTTCTCTCCGGATATAGGTGAACTACATCTTCACTAAATCACTGCCAATTCCTCCCAAACCCCTCCAGTATTTTCTGTTGGTCATGTGAGTTCTCTGTGCCAAGTTTGGTCCAGTTCTGTAATTTATGGGGGTCTCAGTGGTCTGTGGAAGTCAGAGCTGAATTGGTCGAAGGTACTGCAAATCCCATCATCCGTTGGCCATACTCCCCCAAACATATTTTTGTTATTAATCACTATGCTTTAATTATGTTCAATTTGTAACAATGAAAACACAACCTGCATATTAGATATTTGTATTAGAATTTGTAAGAGTAGCAAAATTATTTATGAAGTAGCAACGAAAATATGGTTGGGGGTCACCACAACATGAGGAACCTTATTTAGGGGTCACGGCATTAGAAAGGTTGAGAATCACTGCATTAATACATATATCTTTCTGTTAAATTGCTATTTAATTTTTTTAAAATTAATTTTGTAGGGGGGTGGTGAGTAATTTCTTTTCTGGAAAGGGGACGGTAGGCCAAAAAAGTTTGGAAACCACTGCTCCCTCCCTCTCTTGACCACAATCAAAACCCTCCTACCAGATGGCCATGCCGCTTCTGCTGAAAACCCTCCAAAGAAGACTCCACCAGACTCTTGAAGGCACACAAGAACAACAATCTTAATAAATTTGACTCTCTCGTCGCCCACACTTCCCATTGAAAGACTGGCATGTTTATGTTGGTTAAAATTGTTCGTTTTATACACTGTATTGTTCTTTCGTAGTTTTATTTTGCACTACAAATTAGACATATGCAGTGTGCATAGGAATGTGTTCGGGTTTTTTAAAAACCACAGTCTGGCCCCTCAACAGGCTAAAGGACTGTGAACTAGCCCTTGGCTTAAAAAGTTTGGACACCCATGACTTAAATCATCCTGAATTATTCATCCACTATAGACACAGTACAGCAAAATATACCTGATCAGGGGGGTTACACTCCCCCTGAAGACGCAGGTTCGCAGTCTGGGTGTGATCCTGTACTCATCGCTGAGCCTGGAACCCTAGGTTTCGGCGGTGACCAGGAGAGCATTCACACAGTTAAAACTTGTGCGCCAACTGCGCCCGTACCTTGGAAAGTCTGACTTGGCCAAGGTAGTCCACACTCTGTTTACATCCCATATAGATTACTGCAACGCTCTCTACGTGGGCATGCCTTTGAAGACTGTTCAGAAGCTTCAACTGGTCCAACGGACAGCAGCCAGGTTGGTAACAGGAGAGGCACTCAGGGAGCGTACAACACCTCTGTTGCGCCAGCTCCACTGGCTACCAGTTTGCTACCGGCCACAATTCAAAGTGCTGGCTTTAGCCTTTAAAGCCCTAAACGGTTCTGGTCCAACTTACATGCCCGAATGCATCTCCCCCTATGAACCTTCAAGATGTTTAAGATCATCCGGAGAGGCCCTGCTCTCGGTCCCGCCTGCTTCGCAGGCGCGATTGATGGGGACGAGAGACAGGGCCTTTTCAGTGGTGGCTCCTCGGCTTTGGAACGCCCTTCCTAGTGACATCAGATCATCCCCCTCCCTCCTGACATTTTGCAAGAAGGTCAAGACCTGGCTGTTCGACCGGGCATTTGCAGATGTAATATGATTATTAAATTGAGACCTAAGGCAGTGTTTCCCAACCTTTTTTTTGAGCTGCGGCACACTTTTAACATTAAAAAAATCAGGGGGCACACCACCAACCAAAATGACACAAAATGACACTCTAACACAGTAAAGGACGGCTGGGGGATGGTGGTCTGCTGGGAGCAGCTGCTGGGAGTGGCGAGGCCGGGGGAGGAGCCAGGCCGTGCCATGCCCCGCCCCCTCCCCCCGGTTTCAGCTCTCCCACAGCTTCGCCAACCTTGAGGGGGCAGTGCCAAGCCAGCATTGTGCTGGCTCTGCCACTGCTGGCTTGGCACTGCCCCCTCAAGGCTGGCAAAGCTGTGTGAGCGCTGAAGCCGGGGGGGGGGGCGCCATGCCCTGCCCCTCCCCCGGCTTCAGCTCTCCCACAGAGGAGGAGCATGAGTGGTGGACGGGCTTCAGTGGGTGGGGCTCCTCCTCCGCGCGGCTTCAGCGAGCGAGGGGCGAGAGTCATGGGAGTCATGGCGGATTGGAGGCTGGCTGGGGAAACGGCCGAAGGAGGCGGCGCCCCAGCCCCTTCTTCTTTTTCTTCGCCGCCGCCCAGCCCTTCCTCCTCCTCCCCCAAGCAGCAGGAGTTCGGCAGGAGGAGGGGGGAAGGAAGGGGGGCAGAGAGCTTTTCTCGCGGCACACCTGATGATCGCTCACGGCACACTAGTGTGCCACGGCACACTAGTTGAGAAACACTAACCTAAGGAATGACAATGACGCAATTGGAAATCAACTATATAATGAGACGCTGATATTGTGTCTTTAACTTTAATTGCTAATTTGTACATGATTGTGTTAGTAACTGTTGATGTATTTGTCTTGGGCAGTCCTTGCCATGTGTACACCGCCTCGAGTCACCTTCGGGCTGAGAGGGGTGGTATAAAGGTAGAGTAAATAAATAAATTTTGAACCAAAGGGGCTTACAGCATGGCCACATGGTTATCACAAGTTATGTACAATGGCAGCAATGCAGTGCAAGCAAAGACAACAAAATCTCCCATCCTAAGAAGCAGGATAATGGGAACAAAAAAGGAGATGAGAGGTAAAGGCCCCAAGGAAAGCATAATTTAGATTCTATTGCTTGCAACTAAGCCTAGTGTGAAATCCCTGAATTACTTATCATTTTTCATCTCCATCTCACGCATCAGTGAAGCAGCACACACTACAAAGCCCTTCCTGCAAAAAAATGAGCAAAACTGTTGCCACTGCAGGAAGATCACTCTGATGTTGTGTCTGCGTGTGTTTCTCTTTACTTTTCCTAAAAGGGATTAAGCCTGATTTGCACAGCCATGCCCATGATTTGGCTCTCTCAAACCTCAGCTGTTTTCAGCCGAATGTGTAAATTGACTCCACTGAGTTGCCATTCATGCTGAGGTTCTTTATGAGATGTCACGCCTCAGATGCTCCATTCACACATGCACATCACCCAGAGCCGAATATGCTTGTGTAAAGCCAACCATCCGCAAGGCAGTAAAAGTTAGCTGAGCATGGGCAACAGCCAAAGACGGGTGCCGATGTGAAATTCCTCCCTTCAGGTGATTTCGGTATGGAGTCACACCAACAATGTTGGGCCATTCACAAGTGAGGCTCATCACAGAGAGGTAAAGGTTCAGCATCCCTTAGTGAAAATCTGAAAAATAGGTGTCCCTGTACATCTGCAGTTCTGGCATTTACAGATTTGATGATTCACAAATTTGATTAAAATATTCATTCTAGGAAACTCTAGACCAGGGGTGCTCACACTTTTTCAGCATGCGAGCTACTTCTAAAACAACCAAGTCAAAATGATCTACCTACCCACTACTCAGAGAGCCATAAAAGCAAAATATTTGGAAATTTATTTCAGTGAGAGCCATATAATATATTTTAAGACTGAATTCAACTAAATGTGGGTATAATAAGCCCCTGAATTTATTCATAATAATAATGATGATATTCATTCAGCCTCTGCTACTGCTATTTATTTTTTATTATTATTATTCACACTTGTTAGTCGCCACTCCCAGTGTGGCTCTGGGCGGCTTACCGCAGTGAGAGCACAGGGTAAAACATAGTACTAAAAACAGCAACAAAACACAGTAAAAATACAATGAAACAGTAAAACAAATATTACTAGTTGGTATACAACCCAACACAAGTTGTGTGCAAGAATAGCGGAGGCCAATAGCAGTAAACCAGCAGCCTTAGTCCCCAGAAGCCTGCCGAAACAGGAGCGTTTTGCACGCCTTCCGGAATGCCAGGAGATCTGGGATGGCCCGGACATCCGGAGGCAGAGCAATCCACAGAGTGGGGTCAACTATCGAGAAGGCCCTCCTTCTTGTGGACGTAAGATGGTAAAACTGGGGACCTCCAAGAGCAGTTCGGACTCTGAGCGTAGTGGCCTAGTGGGACAATATGGGATCCCAACTACTACTAATAATAATAATAGTAACAACAACAACAACAGGTTCCTAGAGTAGAAGGAGACCTCCAAGGGCCATCCAGTCCAACCTCCTTCTGCCATAAGGGAAAAACACAATCAAAGCATTCCTCACAGATGGCCATTCAACCTCTGATAATAATAATAATAGGTTTCTAGAATAGGAGAGGACCTCCAAGGGCCATCCAGTCCAACCTCCTTCTGCACCTGGGCGGTGTTGGGAGCCTGCAGGGCGGGACTGAGCCTTCCTCCCGCCCTGCCTGCGATCTACCAGGACGCCCTACGCGATCTACCTAATGAGCACCCCTGCTCTAGGTCTCCAGGGTCAATTTCTTCCAGTCCTGCTGGAGGACCTTGTAATTCTTAAAGGGAACACCTCTCTAGAAATTTCTATTTCCTCAAGTGAGATTCTATGGTCAACTTTCAGAAGTCAACCAGTTAAGGTTTTTTTTAAAGATAGTCATTTCTACCCAGTCAGTCTTAATCGTGAATTTTAAACTTTCATCTTATGTTCACTATATTTAATCTTTCTTTGGTGTACTTTAATATATGTCTTTGTAGATATATGTTTAAATATGTGTGTTTCAGCAGTTATCTGTGACCTGCTAGCGGATTAATCCAAAAATATAACATTAAAGGTTGCCATATTTGCAGTTGCTGCCCAAAAAATTAGAACTAAATTTGTAAAGTCTACAACGGAAACTAGAAATGGAACCAGTTTGGGATAATGCAAATCAGATTTTGATTTGTATTAGCATCGGGAATGTGGCGCAGCTGGCTGGGTGTCAGCTGCATAAGATCTCTACTGACCAGAAGGTCATGAGTTTGAGGCCTGCCCGGGTCGGGGTGAGCTCTCAACCAATTTGTGTAGCTCGTTGTCGACCTTTGCAACCCAAAAGACAGTTGCATCTGTCAAGTAAGAAACTTAGGTACCACTTTGTGGGGAGGCTAAATTTACCGTATTTTCGCACCATAAGACGCAGTTTTTTTCCTCCCAAAGTAGGAGGAAAAATCAGCTGCGTCTTATGGAGCCGAAGAGGGGGAGGCGATAGAAAGCCTTTCCCTTGGCCGCCTCCTCCTCGGTCCCGCCTCCTCCTCCGCCTCCTCTGCCTCCGTCACCGCCCGCCCCCCGCCTCCGCCGCTTTCCGCCGCCTCCGCCACTTACCGCCGCCTCCCTCGCCGCCGCGCATGCGCAGTAGGTCCCAAGCGCATCTGGCGCGTCTGACGTCTGGCGCAGGTGCGCCAGGCGTGCCTGCGTCAGCGCCCAGCGTCAGGCGTCAGCGCGTCAGGCGCTTAGGACCTACTGCGCATGCGCCGCGGCGGCGAGAAGCGGCGGAGGTGGCGGAAAGCGGCGGTAAGCGGCGGTAAGCGGCGGAGGCGGCGGAAAGCGGCGGAGGCGGCGACGGAGGCAGAGGAGGCGGAGGAGGAGGCGGGACCGAGGAGGAGGCGGGACCGAGGAGGAGGCGGCCAAGGGAAAGGCTTAGGGATGGCGGAGGGCGCCGAGGAGGGTCCACCCTTCCAGAAGAAAATTGGAAAAAAATATTTTGGGCCAAAAAGTGGGCCCCGGCGCTTGAAGCACTTTTTGGCCCAAAATATTTTTTTCCAATTTTCTTCTTCTAAAATCTAGGTGCGTCTTATCATCCGGTACGCCTTATGGTGCGAAAAATACGGTAACTGATTTCTGGAATGTTAAACTGCCTCTATGTCTGTCTATATATGTTGTGTGTCACTGGCATTGAATGTTTGCCTGTATATGTGCATTGTGATCCGCCCTGAGTCCCCTGCGGGGTGAGAAGGGCGGAATATAAATGACGTAAATAAATAATAAATTTTGTTATCGTTATCATGTCAACAGGGATGGTCACTGCTACTGTGATTTGAAAGAGCTAGTTTATAGAATAAGTTTTAATATTTATATTGAAAAGTGTACACTGTACTTTTAAAAGTTGTATATTATTTGATGTCATGGCCTATGGCTAGTAAAATTAACAACTCATTCATTCAGAAGTAAGCGCAACATGATCGGACTGGCTCCTGGACTATGACTTTGGATTTGTGTGGTTTTAATAATTGGTTTTTAATGTATAGATTTTTTTAAAAAAACTTTTATTATTTTAACGTGTATGTGTATTGTTTTATAAGTTTGTTTATATGGCATTGAATTGTTGCCAATTTGTAAGCGGCTCTGAGTTCCCTTCAGGGTGAGAAAGGCAAAGTATACATTCTGCACACACACACACAAACACACACACATATATATATATATATATATATATATATATATATATATATATATATATATATATAACAATGTTTATGATTATGTTTTAGCTATAGTGTAACCTACTTCAAGCCATGATGAGAGAAAGGTAAGAAATAACATTATTATTATTATTAGAAACACAACAAAACTAGTACACAGCAAACAAGATCACGATGCTAGCTTTAGTATTTGATCACACGTTGGACACTTCCCAAGTGTCTAGGACTGTGTGATGTATCGGCGAATAATGTGTGCAGATCCGAGTAGGGTGGCATTTTGCAGCTGACAGATGGTAATTTTGTCAGTGCCGATTGTGTTTAAGTGCAGGCCAAGGTCTTTAGGCACTGCATCCAGTGTACCGATCATCACTGGGACTACCTTTACTAGCTTGTGCCAGAGTCCTTAAATTATTATTATTATTATTCCTTCCATAGATGTGGGCAAAACATCAGGAGAGAATGCTTCTGGAACATGGCCATACAACTCGGAAAACTCACAGCAACCTATTGTTTATTGATTATATTTATTTATTCATCGTATTTCACTTTCACATGGGCGCTGTGTCCCTAGCCTTGGCAAATACGGACAGCTGATTGTACTCCAAAATTGGCTAAGGAAGTGATACCTTTTACTTTCTTTAATGCTAGTGCACCAATTATTCTAAATATTGCACGTAAAATTACCTATAAGGTGCATATGCAGCACAGGGCCCTTCCAGGCAGGCCCTATATCCCAGGATCTGATCCCAGGTTTTCTCCTTTAATCTGGATTATATGCGTCTCCTCTGCCAGATAATCTGGGACAAACAGAAAACCTGGGATCAGATCCTGGGATATAGTGCCTGTCTGGAAGGGTCCATAGACAAATTCTGTGTTTAGACATAGGACCCATCTCCAAGGGCCCTTCCACACAGTCATATAATCAAGAATATTAAGGCAGATAATCCACAATATCTGCTTTGAACTGGAATATCTGAGTCCACACTGCCAGATAATCAAGTTCAATGTGGATTGTATACAGCTGTGTGGAAGGGGCCCAAGATTATATGAGCCAATACAGGTATTCCAAAATCCAAAAAGATCTGACATCCAGAAGGATCTGAAATGCAAGCCTTTTGGATAAGGGCTACTCAACATGTCTATACTGTAGAATAAATGCAGTTTTAACAATGTGGCTCAATGCTATGGAGTCCTGGGCATTGTAGTTTGGGGAGGCAGCAGCACTCTTTGGCCAAGGAAAACTATTTGAGGTATTTTTACAATGTTTATTTGTTTTAATTATTCTGTAATCCACTTCAAGCCACCAGGAGAGGTGGGTAAGAAATAAAATTATTATTATTATTGTGTTGTTTTATTTACATTGGTTTGTATTTAAGTTATTTTATTTTCTGGTTTTTATGCTGTGCTTTTGTGTTATATTGTGTTTACTGTATCGATGGGCATGGCCTCATGGAAGCCGCTCCGAGTCCCCTCAGGGAGATGGTGGCGGGGTACAGACAGAGGCGATTGCTTGCCACTGAGGGAATATTTGCATAAAGGACTCTCATTGGCCAGGTTCAGCCCTCCAACATTCTAAAGCAGCAGACAGAGGGGATTGGTTGCCACTGAGGGAGTATTTGCATAAAGGACTCTGATTGGCCATCTACATTCCAACATTCTAAGGTGACGCAGAGGGAAAAGGAAAGGCCCCAGGCAGTGATGATGATGATGATGATTATTCTGTGTATATGTACCCTTGTAGAAACAAAAAGCAGGGTATAAATAATAATAATACTCATATGAAACCTGTGGTTTTTAATTGTTTTACATCCATAACTGTCTTTTGTTGTACAAAATTATTAGAAATATTGTAAAATAAAATACTTTCAGCAAAGATCCTTGTAAAGCAATCTTGACAAGGGCAATGACAGTGTAGAATTATAAGTGTAGTTTTAGACTACCAGGAGAAATGGGTAAGAAATAAAATTATTATTATTCTGTCTTGTAGATGTACCCTTGTAGAGAGGCGAAGCGGGGTATAAATAATAATAATAATACTCATACTGAAACATTTGGTTTCTAATTGTTTTACATCCACAAACTTGGTTTTAGACAGATTCATGGATACCAAGTGTAACTGAAAAGGACATGTTTTACATCCACAAACTGTCTTTCATTGTACAAAATTATTAGAAATATTGTAAAATAAAATAAAAGCTTTCAACAAAGATCCTTGTAAAGCAATCCTGACAAGGGCATCGGCAATGTATTTATTTATTTACGTCATTTATATTCCGCCCTTCTCGCCCTGCAGGGGACTCAAGGCCGATTACAACACACATATACAAGCAAGCATTCAATGCCATTGACATACAACATAGACATAGAGGCAATTTAACATTCCAGAAATCAGTTAAATTTAGCCTCCCCACAAAGTGGTACCTAAATTTCCTACTTGAACAGATGCAACTGTCTTTTGGGTTGCAAAGGTTGACAACGAGCTACACAAATTGGTCAAGAGCTCACCCCAACCCGGGCAAGCCTCGAACTCATGACCTTCTGGTCAGTAGAGATCTTATGCAGCTGACACTCAGCCAGCTGCGCCACATTCCCGGTGCTTGTAAAATTATAAGAGTAGTTTGAGACCAATGGAATGGCTCCAGGCTATGGATTCGTGGAAGTTGCAGCTTTGCAAGGTTTTCAGCAAATTACAGAGCATGTCGGCTGCAAAAAAAAATAAATCCATTTTTAAAAAACTTTATTTTGCTTTGTTTAGATCCTGGCTGTTTCTTCCCAATGCCAGATGCAGAATCCTATATGTTATGATTTAATTCTTGTTAATCTATGGTTACTTTTTAATGTAGATGTGTAGTTTGTTTAGGGTTAGGGTGGATTATTTTGCCTAGTTTTTATTGCATTGAATATTTGCCGATACAAGTTGTCTTGGGGACAGAAGGCGGGATATAAATAAAGTATTACTATTATTACTGTGCCATGCTACTGAGCCCTGGCAGTCGAAGTGGCATCAAACTGCATTGGTTAGGGTGGGTTATTTTGTCTAGTTTTTATTGCATTGAATATTTGCCGATACGAGTTGTCTTGGGGACAGAAGGCGGGATATAAATAAAGTATTACTATTATTACTGTGCTATGCTACTGAGCCCTGGCAGTCGAAGTGGCATCAAACTGAATTGGTTCCCCAATGTAGATGCACCTGTCCTGCTAGACCAGATCTGCTCCTGATCTTATCCCTGAGGCTGGATCTACGCTGCCCTAGATCCCAGGAACTGATCCCAGAGTATCTGCTTTAAACCGGATTATATGAGTCTACACTGCCAGATAATCTGGGATAATAAAATAATCTGGGGATCACACCCTGGGATCTAGGGGCAGAGTGGAAGGGGTCTGAGAATACTCTCTATTCAGCCCCCAAACCAGGGTGGCTTCCAAAAAGGGAGGTCCCACACACAGCATGTTGCCTGCCCCCAGAGCCAAAGTGCATGCAACCCCTTGCCTGGCCTCCCCCCAAAGAAACCCTTTCCAGCCAAGGCTCACCCAGTGGGGGTCTCGCTTTCCATGGGCAGAGGAGGGGGGCCCGGCCCCTTTTCCTTCTTGTGCTTCTTCTTCTTGCCTCGACCATTGCCTGCGATGCCAAAGAAGAAGAGGAGAATCTATTTAGGGTGGAGATGGGTTTGGGGGGAAAGATCCCTCTGCTTGCAAAACTTTCCCAGCCAGGCAGCAGGAAACTCAGCCCAAGAAGAGGCACATCACCCCCACAAACCCCCAAACTAAGTCTCTTTCCTTTTAGGACCTGTGCCTGCTTTCCACCTCAATGCATGCCTCCCCTCTTTTTGATTTTTTGCTGTTGGGATCCCAAGCATTACCTTTTTTGCTGCTCATGGCCCCCCCAGCCCCTGTGAGCTCCATGCAAGCTCCAAGAGCCCCTTGCGCATGCGCAGACCGGCCCGCTCCCAGCTGCAAGAACTGCTTGGGCTTCCACCACGTGAGGCTGGGAGGGAGGGAGGAGGAGGAGGAGGAGACTTATGCTAGGTCCACACTGCCATATAGAAAGCAATTTGCAACTGCATGGTAGGCTCAGTGTAGATTCCATACAATGCAATGTATAGGCATGGGCAATCAATCCATGGTTCTAAATGGTTCAAATAAATAAATACATTTAAATAAATAAATACATTTAAATAAATAAAATTAAATAAATAAAATTAAATAAATAAATTACAAAACTATGCAATGCAATGTATAGGCATGGGCAATCCATGGTTCTAAATGGTTCAAATAAATAAATAAATTTAAATAAATACATTTAAATAAATTAAATTAAATTAATTAAATTAAATTAATAAATTACAAAACTACGCAATGCAATGTATAGGCATGGGCAATCCATGGTTCTAAATGGTTCAAATAAATAAATACATTTAAATAAATAAACACATTTAAATAAAATAAATAAAATAAATAAATTACAAAACTGCAATGCAATGTATAGGCATGGGCAATCCATGGTTCTAAATGGTTCAAATAAATAAATACATTTAAATAAATAAAATAAATAAAATAAAATTAAATAAATAAATTACAAAACTATGCAATGCAATGATAGGCATGGGCAATCCATGGTTCTAAATGGTTCAAATAAATAAATAAATTTAAATAAATAAACACATTTAAATAAAATAAATAAAATAAATAAATTACAAAACTGCAATGCAATGTATAGGCATGGGCAATCCATGGTTCTAAATGGTTCAAATAAATAAAATTAAATAAATACATTTAAATAAATAAAATTAAATAAATAAAATTAAATAAATTAATTAATAAATTACAAAACTATGCAATGCAATGTATAGGCATAGGCAATCCATGGTAATCTAAATTGTTCAAAAAAATAAATAAATTTAAATAAATAAATTTAAATAAATTAAATAAATAAATAAAATTAAATAAATAAATTACAAAACCATGCAATGCAATGTATAGGCATGGGCAATCCATGGTTCTAAATGGTTCAAATAAATAAATAAATGTCAATAAATAAATACATTTAAATAAATAAAATTAAATAAATAAAAAATTAAATTAATAAATTACAAAACTATGCAATGCAATGTATAGGCATGGGCAATCCATGGTTCTAAATGGTTCAAATAAATAAATAAATGTCAATAAATAAATACATTTAAATAAATTAATTAAATAAATAAATAAAATTAAATAAATAAATTACAAAACTATGCAATGCAATGTATAGGCATGGGCAATCCATGGTTCTAAATGGTTCAAATAAATAAATAAATGTCAATAAATAAATACATTTAAATAAATAAAATTAAATAAATAAAATTAAATTAATAAATTACAAAACTATGCAATGCAATGTATAGGCATGGGCAATCCATGGTTCTAAATGGTTCAAATAAATAAATAAATGTCAATAAATAAATACATTTAAATAAATAAAATTAAATTAATAAAATGTAATTAATAAATTACAAAACTATGCAATGCAATGTATAGGCATGGGCAATCCATGGTTCTAAATGGTTCAAATAAATAAATAAATTTAAATAAATAAATAATTTTAAATAAATTAATTAAACAAATAAAATTAAATAAATAAATTACAAAACTATGCAATGCAATGTATAGGCATGGGCAATCCATGGTTCTAAATGGTTCAAATAAATAAATAAATGTCAATAAATAAATACATTTAAATAAATAAAATTAAATAAATAAAATTAAATTAATAAATTACAAAACTATGCAATGCAATGTATAGGCATGGGCAATCCATGGTTCTAAATGGTTCAAATAAATAAATAAATGTCAATAAATAAATACATTTAAATAAATAAAATTAAATAAATAAAATTAAATAAATAAATTACAAAACTATGCAATGCAATGTATAGGCATGGGCAATCCATGGTTCTAAATGGTTCAAATAAATAAATAAATTTCAATAAATAAATACATTTAAATAAATAAAATTAAATTAATAAAATTAAATTAATAAATTACAAAACTATGCAATGCAATGTATAGGCATGGGCAATCCATGGTTCTAAATGGTTCAAATAAATAAATAAATGTCAATAAATAAATACATTTAAATAAATAAAATAAAATAAATAAAATAAAATTAATAAATTACAAAACTATGCAATGCAATGTATAGGCATGGGCAATCCATGGTTCTAAATGGTTCAAATAAATAAATAAATTTCAATAAATAAATACATTTAAATAAATAAAATTAAATAAATAAAATAAAATAAATAAATTACAAAACTATGCAATGCAATGTATAGGCATGGGCAATCCATGGTTCTAAATGGTTCAAATAAATAAATAAATGTCAATAAATAAATACATTTAAATAAATAATATTAAATTAATAAAATAAAATTAATAAATTACAAAACTATGCAATGCAATGTATAGGCATGGGCAATCCATGGTTCTAAATGGTTCAAATAAATAAATTTCAATAAATAAATACATTTAAATAAATAAAATTAAATAAATTAATTAATAAATTACAAAACTAAATGCAATGTAAATGGGCAATCCATGGTTCTAAATGGTTCAAATAAATAAATAAATTAAATAAATAAATACATTTAAATAAATAAAATTAAATAAATAAATTAATAAATTACAAAACTATGCAATGCAATGTATAGGCATGGGCAATCCATGGTTCTAAATGGTTCAAATAAATAAATAAATTTAAATAAATAAATAAATTTAAATAAATAAAATAAAATAAAATAAATTAATAAATAAAAACTTAATAAATGTACAAAAATCTATGCAAATGGTTCAATAAATAAATAAATTTAAATAAATAAATAAATTTAAATAAATAAAATAAAATAAAATAAATTAATAAATTACAAAGCCATGCAATGCAATGTATAGGCATGGGCAATCCATGGTTCTAAATGGTTCAAATAAATAAATAAATTTAAATAAATAAATAAATTTAAATAAATAAAATTAAATAAATAAAATTAATAAATTAATAAATTACAAAACTATGCAATGCAATGTATAGGCATGGGCAATCCATGGTTCTAAATGGTTCAAATAAATAAATAAATTTAAATAAATAAATACATTTAAATAAATAAAATTAAATAAATAAATTAATAAATTACAAAACTATGCAATGCAATGTATAGGCATGGGCAATCCATGGTTCTAAATGGTTCAAATAAATAAATATATTTAAATAAATAAATACATTTAAATAAATAAATTAATTAATTAATTAAATAAATAAATTAAATAAATTACAAAACTAGAGGGCTCTGGTACTTTGCTTCTAAAGGGTTGCGAAAAGTTCTGTTGGTGAAAATTTCAGAACTCTTTAACAAAACAACTGCTCATTGGAGGAAAGGATATTACAGTACTTTGGCCGCATCATTTTTGTTTTCGTGCCAGGCAGGAGCGACTTGAGAAACTGCAAGTCACTTCTGGTGTGAGGGAATTGGGC